>CM064865.1:55441352-56041352 GCA_032719365.1 Prinsepia uniflora
AACGATTTCCAAGTACTCAACTCAGGAGATATGGTCAACCGTAGTCAACCAAAACCAATCTACAATGGGCTCTCAAGTCCTCAGCTCAATCAGGCACCATCCACGCATCCGTGAATACCGATTATGCACATTCAAAAGGATGTCAATTCATCATAATCTGATGTACCGCTCGACCGAAGAGTCACAACAGACTCTTGCTGTGATCTGCAGTCAAATCTCTGCATACCACCATATCTGACCAACCGATCATTAATCCCTACTTAGGTATTTCAACCTTTAACGTTAACATTCCTGGGCACACACTCGTGTCCCACAAAACCTAATGAAGGAACTGGTCACCAACCCAAGTACTCCCTATGTCTCGCACTGTGCCACTCGGGATCCTCTCTGTCCCGCTTAGTGCCCACCGAACTCACATGCTCGCCACTCTAGGTACATCTACTATCCCGTCGGCATTCTAGTTCGCACGTCCCAACTCTATGGGATCAACTTCAGCACTCATACTCGTGTGATCCGTCCAAGGGTATCTAGGGCACCTGTCACTCATCCAGGTATATCCTACTCATCACAGTCACCTCCACAGAGCTAGCGTGGCACACTTGCCAACGCCCAAAGTCCAACATCTCATTCTACGATCATACTCAGTCGTAACCGCGTCGAATCCATAAACTATGCTCGTACTGTGCGTTACTCACACACCTCCGTAACATCGTCACGACTGACGAATCCCATCGTCACAATCGTCACGGCAACCTGAGCCTATCCAACTCGATAAGACTCGGTCACGGTCATTGAGAGTAGTGTCTGCCACAACCTCATGTAAACCAATCTAAAAAACACTCTGCTATCGAGACTCCAAATCCATGCGGTCAACTCACCGCCGGTACCAACCACTCAACACGCAACATCCACCGATCGGTCCACCTCAGGATCCGGTCGACAAGTACCACTCTCCTAGTAACTTGTCCGATCAATCACCAACTAGGGTTATCACAAACCCGGCTGCCCACTACAGTACAACCATCCTGACCGACCCCTTGCTCTCAACTCCAAAGAGTCGGCGTACTGTGTCTACTGGTCCACTGGATCCAATCCACCAGTGACACAACGACTCTAAGCCGTTGGATTCACATGAAAATTGATCCAACTCGGGATCCAACCTCACCACCACGCAGCATCATGTGCCAAATCGAACCTTAGACAATCGCACAACGTGCCGAACATATCCTAACCGGGGTTCAATTCCATTGGATCCTCATCCTCATACCCTAACTATCAGGTTGATGACGGGCTGTTACCACTGCAGAAATATCACATCCTCGACCTACGCGTCACTTCGAGAGCAAAACACGCTCTGATACCACTTTGGTATCAGAGTACCATGTCCAAACCTTGCTCAGAGCATAAAAACTTTGCTCTGATACCACTTGTCAGGACCCGTTCCAAATCCCCCCGGGATTAACGCAGGACGTGCCTGCTCCTGTTTGACACTAAGTGTCAGACAAGGGAAATTTCAACTTTTAGCCCCACCGGAGCTTCCAGAGTGTGCCATGATCTAGAGGAGGAATGCAATGTCTCGGTCTCCGCTACAGCCCACATCCGCGATCAACCTGAAGGGCATTAAAACCACGAAAACCTATGAGTGGACGAAAATCAATAGCTTAATAAATATATTTCACGAAAAGAATATATTTATGCCCTTCACTAAAAAGCATGCATGCATTCAAAAACAGTTAATCAAAGCATAAAACCATTAGGGCCTTAGGCCAAAACGTAAATCAAATACATGGGAACTCAGCCCTAATCAAATCCTCAGCATTCTTGATGCTTGACATCCGAGATGTCATAATCACAACACTATCACGGATCCAAGCTACGAGTGCTACCCGAGGTCTCAAATCGCAAGTCTCCCCAAGGTCCACCCAGGCTAATGACCCGCAGATCAATGACCCTCCCTAGGGGGAGGTTTTAACTTCTGGAAATCCCTGCTCCTGAGTCACTATACGGACCGGTCGCTCCGTGCAATGACCCCTCGCAGGAAATTGCCCCGTGAATACTCCAGGATACTACGAGACATCTGGAGGAGACAACCCGCCACTACAGGATACTACGAGATGTCTGAAGGGCATCCGTTCATGATGATAGTATACGAAAAATCATTTTCATAATTCATTTCCAAAATCATTCAAAGGGCCACGCTCGGGTTTTCCATAAACCATCGTAAATCAAAATATGGGTCCCCAACCCGAAATCATGTTTATAAACCATAACTGGGCCTCGTGCCTGACATCATAACCAACTGGGCCTCAAGCCCGAATTCCTAAACCAACGGGGCCCCCGACTCGATCGTATTTCTCAAATGGGCCTCCAGCCCGATTTCTCATAAGTTCAAATGGACTCCACGTCCGATAGTTTCCAATCAATTGGGTCTCATGTCCGATTCCATGTTTTCAAATCCAAAACCCGTTCGTCAAACCATCATCCAAAACACAGCACGTATAAGGATCGTAAAAAGCCGAAATCCTCAAAATACGTGCAAATACGGAAACCCATAAATATAAAAAACAAATGCACTTATGGCATCAAAAAACATGTTCTAAAACACTTATAAAACATTTATGCACGGATCAATTTAGAAAGAAAGGTCCACTCACAGACCGTCTGAAGCCGCGCCTCGATACGAGTGTCAATAAGCCTTCCCGTGCCAATCACCTTCTCCGGGGTTCCCGAGCCTGTCCAAATCATAATAGTGGGTTACTAATTACTTAAATAACCCATCACTAAAGCCCCATAATTTTCCCAAAATTTTTAACTATTTTTAAAATCTATCCTAAACCTTCGGACACCCCGAAACCTATCGAAACGATGGCTGATCGATACGAAACTAGTCCCAAAATGCTCGTTACATCGAATAGATGATTTCACATGTTGGAACCTTCCCCAGAAAGTGGGCTACACGCCCGCACGTGTCGTCTGAAGTGGCTGTGCATGGGAGCCACACACCCTGCACAGTTTTCTTCTTCCTTCGGCGAGACCGTTCCGAACCAGCCTACCTGTAAAACCGGTCCAACTGGACCGGCGTGACCGGTCCAGGGCCACTCCTTCCCATTTTTTTCATCCTTTTTCTTCCTTCTTTCCACCAATCTTCCCTAATCTATCCTAGGAATCATTTTAAGCAATCAAAACGAAGAAAACAATCCTAAAATCCATTCGTTCAGAAACCCATTTTGAACCCAAATGTTCATCCCTTGGTTTGGGTACTTCCAGAGGCTAAAACTCAATCATAAGAGGTCCATTAAACTCCTAGGATCCTCAGAAAAAGATTTAGGGCTTGGGTTTGGGCTTACCTTGCCAAATGAAGATTTCGGCCGGTTGCCACCGAATTCCCCTCACGGCCGTGCCTGCACCACCGTGGCCACCATCCATCATGTCTCAGCCTCCCCTCTCACTTCTCTGTTCATACCATCAGTAAAGGATGAAGGTTTGTGTGGGTTGGGGTGGATTGTGGTGGTGTGTTTGTGTCTTGGTCCAGAAGCACGAAAAAGGTGAATGAAACAGAGAAGGCGAGATTGGTGCATGTATCTGTGTTGGGTGGGCAATGGATGAGTGATTTTACCCATCCATTGGGCCTAATTCAAATATTTGGGGCCCACTTGAGGACAAAAGTCCACTTTTACCTCGTGGGGATTCGCCGAGCAAGCCCCTTTGTATAATGTGGTTTTTTTGGTTTTTTTTGTTACATATTACTTATAAATATTTATATATAGGTTTCTAGTATATCTTTATATGTAATATATTTAATTATACATATGTAATATATGTACATTCTATTAAAATCAAGATTTAATTATATAAATTTTTAAAATGTGGTTTTTAGATAAAAGGGTTTGCCCGGCGCACATCCGCCGAGCTATGGGGTATGTTGCCTGACGCATCCGGTGGATTCGTCGTGCAAACGCCTTTGTAAAAGATTCATTAATCACGTATGGTTTTAGTATTTTTTTTTTCTTCATGGTTCGAGTGATCCAACCGTCCACATTAATGATAAACACTCATGGATCATATCCATAAAATTTCACGGAACTTTGACGTCCCGAGAATAGGTTACAGTGCGAAACGAATCGACGGTAACAAATCCTCGTTCGTTGATTAGAGGCCTTAAAGCCCTCCAAATGTCCCCATTTTCGACAGGGGAGGTCTGGACACACCCTATCACAAACAAAACGGTCAGATTTCTCAAATTCACTTGTTACCATTTCGATCGAACCTAAAAAGTAAGATTAGGGGTGAGGAGTCCTTCCAAATTTCTAAGTGTGAATGAGTTGAATAGTTTTAGTATGATCTCTATTTTTTCTTCTTGGTTCGGGTGATCCAACCATCCACATTAATTAGAATCACTCATAGATCATATCCGTAAAATTCCACGGAATTTCGAAGTCCCGAGAATAGGTTAAGGTGTGATACGAATCGATGGTAACAAATCGTCATTCGTTGATCGGAGGCCTTGAAGCCCTCCAAACGTTACCATTTTCGATAGGCGAGGTCTGGACAAACCCTATCACAAACTGAACAGTCGGATTTCTCAAATTCACTCGTTATCATTTTGATCGTACCCAAAAAGTTAGATGTATTGAACACTTGGCCTGGCGGATGGTGTATATCTGCGTGGAAAGGATAATTTTCGCGAAAATTCAAAAACTCCACCAAAAATTTCGCAAAAAATTGAAACGGCTACCCAAATGGACCCGGCGAATCATTAAAGCTTGCCTGGAGGAGCAGCGAGCTGGGCAAACCCTACAAATCACTTAAATAGACGCGACCTTCTCTTTCCTTCTTCCTCTCTTCATTTCGCAAAACCAGACCGTCCACCGCACCCCTCTGTAAAATTCCTTGAACCCCCTTCTTTCACTCCCTTAATCATCTCTCTCTCAATCAATCTCACCCATTCACTCATCTTCATCTCTCACTCACCCCTAAACCTTGAACCAAATCCCCCTAAACCTTTAACCCAAAGACCCACAACCTAAACCCAAAGACCCCAAACCCCCAAATTGGACCACCATTCGCTCCTCTCACTCTCAATCTTTCTCTGTCGAGCTACACTTATCGTCTCCTCATTGTCAGCCCTCAATTTCAGTTTTTCATTTTTTTTAAATTTTATTAGTTTTTTGGGTTATTTTATAATATTGGATTGTTTTTTGGATTAATTATTAGATTGTTCATTGAATTTGAATTTTTGGATTGGTTTATTACTTATTTGTATATAATGTTATATTAGATTGTTTATTGGATTGTTTATTGTATGTGAATTTTTGGATTGGTGTTTGTATAGAGTGTTTTATTAGATTGTTTTTTGGATGTGAATTATTAGAAATTTTTGGAAATTGTCGAATGTTTGGTAATTTTCGGAAATTATTGAAAATTATTTAGTTAGTTAATTATTGGAAGTATTGGAAATTATTGAATTTTTGCTAATTTTCGGAATTTATTGAAAATTATTTAATTAGTTAACTATTGGAATTTATTGGAAGTTTAGGAAATTAGCATATTTTTGGAAATTATTAGAAATTGTAAGAAATTATTTGATTATTTGGTTATTCGTTTATTTATTTAATTATTTCATTAGTAATAATTATTAATCATTTTTGTATTTGCAGATGTCTTTACGTAAATTTATCACTTCGCTAGGTCGTCGTAATGCACCCGCAGAGCAGCCATCTCTAAGACCAGTTTCTTTCCCGACAGAGCAGCCATCTCCAATAGTGCCTTCTCCGAATGAGCAGCCATCTCCGAGATCAGTTCTCTCCCCAACAGAGTTGTCATCACTTTTACCTGGGTCATCATCAACAGATCAGCTAGGAACTTCCTCAGAAACCTCGAGAGTCATTCCTGACGATCGGATGATACTAGGGCCCCGATCAGCTAGACGTCACACCAGCTTGAAACGAGGGGAACCTCGTACTGCCCATGAGGCAACTAGAGTTGACGTTGCAGAGGGAGGCGATGCACATATCCCATTGGGTAAGTTTAATAGCTTATTGTATTTAAACCTTGTATATATTTTTTATACCTCTATATATTAATGTTAATCGTATTTGTAGGGAGTACCATAAAAGTGTGTGGCATTAGCAAGGGGTTAAAGTCCCAGCAGATCTTCCAGTCGACAGGAACAAAGATCCAGGTGGAGTGGGTGGATCGACTTTGTGCACCGTACCCCAACGTGCATACTTTGCTAGGGCGGGAAATGGGGACGATTATTCGTAGTAGATCGAAGATGATGGCTGACACCTACAGAGAACAAGACCTTGCGGAGCTCGTCATTTGTTGGTCTTGTTTACGGGTATGAAAAATTATATTTATTTTTTTATTATTTCTTTAATTTTTTTTTATAGTTTAACATACTTTAATATTAGGTTACAGATTAAATTTGAATGGGATGAGAACAACGCGGTGCTAATGGAATATATCAACTTCCATTGCCAGAGGCGGTATTCCGACTAGAAGTTCGAGCTTCATACCTACTACGAGCGCTGGAACTCGCATAATCTGGTGCTGGCAAATCCTCTTGAGGAGACGTTGAAGGACAAGCTGGAGGGGTGGAAATGGTTATGCGACTATTGGATAAGCAACCAATTTAATGTAAGTTCATTTGTTCTTAATTTCTTTAATTGAGAATATTAATTTACGTAGTTTTGTATTAATAATAATTGTTTTTCTAATGTCCAGGTCAAATCAAAGGCTTACAAGGCGAACTTGGCAGAGAAGAAATTTGAGCACCATGGGGAATCTTGCTCTTTGTTGGCTCGACATGAGGCAAGTCGTGCGGCTGAGTTCCTGTTCCCGGAGGTTGAAGCCTGGGGGGAGGTTAATACTGGGTGAGACAATGAGGCAGCTGACGCTATTCACGTAAGTGCAGTGTTTGCGGTTATTAAAATATTTTATTATTTTTAATTACGTAATTTTCTCATTATTTTTTTATTCTATTTTGTAGGCCGCCATGGTGAAGGACGTGCAATAGACTCAGGAACAGTTGACCCAGCAACAAGTTGAGGTCCCACTGCAAGACCAACTACCGGATCCCGGGACGTCGATTGGTATCCTAGAGCGCCATCTTGGTCGACGACTCGGGAAAGTTGTCTGGGGCGTCGGTGCAGGGCTATTTCTAGATGTCTCAAGCTGATCCCCGATTTCTTCTCGGAGAGTCAATCCCGAGGAGGTCAGTCAGCTGGGGGACAACTTGGAGACCCTTCAAGTGGAAAATATCAAGTTTAAGGCTGGACATGAGCGGCTCGAGGCCCAACAGGAACTTATGCAGGCCTAGCTTGCAATGATATTCAACCAAATGGGTAAGCGTATGCCTGATGTCAATGCCTCATAGTCCCAGCTGGATCCTAATTAGCAGCTTGCCCAGGATAGTGCTCACCCACCACCGAACATTTAATTTTATTAGGTTTTTTTTTAATTATGTAAAATTATTACATTTATTTTATATATATTAGAATTAAAATTCATTTAATTATTTTTTTTTGTTTTAATATTATTACCATTTATATATATATATTATATTATATAAATGTAATTATTCAAAAATTAAAGTAATTTTAAAAAAAACAAATTAACATTTAGTTTGGTGCATATGTCCGCCAGATCAAGCTAATGATATTAAGGCTTGCCTGGCGCACTCCCGCTGGGCTAGGTAATCTTGCCCGGTGCATATCTCCGCCGGGCCAACTGTACGTGCTTACTCGGGATCGTTTTTTCCGACTACGTTGCTCGGCGAAGAAGGTGTCGGGTAAACAATGTTGGCTAACATTTAGCTCAGCGGATGACCGACATCCGCCGGGCTTTACTTTTTCCCGAAGAGTCCTGCTCGACGCAGTTGGTCTTGCGGGGACGCGCCGAGCAAACCGTAGCCCGGCGCATGTGGAATTTTGCTCGGCGGACCCCTTCCATTGGGCAAACTGCATTTTGTTGTAGTGCTAAAAAAATTTGCCATTTTTAATACTATTAAAAATAAAAAAAAATTAAACAATTCTCCCATTTGTGAGATAAGCTTAATCTTTATAATAACAATAAAAAAATTGGGCACAAATTATAATTTCCATTAATAATTATAAAAATGGCATACTTTTATAATTCATGTTAATTCTGCCTGTTTTATTTATTATTTTTTAAAGTAAAAAGAGCAGAATTATTTTATTAAAAATAAAAATTGAGGAACGGTGTTTGGTTGTTGGTTGTAAGATAACTTAATTTTTATTAAGGACTATTACGATAATTTTGTCATTATAAATAAAACTTTAAATAGAAAAAGTTATGTGCAAAGATTTTGAAACCTAATGAGATGTTTGTGTAATTAGTGAAACTTAGGGGAGTGTTTATATAAATACAAGAAATCTAAGGGCATATATGTGTAAATAAACCTTATTATAATAGTATTCTCGAAAGAAAGAAAGAAAAAAAAGAGAATGCATTGTTGACATTGGATGCATTAAATTGTTTTTTTTTTCTTTAATCTTATGTCATGGAGGATTGAAAACATTAGAAATATTTTTTTCATAAACTGATAATTTGTATAGGTTTGATTTCTGCAAATCGGGGTCCAGAGATTGAGACTCCATCTGCCAAATAATATCTTAATAATTGTTGGAGTTTTTAATAGATCGATGAAAAAAGAATCAACTTTAGGTTAATTCAAAATATTTCTACTGAATTTCGTGCATCTATCAATTCTAAATAAATTCTAATTTGAAAAGCAAAGTGTGAATTTATAAAGTTGGTACACATAGGATTTGGTACGATATGAATGGAGGGGAGCGTATCACTATTCACTAAAGATTGGAGTGCATCACGAGTCACGACACAAGGTCAGCTAGCAAGAATAAAACTAGTACATCAGTATCAATCAAGGGAATTCAAAAAAGCAAGTAGGAAAATACAATCAATAAAAATAGACATCCATCAATCAAGGCAATTCAAAAAGCAGGTAAGAAAACAAAATCAACCCTTTTACATATTAAGTAAGATCTTAGCTGAAGATGATAAAGCATGCATTATGGCATGCAGAGCGCAACTAATATTTACTTGCGTAGTGCTCGGTCTTTCCATTGGGCTGGAAAATTTCAAGTTTTGAGATTGAAACTAGTAAATCTTATATATATATATATATATATATATGTATAGTAGTGTTTTGTTAATGAGTTGGCCAACCATTCGATTAGATTACTACAAAATAGTATTATAATCTAGCCGTTTATTTTGTAATTAATTATTTATGTAAAAATATATTCAAATTGAAAACCGTTTAATTATTTGATTATTAGTAAAACTATTTATGTCATATTCAAATTGAAATAATATCACAATATTAACCGCACCGACCTAAATAAATATTGAGGTATATATTTATTTGTGACTCATAAATGCAATGTCCACGGATGGATGAAAGACTGAAAGTCATGTCATCTAAGCGGGGGAAAAGGCCAAAAACCCCGCCGCTCCGTGATTAGTTTCCCTCCCTCTAGCAGACATCAATTCGCCTTGATTTGCGCTTAGTGCAGTCTACTCCCATCACCCAACACAACCCCTACAATATACATAAGTATCTCTGTACTTTTCTAAAAAAGAAAAATGATATATTTATATATCATAAAAAATATATATATAATTATATTATCAAAATCAAATTAAATAACAATATTTGTAAATCAATATGACAATATTAATACGAATAAAGTCATACTCACAGCTAACAAATTAATTTATACAAAATTACAAATAGCGACTATAAAGTCCAAAATAACTAAAACACTAATGACACTTATAACCCTAAAAAAAAACTATATTAATTTTAAAAAATAGTCACCTTCGTTAAACTCACAATACCTAGCCTTGAAAAACTTGAAGAATATGGCGGATTTGAGGAAGTCTTATTCTCCAGCGATCTAATTGTATATAAAAGTGAATAGAAGACAAAAAAAGTCTTAATTTAAGTATTGTGACCAAAATCAATGTAAGATATTACCGCAAACTCCTTCAACAATAGGTAGAATAAGATTTAGAGAAAAAATAAATTTTGAAGGACAATTTTGGATAAGGAGATGAATTGAAAAATAAATATACTAAAATAACATGATATGGAACTCAAATATAAGTATGGCTCAAAACTATACTGTCACAACAAAAAAACTCTTATTATTAATCCAAAGGAAAAAAAAGAAAAAAAATAATTGAGGGGAAGATGGTTAGTTTTTTTCTTGGAAGCCAAGATGATAGAAAATGGAGGCTAGAAATTTTCCAACACACACACACATGTATGTATTTCTTAATCCCATTAGACTTATTTTTATATGGATAATGTTATTTAGACACACCAAATTGACCGCATTTAGTGACACATTTGATATGATCATTAATGAGTGGTGAAGTGGGTGCACTAAGTGATTGAATTTATTAAAATAATATCATTCAAAGATTACCACATCAATTGTGTCACTAAATATGGTCAATTTAGTGTGCCCAAATATCATTACTCTGTTTATATAGGATAATTTCATGATTTGAATAGGATCATATACTAGAAAAAATAAAACTGATAAAAATGTATAAATGGTCGTATTAAATTTTATAGTGCTAAATAGATTAAGAAAAAAAATAAAATCACGCACCTCATATAAATCAATCTAAGGAACAACAATCCTATAAAATAAAAAACAAATAAGAGATCTGGTATGTAAATTCGTTAAACTATAAACACTATTTGATACACCAACTAATATGCAACAATTCAAACATCGACCATCTTGCATTAACAAGTACTACACTAAATACAGGACTTTGAAAAGAAACCAGATATCAAAGAGCCCCACACACCAATCTTCAAAACAATACTAACACTAGGCAGGTTGAACATAAAGAAGTGGCATCGGAACTAAAACCTGAAAATGAACTATAACGACCCGGCCCAAATTTCGAGATTATTTTAGTAATTAATTTAGGATTAGCGTGACTAGTCGAGAAATCGCGGATGGATGGTGGAAAATGATGAATTTGCCCCTAGAATTGGACAAAAAGTTTATTTTTTACCCGGTGGTCCAATGGACTTGGACCGATGACCGTGACGTAGATCGGGACGTTACTAGTTCGTAAACAGGTGGCACGTCGAATTTGGACATTCGACGAGGAAGTTACGGGTCACAGATGTTTTTGGGTGCTATTCATAGTGACACATTTTACGAGGTAAAGCACTTACTTGTCCTTTAGTGTGGGACCAGATATTTGTGTGTAAGCCCAACGGATGAGTGACAAGTGTCACTCATCCATTGCTCACTAACACATATACATGCATACCCTCACCCTTCATTCTCATCTTTTTCATTGTTCCATTACCCGTGAAACCCACAAACCCACAACCCCAAATCCTTGCCCCTCACCTGCTCTAGATTGAGAGAGAGTGACAGAAGGTTGCTAAGGGATCAGGAGACCGCGAGGAGGTGCCAGGACCGCTATGGAAGGCGGAGGAAAGGTAACCCGAAAACCCAGTTTTTTCCAAAGATTGGGAAATCGTGTTTGGACGGTTGTTGAGGGTTCCTGATGATCCTGAGGTGTCCTAAGAGATGAGACGAGCCCATGAGAGTTGGTTTATGTAAAACCATCGAAAATCCAGAAAATGAGACTCATGCCCGATATCATAATAACTTGGGCCTCCCGCCCGGGAGTGCAAACCAAATAGGCCTCAGCCCGATGCCGCATTAAATCAAATGGACTTCAAGTCTGATTCCATATTTCTAAATCCGAAATCAGTTTATCAAACCACTATGGAAACACAAGCATGTATAAACACCGTATAAATGTCAGGACCCACCCCTAATCCCCAGGGATTAAGGGCTAAATCCTGCTCCCGTCTAACTTACGTATGACACGAAGGCTAAACTGATGTCCAACCTCCATGTGACCCGTAAGTTGGACAAGGGATTCTCGATCCAACCATCTCAAAAGTAACCGGACTTCCCAGAGTGTACCGAACTACTGTGGATCGCGGGTGTGTTGTCTCCGTCTCTCTCGACCAACAGCTCGTACCGCAACAACTTGGAAGGTATCGAAAACACGAAAAAGCTGTGTGTGGATAAAAATAAAGTATAAGTTCAAAAACATTTTAATAAAACAATTACAATTATACCCTCGATTTAAAAATCAATGCATGCATATCAATCTCAAGGTATGAAACCATTTCACATCAAAACCAACAACGAAAACCATTATCGAAAATCCAGGCCTCAACCTCAAATCATAAATCAATCTCAAAGTACGGGAACTCAGTCCCAAAACATATCAAATCCAAATCAACCGGGCCATTTCCCAAAACATCAGAAAACCAGGGAAAAACCAGTGAAAATCATCAATCATACAAGTGTACTGGATCTCAAGTGCGCCCGAGTCTTTAAACTCAAAACCATGCGCAAATAACCAGGCATTCCTGGGATATCAACGAGTTTTTAAACTCAAAACACAATCACAGGCCTCGGGGGGTATCACAATCACCGAGTCTTTAAACTCAAAACATATACCGAGTCTTTAAACTCAAAACATATCAATCCAGGGCCCTCCCCCCGTCAATCAATCCGAATCTTTAAACTCAAAACCAAATTCAGTGGGTTTTTCTCTTTTTCCGGGTCTTTAAACCCAAAACCATTTTGCATCCAATCAGTGAAAACCACAGAATATCCACAGTCGAATTCACAACGATGATTCCGTAAGTCGGCATCTGGAACCATCGTCCCGAACCCAAATCCAGACTTCCTTTCCATGTCTCGAAAACCAAATCCGAAATCTCATTTCACATGAATAGGGCTCTAAGCCCGAAATCACTTTCCCGAAATCCTTTTGAAATCATTGAAATCAAATCATATTTCAAATCCCGAAATCAAATCATTAAAATCACAGTCAAATCACAAGATCGTGCGAAATCTCGTAAAACGTGAAATTTCGTAAAATACCTCGAAAAACATGCAAAATCGTAAACCATCAAGATCATAAAGCAAATCATAGAATCACATATGAAAACATATTAAAACATATTTGCATGCATCATAAGTTAGAAAGAAAAATCCACTCACAGACCATTTCGTCGCCGCCTAGATAAGAGCGCACTTATGCCGTTTCCAGCCAATCCGCTATCCTCGGCTTTCCGGAACCTGTCCAAATCACATAAGAAGGTCACTAACTACTTCCTAAAGATCATACTTAAGCCCCGTAATTTTTCCGTCTTTTTAACTATTTTTAACCGAGGCCTAAAATCTTTGGACAACCCGAAACCTATCGAGACGATATCCGATCGACTCGAAACCAGCGCCAAAATGTTCGTTACATTAAATAATTTAAAACACGTGTTGAACGTGCCTCAAAAAGAGGGCCCATGCGTCCTCACGCGCTGCCCAATCGTCTTGCGCGTGAAACCAATCGCGGTTACTGTTCATCATCACTGACCTTTGGTCAACCCGGTTCAGACCGGGTTGGATCGGTCTTCTGCAACTCGCCGGTATTACCGGTTCCCATCCAAATCTTCACCATTTTCAATCCTTTTTAATCTAATACGTTCATCCTTTATATTCTAATCATTCTACCTAATCAAATTATGAGATATCGAGCTAAAACATTACCTCCCAAACCAAATAGTGAACAATCCCTGTTTTCCTCATATGGTCACGATTTCAACCTCCATTTTCCTCGATTTTGATCTCAAACGCCCTCTGAAATTCTTAGAAACATAACAAAATGATCAGGCCCTCACAACAGCCCCCGAATTCCACCTTACCATTTTTAAACAAAACAGGGCAGTTACGGGTTTAGGACAATACCTTCGTCGTCGAGCCCCGCCGTGGGTACCAACGGCATCGTCTCACCTCCCTCTAGCAAACTCCTTCAAACAGAACAAGAAAATTTGATCGTATGAAGATGTTTCAACCATGGTTCCTCACGGTTCTCCCTGTCTTCTGTTTTCGATTCCTCACGGCTAGGGCCACCGTTCACGGCCACCACGACCACCTCATCAATCTCACTCAGTCTTCTTCACAACCCTCACAGCTAAAGAGGATCACGGCTCAAACTCTCCCCTTCCTCTCTGTGCTTTTCATTTCAAACCGTGCATAAACAATTGTTTTTCATTTAAAACGCCGGGAGATTCTACACCCATCCAGGTAAGGCCACGCGTCAAAGTCTCTGTGGGCCTCATTTCCAACAATCAGCCAAGTGTCCACATCTCACTGGGCACAGATCCTGTGGCAAAAATGACCAAAATTGACAGGACCCGTCCCAATACCACTGGGACCACCCGGGGACGTGCCCCGCTCCCGTCTGACAATGACTCTAAACATACCAAAATTACCCTTAAATAAAAACCGAATACTTAAATAGATAGATAACGTACAACAACCGTGTTTAAAGCGATACTGTCAGACAAGGGAAAGTAAAATACAACACGTGAGCACAATAGTCAGAGTACATTTATTCGGTGCTCAACCTACCCACAAGTGGGTGTACAGGTGCACAGCTAAGCAACTAAACCTCTGCCTCCTCTTCCGGGTCCTCCTCCTCTATTTTCGTGTCAGGGTCTGGAGGGGTCAGTAAAACAAGGGTGAGTGGGCCAAAAATAACAGTTTATAAATCAATTCAATAATAGAATACTCATAAGATTTTACCCCTCCGTTTTCCAAATCTTGCATGCAGTGAAAACATAATGTTATAATGAAATCATAACCATAAAACCACAATAATAATCGAAAGGAGAAACTAACATATCAGTGCACTGTAAAACCCAACCCAAATGATGTCACGGTTCTAAGGCTACGCGTTGCCACTCAGGGTCTCACACCCGAGACTCTCTAGGTACATCAGCTTCCGGTATCCCGGTCACTGCCCGAGGTATATGAACATGCCTTCCTGAGAGTAAGCAGCCCAACGGGGGTCAACTCCACTCAGTCAGGGCCCCGTGACTACTCCAGGGTCCACCCAGGCCAGGTAGGAAAGTACAGTACAATAACAGTATAGTTTACCCTATGTCCCCCGGACATCCCAAACAAAATCCACATATAATCCAGACGGGTCTCATGCCCAAAACATTGTGATAGCATATATAAACAGTTCATATAAGACTCATCGAAATCATAAGTGGAAATAGTAAAACAGTTTATGCATGCAAGCCTTTTATAAATCAAACGGCCCACTCACACTCGGTCCTTGCTGCTCAACGATCTCTAAAACCTGTATTATTATACCTGAGGGTTACTTAAGGACCCTATAACATCAATACCAAGACCCTAGAACAGATCCGCCTCAAAATCGCATCCCGGGCACTATTCCCGGTGCTTCAAACCCCATTTTGACTAATCTAACGATCTCCGATCGACACGAAACCACCTCCATTGGACCCGTATCGTCGAAACCTTGAAAATGGTACCGGCCCCACCAAAATCACTATTCACACGCGCCCCCACGCGCCTGGTCAACGCGTGGGTCAACGCTGCTACAGTACTGCTGACGTCATCACTGACACTTATCAGGTGACACGTGGCATGTTCTGATTGGTCCCTGTTCTGACAATATTTGAAAAGATGACATCATCATGACATCAGAAGTGACGTCAGCATGATGACATCATCATGCTACAGTACCTGGTCAGCCCGTTTGACTGGAACCGGGTCGCCGTCGACCCACGGCTTGACCCGATTCCACCGTACGATTCCGGCCACTATTTTCGACGGGGTTCATCCCTATAGGGTCGTCTAGGTCTGTTCTATGGTTCTAGAACCTCAAAACAGGAAGAAAACGGGAAGAAACTTACCAGAGCGTCGCTGAAACTCACGGTCAAAATCCGATCGTCGTCTCCAGCGATCCACGCCGTCTCCGTCGTCCAAACCGGTCCCAATCAACTCGTCTCTAACCCTAGGACATGTCTATAACCACTTAATCGATTTCTAAGCATCAAAACAGATTGGTTCGAAATAGGGAAGAAAACGGGGTTCTCGGGTTTTAGGCCTCACCGTCGCCGTGTCGCCGCCGCAGCCTTCGCCAACGTCCAGTTATGCTCCTGGGGTCCTCACGGTGTAGACTGGAGCTTCCCTTGCATCGAGGTGGTGTGGATGTCGAGGTTTGCTTCTTGGACCCGATTCCTCTGTGTTTCGGGTCTGAATTTTGCACGGCAGTTCAGGCAGGGGAAATGGGGTGGTGGTCGCCGGTGATGCACGGTGATGATGAGCAGATGATGGTGGTGTTGTTGGTGGTCGTCTGGTGGTGTGAGGGCTGCTGGTTTGTGTGTTTGGGTCGAGAGAAAATGGAAAGGAAAATGGCTGCACGATTTCGGGGGGATGGATGTGTGTGTTTGTGAGAAAAAGGGAGATGATCGTGCATGAAGAAGAAAAAGCAGAATGAATGGAGGGCTACGATGAGTTTAGACAGAAAATCTAATGGCTAGGATTGATGGATGGAAATTAAATTATATAAAATGAGGGAATAGTGGTAAGGTTGCTTTATTGGAATAGTATGGGCTTGGATGAGTGACACTTGTCACTCATCCACTGGTTTGATTTAAATATTGGTTTGGCACGGATTCCCATAATAAATTAATATTTTATTCCGTGGTTCTCGGTTCGTAAATTCCGCTAAACGCTTCCTTGACCATAACTTCTTCATACGAACTCCGATTTCGGCGTGCCGCCTGTCTACGGATTCGTGACGTCCCGACCTACGTCATAGTCATGGGTCAAAGTCCAAATTATTTCCCGGGTCAAAAGTCAAAGTTTCCCCCCCCCCTTCAGGGGCAAAATAGTCTTTTTACATTAAAATATTATTATTCTCGGTTCGGGTCGTTACAAAAATGCCCTTCCTTCACAAATTACCATTTTGCCCTTTGCTTATTTAGACCCATAAGTAAACCGTCTGACGTCCGATGACGGCGTGCCACCTGTCGTAGTATTCAGGATATCAAGACCTTCCTAATGGTCCTCGAATTGCGTGAAAATTTGTTATCGTGTAAAAAGTCAACAAATTCCCTCTTTTATCTTAATTATGAAAATGCCCTCGAACTTCCGAACGCCATAATGTTTCCCTCAAATGTCGGAATCGGACGTGCCACCTGTCTATGAACTCGTGACGTCTCAAACTACGCCACGGTCATCGGTCAAAGTCCATTTGACCACCCGATCAAAAAGTCAACATTTTGCCCAATTTCAGGGGTAAAATCGTCATTTCGCACCGTCCGTCTGAACACCTTCAACTAATCACCGATTAACTTCACTAATCCGCCATTAATCACTAATCTAATCCTGATTCCTGGAACGGGTCGTTACAATAAAACTATAAACCTCAAAATACGTGCAAATATGCAAATCATAAATACCATAATCATAATCATAGAAATCACAAATTTTTGACATATAAAACAGTTATGCATGCATCATATTTAAAAAATAAATGTCCACTCACATACCATCCTAGTTGCGTCTCGATACGCATGCAATAAGCCTCCTCGGGACTAAATCATTAACTGCGAAACTTCCGGACTTGTCCAAATCACACCAATTGTCACTAACAGACTCCATAAGGTCATACCTAATACCTATGAACAATAAAAACTCGAGAACGCATCCCAAACATGCTTCCTATGGCTAAAAACCTCGATTTGACCAACTTAACGATCTCTGATCGACCCGAAACCACCACCATTGGATTCGGAAAGTCGACACCTTACAAATGACACTGATCCCACCTTGAAATTCGTTTGCACGCGCCCCCACACATGGGTCAACGCTGATTAACAGTCATGTCAAAGTCAACGGTTAGTTAACACTGATGTCATCGCTGACGTCATCACTAGCAACCTTGACAGTTGTCAGATCTGACAATGCCACGTGTTAGCCTGCTACTGGTCCACGTCACTAACATGTCAGTGACACGTGGTAGCCCTTGATTGGGCCACACCACTAACATGTCAATGCTGACTATGCACTAACATGTGACACGTGTCAAGCTCTCATTGGTCCACCTCTGACAGCTGTTAGTTTGACATGTCAGACCAGACATGATGACATCATCATCTGACATCATCAGATGACTTCATCTCGTCCCTGACCTCTAGCTGGATCCTCTTAACCGGGTCCCGCAGACCCGCGACCCAACCCGGCCCAAATTTCTTCAATGTTCAAAATTCTTTATCCCTTCTTGTTCCTACAAACTCGTCTAACCATCCCTAAACGATCTACGGACTCCTACTTAAGAAATTCAAACTAGAAATATACCTTTGAACTCATGAACAGTCTGACCAAATTCCATCTTTGTTCCCAGACGATTCCGGGCACTGTTGCCTTCGTATCCAAGGTTCCTATGCTGTTCTCATTCCCCAGAACCTCGTCCAATCCACTAAATCGATAAAAAAAAAACCAGGTTTTCCAAATTTGAACTAAAAATGATTTTCGGGTTTTTCCTTACTTTCATCGTCGTGGCTCCGCCATGGCCACCATCATGATCGTCCTAGCCCTCTCTCTTTTTTTCCTTCACAAACCAGGTGCATCAGATGAGGATTAAAGGGTGTTTTTGTGGGTTGGGGTACACGAGTTTGAGAGGGGTTTCACGGTTATGGGAAAAACAGAGGAATATCAGATGAAGATGATGATAACCCCAAATAATTGGGTTCTGGACCTATCAGATTGGTGACACTTGTCACTCATCTGGCGGGTCCTCCTCAGATATTTATCCAATCCAATTATGCCACGTGTCGAATTCCTCGGTTTGCATGAATAGTACCAATTCCCATTTTAGACCCGTAACTTTCTTGTCGAACGTCCGATTTCAACGTGTCGCCTGTGACAGGCCCCATCCCAAATCCCTCGGGATTAGCGTGGAACGTGCCTGCTCCCGTCTGACACGAAGTGTCAGACCAGGGATATTTCCGTCCTTTGCCTAACCGGGGCTATTAGAGTACGTCAGGATCCGAAGGAGGAATACGATGTCTCGTCTCTCCTACAGCCACAACCACGATCAACCTGAAGGGCATTCAAAAGATAAAAGTTGTGAGTGGACAAAACAAATATTTTATAAAAACATTTCATAAAAGACCTTTATGCCCTTCATTAAAAACATATGCATGCATTCAAAAACCATTTCTAGGGTTCATGTCCGGTTCCCATAAACCGTCATGAACCATCAAACCATTTGGGAACTCGTCCCAAATCAAAACACGTGGGAACTCATCCCAAAACCATCAAACCATCAAACCTGGGACCTCCGCCCAAATCAAAACACGTGGGAACTCGTCCCAAAACCATCTCATATGGGGCTCAGCCCAAAACCAATACGCGTGGGTCTCAGCCCAACGCCATCTCAGTGAAAACTCGTACACATATACATATATACATATATAACCCATCCTAGGCACTTCTAGAGAAGATGCCAACTCGGGGCACACAGCCCCTAGGGAACACATCCCCGATATAGCCACGATGTCTCTATTTAAATAAGTATGCATACTACTCGGGGTCTCACTCTGAGTCTTCTCCCAGGAATTCTCTATCTGGGAGGCTCATCTTCGGACATAGTCCGATCATCTCTCCGGAATCTGGTCCGGGGCCACATCATAACGCCCACTCCTGGAACAGGACTCCTATGGGGATACCCACTCTGGTCTGTGGATTGTGACTCTCCAGGTCAACGTCTGGAGGAGACCAATCAATAAGCTCATAAGGAGGGTATATACATACTAGTATACAAAACCATAAAGCGGGACTCACGCCCGATAACACAAATCAACTGGGTCTCCAGCCTGAACATACGACTCAATAGGGCCTCTAGCCCGATTTCACAATAACTGGGCATCGAGCCCGAACTCAAATCAACTGGGCATCGAGCTCAATATCTAGGCATCGAGCCCGAACTCAAATCAACTAGGCATCAAGCTCAATATCTCAGGGTTAGTCACGATCCCGATCATAGCGATGTGTGCAACCATCAATCCAGAACCACTCTAAATCCTGGTATGTCGCCGTGAACACATCACAGTCGCAACATCTTGAGACCATGGTGCACACGCTGCCGATCGATCCTCTAAAATTTCAGCACTCCGAAGTCGAGCCTTCAGTGGCTGCTCAACAACGGGACGTGCATCGTGGCCTCTCAGGAAGGAACACATCCCAATTCGAAGGTGAGCGTCACGTCATCCGTCGCCTTGCACACAGCACCCGTCGGGACCACGACTCAGACCTATGGGTCATCAATAGGGTCTCATGCCTGAGTCAAAACCAAATCCAATTTGGTCTCATGCCCGGCTGTACCTTTTCAAAATGCACTCAAGGCACTCAAGGCATCCCAACACACATATTACAACATATATAAAATATTTATGCATGCATCGATTTCAGAAATAAAGTCCACTCACAGACCGTCCGCGCTGCCGCCACGATACCTGTGTAATACGGCTCTCCCGGATCAATCGTCGTCTCTGGGACTTCCAAACCTGTCCAAATCACTTTAGAGGGTTACTAACTACTTAATTAACCCCTCAATAAAGGCCCCTAATTTTTTGGGATTTTTAACTATTTTTAAACGAGCACTGAAACCTTCGGACAGGCCGAACTATATCGAGACGATGTCCGATCGACTAGAAACCAGTCCCAAAATGTTCGTTACATCGAATAGATGATTTGACATGTTGGAACCACCCTCAAATTCTTCCTCACGCATCCACACGCGCCCTCGGATTGGCCTGCGCGTGGGCCTCACGCGCCCTGCACAGGTCATCCCTGTCCTCCAGCCGACCGGTCCGATCGGGCCGGTTCGGTTCGCCCTGTAACTTTGATTGGCGTGACTAGTCCAGCTTCATACCCGGTCCAATCTCTTCCTAACTCGACCGTAGGAACCTAACCCAATAAACCAAAACTCCTAAAACCTTTAAAACCCGACCGGTCTAACATTTCCTCACGGTCCAATTTTTCTTGTTTTCTCCCAGGGCTTCACAGCCGTCTACCACTTCCCAAACCAATCCTATTATAACCCTAACAACCTATTTAATTCATTAGAATCACCCGAAATGACACATAATAATTAAAATTGAAAATAGATTAAAATCGGTTAAAACCGATTACCTCGATCGGTTCCTCCTCCGCCGTCCATGGCGGCTCTGCCTGGGCCAGCCACCACATCCACCTGGTCCTCCTCTCACTCTCTTTGGTCTCACCAGTGATCATAGGGTAGAAGGGTTTGGTTTTGGGGGTGAAGGTTAATCGGGTTTGGGCTTGGAATGAAGAAAATGATCAATGATGAAGGAATGGGATATGCATGAGTTGGTTTGGATGGGCAATGGATGGGTGACACTTGTCACTCATCCATTGGGCTTGTCCAATAATATATGGGGCCCACTTACTGCCAAAAGTTTTCGTCTCGTAAAACGTGCAATAGTACGTTCAAACTTCCGTGAACGGTAACGTCGCCGTCAAACATCCGAATTCGACGGGCCGCCTGTCTACGGATTCGTATCGTGCTGACCTACGTAACGGTCCTCGGCCCTCGGCCATCTGAATTCCTGGGTCAAAAGTCAACTATTGGCCCCTATTCACCCAAATTACCAAAATGCCCTCGAACTTCCGATCTTCACAACTTCTTCCATGAATGTCGGAATCAAATGTACCACGTGCCTATGAACTCGTGACGTCCTGAACTACGTCACAGTCATTGGCCAAAGTCCATTCGACCGTCCGAATGAAAAGTCAACGTTTTGCCCATTCTAGGGGCAAAATCATCATTTTGCCCTGAACGTACGATAATCCTCGTCTAATCCCCGATTAGTCTTGCTAATCCGTCATTAGTCCTTAATTAATCCCGTTAATTTGGGATGGGTCGTTACAGCTTGCCTACAAACTTATGACGTCCTAATCTACCTAACGGTCCTCAGTTCTCGTGCATTTGACTCCCCGAGCCAAAAGTTAACATTTCACCCAATCCCAAGGGCAAAACTGTCCTTTTACAACGTCCATCCATGATTCTTCGACTAATCCCCCATGCTAATCCCTACTTACTCCTTAATTAATCATAATCCTCGTTAATTTATCTCGAAATTCTGGACGGGTCGTTACATGCCACGTGGCATCCCTTGATTTGTCACATAGACTGACCAGTCTCATATGTGATGATATGGACTGCCATATTATCATCCTTTGCCTCTGGCCAAGTCGACCCGTTTGTCTGTAACGGGTCATTCGACTCGCGACCCTGACCCGATTAGAACTCACTCATTTCTCAACCTTTTCCCACCATTTTTATTCCTACATGCTAGCAATGAACCCAGAAAGGGATCTATGGACTCAAAAAAAAACAAAACAGGCTCTGAAATTACCTGCTCGAGCTTGATACAATTCGACCAATATTCAAGCTTGGTTTCCAGGTGATCCTAGCAACCGAAACTCCCTTTTTTGGTTCCTACAACCTCGCACAGGTTCAAGGATCAAAACCCTAGCCTCAAATCATGTTTTTAAACCCTAAAATTCGTAAAACCAATTTTGAACTCATACGGCTTACCTTCTTGGTTTTTCGGCTACCGTACGCAGTTGTCCTCGCCGTTGGTACCTTTCTTCTCGTCTCAAATCACTCTCTCAGTCTCTCTTTCACTCAGACAGCAATAAAGATGGATGGTTGATGGTTTGTGGGTTTTTGGTTTCGGGCAACAAA
This sequence comes from Prinsepia uniflora, assembly GCA_032719365.1. Taxonomy (NCBI): domain Eukaryota; kingdom Viridiplantae; phylum Streptophyta; class Magnoliopsida; order Rosales; family Rosaceae; genus Prinsepia; species Prinsepia uniflora. The sequence continues at coordinate 55,464,060 of CM064865.1, forward strand.
GAAAATGAAGAAGATGAAGATGTAAAGGGTTGCATGATTTTGGGTTACTGGGCCAATGGGATGAGTGACACTTGTCACTTATCCATTAGCCCACTTAGGATATTTTGAACCAATGAATATCTGCCAACTATTCACGTCTTGAAAAATGTAAATAGTATGTACTTTCTTCTGTGACCCGTAACTTTCCCGTCCGACGTCTGATTTCGACGTGCTGCTTGTATAGGGACTTGTGATGTCTCGATCTACGTAACGAGTCTTGGTCAAAGTCCAAATAGTATCCCAGGTCAAAAGTTAACATTTTCCCTTTTCAGGGGCAAAATGGTCATTTCACATTCAATTTTCCGAATTTACATTTTCTCAAAAGTTTGGGTTCTTACAAAGAAAATCTGAGAATTATGATTGTAACTCCTCCATATCCAATTTTTACCTAGGAGTAAGCATCACAGTAGATAACACATATATAGATGAGGTGTTTTCTCGTGGTTAAACCACCAATAAGACAAACTTCCCACAAGCATTCACCATCTTTTTAGCTTGATAAGTACTAATCAAACTATTACTTAAGAAAACTTTGCGAGCATGAATGAAGTACTCTACTCCATCCTTAAAAAATATATACTTTTGTAGTCGTCGATAGAACACTGCACCATGATCCCACAAGTATGGACTACCAAAAAATTACTTGGCATACATCAAGCCGTACTACCTCACAAGTCACTTCGCCAATGTATTCTCTAGTAATTGTAAACTAGAAAGTACATTTTTGAGTAATTTACGACTCAAATGCAAAGTTAAGTCATGATTTTGAGTTGACCGACCTTGGTCGTCTTAGTTATTTCTTGTTCTTAAGGTGACGTATGATTTCGTCAACTTTCACCTTACTCAGACACGGTATATTCTGGATGTTCTTAAGCACCATACCATGCTTGATTCCAAACCTTTCTTTACTCTGGTTGCTGCCAAACCATGTCTCTCGTCCACCACTGGCTCTCTGCTCATGGATGCTACGAAATATCGTCAGATTGTTGGTGCCCTTCAATAGCTAACTCTCACTCGTCCCGACATTTCTTTTGCGGGTCAGCATGTTTCCCAGTTCCTGGCCACTCCTACACAAGCTCATCTCATTGCTGACAAACACATAGGTCGAGACTTGCTTTTTTCTCCCATCACTTATCCCATGCGTATTGTTGCTTTCTCTTATGTGGATTAGGTCGTTCTAGATACTCGACGTTCAACCTCTGGTTTCTGTGTTTCTTCTGGGTTTGAATTTTATTTCCTAGAGCCCATGAAACAACATACAGTTTCTCGTTCGAGTGCTGAGGCGGAATATCGAGCTCTTGCCAATGCTTGTGCTGACACCATTTGTATCCAAGGTCTTCTTAGGGAGCTTCGCCTACCCTTCTCCTTTTCTGTTACTATACACTGTGATAACTTGAGTTCTACTTATATGGTTGCGAATCCTGTGTTTCATGCACGTACTAAACACATTGCCCTTGACTTCCACTTCGTTCGTGAGCGGGTTACTACCAGAACTCATCTCGTTCTGCTCATTCCCTCCTCTTTGCAGCTTGATGATGTCTTCACCAAACCACTGTCACGTGTCCATTTTTGTAACGACCCGTCCCGGAATTCGAGATTAGATTAGTAACTAACCATGATTAATTTGGGTTAATCAGTGATTAGTTGGGTGGAATCAGACGAACGGTGCAAAAATGACCGTTTTGCCCCTGGTTGTGGGAAAAACGTTGACTTTTTATTCGGGCGGTCAAATGGACCTTGCCCAATGGCCGTGACGTAGTTTGGGACGTCACGAGTACATAGACAAGTGGCACGTCCGATTCGGACGAACAGGGTGAAAGTTATGACGTGCGGAAGTCCAGGGGCATTATCGTAAATTGGACGTTATAAGGGGAAAAAGTTGACTTTTTGTTTGACAATTGATATCCATATGACTCGATGACCGTTATGTTCGTCTCGACGTCCTGAGTACAACGACGGGCGGCACGCGTCAATCGGAGTTCGAATGACCAAGTTGCGGGTCTAGATTGCTTGAGGGCATTTTGGTAAATTGTCAATTGAGGGCAAAATGGTAATTCAGCCTTGGGGACAGCTGTGGGACAGCCGTGCGCGGGTGGTTTCCCCTCAGAAAAATAGAGCATGGGCGAGGGAGAATTGTTTAGTCTGCCCAAGGAATTGTTGAATTCTTTTTTACCTGATAATGGCTGAGTGGGAGAGTTGTTTAAGGACTTTGAGGTAGTGGCATAGGCTGGTGCAAACCCAGTGCACGGGGAGGATTAAACCATGACATTTTTGGGCGGTGCGGGAAACCCTTTGTGTAGAGAGACCAAAATGTCTTCCCACGGGTGCTGGCGTCGTGTGCGGTCATCAGAGTATGTGGGGGTGCTGGTACTTGGGTCTGAGAGTGCACATTCGTGGGCTGGTGTATTCAAACTGTGCGGGTATCTCTGGGGGAAAAACATAGTGTGAGTGATGGTTGGCCATTTTTCTACTAGAGCAACTCGGGTGCGAGTTTGAGGCAGGGTGAGAGAGTGATTATAGTCGAGTGTGTTGGGTATGTGGGGATGCAGTGGATTGAACGAGTGGAACTGCACCCAGAAACCCGAAGCTCGTGTTTGGAAAATTCAAACTCGAATTCGAAATGTAGGTCAACCCATGGCAAATTAAGGCCTCATTTAGCCTCCTGGGGTTAAGTCGAGTCGATCCAGGGCGATTGGGAGGTGACTGGATGCTGTTACGGTTTCTGATCGGACCTGGTGACCGGGAGGAAAATCGAGCATTGAGTTGTGGACTTGAAGGTAAGCTCTTGCAAATCATCCTCAGAGTAAGTCTTCGATGCTCCATGGCCAGTTAATTGAAGGAAAACGGTGACGGGTTGCTGAACAGGAACGTTGAACCGTGATTGGGACAGGAGGTTAGTTGGTCTAGTTTTAGGCCGTGGCGATTGAAATGGATGTCACTGACCCTTAATTATGTCCTTCACGATGCTATTTGAGCGTTCAATTGAAGGAAACAAGATGTTATTGGCAGGTTTTGAACCGGGTCACACACGCGGGTCGACGGCCCGTTTACCAGGGAAACGGGTGAAGGAGACGTACTGTAGCGGGAACTGTAGCAGGCGCGTGGGCTCACGCGCAGCCACTCACGGCGGCGCGTGAGGGCGCGTGGACCTGAATTTCAAGGTGAGTTCAACACGACTTTTGTCCTATACAATGTAACGAACATTTTAGTATTGGTTTCGAATTTATCGGACAACGTTTCGATGTGGTTTCGAGGGTCCGAAGATTTATGTTACGTTTGTAAATAATGATTAATTCCCGGAAAATTATGGGAAATTAGTATGTTTTTATGTAAGTCCTTAGCGACACTAAAGTATGTTTTCGGGCAGGATTTGAAATTTCTAGAAAATATCGAAAATTACGGAAATGCGTGCGGCGCGGGAAAACGAGCTTATTGAACGGTGTGTGAGTGGACGTTGCTTTCAAAATTTAATGCATGCATAAATTATTTCTATGATTTTATGATTATGATTATAAGTTATGATTGATTTTGGTTTCCGTATTTATATGTACTCGATTCCCGTATTTATACGTATTTTTACTATACATGTGAAATTACACGTATTTCGATACTATGGTCACTCGTGTGCTTAATGATGGTTTAATAAAAGAAGTTATATGAAATGGGTGTCAATTGATTTAAGAAGGTTGTTTATGATTTGCGAGTGTGACTTACGATTTTGACACTTTTTTCGAGAACGTTCCGGATTTGCACGTTTTACGAGATTTCGAGTTATTGTAATTTGATCACTATTGATGTTTGAATCGGGGAATTAAAATGAGACTTGTGATTTTGAGGATTTTAAATGTGGGTTTTGAGTATGTTTTGCTTGGATCGTGATTTTGGCAATTATGGTTGTGGTTTTGAGGTGTTGAAAATGAGATTTGAGAAAAAAGTGATTTCTGAAAAAAGTGATTTCTAAGAATTAAAATGGATTTGAAAAAGGTGATTTCGGGCTTGATGCTCGGGGCACAAAAGTAACTTTGATTTACGAGATTTCGGTTTTCGAAAATTAAAAGTGGATTCTTGGTTTGGGTTCGGGATGATGCTTCCGGATGCCGGCTTACCGAATTATTATTGCGAATTCGAATTCGGGAATGAAAAAGGATTTAATAAAGTGATTTGGTATGATTGTACATGCCCCGTGTGTAATGATGATTTGAATATGATTTGTGAAGTAAGATTTGAGGATTTGAATGTGGAAATTCGGACCATAAGTCCTGTTGTGAAAATTGTGATTTTGGGATGGATCCCACATTGTCGTGATTGATAAATGTTTTGGGGTTTAAAGACCCGTTGAAAACTGTTTTGGGTTTAAAGACCCGGGTGCTATTGCTGGAGCACGTTTTGAGTTTAAAGACTCGGTTAATTGATGACGGGGGAGGGCCCTTAATGAGTTTAAAGACTCGTGAGTTTAAAGACTCGGTTACTGTGATACCCCCGAGGCCTATTGATTATGTTCTGAGTTTAAAGACTCGTTGATATCCCGGGAAGGCCTGTTTATGCGCATGATTTTGAGTTTAAAGACTCGGGCGCACTTGATATCCAGCAAAATGATTGACTGGTGATTAATTGATGATTCCTGATGTTTCGGTTGAGTTGGGCAGTGGCCCGGTATATGGTTGTTGGTTTTGGATCATGTTGTGCATTTGATTTTGGTTCGTGGTTTTGGGCTAAGGCCCGGTGTTTATGATTGCGGGCTAAGACCCGATAGTTGAGAAAGAAAAATGATTTTGAAATTCATACGAGTTTTTTCTTATGTTGAAATTTGATACACAGTTTTTCTTATGTGGAAAATCTTAACTGATTTGCGAAATGATTTTTGTATGCATGCATTTGTTTTTACACGGAGGGTAAAAACGTTTGTTGTAACTGTTTTGCTAAACTGATTTATTTTTGTCCACTCATACCTTTTGGTTTTTATTGACTCTCCAGATCGTGGCGCGTTGTTCGAGGCTCTACGGGAGGCGGAGGCATAAGTAAGTACGTGTGGCTATCCCTGGTTTGGCAAGTACTGAGGGTAACTTGGGATTTTTAGTCATCTTGCCAGATGGGAGCAGGACCAGGCACGGTTATCGATGCCCCTTCGAGGGCGGTCCTGTCAGTTTTGCTTCTCTTGTCTCCAACCTTATTGCCCCGGCGATGCACCGGTTGCAGGGGAGTGTTAATCATCTCGATCAGCCATCCATTTGAATTTTAAATTGTCCTTTATCTTCGGTTAACTTTGTATAGCCTGATCTTGTACGTTGCATTTATCTGTAGATTTGAATTCCTAGAACTGAGGCGTCATTCTAGTCTTTCAGTTTTGGAGGTCTCTTGTGATCTGTGTATATATTGAGGTTCACCTCACTTGAAAATATATGAGAATTAAGAATTCTTTCAGCGACAACTTCATTTCCAGCGGCGATTGTCTCCGGTAGCAATTCAAATCCCAAATTTTTGAATGCCACAAAGCTCTCCTTATGTTCGACGGAAAGCGCCTGAACCACTCTCTAGTTCTCGACACCGTGAATCTTGTTCTCGGTGTCCAGTACCAAGTACATCATCATCACAATGCCATCTCTGAGCATTAACGAAAGCATTGCTACCAGTCGAAGATTGCTGACACCACAATTCAGCCAGAGACACTAAGACACAGAACCCGAATCCCCACGATTCACATTCACACCAACGTCAATCAGGTCGGAAATCAAATTCGCCTTCCTAAAAGTTATAGCGAGTTTGAGTAGTGTTGTGAGGTTAGATCCAGAAAACCCAAGCATCGCTTTGTTGAAGAAGGAATCGAATTCTGATACTCGGGTTTACTGGGAAATAAGGAATTCAACGACGTGAGAACCCACGAAAGAGATGGGTACAATGGCGTCCCTGTAAACGTGACACCTAGGCCACCCAAAGAGGCGACCGAGGTCTTTCATGTGGGCTTTTCCAGTGGGATGTATAGTGGTCTTATGTTGATGACGTCATGAGGGGTAGCGAAAAGAAGAAAAGGGTAATCGAAGGGATGAGAGAGGAGGTTGTAGGACGACGAATAGAGCGGGGGGATTATTGGGAAAGGCTGAGAAAACGAAAACAATAATGGATCACCTGCTTCTGTCTCTGCTATGGGGGAGAAGAAAGGAAGAAAAAACGGAAGGGAAGAATAAGATGACACGTAGACATTTAATGTCAGATTTGGTAGGTTATATGTCGTTTTTCATTTTTTTCCTTTTTGATAATTTGAGTATTTTAAATCTAATTTTCATATTTGTAGTACGAATTTGAAATTACCAGTATTATTCGGATACTTTTATATAATTTATTTTTTTTATTTTTTATAGTTATTATGAAAATAAAACTCAACTGTGTACCTATTACAACATTCAGTCAGTATTCACTCCCCCTTCACCATTGGATCTTAATTACCTGTTGACGTGCTTCATTAAGGTTTTTAAATCTTTTTTATTAGGAATACTTCTGAAATAGATACTAATTAATCTGAGAAAGTCCATTTAGTTTTTGTTCTATCCTTGAAAGAGAAAAGAACCAAAAACCAATTTATTTTTTATTTTTTATTTTTTTAAAGAAGAAGATCGGACGGTGGCATTTTAGCCAACACCTTTGGACATACTATTATCCTCCATTTTAAAAGTAAATGTTTTTTTTTTATTATGTTGCTCGTCTTATAGTGCGAGGACAAACATATTCACAATTCATAAATCTCTAATACAATGTACATTAAGTTGTCTAATAAAATCATGAATAGAAAAATGACAAACAATATTCGAAATTAGAGAGTATATGATCTTAGTTACCTACGGAAGTGATTGCATTATCTGAAATGTATGGATCTGGATAGATTGGCCATCATCTTGATATATATATATATATATATATATATATATTATTGGCTTCTGGGGTTCCTTTCACATTTCATGGTCTTACTACCCTTGTTGTGAAAGTTTAGAATATTATTGCTCTAGAGAGTTTCAATGCCAAATATCCTATATGACCACATATTATATCCTCATCATGAACTTGTGCATATATCTCTAGATTCGCTTATTAGTGCTTTTTTATTTGTTTTGATTTCACTAGAATGGTGATTTCCATCTATGCTTGGACAAAAACTAGGTTATTTTACTGGCTTAACTCCATAAATTCTTGGCAAACTTCACCAACTCGAGAGTGCTAAAAGACCTAACAAAAATGGTTCAATTTATAGTCTGCTTCTTCTCTTATATTATAAGCATTTATTATCAGACTATTAAGTAGTGGGCATGCATGTTCGTGATACATAATAAGGAGTTTAAATAAATTTCAACACAAGTAGGCTAAAAATCATGCCTAATAATATGATACAATAGCCATGAATAGAAGCATATTCGGATCTAAAGGCGTTCCATGAATATTTTTGCCCACTACTCAGTATTTAAATAGTGATGTGACGACAATATAATTCACATCCTGTATCAGAATAATATAAGGTATAATTTTATAAAAATAAAAAATAAAGGAAAACCTAATTAAATTGTGTCCTGCCTTCCAAACTTCGGTTTTGGAGCAATATACATTTGAATTTTGAATTTCATAATTGGTAGCTCCAAACCCACTTAAATGTGAAATTTGAACTGCCTGGACTTTTGATGTGCTGCTAGTTTTTTTTTTTTTTTTTTTTTCAAAATAAAACTAGAGAACCTAAGCTTGCTAGAGATAGAGAGTACTACTACTACTACTACTATAGTACTATGTCCCAATGCTTTATGAACCCAAGCTTGCTTTCCCATTGGTCTTTAGACGCATTCGGTGCCTCTGATTATACATCTACTACCTTTGAATATTGTGCGCACTTGCTTTTCAGTTTTCCCCACTGTCTAATTTCTCCCATGCAATACCAATTTGACCATGGCAGCCAAAAAAGGTCCAAAACAAATCCCTAATTAATCAATTTATTATAACTAGTCATGGAAGTTGTACAAATTTAAATTATATATATATATATTAGTAAAAAATAATTGTCATTTTCTACCCAGAATTTGTAAAAATCAATAGTACCAAATATTTATATGGTGTTCGTCTTAGGTGGTGGGATTTACTGCCGTGGAGGTGGCTTAGGTGAAGGTATTCATTTCTGGGGCGACTTAAACAAATCACCCCTTAGGTTGCCGTGGCCGTTACAAAACCGGCGCCAGCCGGTTATTGCGGAGGCTTTGCCTCTTTGTCCCATTGACGTATCTGTTTCTCTCTTTCTTTTTTTCTTTCTTTTTTTTAAACTACTTTAAAAAAAAGTAAAAGGCTAAACAAAAGTATAATAATCCCTTTTTCGGCTAATACCGTTGATTGCGGTTGGGAATAAAGCGCGCTCTGACATCGGATATTGGATATTGGGACCGGGACAGCTCTTTTTGACCACTTTTTTTTTTTTTTTTCGTTCTTCTTATTAACTTTTTTTTAATTTTCTTTATTTTTTGAAGTGGGAAAATGTAATAGAAAATAGAGCAAAGAAAGGGGGCAGCGTCTGGAGAATAAATTACAGGAAATGCCAAGTCGTTTTGACGCTTGTGTAAACGCAGGCTGTGGTTTTTACCGGGTAGTGTCGGTGGGGTTTTATAAAAATGAATTTTCCAGATAGCAGAAATTAAATCATTAAATGGTGGTGAGTGTTGTTTGTCGGGTTGTCGGGTTTTCGAATCCCGCCTACAGGTCAATCTTCTTGGGGTATCATGTTACACGAACCAGGTGTAAGTCTGTAACCACGCCGCCACCTTCCTTGCCCTCAACATTATTTCCCATTTTACTCTTTTGCCCCTCTTCATTAATCGCGACCTAAACCTAGAGGAGAGGTGTGGTCATTTGGTTTCCTAATTTCACAAGGTAAAAAAGAAAAAATGTTGAGGGAGGGAGTATTGTTTTGGTTTAATTTCTAAATTTAGAGTAGCGATTTTTGCCAATATCATTTACCATATATGTTCGCAACTCGCAAGTGATTTGTCGGTAGATTATGAATATTTCATGTATATATAATTAGAAGTTTCTTACAATTTGTACATATAATTGTCGATTGGATATCTTGATTGGCATTTGGCACAATATGTAAAAGAGTTATTCTCTTATTTTTAAGTTCTGAATATGGGATAAAAATATTTCTTTTTATTAGTTCTTACGTATATCTTGTTGATACCTTTTTATATCACACTTTCGATTTATCGGATAATCTATATACATATATCATAATCAAAATCATTGAACTCCTAATTAATCATTTCAAACTCATCTCTGTAAAAAAAAAAAAATCAATAATATTAGAGGTCTTTTAATGATGTTGGTAATAATGAAGATCTTCATAGTGAATCATCCATTAATTTAGCTTACCCATATCAATAGCTAAACTATCACTAATTTGGTTAGTGTTTTTATTTTTTTGTATAAACGATTTTGAAATAATGATTTAAGAATATAACGTTTCCGACTAAGACATAAGTTTAAGGATTATAATATAAATCAAAATGGTTGTACAAAGAGGTATCCCAAAGGTGGGATACTAGTAGTAACCTATCAAAAGTCTCTTACACATCTGTTACACTAATTACAATCATATATTTATGGGTATAAATCAAAATCGTCCATAATTCATTATGATCCCTATATATACATTAACAACGAGAAGTCTCAACGGATTATATTGAATATGAAATTAATTCATTAATGCATTAACAACCAGAAATCATCATCGTATAATAAATAGACGATTGACTTAACTTTAAACGAGTGAACTCGAGCTCTTAGAAAGGAGAAAGGGTTGGAGTGAGAACGTACACACAAAGGGCAATCTTGTAACCCAACATTATGCTTAGGTTTCTTCTTGGGTGTTTCGTATACAAAATCATAATTATTATGGTGAATTTGAATGACATTCATATTCCCAAGCACACGGATATCCTACTGTAATAAAGAGATTGTGTGCATGAATTAATAACAAGAATTAAATGCTCATCAAATGAGAACCTAATTTATGATATGAAAATATGAAACAGTAAAATATTGAATGTCGTCTTCTCTCTCGATCCAGGATGATGCAGATTCTTCACATGCTACTTCACATGGATTATTAAGTATTATCCAGACTTGACAGCAAAAACAGCTTACAATCTCATCAATCACTCCATCGGCGCTTCAAGTTAAATCCTTCCTATGCTGAAAACGTGGCCAATATGTGTGTGTCTTTTTCGTAAGAGAAATATATATATAAGCATCAGTCTAATTCAGTGTACGATATTATGTAGATTTTCTGTCAGTGATAAGATATATACATACATATATATAGGCCAGTTTTTTCACCTCTAGGTCCTCTAGAAAGAATCTATTAATTAATCAATTCTCAATAATGTCTCACAAGTTATGTAGCTATATTAATGTTATGTTTTATTGACCATACAATCCGGAGACTTGCATGTTTAAATTTGGGTGTGGATGTAGTTTGTGGGAATTTTTTTTCCGAAGATATAAATTTTTATTGATATAAAAGATACGAAGTTGTCAATGAATATGGATAAATATTTCTGCTGATTAGATTCGATATTTGTCGAAATGATATGAAGGAAAAATAACCAACACAACCAAACCAATCATCAAGATCATTACTATACAAACAAGTAATTTTTGCAATCCCATAAAATAGAGGAATAATAACTAACAAAGCCAAAATAAAAAAAAAAAAGAGTCGTTGAAATTATTGGGACAAACCAAACATGAATGAAATGAAATAAAATAAAAAACAAAACATCGGAGCAAAAAAAGCACAAATCCCACAAATCTCACTTTCACTGTTATTACTAATCACTACCATCATTGTCGCTTTCGGGGTATATAAAAACCGAGAATATCGTCCAAGGAATATCGCCACCATCATATTGCAGATATTTCAATGCGATGTGATCTACACCATCACCACCAATGGAAAGTTGTGATTGGTCGATTAAAATAATGAAGCCGCATCACAAGCCAAACCCCTTGGGAAGGAAAATCATACCCTTCAAGATAAGAGTTTCACTGGAACGTGATTCACTGAGACATCCTAACTTTTTTACTATAATCGACACCATGATGTTCAAAAAAGAAAAAGGGAATCTAAAGATGCACAAACTCTGATGAAACTGACAGTAAAGCCTTTTGAGTTATCTTGGTTTATTCATTACGTTCTTATAGGCAAGCCCCGGGACTTGGAGATAATCAATTGATGAAGAAGTTTTGAGGGAAAAAAATTGTGCTATGTAAAGAACTTCTAGTTAGTAACTGTGATATTTACATGCATTAACGTTGTAAAGTTTTTCAAACACTTGTCATCAATTAATGCTAAAATTATTCTTTATAATTATATAATCGAGAGTGATGTTATTTGGAGATGCTTGATTGATTATATTATTTGACATATTTGACATATTTGATATATATATATATGCATTCTATTAATTTACTCATAAAAAGTAAAATAAACAAATTCATTTTAACGTAATTTAATAATTGTAAAGAAATTCCACATTGATTGTTAGTGTGTAGATTGTTGAATCAAAGATTGAACTCGTCGCGAAAAGTCCTCACAATTCCTGCAAACAGCAAACAATTAGCTATCGTTGCTTCGATCGATTTACCCGGGGGGTTGTTCGACCAAGAACACTCTGATGCTTAAGTTAGCCTTGAGAGAGGAAAGGGATATACTTCAAAACGAAGAATCAACGTACCTTGGAAATGAAATGTACCTTGCTATTTATAGAAAAATCTTGGGAGCCTTTGAGCGTTCTGATTGGTCGGTTGAATATTTAATTAGTAAATAATATATTATTATTAAATATATTATTTAATAATTGTAATGATGGCTCATCATGATAGTAATGATATTTATTGTATTTTAATATTAATATTAATTATCCATTATTAAGAATAACGATAATTAACTCTCGAGGAGAATATCAATACTACGGAGACTTTAACCCGATCAAATAACGTATTTAACTGGTAAATATATTATTTAATGTGTGGGTATTTTTCAAATGATCAGCGTTATTTGCCAAGGGCAATTTGGTCATTTTTGGGAATTACGGGACACGTGGCGGCTCCATAATTTTCGGATGATTTTGGGTTCCACAAATGCCCCCACATCGATTCGGAATTCAGGGAATCCGAAGGGATGTACATTGTTTGGAATCTTGTTTTACCATGTTTACTTGTTACTGCTGAGTAGGTACTGAGGCGCTGAATCCGTAGACAGGCGGCATGCGTCAATCGGAGGTCGGATGCGAAAGTTATGGGTCTGCGAAGTCGGGGTGTAACGATCCGTCCCGAGTATCGGGATGAAATATTAATTAATTATGATTTAGAATGACTAATCTGGGATTAGTGGAGTGAATCGGACGAAATGTGCAAAATGACCGTTTTGCCCCTAGGCGTGGGAAAAATATTGACTTTTAGTTCGGACGGTCAAATGAACTTTGACTGATGACTATGACGTAGTTTGGGATGTCACGAGTTCATAGACAGGTGTCACGTTCGATTCCGACATTCGAGGAACAAGTTACGACGTTCGGAAGTCGAGGGGTATTTTGGTAATTTTGAAAGGTAAGGGCGAAATGTTGACTTTTGACCCGGGAGATCCAAAGGATGAGGGCCAAGGACCGTTACGTAGGTCGAATCGATACGAATCCATAGACAGGCGGCATGCCGAAATCGGAGATTGGTAGACGAAGTTGTGGTCTCGGGGACGAAAATGATTAACCGAACAAACCGGGATTTCGATTAAAATAATATTAAATTGTGAATAGTGACCGTTGATTGTGAACACTTGGATGAGTGACAAGTGTCACCCATCCCTTGATTTAAGGACCCTTAAAATGTGCTCCATGTTTCATGGAAAACATCATCATCATGTTTTAATCCATGTTTCATGGAAAACATCATCATCATGTTTTAATCATTTTTTAATCCATCTCTAATCCTATTTAAACACCATTAATCTTCCTCTTCCTTCATCAATCCGTGAACAACAAAAATTATTCATGAGAGTGAGTATTTGAGTGTTTGAAGAGTCTGATTACTGTAGCACATCACTGTTCACCGTGCACTGTAGAAAAATGTTGATGGATAATTTGAACAACGTTCAGAATCTTCGAACAATGTCGATGAACGACGAACGAAGGGAGATGAACGATAAACAATGTTCAAAATCTTCGAACAATGTCGATGAACGACGAACGAAGAAAGATGAACGGTGAATGAATTCTTGATGAGTGATGAACAACGTTCAAAATCTTCGAACAATGTCGATGAACGACGAACGAAGAAAGATGAACGATGAACAAATTCTTGATGAGTGATGAACAACGTTCAAAATCTTCGAACAATGTCAATGAACGACGAACGAAGAAAGATGAACGATGAACAGATGAGAGAGCTTCTTCTGAGTATAACTCAATAGCTCTCAATGAAAGCACCAATTGTTGAATCAAAGATTGAACTCGTCGCGAAAAGTCCTCACAATTCCTGCAAACAGCAAACAATTAACTATCGTTGCTTCGATCGATTTACCCGGGGGGTTGTTCGACCAATAACACTCCGATGCTTAAGTTAGCCTTGAGAGAGGAAAGAGATATACTTCAAAACGAAGAATCAACGTACCTTGGAAATGAAATGTACCTTGCTATTTATAGAAAAATCTTGGGAGCCTTTGAGCGTTCTGATTGGTCGGTTGAATATTTAATTAGTAAATAATATATTATTATTAAATATATTATTTAATAATTGTAATGATGGCTCATCATGATAGTAATGATATTTATTGTATTTTAATATTAATATTAATTATCCATTATTAAGAATAACGATAATTAACTCTCGGGGAGAATATCAATACTACAGAGACTTTAACCCGATCAAATAACGTATTTAACTGGTAAATATATTATTTAATGTGTGGATATTTTTCAAATGATCAACGTTATTTGCCAAGGGCAATTTGGTCATTTTTGGGAATTACGGGACACGTGGCGGCTCCATAATTTTCGGATGATTTTGAATTCCACATAGATGAATGTGGTTAATTAAATATGTTTAAATATCATTATTCTATAAATAATATACATTAAAATAATTAGTAAAGTACATTCTAGAATAAAATAAGAAATTTGCTAAGAGCATCATCTCCCATGCAAGATGTAAACTTGTCTGAAAGGGAAATTTTATAACTTTGAATCACAATTTTATAGTCCAATAAATTGAAAAAAAAAAAAAACTATATATAAGATAACATCTTACAAAAAATTCTTGATAATATGTATTTTAATTTCAAATAATCAAAATTGTGTAGTGATATGAAACTAGATAGTTTTGTGCATAGAATATTAAAGATTAGAATACATTTGATTTGACCTCATGACTATCAAATCACCCACTTGGAGTAAAATTTGAAGTCTTTGCATGGATCACCATTCTCATAGAAACTTGCATAAATAGTTACATGACAAGAAGATATCATTGAAGTTGGGACAAAAGTACAATTATCCAAAGGTAAGGAAACTTCTAAAGATTGCTAACGAGACTATTGAAGACTTGTATGACCGGGTAAATCAAGTTTGTTTCATTCTTTCTTATTCAAAGCATCCAATTGTGAACAACAACATTATTGATTAAAGTTCAGTTAAAAGGTCAGCCGATTTCAAACTTCACATACTTCAACCAATAAGGCTCAGCCACGAGGCAAAACTAAATCACGTTCATTTTACAGTAAATTGCATTTGAGTATTTTGTTACACCCTAAGGCGACTCTCTCAAAAGAGAGCCTTAGTGTAAATTTCATTTTACACTCATGTAGATTCTAAGGCGACTCTCTCAAACAGAGAGCCTTTAGGTAATTTGATGTCAGATTATGAATTTTTATTTAAAAATAAATAAATTATTGTTACATCCTTAATAATTTTTATTTTTATTTAAAACTTTTAATATTTATATATTAAACAAAATAAAACCTTATCATAAACTTTGTAAGCAATAAATTCCACATTTACCATTTTATATCTCAATAAAGAGAATAAGTGAGTTATTGAGAATTCTTTTAAACAATTAAAAATAACATTGTCTTTTTTTGTCCTCTTTGCCCCATGTGCCCCTTATTGTTTGATTTTTTTGGTCTCTTAGGCCCTTTAATATGTTATGCATATAATAAATATTATATATATATATTATATATATTGTATATAGTTATAATTGAATTTTTTCTATAAAATATAAAATAAAATTCGTATTATCTGAGGTTCAATGGTATGATATAATTTTTTTAGGGGGGGGGGGGATAAGATGGTAGTGGAAAATCGTACGACGTAAGATTTCATTCTTGAATTTTAACACAAAATTTAAGAATTAAATCCTAAACTATACAAAATTAACTAAATTATTTAATATCGGAAGCTAATGAATTTTTAAATTTAAAATTTAAAAATATTTTTGAAGAATTATTATTTTTAATTATCTTACTTTAAGTTAGATTAAATACTCATGATCAAGTGATTTTTTTTTTTTATAAATATGAGTAATATTTTCATAATCCTCAATATAATCTTACAATAAAAAAAAAGTAATGTTAAATTCATGATATATTTTAGTAAGTGTTTTTTAGATTGTTGTTGGACTAATTTGTAATTTGATAGCATTAGTTATAATTTATATAAAAATTATGGTAAATTTTAAATTGTATAATTCTTTAACTAATTAAAGGACATATTAATTTAATTTTTCTATATGTAAATTTTTAAATAAACTTAATGTTGATTTTGGAAAATTCTTCTTGAAATTTTTAAGTAAACCCAAATTAATCGGTAAAATTGATGCCCGGGAAATTAATTTTAGACTTGACTAAACTGCCCCCAAATTTCTGTTAAGCGACTTTTTTATGAGTATCGTCGTAACCCAATTTTATTGATATGCAACAGGTGTACATTCTAGCACCATGTGACATTTTATTTAGATTATAGTCCAGTACACAAATTTCTCCATTTAAAAACACCAAGGGTAAAGTGGAAAATTCACCAGTGGGGACATCTAACGGACAGAAGCTGAAAGAATTTTGACTCTTCTACTGCAGCTTCCTAACCTCTTTCTTGTTTTGTTAATTCTGAGCCCTCAGTTCGTTCCTTCAACTCTGTCGATAGTCTGTGTCTACCAAACCAGATTTGGCAAAAAAGAGAGGAAAAAAAAAAAACAAGATTAAACATCTCAACTTTTTTTTTTTTACAAAAATTAATTTGCTCATAGTCCATCTCCATGGTAACTTTTCAGTTTCCACGCACACACACACAATAAATACACACCGACCTTCCCAGTAAAGAGCCGGGAACACCCACATGACTCTGTTCTTTTCTCAACTGTTTTCAGCCCTCGAAAAGAGAAAAATAATGTCAAGAAAATAATTAAAATCCATATAAAAATCAAAATTAAACAAATATTATTAGGTTCATGCTGATTTCTGGGCATTTGTACTTTTCCTCCCTCCCCATTATATAGACCCCCTCTTGCTCCTTCCCCATTCCCAATCCCTAAAGGTCTCTCTCCTTTCTCAGTCTCCCTCTGTTTCTGGTGGTTTTATCAGAAATTTTAGCTGATACACCATTAGCATTACCCATTCTTTAGTTTTCTCAAACAAAAAACTAAAGCTTCCACTTGTTACTGTTAACATGGAGAAATTTGTTAGGCTCATTTCAATGGCTCCTCTACTTTTGCTTCTCTGCCTGCCTCTTGCTTTGGCTGGCCATGATTATGGCCAGGCTCTGAGCAAGAGCATTCTCTTCTTTGAAGCGCAGAGATCTGGGTTCCTACCCCACAACCAGAGGGTCACTTGGAGAAGCAACTCTGGCTTGTATGATGGAAAAGCCAGTGGGGTAAGTTGACAATCTTAGTCTTTCAGTTAAAATTCCAACTGGGTTTGTGGTAAGATCCAGCAGTAAAAAAAAAAACCCAGTTCTTAATTTTGCATAAAAATTTAATCTTGGTTTGAAATTGGCCGTAATTTTAGGTGGATCTGGTGGGAGGATACTATGATGCGGGGGACAATGTGAAGTTTGGGCTTCCCATGGCTTTCACAGTGACAATGATGTCTTGGAGTATCATTGAGTATGGCAAGCAAATGGCTTCAAGTGGTGAGCTTGGCCATGCCATGGAGGCTGTCAAATGGGGCACTGACTACTTCATCAAAGCCCACCCTGAACCCTATGTTCTCTACGGAGAGGTACCTTTCAAAATTCAAGCTCTCTAAACATTTGCTTTTCTAACTGAAAAGATACAATTTTTAATCTTGGAAAGAGTTGAAAAAAGAACACAAATTTGAGTTTTTATTTTATTGGGGTTTTGTTAATGATAAATGGACCTACGCAAGTGGTGAAACTAATATTTTATTTATTTATTTATAATTGGTGTTAAATTTTGTGATTAGGTGGGAGATGGAAACACTGACCACTACTGCTGGCAAAGGCCTGAGGACATGACCACCGACCGCCGGGCTTACCAGATTAGCCCAAGTAACCCCGGGTCAGACCTTGCCGGAGAAACCGCCGCCGCCATGGCTGCCGCCTCCATTGTCTTCCGCCGCTCCAACCCCGCCTACTCTAGTGAGCTCCTCCGCCATGCCCACCAGGTTCATCTCAAATTCCGCCACTGCTCTACCATTTTAACTAAATTAAATGTCACATTATTTTGTCCATAATCAATTCCAATTTTTTTTTCCTGTTCGCAAAACAGTAACTGTAATTTGGTCCGTTGGCTTAGTAAAAGAAGTGATTTTCACACTGGAAACGCTTGTTTCCGGAGGTGGGGACCGCTAAATAGTGGTCTCTGTTTGGAAGGTTGTTTTAATCGGCGTACGTTAGCCATGTGCGGCATCGACCGCTGACAAGTACAAGGCAGAGACTTCGGGTCTCATACTTTTCGGGCGGGACCGGAACACGATAGCCAACGGTCGTAGTTATTAGGCAGTTATGCTCCGGCTTAACTTTTCGGCACATCATTTAGATCGTTGTGGGGGGGCATTTTTGCCCGTCCATCACGGGGACTGTGCGACTTGACCGTACAGTGGTAGTGAACAATTAAATCTTACCCGTACACGTGTTAAAGATCCGTGAAAAGTGTAGTTGTTCTTAGCTCTTTCACGTGCGACTTTTGTCGGCGGTATTGTAGACCTACCACACCCGCACAAACCCCATCCACCGTTCTTTTGCTTGGATTTTTTCATTCCCGTAAATGGCCTCGCACTTTGCTATTATTTTCCAGGAAACACAACTGATCCTGGACTCTGACACCTGCAACTTGTTTTGTTTTTTCAGCTGTTTGATTTTGCGGACAAGTACAGGGGCAAATATGACAGCAGCATCACTGTGGCCCAAAAGTATTACAGATCCATCAGTGGTTACAATGTAAGTAATTGGGCCCAATCTAGGCCCCTAAGCTATTTTGTCTTTGTATTCGGTAGGCCCAGTTTAAGTAATTTCATATCCTGATTCTTTTGTGTACATTATGTACAGGATGAGTTACTATGGGCTGCAGCTTGGTTGTTCCAAGCAACTAACAACCAGTACTACTTAAACTACCTTGGAAACAATGGTGACTCCATGGGAGGAACCGGTTGGGGCATGACCGAATTCGGTTGGGACGTCAAGTATCCCGGTGTCCAAACCCTTGTTGCAAAGGTACTAACTAAGTAATTATCTTTCATCCTTGTTTTCGGGATCAAATCTCCTAAACAAAATTTTTAATGATCATTATGTGTCAATTGATTAATTTTGTTTTGGGTTTGTTGTTGGCAGTTCTTGATGCAAGGCAAAGCAGGTCGTAACACAGCAGAGTTTGAGAAGTACCAACAGCAGGCAGAGTACTTCATGTGTTCATGCCTTGGTAAGGGCAACCGAAATGCGCGGAAGACTCCCGGTGGCCTGATTTTCCGACAGAGGTGGAACAACATGCAGTTTGTGACAAGTGCCTCCTTCTTGGCCACTGTCTACTCGGACTACCTCACCTCTTCCGGCAAGACATTGAAGTGTGCTTCGGGCAATGTGGCACCCTCCGAGCTTCTATCTTTCGCGAAATCGCAGGTAAAACTCCAAAACATTGTTACTTGGTGAATTTTGAAAAGTTTAGATTGTGGAGTCATGTAGTCATGTAATTTGATTGTGTGACTTGTCGAAATCCTCAGGTGGATTACATTTTGGGAGACAACCCGAGAGCCACTAGTTACATGGTTGGATATGGAAACAACTTCCCTCAGCAAGTTCACCACAGGGCATCCTCAATTGTCTCCTATAAGCAAGATTCTTCATTTGTGAGCTGCAGGGGAGGCTATGCCACTTGGTTTAGCAGGAAAGCTAGTGACCCAAATCTCCTTACCGGGGCCATTGTCGGTGGGCCTGATTCCTATGACAACTTTGCTGATCAAAGAGACAACTATGAGCAGACTGAACCTGCTACCTACAACAATGCTCCTCTTCTTGGTATATTGGCACGCCTAAATGCCGGCCATGGTGGTTATAACCAACTCCTGCCAGGTATAACTCATTATTATCATAAAGTTATTAAACCTCCTTATTCACTTGTAGATGGAAAATGAGTGATCTATTTTTCTTACAGTGGTCACCACTCAACCGAAGGCAGGAACACTACCCAAAATTGCTCCGGTTGCTCCGGTTGCTCCAGGTATTACATGCCTTCTCTTCGGAATGTTTATCTTTTTATGTTGACATGATTGTTGAATTGAAAGTGGTTTAAAATGAGAGTAACTTTTTGCAGCTTCATCTTCGAGCCCAATTGCCATAGTGCAGAAGCAAACAACTTCTTGGGTTTCCAAGGGTGTGACTTACTACAGATATTCCACAGTTGTGACCAACAAGTCTGCCAAGACACTTACACACCTCAAGCTTTCGATTTCCAAGCTTTACGGTCCTATTTGGGGACTCACAAAGGCCGGAGATTCATATGTTTTCCCATCATGGATAGACTCTTTGCCCGCGGGAAAGAGCCTTGAGTTTGTCTACATACATTCGACTTCTCCAGCAGATGTCTTGGTCTCAAGCTATTCATTAGCTTAAGAAAGGAAGAAATTTGAACAAAGGAGAGAGGTTCGCACAGTTTCTGGGATCGTAATGTAAGAATTGTGCAGCTATACAAATGCAGGCAAGAAGAAAAAGAAGTCCTCTTTTTTTTTTCTCCCTTTGCAAATAGTACTTTATGAATGGGATCTGCATAGGCGTTTTAGAGGATGTTAGGTGAAATAAGTAGGGAGATTGGGGAAGAAAGGAGTGAAGAGACGGGTTTAAAATGAGTGCTCATCCTCTTTCACCTCAAACTTCGAGTATAGTGTTATATTAAAATAGATAGATTTAAATTGAGTGTGACAATTAAGAGGAAAAAAAAACAAGTGTGAGAGGGTTGAGGAGGTGAAAATGACTTCCCTCAGCTGAGATTTCAACAAGTCTTCATTTCTTATATGCTTCAAAACAGCTTTGAATGTCTGTTTTCGTTTTTGTGTTGTGAATGTTGTAAGCTTTGCAGCATTTTTATATCTTCGAATGGAATACGGTTTGTGCAATCACATTGTGTTTATCTGCTATTACTACTTATCAACGCTATCACGTTGTGTTATCATCTTCCGGCTTTGAAGACAACCTTGAATGCAACCAATGATAAATAAAAGGCCTTATGCTGTGCAGTGTCAGTGTGTTCATCTCATTGTTCTGTTGGTTGCCAGTAGTCCATAACTCAGAAGCGTGTGCTGCAACCTTAACTAGCTGTCACACAACATGATGCCTACCATGTGCTTGTCATACGGCAGAGCGTGGACTTCTCATCTGGCCTGGAACTTCCAAAATGAAGTTTCCAAGGCACAGAAAATTCGTACCTTGCAAGTTTAAGGCCTTGACTATTTGGGTTCACAAAATTTATCATATGTTATTCAGTTTTATATTTTGTCAGTCACAATTTGATTGAGATGCAGTCGGTTACTCCCAACGTTTTACACTGATCGCTTGTTCCGTATGAAAAATAAAACATTATATGATTGGCAATTACAATTTTTTTTTTTGGCAAAATGAAGCAACTTCATTAATTAAGCCGAACATAAACATTTATATCTTTAGTTAACAAATTAAAAATCCATGGGGGCTCTAGGCCTTCCCATCTCAAACGGTAATTATTTCGCTTACTAAAAGTTGCAACTTCATGTGCTACGTAACGTTATGCTTCCGACAGGTGTACTTAAGTTGAACAATCTCAAAGAGTAATTGCAATCCTAGGATATCATGTATAACTCCTTTAATGTGTGCCTCTGCCTCCACATCACAACCAGTTGTAACATATTGCACTAAAACTTATGAATCAGTCTCAAGGATAACCTTCTTATAATCATACTTCGCACATGCAAGCATAGTTGCACGCAGAGCATAAGCTTTTGCTTGCAGGGAGCTCGCACAATGGAAACCCCCATTACCTCCAGCAACAATAAACTCACCCATGCTGGATCTATGTACCCAACCATAGGCACCTCGTCTATCCACAGTAGTAAAAGTATCATCACAATTAACCTTCACAAAACCATCCGGGGGACGACACCAACAAAAACTAGCTCAGCTAGCCACCTCAAGCTGTGGAACTGCCTGTACAAGTGGAGGTTTCTTCACCCTAGCCATACGGAACTCAGCGAACTATGCCACCATCATTTGAATAGCATTGCTAGGGCCAGTGATAGCATCACTATAACAATGTAGATTCTGACACTCTCACAACCGCTAGAGACCAAAAATTAGGGATTACAGATTTCTCTCTCGGCTATTAGTCAAAGAGCACTTTTGGACTATAGTCCACCAATACCACTCAAAGCCGCCCCCACCACCCCCACCCCCGCGCGCGCGCATCCCAAATCAACTTGCGAAGGACTACCAAACCAAAATAACTGAGTAAACTTGTGTTGGAAAAATAAATGTATCCGAGTCTCCTCTACATCACCACATTGAGGACATAAAGTGCCTACCAAAATACGACGTTTCACTAAGTTAACTCCCACTGCCGAGCATTCCTTGCAAACACTTCCACATAAATAATTGTAGCTTCGTAGGCACCACTGCTGTCCAAATGGACACCCAGAGGCCGCTCTGGTGGTTTAGGCAGTTAGACTCACCAGACCCTTGCTTTCTCCTGAATTCCCTATTCCTCAACAAATCAAGTGCTACATAGTATATTGACTTTACAGTATACCTTTCACTGCGAACATGATGCTAGATAACCCAATCAAAACAACCCAAATAGCTAACGGGGCATAACTAAAATACACTGAGCCTACTCCTGATAAAAAAATTTGGAAACAAAGTCGGTATTCCAACATTTACTCCCTCCATAAGATCTGCAACCAGATGAACCATTAAAACATGACGAGACAAAGGACGAAAGGGCCTACTTGTGCACAACCACGGGTCAGACAAGATATGGACATGTTTACCATCCCAAATATGCCATATAATCCTAGCTTTTTGGACTTGGAGCCCCTGAAGGATCCTCTTCCATCCCCAAGAACTACCACACACTTTCTTTGCCATTGAGATTTGCCAATCAGGAAAATATTTACCTCTCAAAGTCTGAGCCAACAAAGAATCAGGGCAATTCAAAATTGTCCAACTAATCTTAGCAAGCATTGCCACAGTAAAGCATTGCGGATCATTGAAACCCAAACCTCAAACACGTTTAGACTGTGTAAGTTTATCCTATGAACCCCAGTGAATCCCAGTTTTCTTGCCCGTATTTCCCCGCCAAAAATGAATATAATCTTGGTAATATTTTGACAAATATCCACAGGAAGCAAAAAATAAGACATAGAATAGATAGGCATAGCCATGGTGACAGTTTTGAGAAGAACTTCCTTACGAGCAGAAGATAAGAATTACTCTGCCCAACCTTGGATATGTCCCTCAATGCGTAGACGGGTTTCCTTAAACAACTTCTTCTTCGAGGTACCAAAATCAGCCATAAGGCCCAAGTACTTCCCAAAACCATCATTGCACCGAATCCCAAGAAGGTTAGATAGAGCAACTTTGGTATCATAAGGACCATCACCACTGAAAAGGACTTTACTTTTCTCAAAATTAATGAATTGATCAGACTCAGCAGCATAAGTGGGAAAAATCTCGCTAACACAAGCAGCTTCCTTCTGGGTAGCTTTGCACATAAAAATCAAATCATTAGCAAACAGTAAATGGAGCAAGGTTAATCCCATTAGGAACAAGCCGAATACCCCAGAACAAACCCTCTTCCTCTCGCTTCCGAATAAGGGCTAAGAGACCCTTAGCACACAAGACAGATAAAAAAGGAGAGAGCGGATCCCATTATCTTATACCATGGGAAGGCTGAATAAGACCACCATTACCATGGAACTAAAAGTAGCAGAGGTGACATAGCTCATTAACCACTGTATGAACCTCTCAGAAAAACCAAACCTTCTCATCACAACTTGTAGCACTCAAATCGATCATAAGCTTTACCCATATACAACTTCAAAACTATCGCTTCCCCTTCCACCCCTCTCTTCTATTTCAGAGTATGAAAATCTTTATGCACCACTAATATATTATCAGTGAGCTGCCTACCTTCAACAAAGGAAAATTGAACAGGGCGAATGATCTTTTTCAGGACCTTCTTTAGAAGTTTTATAAGTATGAGGAATGTTTTCATAATGATCTTATTGCATGATCTTGGCTATTACAATTTTTAATTCATACTCAATCATTGATGATTAACTTTAAAATAAATAGAGAAAATAAAGGTAATTTAACTAGATTAATACCAATAAAGGTATGGCCTTTGCATTAGTATTTGAGAGGTCTTAGCTTTTTAGGTTCAACATTCATGAATGATGAATTTTAATTCCGTATTATTTTTGAAACCCAACAAGAAAAGGGAGTAAGCATGCAAGAAGATTAGCTAATAAGAATAAATTTACAAAAAAAGAGGAATACACGATGCGTTATATAGAAAGTTAAAAAAGGGCCTAGGCGCTGAAGGATCATTATCCCTTGTTGTTTTTGAAAACCAACAAGAAAAGGGAGTACGCAAGCAAAAAGAGAAGCTAAAAAGAATATTTTGACAAAAAAAAAATGCACAATGGGCTATATAAAAATTTCAACAACACAACCTAGGTGCTCGAGCATTATTTTGATAACAAAAGAGATAAATGGCTGCTGATTAGGTGGGCTAAGCGGGTTTTGAAGTTTTTTCTATTTTTTTAAGGTTAGAATGCATGGTTTTAACTTTTATGCTTGAGAATTCAATATCTTTCAAGCTAAATTCAAAATTGTGAATGTATGATTTAGTAAAAGATGAATTGGTTATAAATTGTTACTTTTGTATCACATGTTAATAACTTTGAATTCTAAGTGATGAGATAAATTATGTGGTAGGACTCGTCCCAATTGGATTTTGATAATCGTGCCCGATCCTACTCCTGTCTAACAAGTTAACTGAAGTACCAAAATTACCTTTAGCACTTGCCAGACAAGGAATAACTGCACTGATTTCCACTCATGCCTTCGCCTTTCGATCAACCTCGATCCTCGTGCTACGGCATGAAGGGTCAATAAAACAACAAAGATGTGAGTGAAAAAAAATAATATCTTTGAAAATACATTTCAAAACAACTATTTTACCCTCCAATTACAAACCATGCATGCATAGAGTAAAAATGTGATTCAGATTTCAAATCAAGCATAAACAGTGGGCCAATAAAATCATATCAGTTTTCAAACTCCCATGGCCCAAATTTCTCGAAATCCATTTTCCTAAAATCACGAAAACATGTTTGGACACAATCATCCACCAAGTCAATCACAAGGACCATTATCAACAGTACCAGTCATCAGCACTCACATATCAATCATCATCGTCAAACAGCACTACTCACAAGTGCACATATATATCAATCACAGTATCATCACAAACTCACAAGTGCACAATCAATCATACCATCACAACGGCGCTACGTGTAGGCCAGCTTGGGAACTGCATTCACGTAACATCCGAGTCATGTCCGGGAATTGCACACACACATCTAGATGTACATGTACTAGGGAACTACACCACTGCAACATCTGAGGCACGTCCAGGAACTGCACTCGCATCGTCCGGACACATATCAGTGTCCTCAATCATAGCACAACACATACCATCACATCATCAAAGACAACACATGTCATCACATTATGAAGTACAATACATATCATCACATCAAGTACCATTTCCAAACCCAGACCTATGCCCAAAACATCATTTTCACTATTGTTGTAAATCGTGTCCCAAAATCGATTATTAAATCCATAAATTATCAAATAATCATATCGAATCATCATGCAATCATTGCAACTCAAATCATACAACAAATCATGGAAAACATTTAACTATGCATGCATGATAGTTTATAAAACAAACGTCCACTCACACACCGTCCAAGTTGCTCGATTCCGAGCCAAATGCTTTTCTGTAATTCCAAGAACCACCAATCTGTCAACAACCACCACTAAGGTTCACTAACACCTCA
Source organism: Prinsepia uniflora (assembly GCA_032719365.1). Classification (NCBI taxonomy): domain Eukaryota; kingdom Viridiplantae; phylum Streptophyta; class Magnoliopsida; order Rosales; family Rosaceae; genus Prinsepia; species Prinsepia uniflora. The sequence continues at coordinate 55,489,711 of CM064865.1, forward strand.
AATAATTTCACATTAAAATCCCCTAATTTTCCAGGATTTAAATACGTATTAAAAACGTAACATAATACTTCGGACCCTCGAAACTATGTCGAAACGATGTCTGATCGACTCAAAAGCTGTGCCAAAATGTTCATTACATCAAAAGCATTGAAAAATGTGTTGACCATACCTTGAGATTCACCTCTACGCGCCCTCACGTGGCGCCACAAGCGGCTGCGTGTGAAAGCCACACGCCTGCTACAGTATTACTGTTCATCATTCCTGCAACCCATTTTCTGCAAAACGGGTCCTTCGACCCGATTGTTCGACTCGGCTGGAAATCGTCTAATTTTGCATCAATTTCAATGCTTTAAACACCTAAATTCAACTCCGTAATCCCAGAAAAGGATTTGTCATCTCAATTTGAAGAAAACTTACCCCAATCTAATCCATTTCAAACTCGAAAATCCGTAAGAATTGCAGGCCATGTTCTGGATTCAATTCGTTCAATTGCAGGTGTTTTCTTCATTCTAATGAACCAGAAATCATCTTAGGATCATTCTAAACGTGAATTCGGAAATCAATTTCATGCTTTCCATAGATTTGGATTTCGGGTTTTACAGGTTCTTTCTCTCTTTTTTCTTTCTTTTTCTTTCGCGTTTTCCCTTCCTTGTTGCTCTCAATTCTCAGGTTTCCTGTAACGACCCGAACCGAGAATAATAATATTTTAATGTAAAAAGACTATTTTGCCCCTGAAGGGGGGAAACTTTGACTTTTGACCCGGGCAACAATTTGGACTTTGACCCGTGACTATGACGTAGGTCGGGACGTCACGAATCCGTAGACAGGCGGCACGCCGAAATCGGAGTTCGTATGAAGAAGTTATGGTCAAGGAAGCGTTTTAGCGGAATTTACGAACCGAGAACAACGAAATAAAATATTAATTTATTACGGGAATCCGTGCCAACCTAATATTTAAATCAAACCGGTGGATTGGTGACAAGTGTCACCCATCCAAGCTTACACTATTCCCATAAAGCAACTAACACTATTTAAGCTATTTTTATATTATTTCTTTTTCCCTCCAATTAACCCCAGCCCTTGGATTTTTTGTTTAAATGAATCCCAGCCCTCCATTTTCATCTGCTTTCCTTATTCATGCACGATCATCCTCTGTCCGTTTCACTCAAACACACAAACACACATTCATCCCCCCTCCACAACCCGTGCATTTCTTCCATTTTCTCTCGACCAAGGCGATCAAACTAGCCATCCTCTTCGCACCAAACGACCACCCACAGCACCACCATCATCTGGTCTTCACAACCCGTGCACCACCAGCAACCACCAGCCCATTTTCCCGTCCGAAATCCCGTCCAAAAAGCACGACCCGAAACACGACGGAAACGGGTCCAAGAAGCAAACCGTGACAACCACATCATCTCGACGCTGGGGAAGCTCCAGTCTGCACCGTGAGGACCCCAGGAGCTTAACTGGACGACGGCACGGCCTGCGGCGGCGACACGGCGGCGGTAAGGTCGAAAACCCGAAAACCCGCTTTACTCTTCTGTTTCGAACCAACCTGTTTTAGTGCTAGGAAATTGATTGTGTGATGTTAGGAATGTCCTAGGGTGAGAGACGAGTCGATCAGGACCTGTTTGGACGACGGAGACGGCGTGGATCACCGGAGAAGACGATCGGACTTTGGCCGTGAGTTTCAGAGAAAAACTGGTGAGTTTTCTCCCATTTTCTTTCCATTTTGAGGTTGTAGAACCATAGAACAGACCTAGACGACCCTATAGGGATGAACCCCGTCGAAAATGGTGGCCGGAGTGGTACGGTTGAATCGGGTCAAGCCGTGGGACGACGGCGACCCGGTTCCAGTCAAACGGGTCTGACCCGATACTGTAGCATGATGACGTCACCATGCTGACGTCACTTCTGACGTCATGATGACGTCATCTTGTCAGATATTGTCAGACCAGGAACCAATCAGAACATGCCATGTGTCACCTGACAAGTGTCAGTGATGACGTCATGCTGACGTCAGCAGTACTGTAGCAGCGTTGACCCACGCGTTGACCAGGCGCGTGGGGGCGCGTGTGAACAGTGATTTTGGTGGGGCCAGTACCATTTTCAAGGTTTCGACGATACGGATCCAATGGAGGTGGTTTCGTGTCGATCGGAGATCGTTATGTTGGTCAAAATGGGGTTTGAAGCACCGGGAATAGTGCCCGGGATGCGATTTTGAGGCGGATCTGTTCTAGGGTCTTGGTATTGATATTATAGGGTCCTTAAGTAACCCTCAGGAATAATAATACAGGTTTATAGAGATCGTTGAGCAGCAAGGACCGAGTGTGAGTGGGCTGTTTGATTTATAAAAGGCTTGCATGCATAAACTGTTTTACTATTTCCACTGATGAGTCTTATGAACTGTTTATATTTGCTATGTTTTGGGCATGAGACCCGTCTGGATTATATGTGGATTTTGTTTGGGATGTCCGGGGGACATATGGTAAACTATACTGTTATTGTATTATACTTTCCTACCTGTGTATATTGTCTCCTCCAGGGAGGGTCGTTGGCCTAGGTGGACCCTGGAGTAGTCACGGGGCTCTGACTGAGTGGAGTTGACCCCCGTTGGGCTGCTTACTCTCAGGAAGGCATGTTCATATACCTCGGGCAGTGACCGGGATACCGGGAGCTGATGTACCTAGAGAGTCTCGGGTGTGAGACCCTGAGTGGCAACGCGTAGCCTTAGAACCGTGACATCATTTGGGTTGGGTTTTACAGTGCACTGATATGTTAGTTTCACCTTACGATTATTATTGTGGTTCATTGGTTATGATTTCATTATAATATTATGTTTTCACTGCATGCAAGATTTGGAAAACGGAGGGGTAAAACCTTATGATTATTTTATTATTAAATTGATTTCTAAACTGTTAATTTTGGCCCACTCACCCTTGTTTTACTGACCCCTCCAGATCCTGACACGGAAATAGAGGAGGAGGATCCCGAGGAGGAGGCAGAGGTTTAGTTTGCCTAGCTGTGCACCTGTACACCCACTTGTGGGTAGGTTGAGCACCGAATAAATGTACTCTGACTAGTGTGCTCACTTGTTGTATTTTACTTTCCCTTGTCTGACAGTATCACTTTAAACACTGTGTTTGTACGTTATCTATCTATTTAAGTATTCGGTTTTTATTTAAGGGTAATATTGGTATGTTTAGAGTCATTGTCAGACGGGAGCGGGTCACGTCCCCGGGTGGTCCCAGTGGGATTGGGACGGGTCCTGTCAGCTTGGTATCAGAGCATTAGGATTAGTAGTCAGAGTACTAGGTTAGGGGTTTGTACTTTGTACATGGTCGCTTTCGATGTCTTTTAACCTGTTTGCCTCTTCACAGTTGGATATGCCTCCCAGACGTGAACCCCGTGCGCGTGTTGGCGAGGGCAATGGAGGAAATGGAGACACTGCGAGCATTGAGCTGGCTCAGCGCCTGGGTGCTACGCACTTCAGTGGGGGAACCGACCCTCAGGAAGCACCCCAGTGGATTGACCGCTGGGAGAGGATTTTCGAGGTCATGCACTGTCCTCCGGAGGAGCGTGTCGTACTAGCGACTTTCCTACTGGATGGGAGCGCCTATCGATGGTGGCACAACCTTGTTTTGGCCGGCTGGACTGTTCACACCATTCCATGGGAGACCTTCCGAGAGCGGTTTCTCAACCAGTTCTATCCACGGTCGTTTCGCAACGCCCGTGAGGCGGAGTTTCTGCAACTCCGACAGGGGGATCAGACTGTAGCAGAGTACGAGGAGACCTTCCTGATGCTGTCTCGCTTTGCTGAGAACTTCGTGATCACCGAGGCAGACCGATGTCGCAGATTTGAGTGGGGCTTGCGACTTGAGATTCAGGCGATGGTGACTGCAACACCCTTTGCTTCCATGAGGGATCTGACTGATGCGGCGACCAGGGTTGAGAACAGTATCCTTGCTCGTCAGCGAGCTGAGGGGGAGACTCGGCGACGTGATCGCCCACACTTGGGATTCTCGGGCCGTCGTGGCTCGAAGGGAGGACATTCTGGTGGATCTTCGTCTTCTGGCAGCCGAGGACGTTCTGGTCAGTTCAGGAGTCCTCAGCGGTCTGGACAGCGTTCTGGAGCTTGGCAGCGGTCGTACTCACCGATGAGCAACTCACCGGGAGGATACTCGGGTCGACCTAGGGAGGTCACTTGCTTCGCTTGTGGGGAGCCGGGGCACTATGCTTCTGAGTGTCCACTGATTCGCGGCAGTACTGCGCCAGCACAGAGCACAGCATCCCAGACTGACAACAGCCGGACACGCGGTGTTGTGCGTGGCCGTGATCGAGGAGCTAGAGGACGGGGACGACCTGCAGAGTCTATGGATCGTGTTTATGCTGTTACCTAGCAGCAGGCCAGATCCATTCCGGGAGTGTTGACAGGTACTGTACATATTTATGGCATGGTTGTTCGTGCATTGATGGATTCGGGAGCAACTCATTCTTTTATTTCACCGCGTTGTGCGAGTCTGTTGGGCCGTGAGGTGACCGCACTTGAGCACGAGATGGGAGTGGGGACACCGATGGGTGTGACCTACCAGGTGAACCAGGAGATACGAGCTTGTCCTGTGGAGAATGAGGGAGTCGAATTTCAGGCCGACTTAATTCTGATGAATGTTCACGATTTTGATGTGATACTTGGAGTTTATTGGTTGTCGGAGTACAATTCACTCATCGACTGTAGTAACATGCGGTTGACTTTGAGAGGTCCGGGATTACCGGAAGTGATATTTCAGGGGGAGTGTGGAGACGCATCACCCAAGGTAATATCTGCACTCACAGCTACTAAACTCTTACAGAAGGGGTGTCAGGGTTATCTTGCTTATGTGGTAGAATCTACGGATGAATCTTTGCGTATTGAGGATATTCCGATTGTGCGGGAATTTCCTGATGTCTTTCCAGGAGATTTACCTGGATTACCACCACCTAGGGAGATCGACTTTACGATCGAGTTACTCCCCGGGACTCGACCGATTTCACAAGCACCGTATCGTATGGCACCAGCAGAGCTACGGGAATTGAAAATCCAATTACAAGAACTGGTGGATCTAGGGTTTATCCGACCCAGTACATCACCATGGGGAGCGCCGGTCTTATTTGTGAAAAAGAAGGAGGGTAGTTTGCGGTTGTGTGTGGATTATCGGCAGTTGAACAAGGCTACGGTAAGGAACCAGTATCCCTTACCCAGGATCGATGATTTGTTCGATCAGTTACGAGGAGCGCGATATTTCTCCAAGATAGATCTGAGGTCAGGATACCATCAACTGAGAATAGCCGAGGGGGATGTTCAGAAAACAGCTTTCCGAACGAGGTATGGGCATTATGAGTTCTTGGTGATGCCCTTTGGACTGACGAATGCACCAGCGGCATTCATGGACTTGATGAATCGAGTTTTTCGAGCATACCTGGATAAATTTGTGATCGTGTTTATTGACGACATCTTGGTGTATTCCAAGAGTGTCAGGGCTCATGAGGAGCACTTACGAAGGGTATTGGGTAAACTACGACAGGAGCAGCTGTATGCTAAGTTAAGCAAATGTCAGTTTTGGCTAAATAGTATTGGATTCTTAGGTCACATTATATCACCCGAGGGGATAAGTGTGGATCCTCAGAAAACGGAGGCTGTGACAAATTGGCCAAGACCGACCACGGTGACGGAAGTGCGAAGTTTCGTTGGGTTAGCAGGCTATTATCGGAGATTCGTAGAGGGTTTCTCCCAGATTGCCGCACCATTGACTCGGTTAACCCGGAAAGGGGTGAAGTTTGTATGGGACGATCAGTGTGAACAGAGTTTTCAGGAATTAAAGTTCCGATTAACCACTGCACCTGTCCTTGCATTACCAGACAGCAGTGGAGAGTTCGTGGTATATAGTGATGCATCGCTGCAGGGTTTGGGTTGTGTATTGATGCAGAATGGAAAAGTGATTGCTTACGCATCCCGGCAGCTGAAGACGCACGAGTTGAACTACCCTACTCATGATTTGGAATTGGCAGCGGTGGTTCATGCTCTAAAGATCTGGAGACATCATTTGTTCGGTGTGACATGCCGAATATTCACCGATCACCAGAGTCTTAAACATTTGTTCACTCAGAAGGAACTCAACATGAGACAGCGGAGATGGTTGGAATTGTTGAAGGATTATAACTGTACGATCGAGTACCATCATGGCAAGGCAAATGTTGTAGCTGATGCACTCAGTAGGAAGTCGGCGGGATCAGTTGCGCATTTGAGATTGGTGTATCTTCCTTTGCTAGTGGAACTTCGGAAGAGCGGAGTTATGTTAGGGATGGACGATCAGGGAGCCTTGTTGGCTAGCTTTCATGTGCGACCAGTGTTGGTCGACAGGATCATCGAGGCTCAACTACAGGACCAGATACTCTGTGATTACAGGAACGAGGTTGAATCCGGACAGAGACAAGATTTCTCCGTCAGGGGCGATGGAGCATTAGTAAAGCTTGGGAGATTGTGTGTACCTGCGGTACCAGAGTTGAGGAGAGAGATTTTAGACGAGGCCCACAGTTCGGCCTATGCTATGCATCCAGGAGGGACAAAGATGTACCGTACCCTCCGGGACTATTATTGGTGGCTAGGGATGAAGAGGGAGATAGCTGAGTTTGTCAGCAAATGTTTGATCTGTCAGCAGGTCAAGGCAGAACGGCAGCGTCCGTATGGGGCTATGCAGCCACTTCCAATTCCACAATGGAAGTGGGATCATATTACAATGGACTTTGTCTTCAAGTTACCGAAGACAAGGAGTGGAGTTGATGGAGTCTGGGTAATAGTGGACCGGTTGACTAAATCAGCGCATTTTCTGCCTGTACGTGAGACGTACAAGCTCAACCGTTTGGCCCAGCTATTCATTAATGAGATCATCCGACTACACGGTACCCCAGAGTCGATCGTGTCGGATCGGGATCCGCGTTTCACATCCAGGTTTTGGAGGAGTCTACAGACTACTTTGGGTACGAAATTTCACTTCAGTACAGCATTTCACCCACAGACCGACGGACAGTCTGAAAGGACAATACAAACTCTCGAGGACATGATGAGAGCCTGTGTGTTGCAATTCCAGGATTCGTGGGCTGATCGATTGCCATTGATGGAGTTTGCCTACAATAACAGCTACCATGCGAGTATAGGGATGGCACCCTATGAGGCACTGTATGGTCGACAGTGCAGAACACCGGTATGCTGGATGGAGATCGGAGAAAGAACCGCAGTGGGGCCGGATCTGATGGATATGACCCAGGAGACAGTTCGGGTTATTCGGGAAAGATTGAAGGCGGCCCAGGATCGTCAGAAGAGCTATGCGGATCGACGGATCCGAGATTTAGAGTTCGAGGTTGGTGACTTTGTCTTTTTAAAGTTATCGCCGTGGAAAGGGATTCTTCGATTTGGACGACGTGGGAGATTGAGTCCTCGTTATATCGGACCATACGAGATTGTCGAGAGGATTGGTCCGGTGGCTTACCGTTTAGCACTACCTTCGGAGCTTTCCCGAGTACATGATGTATTTCATGTATCTATGCTACGGAAGTATCTTCGGGATGACTCTCATGCACTGCCAGAGCAACCACTGGAACTGATGACAGATTTGAGTTTCGAGGAACGGCCAGTGCAGATTCTGGATTGGAAGGAAAAGGTTTTAAGGAACAAGACGATTTCTTTGGTTAAAGTACTATGGCGGAACCACGAGGTGGAGGAAGCGACATGGGAACCCGAGGAATTGATGAGAGGGCAGTACCCATACTTGTTTGAGTAAATTTCGAGGACGAAATTTCTGTAAGGAGGGTAGGTTGTAACGACCCGAACCGAGAATAATAATATTTTAATGTAAAAAGACTATTTTGCCCCTGAAAGGGGAAACTTTGAATTTTGACCCGGGCAACAATTTGGACTTTGACCCGTGACTATGACGTAGGTCGGGACGTCACGAATCCGTAGACAGGCGGCACGCCGAAATCGGAGTTCGTATGAAGAAGTTATGGTCAAGGAAGCGTTTTAGCAGAATTTACGAACCGAGAACAACGGAATAAAATATTAATTTATTACGGGAATCCATGCCAACCTAATATTTAAATCAAACCGGTGGATTGGTGACAAGTGTCACCCATCCAAGCTTACACTATTCCCATAAAGCAACTAACACTATTTAAGCTATTTTTATATTATTTCTTTCTCCCTCCAATTAACCCCAGCCCTTGGATTTTCTGTTCAAATGAATCCCAGCCCTCCATTTTCATCTGCTTTCCTTATTCATGCACGATCATCCTCTGTCCGTTTCACTCAAACACACAAACACACATTCATCCCCCCTCCACAACCCGTGCATTTCTTCCATTTTCTCTCGACCAAGGCGATCAAAATAGCCATCCTCTTCGCACCAAACGACCACCCACAGCACCACCATCATCTGGTCTTCACAACCCGTGCACCACCAGCAACCACCAGCCCATTTTCCCGTCCGAAATCCCGTCCAAAAAGCACGACCTGAAACACGACGGAAACGGGTCCAAGAAGCAAACCGTGACAACCACATCATCTCGACGCTGGGGAAGCTCCAGTCTGCACCGTGAGGACCCCAGGAGCTTAACTGGACGACGGCACGGCCTGCGGCGGCGACACGGCGGCGGTAAGGTCGAAAACCCGAAAACCCGCTTTACTCTTCTGTTTCGAACCAACCTGTTTTAGTGCTAGGAAATTGATTGTGTGATGTTAGGAATGTCCTAGGGTGAGAGACGAGTCGATCAGGACCGGTTTGGACGACGGAGACGGCGTGGATCACCGGAGAAGACGATCGGACTTTGGCCGTGAGTTTCAGAGAAAAACTGGTGAGTTTTCTCCCATTTTCTTTCCATTTTGAGGTTGTAGAACCATAGAACAGACCTAGACGACCCTATAGGGATGAACCCCGTCGAAAATGGTGGCCGGAGTGGTACGGTTGAATCGGGTCAAGCCGTGGGACGACGGCGACCCGGTTCCAGTCAAACGGGTCTGACCCGATACTGTAGCATGATGACGTCACTTCTGACGTCATGATGACGTCATCTTGTCAGATATTGTCAGACCAGGAACCAATCAGAACATGCCATGTGTCACCTGACAAGTGTCAGTGATGACGTCATGCTGACGTCAGCAGTACTGTAGCAGCGTTGACCCACGCGTTGACCAGGCGCGTGGGGGCGCGTGTGAACAGTGATTTTGGTGGGGCCAGTACCATTTTCAAGGTTTCGACGATACGGATCCAATGGAGGTGGTTTCGTGTCGATCGGAGATCGTTATGTTGGTCAAAATGGGGTTTGAAGCACTGGGAATAGTGTCCGGGATGCGATTTTGAGGCGGATCTGTTCTAGGGTCTTGGTATTGATATTATAGGGTCCTTAAGTAACCCTCAGGAATAATAATACAGGTTTATAGAGATCGTTGAGCAGCAAGGACCGAGTGTGAGTGGGCTGTTTGATTTATAAAAGGCTTGCATGCATAAACTGTTTTACTATTTCCACTGATGAGTCTTATGAACTATTTATATTTGCTATGTTTTGGGCATGAGACCCGTTTGGATTATATGTGGATTTTGTTTGGGATGTCCGGGGGACATAGGGTAAACTATACTGTTATTGTACTGTACTTTCCTACCTGTGTATATTGTCTCCTCCAGGGAGGGTCGTTGGCCTGGGTGGACCCTGGAGTAGTCACGGGGCTCTGACTGAGTGGAGTTGACCCCCGTTGGGCTGCTTACTCTCAGGAAGGCATGTTCATATACCTCGGGCAGTGACCGGGATACCGGGAGCTGATGTACCTAGAGAGTCTCGGGTGTGAGACCCTGAGTGGCAACGCGTAGCCTTAGAACCGTGACATCATTTGGGTTGGGTTTTACAGTGCACTTGACAGGACCCATCCCAATCCCCCCGGGATTACCATGGAATGTGCCCTGCTCCCGTCCAACAAGGGGTGTCAGACAAAGGATGACCAAGAGCCACTGCCCAAACAGGGCATCCAGAGTGCGCAAGGATCGATGGAGGAGGTGTGCAATGTCCCAGTCTCTGCTGCAACCGCGTCCGTGATCAACCTGAAGGGCATTAAAACCAAAAGCTGTGAGTGGACAAAAACTAGTAAGTTTATCAAATACATTTATAAGACATTTATGCCCTCCAATAAAAACGTATGCATGCCACGAAAACCAGTAACCAAAACGTTTGCTCAACCGAGCCATTAGGGCCTTAGCCCAAAAACCGTTAACCAAAAACCAAGTGTGGGAACTCAGCCCAAAATTGTGGAATACCACCACCATACATATTAAAACCATGTGGGTCACCACCCACGACCATAGATGAACATCAATTCATTAAAATCACACAATCATAAATCCACCCGGAAAGCCATTTCATTAATTCGTATTTTACCATTACCATCACCAGCATCCCTGATGCTAGACGTCCCTGACGTCATGTCTCACGGTTTCATAAGCTACGCGTGCTGCCCGGGGTCTCTCCGGGTCCATATATCTGACATCCCTGATGTCTGACGTCCCTGACGTCAATCATAGCAATCCTGCTCCTGAGTCATCATACGGTCCGGCTGCTCCGTATAATGACCCCTCGCAGGCAATGCACCGTGACTTCCCCAGTGTCCCAGACATCTGGAGGAGACCATCATATATCCTTGTGTCGAGATGGTATATGGAAAACAGTTTTATTAAATCCTTTTATCACATTATTACCATTGGGCCCTGCCCGAAATTTCCATAAAACCACACAGTTCCATTTAGGGTCCTTGACCCAAAATCACAATTATTAAATATAGGGTCCCTGACCCGAAATCACATTTATTATCCAACTGGGCCCCATACCCGATTTTATGAACCACTGGGCCCACGGCCCGATTACGTACTCAAATGGACTCCAAGTCCGAGATTTCCAAAACAAGTGGGCCTCAAGCCCGAATTCATCTTTCCAATATAAAAACCATTTTATCATATTATTTATTTAACCACAAGCACGCAAGACCACAAATAAACTGTTAATCCCGATATACGTGAAATACGGAAAACACCTCGAAATACGTGCAACATACCCAAAATCAATGCTCACAAATACCATCATAGAAATCATGTATATAAACCATATAACAAATTTAAGCATGCATAGGATTTATAAAACCAAAGTCCACTCACAGACCGTTTTAATGGTATGCCTCGATACGCGTGCCACCGGCCCTCCCGGGCCACACCACTATCACCGGGACTCCCAATCCTGTCCAAATCACATTAGAGGGTCACTAACCTCATTATTAACATCCTATCAAAGTCCCGTAATTTTCCCGAATTTTTACTTATTTTTAAACTTAATTTAAAACCTTCGGACATCCCGAACACTATCGAGACGGTGTCCGATCGACACGAAACCAATTCCAAAATGTCCGTTACATCGAATAGATTAAAAGTCATGTTGGAAGTTTCCCCAAAATACCCTTCACGCGCCCCCCACGCGCCAGGTCAACATTCAGGTCAACAATGATGACGTCATGCTACAGTAACCGGGTTCTGAAACCGGGTCTGTAACCGGGTCGCCGTCGACCCGCGGCTTGACCCGATCACAGATCGAGTTCCAGACCACTATTTTTGATGCGGTTTGATCCTATGGACTCGTCATAACCTCCTCTATGGTTCTGTGACATCCAAACTCATTTTTAGGTTGATTTAACTACCTGAAACTCGACGGGAAAGTTGCTGCCGGCTCTGGTTCTTCTTCTCCGGCGAGTCGCCAAGCTTCCAGCCGTGGTTCATGGTCCAAAATGGTCGTCTAGGTTCCTAGGACATGTCTCAAAAACAACCAAACAATCAATCATAACGTCAAAAACGGACGTTTCGAAGCAGGGAAGTAAATCGGGTCTTCACGGGTTTCTGAACTTACCGCCGCCGTGTCGCCGTCGTGGCCCGTCCAGTCGTGGTCTGAGTCGTCCTAAGGTTCCAGTTTACCTATCCCTGCGTTTGTTCGAGCCCAGATATGAAGGTTTGGATGGTTGGACAATTTTGGGCCGGTCGGGTTCCTCTCGGGTCTGGGAGTTTTCCCGACCGTGCAAGGCGGTCGTGAGGCGGTGGCCGTCGTCTGGAGGTGGCTGGGGTTCGTCTGGACGTGTCTGGTGTGTGAGGCTGGGCTGTGAGGTGGTGGAGTGATCGTGCAAAGAGTGAGAGTGCACGGGTTGAAAGAAATGAAAATGTGAGAAGGAATGTGAGTCTGATGGTTTAAGAACAAAATAAGAAAATGAAATCAACGGCTAGGATCTAATCTGAGTATAGGATGAAGGGTGGTGATTTAAGGAGAGAAAATGATTATTTAACCCAAATGGCCAGCAAAGATCCCTGAATTAGGGAAGGAAGGAGATGATGACATGTGTCACTCATCAAGGGTCCAGATTGGTTTGGATTAAAGTAATAAGATTTTATTATTATATTATTATTTTATTCCGAGTCTCGGTTAATCGCGTTTTACGTCCTTGACCATAACTTCGTCGTCGGATCTCCGATTTCGGCATGCCGCCTGTCGTTGGATTCGTATCGACGATACCTACGTAACGGTCCTTGGCCCTCGCCCATCGGACCTCCCGATCAGAAAGTCAACATTTGGCCCCTAATAAGCCAAATTACCAAATACCCTCAACTTCCGAGCACCATAACTTTCTCTACGAATGTCGGAATCGAACGTGCCACCTGTCTATGAACTCGTGACGTCCCGAACTACGTCACGGTCATCGGTCAAAGTCCATTTGACCGCCGAACAAAAAGTCAACATTTTGCCCACGACTAGGGGCAAAACGGTCATTTCGCACAATTTGTCCGATTCCGCCCTACTAACCACCGTTCAACCTCTCTAATCAAGATTAGTCACTAAACTAATCCCGGAATTCGGGACGGGTCGTTACAATCTTCCCTCCTTAATAAATTTCGTCCTCGAAATTCCAGCCGATCTAATCTCAACGTACTTCCCTCCTTAATTAGTTTCGCTCTCGAAACACGATTACCCTGATTCCACAAACACCCCGTGGAAAGTGGATTGACCACGCAACATGTGTACACCCGTACACCAACTACTTAGACAAAACTTTTCTACACCCAAACGTACCAATAGTACTCATAACGCAACGACTACCATTCGACCCCGTCGAATGACTGAAACTACTTGTTTCGAATTTGACACCACTTGTCAAATCAACCCTCTCGTTGCGCAACAACTCGACGATTCCTTTCCCACTCCCACTAGGAGTCAGCTGACCCCACTCAACGATCTATGTTGACACATCCTGACAAACTGTCACCACACAGTTGTTGTCAGTCGAAAACTGACACTAGACTCACTCGTGGCTACACATGCCACAAACATACTTAACTTAGTAAACAATTACCGACCTTTCACACGACCTGTGTGTAATTAAACACATCGGAATTACCGTGACCCATTGCATAGTAATGTCCGGTCCACAACCAATCCCATGGTATCGGAACCAATCCGACTACCAACACGTTCACCAACACACCTCGGGTATATCCCGTATACCGTAACTAGACATCACAAGTCTACAAGGTATTGTACCCCGACCCAAGTACGAAGTACACACATCTACCTAATAACCAGACTACAACCACCTAGGTCATAGCCGAACGTGTTCCAATAATGGAGTACGTTTGCCCAATCTAGCATGAGACAAATCGAAACTCCACCCAACATCTAGTTCCAATTCCGAATCTGAATCCGCAATTTCGTAAGAAATCCCGGATCCAAGCCCAGACATCAAATTTTTAATTCTTATCCAAATCCGAATCCGAAATCATTATTCCGTAAGCTAGCAATTGGAATAATCATTCCGTACCCAAACCCAGAAATATACTTTCAAGTTCCAAAATCGAATCCTGAATCGTCACCTAGAAATTCGATTTCAAATCCCGAAATCTCGTTCACATTTACCAAGACACACCAAAACCGAACCTATCGGTTACCCGTTCAATACACTTGATTGACTTCATAGGGGAAGCCAATCCAACCTCCACACGTCTAAGGTTGACAAAATTCAACTACCTTGAAAACCTACTCACCCGAGTAGAATACCATACGGGCCCCCACTTCGAAAGAAGTTCAATCTCGTCATTTACGACTCACACACCCAAGTTCGTATCGATCCTTGTCATTCCACCTAGGAAAACCAAGGATGATCCAAAATAATGACACCAATACTCATCCTACGTGGATGCAACAAAACTCACTGCACTCACCACGCCATGTACCCCAACATCGTCTGCCACCAAGCAGAAAATGAGAAATCTTGTTTACCTACTTTCGAACACGTAGCTCCTCCTAATGACCTCACAACACACATGGGCCCACCAACCAATACACGCTCAACGTACTGGTAACTACAGTCAATGTCTGCCAGGGCAGAAAGCAAGAAGTCAACCCCAATGACTTCGGAATACCAATTACCAAAAATGAGCACCACACTCGTTCCCCAATCACAACTCTCTTCGACACTAAGGTTCCAACCATGTTGGAAACAGATATGCTCCCAACAAGACGTCAAGTCTAACCACTAGACTTCCTACCTCCTCAATTCACTTGGACAACCCCGTGTCCACAATCAATCCGTTATTGTTCCGTTCGCACATCCCGACCTTTACAGGTTCAACACTCGGTTTTCCAAGTTCTCAATTACAAATTCCTACCTTTATACCACTAATGGTTTTTCCTCGTCTTTTCCAGTTTTAATCATTTCCATGTACATTTTAGGGATATTAAAAAAAACATAAAATCACACGAATTTTGGAGTTGCCAACAACTCCCCCAAATCCACCAATTATCATGACGTAGGGGACGCCATCCCAAGATTACTCAAGTCTCAATTATACCCTTTTTATCCACTCATCACTGGTTATCTCACCACTATTGGGACTTATCCCAACACAGCACAATCTTAACTGGATCCCATCCAGTCCATCAATCAACCACTACCGAATCTCAAAGACCGAACATATGTTCATCATGACGGAGTCACACCCCAATTTGTGGCTCATCGTCAACACCATTACCGACACTAGCACCAGCGCTAGTACCAGCACCAACACACTATCAACAACACTAAGTATCAGCACACATGCATCCATACTAGCATCAGCACAAAAGTACCAACCCGCAAACATCCATACTTGCACACCGTGTGCAAATACGACAATCCTGGATCTCCGTTCATACCGAACGACGATCCCGTACCTCACGACTATGGGTACCACTATTCTGACAATCCTCATCAGGAAAATGAACGTTCCCCGAACGTCCCCTGATCCCCAAGTATTATAACCACACTAATTACCCTCGATAGCCAGTCATCTCCATATGACTTCCGACTAACTGTCATTGCTATCGAGATCCGCATCCACACATCACACTGATACCCGATCCAACACGGGATTCCACAATTTATCTCAGAACCGTATCCGTAAATCGGATCCCATAGTTCTGCCTAGACTCACCAGAGCCATCCACATGGTCATCCATGACCTCAGCCGCTCGTCGCAGCACAAGTTCTCATCCACTAGTCACAATTAAGGTTTACCTTTTTAGTATTAGGGTTCCACAATCACACCCTATGGTTCAACCGAACCAAACAGCTCTCCGTAATCTAAAATCCACAACCTGACCGACCCCGTGGTCTAGACATCGAATAGACGTCAGATCCAATCCTACCATCCCATCAACGTGGGTTCCACCACTAGGTCATCGGCCAACTCCGATGAACCAACATCTCTCACACCAACAACCACCACTAGGGTTCACATTTTTAAACCATTACTCAAATGAGGTTCCCCGAACCTAGCTGCACCTAGCAGCACAAAGTTTAATATTACATGACCGAACCGTCGGTCCCACAATACCAGTTCATCACAATCAACCCCACTTGGGTCGAATCATATAAATGCACGGCGTATCGGGCCAATCACACTCCATCCACTATCCAAACCCAAAAACTATCTATCAGGTTGATAACGAATTGCAGCCCAAAGAGACATCACACCCTCGACCTGCGCACACAAAAGAGCAACCGTGCTCTGATACCAAGTTGACAGGACCCATCCCAATCCCCCCGGGATTACCATGGAATGTGCCCTGCTCCCGTCCAACAAGGGGTGTCAGACAAAGGATGACCAAGAGCCACTGCCCAAACAGGGCATCCAGAGTGCGCAAGGATCGATGGAGGAGGTGAGCAATGTCCCAGTCTCTGCTGCAACCGCGTCCGTGATCAACCTGAAGGGCATTAAAACCAAAAGCTGTGAGTGGACAAAAACTAGTAAGTTTATCAAATACATTTATAAGACATTTATGCCCTCTAATAAAAACGTATGCATGCCACGAAAACCAGTAACCAAAACGTTTGCTCAACCGAGCCATTAGGGCCTTAGGCCAAAAACCGTTAACCAAAAACCAAGTGTGGGAACTCAGCCCAAAATTGTGGAATACCACCACCATACATATTAAAACCATGTGGGTCACCACCCACGACCATAGATGAACATCAATTCATTAAAATCACACAATCATAAATCCACCCGGAAAGCCATTTCATTAATTCGTATTTTACCATTACCATCACCAGCATCCCTGATGCTAGACGTCCCTGACGTCATGTCTCACGGTTTCATAAGCTACGCGTGCTGCCCGGGGTCTCTCCGGGTCCATATATCTGACATCCCTGATGTCTGACGTCCCTGACGTCAACCATAGCAATCCTGCTCTTGAGTCATCATACGGTCCAGCTGCTCCGTATAATGACCCCTCGCAGGCAATGCACCGTGACTTCCCCAGTGTCCCAGACATCTGGAGGAGACCATCATATATCCTTGTGTCCAGATGGTATATGGAAAACAGTTTTATTAAATCCTTTTATCACATTATTACCATTGGGCCCTGCCCGAAATTTCCATAAAACCACACAGTTCCATTTAGGGTCCTTGACCCAAAATCACAATTATTAAATATAGGGTCCCTGACCCGAAATCACATTTATTATCCAACTGGGCCGCATACCCGATTTTATGAACCACTGGGCCCACGGCCCGATTACGTACTCAAATGGACTCTAAGTCCGAGATTTCCAAAACAAGTGGGCCTCAAGCCCGAATTCATCTTTCCAATATAAAAACCATTTTATCATATTATTTATTTAACCACAAGCACGCAAGACCACAAATAAACCGTTAATCCCGATATACGTGAAATACGGAAAACACCTCGAAATACGTGCAACATACCCAAAATCAATGCTCACAAATACCATCATAGAAATCATGTATATAAACCATATAACAAATTTAAGCATGCATAGGATTTATAAAACCAAAGTCCACTCACAGACCGTTTTAATGGTATGCCTCGATACGCGTGCCACCGGCCCTCCCGGGCCACACCACTATCACCGGGACTCCCAATCCTGTCCAAATCACATTAGAGGGTCACTAACCTCATTATTAACATCCTATCAAAGTCCAATAATTTTCCCAAATTTTTACTTATTTTTAAACTTAATTTAAAACCTTCGGACATCCCGAACACTATCGAGACGGTGTCCGATCGACACGAAACCAATTCCAAAATGTCTGTTACATCGAATAGATTAAAAGTCATGTTGGAAGTTTCCCCAAAATACCCTTCACGCGCCCCCACGCGCCAGGTCAACATTCAGGTCAACAATGATGACGTCATGTTACAGTAACCAGGTTCTGAAACCGGGTCTGTAACCGGGTCGCCGTCGACCCGCGGCTTGACCCGATCACAGATCGAGTTCCAGACCACCATTTTTGATGCGGTTTGATCCTATGGACTCGTCATAACCTCCTCTATGGTTCTGTGACATCCAAACTCATTTTTAGGTTGATTTAACTACCTGAAACTCGACGGGAAAGTTGCTGCCGGCTCTGGTTCGTCTTCTCCGGCGAGTCGCCAAGCTTCCAGCCGTGGTTCATGGTCCAAAATGGTCGTCTAGGTTCCTAGGACATGTCTCAAAAACAACCAAACAATCATAACGTCAAAAACGGACGTTTCGAAGCAGGGAAGTAAATCGGGTCTTCACGGGTTTCTGAACTTACCGCCGCCGTGTCGCCGCCGTGGCCTGTCCAGTCGTGGTCTGAGTCGTCCTAAGGTTCCAGTTTACCTATCCCTGCGTTTGTTCGAGCCCAGATATGAAGGTTTGGATGGTTGGACAATTTTGGGCCGATCGGGTTCCTCTCGGGTCTGGGAGTTTTCCCGGCAGTGCAAGGCGGTCGTGAGGCGGTGGCCGTCGTCTGGAGGTGGCTGGGGTTCGTCTGGACGTGTCTGGTGTGTGAGGCTGGGCTGTGAGGTGGTGGAGTGATCGTGCAAAGAGTGAGAGTGCACGGGTTGAAAGAAATGAAAATGTGAGAAGGAATGTGAGTCTGATGGTTTAAGAACAAAATAAGAAAATGAAATCAACGGCTAGGATCTAATCTGAGTATAGGATGAAGGGTGGTGATTTAAGGAGAGAAAATGATTATTTAACCCAAATGGCCAGCAAAGATCCCTGAATTAGGGAAGGAAGGAGATGATGACATGTGTCACTCATCAAGGGTCCAGATTGGTTTGGATTAAAGTAATCAGATTTTATTATTATATTATTATTTTATTCCGAGTCTCGGTTAATCGCGTTTTACGTCCCTGACCATAACTTCGTCGTCGGATCTCCGATTTCGGCATGCCGCCTGTCGTTGGATTCGTATCGACGATACCTACGTAACGGTCCTTGGCCCTCGCCCATCGGACCTCCCGATCAGAAAGTCAACATTTGGCCCCTAATAAGCCAAATTACCAAAATACCCCTCAACTTCCGAGCACCATAACTTTCTCTACGAATGTCGGAATCGAACGTGCCACCTGTCTATGAACTCGTGACGTCCCGAACTACGTCACGGTCATCGGTCAAAGTCCATTTGACCGCCCGAACAAAAAGTCAACATTTTGCCCACGACCAGGGGCAAAACGGTCATTTCGCACAATTTGTCCGATTCCGCCCTACTAACCACCGTTCAACCTCGCTAATCAAGATTAGTCACTAAATTAATCCCGGAATTCGGGACGGGTCGTTACAGCACTG
The DNA here is from genome assembly GCA_032719365.1 of Prinsepia uniflora. Classification (NCBI taxonomy): domain Eukaryota; kingdom Viridiplantae; phylum Streptophyta; class Magnoliopsida; order Rosales; family Rosaceae; genus Prinsepia; species Prinsepia uniflora. The sequence continues at coordinate 55,508,915 of CM064865.1, forward strand.
ATATGTTAGTTTCACCTTACGATTATTATTGTGGTTCATTGGTTATGATTTCATTATAATATTATGTTTTCACTGCATGCAAGATTTGGAAAACGGAGGGGTAAAACCTTATGATTATTTTATTATTAAATTGATTTCTAAACTGTTATTTTTGGCCCACTCACCCTTGTTTTACTGACCCCTCCAGACCCTGACACGGAAATAGAGGAGGAGGATCCCGAGGAGGAGGCAGAGGTTTAGTTTGCCTAGCTGTGCACCTGTACACCCACTTGTGGGTAGGTTGAGCACCGAATAAATGTACTATGACTAGTGTGCTCACTTGTTGTATTTTACTTTCCCTTGTCTGACAGTATCACTTTAAACACTGTGTTTGTACGTTATCTATCTATTTAAGTATTCGGTTTTTATTTAAGGGTAATATTGGTATGTTTAGAGTCATTGTCAGACGGGAGCGGGTCACGTCCCCGGGTGGTCCCAGTGGGATTGGGACGGGTCCTGTCATTTCCCTTTTTGTCTCTCGAATGGGTGCTGTGAAGATCAATCCCCAGTTGATCAACTCATATTCTTCTTTGTTCTCTGCTTTATTTGTTTTTTCTTTTAATCAACACACATATAGCACGGCCACAGTGCCACCAATCCTCATTTCAAAGTGACAAATGTCACAAAAATAGGCAAGGTGAGTAACCAAATTTGGTGACATATCAAAACATAAGAAAAGTCCATATTGCTCCTTAAACCACAAATGACCAAAATGCACTTGGGCTTCAAATTACGAAAATGCCCCTCATCAATCTAGACCCTTAACTCTCAAATCCGAACTCCGATTCCGACGTACCACCTATCTATAGGCTCAGGACTCTAAGACATAAGCAACGGTTTTTACAGAAATTACAAACCATATCCCGGTCAAAAAGTCAACTTTTGACCCCATTAATCAAGGGTAAAGTCGTCATTTTCTTCTAAAATTTCCAAATTTCTCTTTTTCATATTTCTGGGTCGTCACATTGTGGGCTATTAATTGATTAGTTCGTCACAACATTAATATTTATTCAAGGTTTCTCTAACCATATTTTCGTAATTTTACAATCCCTAACCACCATAAAAAGTACTCAAAGACCCTTTAAAGCTTTTAATTCATATTTATAGGTTTTTTTCCCTTTTTTTTTCCTTATGAAAACATTACTCTTACTTATATATTTTTTTTTCACTTCATTGTAAGGAGTATTGTATGGAAAATCCAACTTAAAAACAAGACAAATATGAGCACAGATTTTTCAAAATTACTTTTATACTTCAAATTTGAAATTTTTTTATCATCCGATATTAAAAGATTAGGTTGATAACTTATAGTTTAGAGTTTAACACTTGGATTTTGTGCCAAAATCCAAGAACTAACCCTAAACTCTAAATCGTAAGTACCACCACCCCTACCTAAGGGATGTAGGTTTTTTTTTTTTTGTAGTCTCTATAAACCATTTTAGAGTAAGCCTTTGTCTTGTGTTACATTAATCTTGTGTTGAAAATTTTCGCTTGACTCAGAATGTTACAACAAATGGTGATAACTAGGCATTGAGCTTGCACTTTTCTGATTGGGTTTAGCTTGTGACCCATTGGTAATCAATCCCATAATTAATAGTGGAAGGTTTGTATTTTCAAATTTATTCCCCCATTAACGATTGGAGGTTTCATTTGCTTTTTGTTTAATGGAAGTTTGTAATCTCCATTTCTAAAAAAAAAAAAAAAAAAAAAAAAACTTTTGCCTTATCTTTCCATTGGTGGAGGAAGATAGAATAAAACTTAATTCATCCGTTCAGATTTTGGACACAAAATAGTTTTAATAGTTTTGTCAAGTGAAATAGCAACCATTATTCTTAGCAATGTTCAAAACGGCGAGCTAAGTGGGAGTTGCGTCGCCCCGCATTTGGCTTTGGCGGCAGAGAAATGCGGCAATAGAGAAACACACCATTACTTGGTGCCTAGGCGGGATTAGCGGACCTGGGCGGTTTGGCATATTGGCAGATGGACAGCTAGGTGACTGGGTGCATGTTAATTTTTATTTTTTCCTTTTACGTGGACAGTATTTTACCCAAAATAAAAAATTAGAATTTCAAGTGTAGAAGTTAAGTTATAACCAAGGATGAAAATATCGATATCGACGGATATATCGCTAGTCAAATTTGCGGATATCTCGTCCCAAATATGGATATGAATATCGATATCGTTTACGGTCAACAAAAATGATGGAAATTTGATCTAAAAGTTGGAAATTTGGAATGAAACTTTGAAGAAAACTTAAGTACCCAATGATGGTTATATAGGACTAATAAAAACTATAAAATGACTATGATATAATAAATATATAATGAATAATATGATACAATAGGGTTCTGTCGATAACTAATAATATAACATTTTTAACATAAACATAAATTGAAGTGAATTACTATAATTGAATGTTAATATAATTAAAACCATAACAATAGGCATAAAAAAATTTAAACGGAAGAAAAATTATAAAATGAATAAATATATGTAAAATTGAAAAAAAATGATGAAAAAGTCAATTTTTGTTCAAAAGTTGGAAATGATTGATATATTTAAAATTGAAAAAAAAAATGACAAATAAAATTGAAAGAAAATAAAGAAAAAACGGAAAGGAAAAAAATTATTTAAAATTGAAAAAACAAGACAAATAAAATTGAAAGAAAATAAAGAAAAAACGGAAAGGAAAAAAAATTATTTAAAATTGAAAAAACAAGACAAAAAAAATTAAAAGAAAATAAAGAAAAAACGAAAAATAAAATATTTGCAGCCTTGCGTGCACTTGGGGTCGAACCCAGGTTGCTAGCCAATTAACAAAGGGCAAGAACAACCCACAACCAACTGAGCTAACATGCTCAGTTGAAAATATAGCAGCCCACTAATATATAAACCATATTAATTAACTTAAAACCAGTCATCTCCTGCCTCGCGCGGGTCTGAGATTCGAGTTTTTGACCCGCGCGGCATGACCCGACTAAAACCCTATGGTTTTACGTCCGATTTTCATGCAATTTGGCCATATCTCGATCGTTTTAATGAAATAAGAAGATCGATAGTCTTAAAATAAGGAAAAATGTCGATATTTCGCTCAATTTCTTCTCCCCCCTCTTACATGCCGCCGACCAATATTTCCGATATATCGACTCATATATCGGCGATATTGTCGACATTTTCATCAATGGTTATAACCCAAAATTTCAAGTTTAATGACCAACTCGTGCACCCCATTTTTCGGCGATTCACAGAAGTCCAGACCCTTCGTCGTCGTTTAACAAAATTTTGTGAGTCGCTAGACTCAGCTAACAACTGGCCTTCCTCCGCCCATCTCCTTGACGCGACATATGCTTATGTATGAGCTTAGACGATTGGTTCACTTCAATATTAATTCCCTTTCTCTACTTTTCTTAAAATGAAGATGAAGAGTTAGTCTTCTTGAGTCAAGTAGGTCTGCACCAGACTTGTCACACCTCATACTCTAGTGTTGACTTGTAGATAATTAATTTTAAATTCGAACCTGATGACATATTATATGGATAATTTATGAACATTCTCCCTCCCCTGTAATAAAAAAAACGAGAATGGCGACTAGCTAATGAAGCATTAGATATATGTGAGGTAGCTATCTATTAGGGTCCTTTCTTATTGATTTGTTCATGTAACACTGCACAGTACAAACAGCGGCTATGAGTCATAAAAGGTCCTTTCCTATCTATCACAGTTTATTTTTTTTAATTTAATAATTTAATTTAGGCTTTCAATTACTTATAATAAAAAATCAAATTCGGTTCGATTTAGGTACGGAACGATTTTCTCCAACACTGAAACCAATCCTATACCAGTTTGAACCGATTCGATATCAATATCGTACCAATCATTATTTCAATTTTACTATTCTATTTTTTTTTTTTGGTTTGATATGATACATAATGAGTCGATTTCAGTATTTCGGTTCAATATTCTCAGGGCTAGAAAATTGAGGCAAACTTGACCCCACAGTCACCCACAATTTAATTAATTAAGTAAGGAAATCCATTAGATTTTGTTTAATTTCACATTTGCTCTCACTATAATATTGTGAATATGAATACCTTTTAACAATTTTATGGAGGAGAGTATTGGAAGTGTATGGAAAAAAAAGGTTAGAGGCTTAAGTTGCCTAACATTTCCATCATTTTTCTATTTTGTATTTGGATGTTTATGTTTTTGCTTATGTTCTTATAAAATTTTCATTTTGAAAATCTATATTCCTAATCTCAATTTATTTGTCTTCAGAATATAATTTTTATTCTAAAATTATTTTTTAATATTCATTATATTACTAATTTATTGAATGTTGTTCTTCAAAACGCCTAGCTGGTTGGCCCTTACCCGCTGTTTTGGGAGCACCTTGCGCCTTTTTGAATATTGATTCCTAGAAAGTCTCTTGTTGCGTAGTTAAGAAAGTGAAGGGTACTATTATCTCCATTATTTGCCTCTGATTTCAGTTGTAAAAGGCTTTCCAAGCCGCATATTGGAACAAAGAAATAATGGTTTCCTTTTGATTTTCTTTGTTCTGAGTTTTTCGGATTGGTTTCAGGTAGAAGAAATGGTGCGCGGTGTGACAAGTCTGGTGTAGGAGGGTTACTGTTGTGGTGCGCGGTTAGTAGCTGCAAAGGAGCGGTGCACGAGCGAATCCATAGGAGGGTTCCCCTACACATATGCGAAGATGGAAAATTGGGTTATGGCCTGTGTATCACACACTCTCATCCATCTGAGTGGCTGTTATGGCTAGTCCCATATGGTATATTTGTTGTTGGTTGGTATCTGAAGAATGGCTAGAAAAATGAGGAAAATAACTTGGAAGTTTCATATATGAAGGCGAATCGGAAACACCCTAGCAAAAATGTCGATGCCATCTCCATTGCAAGAAACAAAAAAGTGGTTCTTGATCTCAAAGCGCGTGGCGTGGCATAATAACATGGAGTGCTAAGGCTGTAGTCACCATTCAAGGTGATGTCTAAACTATCATCAAGAAGTCTAGTGACACCAAAGTGAGTAGTTAAAGTCGTTTCCCATTCTTTCGAGGAGGAAGATCAAGTTTATGGAGTTTGGAATAATTGGCAACAATGTTAAATTTGAAAAGTTGAAATTCGAGCCATATTTACGGTAGTGTGCCCCTAAACTTTGCATCAAATTGAAGACTAGGATCCTTTAACAAGTGTCAAAACTTGAAAGTTCCATGGGAGATCTGAAGCAGAATTTTGTTGTGGAAAATTGCAATGAATCAACAAGTGATATCTCATGCGTTGAAATCTTCTCGCATCTCGTTCTTTACAACTTAGTAATCATTGAATTTTTTTTTTTCTAATTGTTGAAATTTTTGGTTTTGCCTATTTTTTTTTTATCAAAAGAAAGGCTTCTCTGTTATTAAAATGCCCCAATATAGTGCCATGAGCATCCACCTATAGCATTTTGACTTCATTTTCTTCTCGGATGAGGGCTTCGTTTTACCTTCAAGAGAAGAGCTTTGCATTGCCTTCAAGGAAGAGCTTTTGATCTTTTCAAATGCTCCCAATGTGGCCTTAGACGTTTGGTGTTTGGGCTTTTATTCAACTTCTCTAACAAAGTAGGGCTTTACTTTGACTTCAAGGAAGGGATTTTGCTCCCTTGAAGAAAACTTAGAATGCTACCTAGGGGAAATAATTGGATGCTTCGTGGGGCGAAGACTTGGATGCTTCGTGGGGCGAAGAATTGGATACTTTCATAGGATAAAAGCTTAGAAACTTCACAAGACAAAGGATTTGATGCTTCGCAAGGCGAATGTTTAGATGCTTCCCCAAGTGAAGGCTCGGATGCTTCGCAGGGTGAAGGGTTAGAATCTTCTTAGGGTGAAGACTTATAAGCTTCAAATGGTGAAGGCTTCAATGTAAAGGTTTAAACACTTCGTAGAGCGAAGGCGCATATGCTTCGTAGGTGAAGGCGAAGATGCTTCGCATGGCAAAGAATTAGATCTTTGCATGCATAAACTTAGATACATAGCGAAGGCTTCAATGATTCATAGGTTGAAGGCTTAGATGCTTCACAAAGCAAATTAGAAGATGCTTTTCAAGGTGAAGGCTTAGATGCTTTCAGAGTGTAAAGGCTTCCATGCTTCGTAGGGTGAACGTTTAGACGTCTCCCAGATAAATGCTTAGCTACTCCCTTAAGGAAGACTTAGCTGCTTCCTAGATGAATGATATAATTGCTTTCGAGAGAAATGTTTAGAGTGTTTCCCAGAGGAAGGTTTGGTTACTTCTCGAAGGAAGGCTTGGTTGCTCCTTAGAGGAAGGTTTTGGGGTTCCCATTGCTATGCAAAATTATGTAAGTAAAATTTCAAGTTTCTTGATAATTAATTGAAAATAATAATTCAATGGGTGTATAATTGGCGCAAAGCCTTACTAATTTGTTACAGAATTGATGCCAATCACCTTAGAATTAGGCTCCTTGAGGTCTTCATCACTGGGATGCTCTATAGCCTTGCTGGTGATGTATTTGGTTCAATGTCTTTCCTTAACAAGGTTTTTCCGATACCTAAGGAAGATGTTGCACGTACTAATGATGGGACCATAGTTGTTGCGATAGCAACACCACCCGGTCTTGTGGACTTTTTCTTGATCATTTTTGACATGTGCTGGCTCCTTGAACCAAGGATCGTCTTTGATTTCATTGCAAATTCGATGGATAGGCACCAAGAACTATACGTTGATAGTTGAGACCGCTTTACTTTTTCTGGACTTGTTTGGCATAGTTTTAAAATTGGTGTCATCATTGGGTGACATGAACAACTTAGATACTTCCTCACATGGTCCAGTCTGCTTCTTCACGATGGATTTTTTCTCATCCTCCCAATATGCATGTCAATGCCAATTTTGGAAAAAAAAAACATCTTGGTGAGACTACGAGCATTGCCTATGACAATGTTGGCATGAAGCTGGTTGTCCCGATAAAATCCTTGTCCGAATTCCAAATTATTATAACATGGTCACTATAACCAACAGTGCAAGATTTTCCATACAATAAATTCAAATGTAATATCAGATGGTTTCTTTTGATCTCTTTTTTATGGTAAAGAGATGATCTTCCTTTACTTCAGTAGTACGAAACCAGGAGTACTCATTTACCAAAGTAAAAGCTAGCTTTTTAAACAAAGCAATGATTTCTAGGGGAGATGGTTGAACCACGTCATTGCCTAGCCTTGCAAAGACGCTTGGGATACCTTGCACATGAGTAAATCATTTTCCTTATGAGGTACCATGACTCCACAATAATATTCTACATGCTTTATTGGGTCTAAGGTCCCCTTGGACTAGTTGAAGTTTAGAGTTACAAACCATTGAGGCAATGGTTCTTCCTCGATGTCCGTCATGAGATGTGAAATTGAGGATGACTGGAGCTAACGATGTAGATTTCCTTCAGAGTCGCAATCACATTGGACGCCTTGGAGGTAGCAATCCAACATTCTATGGACATATTTAGCCTACATCGCACCTTGGTGAGTTGGAGAGTCAATTTGGGTTAAGCGTTGTCGACAATTTCGAATCTCAATTTTCGTGCTCCTAGATCATGTATGTCTCATCTTCTTTGCAGTGATAACTAAAAATTTCATAAGCTAATGTGAATATCTTGAGAGGTTGCATGTTGCCTTTGACTTCAATGTAATTATTCAATTCGCAACGATGCTCCAATGTGCTCTTGAAGTCGCTTATGTGCTGATGACCTTGTACATTGTGGGCTCTTTGCTAGAATTTACTGAAGAAGCTCTGATTGCATCTGAATTTGGTTTCTTAGCCTTTCGACTTATTGCGACAAATAATCTTGAGGAAATGGGTTCCGAGTTGTTCGCTGATTCATACAATCCCTTTCATGCGCTTGAATTTGTCTTGGAGTGTCATGAAGACCATCTAGGATTTTTTGGAGAACTTCATTTGTGACGACCCGTCCTGAATTAGTTGGATTAATTAAGAATTAATGTCGGATTAACGAGACTAATCGGAGATTAGATGAGGATTAGCAGACGTTCGGGCGAAATGACGATTTTGCCCCTAAAATGGGCAAATCGTTGACTTTTCGTTCAGGCAGTCAAATGGACTTTGACCAATGACCGTGACGTAGTTCATGACGTCACGAGTTCATAGACAGGTGGCACGCTCGATTCCGACGTTCGAGGAGGAAGTTATGATGTTCGGAAGTTCAAGGGCATTTTGGTAATTTGGGCCAAAAGTTGACTTTTTGACCGAGGGATCCGATGGTCGAGGGTCAAAGACCGTTACGTAGATCAGGATGATATGAATCCATAGATAGGCGGCACGTTGAATTCGGACGTTCGACGGAGAAGTTACAATTCACGGAAGTACGAAAGTACTATTGCACGAATTACGAGACGAGGACCTTTTGGCTTTTAGTGGGGCCCATATATTTTATCCCTGGACCAATGCATGAGTGACAAGTGTCACTCATCCATTGCACACTCAAACACATTCATGCATCCACCTTCCCCGTGCATCATTCATTTTCTTTGTTTCCAAACAAACCACACCGATCCACCCTTCACCCCAATCCAAAACCCAAACCCCTGAACCATGACTGAGAGGCCAGAGAGTGAGGGAGGACGTCTGGAAGGTGGTGGCCGGCCAGGCATCAACGCCACCGTGCACAGAGGCCATGAAAACCGTGAGGTACTCGGTTTGCCTAAATTTCCATTTATTATTTGATTTCTACGATTTAGATTGTTTTGGATGATTAGGATGGAGTTATTGAGCTAGTTAGAAGATGTTAGGATGGTTTTGGTGGCGGTTGGTGGCTGAGGAAGCCCTGGGGTGTCCGGGAAAACAGAGGCCGTGAGCCTCGTTGAACATGGATAGGATTTAGTGGGTTTCTTTAGGTTTTGGGGATTGGAAGGGATAGGAAACATGAAAATAGGAAGAATGGGATCGAAAAGGAAGAGATTGGACGAAAAATGGAAGACGAAATTGGCCAGACCGGCCACGCCGGTCCAGCTGGACTGGACTGCACAGTCGAACCTGCCAGACTGGTCTGATGCAAGGAAGAAGACGACTGCACAGTGGCGCGTGAGGCCCACGTGCAGTCTCTTCTTGGGGCGTGTGTGGATGCGTGAACCCTTTTTGAGGGTGGTTCCAACATACAAAATCATCTATTCGATATAACGAACATTTTTGGACTGGTTTCGTGTCAATCGGACATCGTCTCGATATAGTTCGGGCTGTCCGAAGGTTTAGGTTCGCGTTTAAAAATAGTTTGAAATTCCGGAAATTTACGGGGCTTTAGTGAGGGGTTATATAAGTAGTTAGTAACCCACTAAATGAATTTGGACAGGTTCGGGAATCCCAGAGGCGAAGGTTGACCCGGGAGACGGTTATGGCGCAAGTATCGAGGCGCGGCTTCGGACGGTCTGTGAGTGGACCTTTCTCTCGAAATTGATGCATGCATAAATGTTTTATAATTATTTTAATATATGTTTTGTGATGCCAGGAGTGCATTTGTTTGTGGTAGCCTAGGTTTTACGTATTTACACGTATTTCGAGATTTACGGTTTTATACGATGCATATACGTTCTAGGTTTTCAACGAGGGTTTAATAAATGGATTTCAAATTTAGAAATATGAAATCGAGCACGAGACCCAATTGATTTACAAACTCTCGGACTTGGAGTCCATTTGATTTGACGAGGAATCGGACCTAGGGTCCATTTGAGCTATACGATCGGACCGAGGGTCCATTTGATTTACGATTCGGTTTTGAGGCCCAGTTAATGGTACTATCGGGCTTGATGCCCCGTTGATTTATGATATCAGGCCTGAGACCCATTTAGTTGAGATTTCGGGCTTAAGGCCCCGTTGGTTGTGAAATCGGACGTGAGGTCCTGTTGAGTAATGGTTTCGGGCTTAGGGCCCAGTTGATTGTAACATCGGGCTTGAGTCCCAGTTCGATTTGTGAAATGAGTATTCGGGCATGAGACCCAGTTGAACTGAGGATTTAGGCCGAGGCCTGTGAAATGGATTTGAATCGGATTCGAGGAATCCTATTGAGATAAATCGGGTATGAGACCCAGTTGAAATATGTTTTGGGAAAGAAAGAAAGAAAGAGTTTTGAAAATGATTATGAACCCTCCATATGTTTATATGGTCTCCTCCCGCGTCGACCTGGAGAGTCACGATCCACATACCAGAATGGGTATCCCCATAGGGATCTCGTTCCAGGAGTGGAAGTTATGATTTATGATGTGGTCCCGGACCAAATTCCGGTGAGATGTGTGGACTAGATCCAGAGAGAGAGCTCGGACTAGATCCAGTGATTGAGCCTCCCAGATGGAGATTCCTAGGAGAAGACTCGGAGTGAGACCCCGAGTAGTGTGCACACTAGTATAGAGATTGATATCGTGACTATATCGGGGATGTGTTCCCTAGGGGCTATGTGCCCCGAGTTGGCATCTTCTCCGGAAGTGCCTAGAATGGGTTATACGTATGATGGTACGTATGAGATTTTATGGAAAAGTGATTTGAGGGCGGAGACCCTATGTTTTATGATTAGAAAGTGGTTTGGGGCTGCGACCTCGTATACGAGATTTGAGGGCGGATACCCTGTGTTTTATGTTTCAGAAAGTGATTTGGGGCGGAGACCCCCGTATTTGACATTGTGAAAGTGATTTGGGGCGGAGACCCCGTTCGTGATATTTTGAGAATGGTTTTGGGCTGAGACCCACTTGACGTGATTTGGGCTGAGTCTCTATTGATTTGACCTACTTGTTTTAGATTGTAATTTCGGGTTGAGGACCCAAATGGATTTATGGTTCATGTCGGTTTATGGGAACCGGGCATGAACCCTTGAATAATTTCAAGAATATATTTGGTAAATTGAATGATTTTATGAATGTTTTACTAAACGGTTTTCGAATGCATGCGTATGTATTTATGAAGGGCATAAATGTCTTTGTATGAAAAGGTTTTTAACCAAAATTTTAAATTGTCCACTCACAGTTTTCGTGTTTTAATGCCCTTCAGGTTGATTGCGGATGCGGGCTGTAGTAGAGACGAGACATCACTCCCCTCCTCCTACGATCCTGACGCACTCTGACAGCCCCGAGTCGAGGGCTAGAGATGAAATTTTCCCTGGTCTGACACTTCGTGTCAAACGGGATCAGGAGGGTCCCACGTTAATCCCGGGGGATTTGGGACCGGTCCTGCCATCATTGGAAGGGGATCGATTTGGGATCTTCCTAGATGTTTCTCACACAAATCGTCTGTCTATTTACTAAAAGGTAGTTGTTTTCAGTCCCGATGCAGGTGACTGAGGTGCATGAGTTGATGGAACATGGAAGATTTTGAAACCAATAATGGGAATCAGTCGGTGCATCCAATGGGTGCCATTATTGTCTTGCAGAGGGAATGGTGTTGGTGTTGATCTGGATTTCAAGTGTGTGCTTTGTTCCCAGTCTGAGCTATAGAGGTAGAAGTAGCAGCTTTGGATGAACGAATGGATTGTTGTGTTCACACAATGACAAATGGTGATGATGATCGACGAACAACGTTGATGAATGATAAACGAAGTTCAAGAGCAACAAACAAAGTCAATGAAGGACAAACGAATTTGATGAACGATGAACAAATTTGATGAACGATGAACAAACTAGAGAACACACCTTGAGTAGTTCTTAATTTGGATCTCAATGAAAGCACCAATTGTTGAAACATAAATCAAACATGCTCATAAAAGACTGCTTGATCCCAACAACAACAACAAACAAGAAGCTATTGTTTATTAAGATCAAAGGCCCAAGGGTTGTTCAACCAAAAACTCTCCAATTCTTAAGTTAACTTTGAGAGAGAGATCACAAAGAACGTTAGAAGAAATGAATCAAATTATTTTGGAAGTAAAATGAGCTCTGCTATTTATAGGGAAAGTGTAGGCCTCTGAGCATTTTGATTGGTAGATGAAATTTATTGTAACGACCCGTCCCAAAGTCCTAGATTAGATTTGACACGACCCATCCCAATCCCCCCGGGATTACCATGGAATGTGACGTGCTCCCGTCGGACAAGAGGCGTCCGACAAGGGATAACCGATTGCCTTTGCCCAACCGGGCTTCCAGAGTGCGTAAGGATCGATGGAGGAGGTGTGCGATGCTCAAGTCTCTGCTGCGGTCGTATCCGGAATCAACCTGAAGGGCATTAAAAACAAAAGCTGTGAGTGGACGAAAATAAACAAGTCTGTTAAAACATTTATAAGACATTTATGCCCCTCAGTAAAATCATATGCATGCACCAAACCAATAATCCCATATTTATTTAGAAATAACCAATAGGGCCTTAGCCCGGAAACCAAAGCATAGTTTCAATTTCCAAAAGTAAATCCAAGAGTTATTTCATAAATCCAGTAATATGAACCATAAGGCATATAATATAAACTATAACCATTATTTTAGCCACTGCACTATACACTCCAATCCGACATCCCTGATGTCTGACGTCCCTGACGTCAATAAGGTCACAATCACAAGGCTACGCGTGCCACTCGGGTCTCAATTTCCGAGTTCAATCCCCGAACCCCGTTCGGGTACAGCATCCCCGATGCTTAGCGTCATAGACGCTGGACGTACTAGACGTCCGTGACCTCTCCGGGGTACCTCGCCGGAGGAGACAATATAATATGGAAGGATCTATACAGTGCAGTACCAAATACATTTTATTGATATCCACATGCAAAACATATAGGTATACATAGATAAAATCCGAACCAATCGTTACGTTTCATCAAACGGGTCTCATGCCCAAATACCGTGAAACGTGCCATAACCGAAATATCATCAAAACCATTTATAGATTCCAGCATGTGAACATATATAAAATGTAAACTAGGAAACATTTATTCAATTCCATTTTAGGGTCCCCGACCCGCAATCACATGTAGAAATCAACTGGGCCCCTGGCCCGATTCCACAAGTTAACTGGGCCCCTAGCCCGATCCACATGTTAACTGGGCCCCTGGCCCGATTTCATAGTTCAACTGGGCCCCTGGCCCGATTTTACATTATTCAAGTTCGTAACCGTTTCATGAAATCATATCCAACCACATTTATGGAAATCGGTGAAAATCCAGAAAATCTCGGTTTACGTGCAAATACGTAATTCACCTCGAAATGCGTGAAATCATTTTAAATTCACCGATATCCAAAGTAAATCATTTAATCATAATTATAACAATCATAAAACAGTTATGCATGCATCGAATTTATGAAACCAATGTCCACTCACAGACCGTTTAACCGAGCGCCTCGATACGCGTGCCATAGGCCTTCCCGGGCCACCTCACTATCACCGGGACTCCCAATCCTGTTCAAATCAATTTAGAGGATCACTAACCTCATCATTAACATCCTATTCAAGTCCCGTAATTTTCCCGAATTTTTAAGTATTTTTAAACTGGATTTAAAACCTTCGGACATCCCGAACAATATCGAGACGGTGTCCGATCGACACGAAACCAATCCCAAAATGTTCGTTACAATGTATAGGATAAAAGTCATGTTGACCTCACCTCGAGATTCGTGCCCACGCGCCGTCACGCGCCGCCGTGAGTGGCTGCGCGTGAAAGCCACGCGCCTGCTACAGTGACTGCTACAGTCACCATCTTCACCCGAATGACTGGTAAACGGGTCTGATTACCCGCGATCTGACCCGGCCAGAAACCTGTCAATTCCCACTTAATTTCATTAATTCAAACAGCCAAAAGGATCGTCCTGTGTCTAATTATGGTTCTGTAAACTTAATTACACCCATAAATCCTTAATCCAACAATTCTCTCGAATTCAAACTCACGGTCAGAACATTCGAATACTCACACAAATCATCCTGGTTTTCAAATTAAAAGATACAGAAGCTTCGTATGACCTAACCAATCATTAATCCGTAACTAATTTCAGGAATTCTTACCCGTAGATGGTCGCCCTCAAGCTCCAAATTCCCCAGAAACTGGAACCTGCGTTCATGGCCAAACCGTGATCGATACCCTTGCCAATCGATACGGTTGAGTTCGTAATGAACCCAGAAGAGTATTACAGCCCTTGGTTTCATCCAAAACACCACACATTTTAAATTCTGATTTTCCCTCAATTTTTCCAGATTTCTCAAATCTCAGTTTCTCTCCAATTCGACAGTCCTCACTTGCCCAGAATGAATCCTCACGACTCACTCACAATTATTTTAATCCAATTCAGTTGTTTAAAGCACCCCAAATCATTCTTCAATCCTCTGTGTAAAGGTTCCCGCACTGGCCCGAAACCATTAAACAAAACCAGTGTCCATGTTGTGCAATCAATTGCCAGCTCCCCACATGTGCGATCACACTTCAAAGCTGCTCCAAAACGGTCCATTAATTGATAAACAACCCATGGGATCGATCGCACAAAGTATCCCACCCACGGCTGCTCGCTCAAACAGTACCCACCGTGTGAAATTACAATTCTGCCCTTGTGCAGAAAATTACCAAAATGCCCCTCACGCATCCTGACCAGTAACTCGGTCATACGGACTCCAATTGATGCGTGCCGCCTGTCTACGAACTCAGGGCATCGAGACCTTCCTAACGGTCCTCGGTCCTCGGCCATCGGACCTCCCGATCAAAAAGTCAACATTTTCCCATACATCGTCCAAATTACGAAAATGCCCCTGGACTTCCGTACATCATAACTTTCACCACGAACGTCGGAATCGAACGTGGCACCTGTCTATGAACTCGTGACGTCCCGAACTACGTCACGGTCATCGGTCAAAGTCCATTTGACCATCCGAATTAAAAGTCAACGTTTTGCCCACGCCCATGGGCAAAACGGTCATTTTGCACAATTCGTCCGAAATCGCTCAACTAATCCCAGATTAGTAAATCACAATTAAATATTATTAAATCTCGATATTCGGGACGGGTCGTTACAAGATTAGTGACTAATCACGATTAGTGAGGCTAATCCGTGATTAGTAGAGCGAAATCGGACGAACGGTGCGAAATGACCGTTTTGCCCATGATGGTGGCAAAACGTTGAATTTTTAATCGGGCAGTCAAATGGACTTTGACCGATGACCGTGACGTAGTTCGTGACGTCACGAGTTCATAGACAGGTGGTACGTTCAATTCCGACGTTCGTAGAAGAAGTTATGACGTTCGGAAGCCCAAGGGCATTTTGGTAATTTGGGTGAATAGGAGGTCAAAAGTTGACTTTTTGACCAGGAGGTCCGATGGCCGAGGGCCGAAGACCGTTACGTAGATAAGGACGATACAAATCCATAGGCAGGCGGCACACTGAAATCGGACTTCAAACGGGAGAGTTATGGGTCACGGAAGTTCGATTTCACTATGCACGAACTTCGAGACGGGGACGTTTCGGCGAAATCTGATTGGGTGGATATTTTGGTGGGCCCCATGGATGAGTGACAAGTGTCACTCATCCCATTGCTTTGATCCCCCAAAATGTGGATCTAAATAATTAAATATTATTATTTTAATTATTTTATAATTTAACCTAACAACTATTAATCCTAACCATCCATTTCAACCCTACCTTTTAATCCTCACCCTTCATCCCTCATTCTCTCATCTGATTTCATCCCCTTCATTCTTCACACACACCCGAAACCCCATAACCCAAAATCCTCCATTCTCTCCATTTTCTTCCAAAAACCGCAACACACACACACCATCACCATTCATTGCTTGGGTGTGACCGTGAGTGACGGGAGGGAAGGACAGAGAGGCTGGGACGGCGAGTCACGGCGACGGACGACGGAGGACACGGCGGAGGAGCTCGACCCGTGAGGTAAGGAAATTTCAAAAATTCGAAATTGGGTTTTAATGGGTTTTATTCGATTCCATTAATGGGGTAAGGTTTCTAGGACACCCAGGAGATGAGTGGGATTGGTTTCGAGGCATTAGACGGCCTGGAACGGCCGTGAACGGCGGAGGAATGTACGGCCTCCATGGCCAAACTCGAAGGTATGGTTTTCGATGCTTTTCTTACATTTTAAGGTCATAGGACTGTAGGTTAGGTTGAGACGAAGAGAATGGGACAAACGGGGAGTGTTTTGGTGGCCGGAGCTGGGAGAACCGGCCGAGTCAAGCCGCGGGTCACGGCGACCCGGTTGCAGACGTTCGGATCGACCCGCGGGAGGGCAGGGATGACAGGTGACGTCATCCTGCTGACGTCATCATGTCAGCGATGACGTCAGCCTTGTCAGATCTGACAATGTCAGCTGACATGTCAAAAAATGGGCCAATAGGAGTGCGACACGTGTCACATGTCAGTGCACAGTCAGCACTGACATGTCAGTGACGTGGCCCAATCAGAGGCTGACACGTGGCACTGACTTGGACCAGTGCCGTGATGACACGTGGCACATGTCAGACTGCCACGTGGCACTGACAGCACAGTGACGTGGACCAATGGGAGCTTGACACGTGGCACCTGTCAGAGTCTGACATGTCAGACCTGACAGCTGTCAGATGACGTCATGCTGACGTCAGCAGGTACTGTAGCAGGCGCGTGAAGCCCACGCACAGCCACTTCAGGCAGCGCGTGAGGGCGCGTGGCAGGGAATTTGGGAAAGTGTTCAACACAGGAAATCGTCTATTCGATGTAACGAACATTTTGGGACTGGTTTCGTGTCAATCGGACACCGTCTCAATATGTTTCGGGGCATCGGAAGGTTTAGGTTAGGTTTTAAAAATAGTTAAAAATACGGAAAAATTACGGGGCTTTGGTAGGAGGTTAATTAAGTAGTTAGTAACCTTCTATTACGATTTGGACAGGTTTGGGAGTCCCGGTGACGGTGATCGGCTCGGGGAGCCGTATGGCACGCAAATCGAGGCGGCAGCTCGGACGGTCTGTGAGTGGACTTTGTTTTCTAAATTGGTGCATGCATAGATGTTTTATTACTTGTTTGATGATGCCATGGGTGCAATTCTATGTGGTTACGTATAAGCACGTATTTCGAGGTTTCGGCCTTATACGGTGCTTATACGGGTCTGTATTTCTATATTGACTTAATGAACTGGATTTGGATTTCAAAATGATAAACTCGGGTATGAGACCCATTTGGTTTTGTCTCGGGCATATGACCTCAGACTCCGGGCACGGTGCCCAGTTGATGTCCTATGTTCGGGTACGAGACCCAGTCACTTTACGGTTTTGATTTCAGGTCAGGGAACCTTAAATGGATTCCCAGGTTCATGACGGTTTATGGGAACCAGCATGAACCCTTGTTATGGTATCGTGGTTCATGACGGTTTATGGGAACCGGCATGAACCCTTGTTGGTTATTACGGTACATGACGGTTTATGGGAACCGGCATGTTACCTCGGTTATGTTAGTACGGTACATGACGGTTTATGGGAACCGGCATGTTACCTGATTATGGATATTATGGATCATGACGGTTCAGGGGAACCGGTCATGAATGTTTATGTTATGTATATATATGTTCGTCTACCTTCCTTTACTTCTATTATCTCCTCCGGGGAGGGTCGTTGGCCTGGGTGGACCCCGGAGTAGTCACGGAGCACCGACTGAGTGGAGTCACCCCCCAGTTGGGTTCCTTACTCTCAGGAAGGCTATGGTTACTATTACCTCGGGTAGGGTCAGTGGTCTGCGGACATTGACCTTGACCTCGAGATGACTCGGATTGAGACCCGGGTAGCGCGCGCGTAGCTTTGGATACCGTGACAGGATTGGTTGTGTGACTTATATATATATGTATGTGATGGATATATGATATATGATATGTGGTGTGTACAGGTGTGCACAGGATTTGGGCAGTGGCCCGTATGGTCGTTTTTATTGTGGTCCTTTCGACCTTAGTTTATATCTGCTTTGGGCTTAGTCCCACATATGGTTGTTTTGGATAAATGGTTTTCGAATGCATGCATGCTTTTTAGTGGAGGGTACAAATGTCTTCCTTATTAAATGTTTTTATAAACTCTTTGTTTTGTCCACTCACAGTTTTTAATGTTTTGACTGCCCTTCAGGTTGACATCGGATGTGGACTGTAGCAGGGACCGAGATATCACATGCCTCCTCCGGATCCTGGCGTACTCTGATAGCCCGGGAGGGCAAAGGACGAAAATATCCTTTGTCTGACACTTCGTGTCAGACGGGAGCAGGGTCATCCCGCACTAGTCCCGGGGGGGGGGATTGGGATGGGTCCTGTCAACGTGGTATCAGAGCGGGGTTGTCTCTATTCGAGCAACCGTGCAGCTCTTGGAGTATGTACACAGGTCGAGGATGTGATATCTCAATGGGCTACAGTTCGTGATCAACCTGATTTTCAGGGTGCCGGTACGATAGTTAGTAGGATTGGCAAGCCTTGGTTCGGCACTCGATGCCGGGGTTGCCATGGTTCTGTCAGGGTTGGCAGTGTGGAACCCTACGGAAGGCTTAACGTAGTATTACGTTAGAGTTTTGGATCGTGAGACGGTTAGTTGGGATCGTCTTCACGATGTCGTAGGATCGATTCCGACGACTGGTTAGGAGTATGACCATTAGATGGTCAGATTATGTTGAGTTAAATGGATTTACTGCAGTTGGCAGTTAGCAACCGGATTCGAGGAATCCGAGTTGGATTGTTGGTAGGATTGGATTGACGTCTTTATGATGTCGGACCGCAGGGTCGGTCAGATTGTTGATTTTACTGCTTTTCGCAGGTGGGTTCAGGGGAACTCTAGGTGTGATCGTGGAACCCTACCGTATGTGTATGGTTCGGAAATGGGAGTTGACTGGTGGTTTGACTTGGACGACTATTCGGATTTGGATTCGTTAGTCGGTCTAGTCATGTCAGCTTGTATTGGGACTGTACTTCGCAGTCAGGGTTGTACGTATCGGTTAGACCGAGTTGGTTGTCGTGCTACTTCAGTTGTGGGTTGGTGCAACTAAGGTCGTGGATGACCTGGTAGACGACAATGGTTTAGTCAAGTTACGACAGGATAGAGATTGTTGGACAAGTTACCAGGGTTGGTACTTGTCGATGGAATCCCTGAGTGGGATACAGAGTAGTTAGTACGGGCGATTGATTCCGTTGGATACGGAGTCTGGATATAGCGATGTCTGGTAGTTAGGTCTGCACGAGTGTGGGGTAGGCGCTACTACCGAGAGTGGTTATAGTTACGATTGTTGGGGATCGGGGACGTTCGGGGAACGTTTTCCTTTTCTCGCATGAGTTGTCAGGGTGACTGTACCCAGAGTTGTCAGGTACGAGGGAGACAGAGTTTCTCCTATACGAGCAGAGGTACGCGATCGTCGCTTGGTATGAGCGGAGATCCAGAGTGTCAGTTTTGCACACGGTGTGCTAGCGTCAGTACTGATGCTAGTGAGGATGCTTGTGTGCTGATGCTGACAGGTGGTAGTGATGGTGCTGGTACTCATGCTAGTGCTAGTGCTGGTGTCGGTGCGGGTGATTGTGATGACGGTGAGTCACGAGTCGGGATGTGGCTCTGACGAGATGGGCATATGTTCGGTATCTGTGGTTCCATAGTGGACCTCAGATAAGGTTAAAGTGGTTAAGGGACACGTGGTTGATGTCCGGGTATGTTGTTTCCAATCTTGTTGGAACTTCGGAATTGCGGGAGTTTGCGATTGAGGTGACGAGAGGAATACGGGTTTTCCGCATTGGTATCGGGTATTTCGACGTCATTTTGGATGACTTCTTAGATTCTACCATGAATGATGATGGTAGATGACGTTGATGATATAGATGTTGTTGGTTGCCACTAGTACACTGATCGTGTATTGGTTGGTGGACCCGGGATCTATTCTGAATCATCAGGAGGAGATGAGTATATCGAAGTTAGGTGACTGAGATTCCTCATTCTCTACTTGGTGGCAGACGATGTCAGGTTACCTGACGTGGTGAGTGCATCGAGTGTTGTTTGCATTCACGTAGGATGGATTATTCGATCATTCTTGTTTTGCCTTGGTGGAATGACAAGGATAGATACGAGGTAATCAGTGAGAACCCACAGTCTCGGCGTGTCTCGTCGTAGACTAATCTATTTAAGATGTGGGAAATGGTCTAGGACTTTGGTTGGCGAGACGATCCTCGATCGTGACGTCTATGGTCGGTTGACGTAGTGTTGGATCTGGATCGTGATTTGGGTATCCAGATAGGTGGAGAGTTTATTACTCTTACTTGGATGTTGAGTGAAGCATGATGGGACTGAACTTCTTTTCGAGGTAAATCCCATATGGCTTATTACTCGCCTGAGTAGTTGTCCGATGAGTAGGTGTCTGACGAGGTCGGATTTTGTCTGACCTAGTGTTGTGTTGATGTTGGGATTGACTTCCCTATGAAGTCAATCGATCGTATGGTGGTAATCGGTTGAGTGGGTAACCGATAGGTTTGGTTTTGGTACGTCTAGGTAGACGTGAACGATATTTCAGGTTTTGGAACCAGATTTCTGGATGACGATTCAGGATTTGATTTTGGAACTTGAAAGAGGATTTCTGTATTTGGGTTTTGGAATCGGATTCTGGGTGACGATTCAGGATTTGATTCTAGAGCTTGACTATAGATTTTCTTTTATGGATTTGGGTTCGGAATGGTTATTCCTAATACTAGTTAACGGAATGATGATTTCGGATTTGAATTTGGACATGATTATGGATATGATTTCTGGGTTTGGATTCGGGATTTCTTACGAAATTGCGGATTCGGATTCGGATTTGGAAATAGATAATGGGTTGGATTTTCGATTTGTCTAGATCGGACAGATGGACTCCATAATTGAAACGTGATTGACTACAACCTAGGTGGTTGTAGGCTGATTGATGGGTAGTTATACGTACCTTGTTCATTGTTCGAGGTACGACACCGGGCAGACTTGGGATGTCTGGTGACGGTATATAGGTTATACCAGTGGTACGTTGGAGAGCGTGTTGGTAGTCAGCATGGTTCCGATACCATTGGAGTAGTCGGGGTCGTGGACTGGACGTTGGATACTGTGCATTGGGTCATGGCATTTCTGATGGGTCTAGTTACACACAGATTTAGTGAAAGGCTGTGTGGGTAAGTGTTTACTCCTGGTTGGGTCCGTTGGTGGTTAGTGTAACCACGAGTGTGTGTCATATCAGTTTGCGACTGACAACTGTCAAGTACTGACAGTTTGTAGGAGGTGTCAGCGTGGATCATGGTGTGAGGTCTGATGACTCCCAGTGGGAGCAGACGTCAGGATAGTTAGTGGTTGAGCAAGGAACCGTTTAGTTGGTTGTGTCAGCGAAACGGTAGATCTGACAAGTGGGATCAGTTCGGAGCGTACGACTTCTGTCATTCGACGTGGTCGAATGTAGTCGATACGACGAGAGCGTTAGTGGTACGTCTAGTTACAAACGAGGTTTATGTTGACTAGTGGGTGTACTAGGGTACACGTGTTTTGCGGTCGATTCTACTTTCCACGAGGTGGTTGTGGAATCAGGATAGTGGAGTTTCAAGAACGAAACTAATTAAGGAGGGAAGAACGGTTAGATTAGGTCGGTTGGAATTTCGAGGACGAAATTAATTAAGGAGGGAAGGTTGTAACGACCCGTCCCAAAGTCCTAGATTAGATTAGTGACTAATCACGATTAGTGAGGCTAATCCGTGATTAGTAGAGCGAAATCGGACGAACGGTGCGAAATGACCGTTTTGCCCTTGATGGTGGCAAAACGTTGACTTTTTAATCGGGCAGTCAAATGGACATTAACCGATGACCGTGACGTAGTTCGTGACGTCACGAGTTCATAGACAGGTGGTACATTCAATTCCGACGTTCGTAGAAGAAGTTATGACGTTCGGAAGCCCAAGGGCATTTTGGTAATTTGGGTGAATAGGAGGTCAAAAGTTGACTTTTTGACCAGGAGGTCCGATGGCCGAGGGCCGAAGACCGTTACGTAGATAAGGACGATACAAATCCATAGGCAGGCGGCACACTGAAATCGGACTTCAAACGGGAGAGTTATGGGTCACGGAAGTTCGATTTCACTATGCACGAACTTCGAGACGGGGACGTTTCGGCGAAATCTGATTGGGTGGATATTTTGGTGGGCCCCATGGATGAGTGACAAGTGTCACTCATCCCATTGCTTTGATCCCCCAAAATGTGGATCTAAATAATTAAATATTATTATTTTAATTATTTTATAATTTAACCTAACAACTATTAATCCTAACCATCCATTTCAACCCTACCTTTTAATCCTCACCCTTCATCCCTCATTCTCTCATCTGATTTCATCCCCTTCATTCTTCACACACACCCGAAACCCCATAACCCAAAATCCTCCATTCTCTCCATTTTCTTCCAAAAACCGCAACACACACACACCATCACCATTCATTGCTTGGGTGTGACCGTGAGTGACGGGAGGGAAGGACAGAGAAGCTGGGACGGCGAGTCACGGCGACGGACGACGAAGGACACGGCGGAGGAGCTCGGCCCGTGAGGTAAGGAAATTTCAAAAATTCGAAATTGGGTTTTAATGGGTTTTATTCGATTCCATTAATGGGGTAAGGTTTCTAGGACACCCAGGAGATGAGTGGGATTGGTTTTGAGGCATTAGACGGCCTGGAACGGCCGTGAACGGCGGAGGAATGCACGGCCGCCATGGCCAAACTCGAAGGTATGGTTTTCGATGCTTTTCTTACATTTTAAGGTCATAGGACTGTAGGTTAGGTTGAGACGAAGAGAATGGGACAAACGGGGAGTGTTTTGGTGGCCGGAGCTGGGAGAACCGGCCGAGTCAAGCCGCGGGTCACGGCGACCCGGTTGCAGACGTTCGGGTCGACCCGCGGGAGGGCAGGGATGACAGGTGACGTCATCCTGCTGACGTCATCATGTCAGCGATGACGTCAGCCTTGTCAGATCTGACAATGTCAGCTGACATGTCAAAAAATGGGCCAATAGGAGTGCGACACGTGTCACATGTTAGTGCACAGTCAGCACTGACATGTCAGTGACGTGGCCCAATCAGAGGCTGACACGTGGCACTGACTTGGACCAGTGCCGTGATGACACGTGGCACATGTCAGACTGCCACGTGGCACTGACAGCACAGTGACGTGGACCAATGGGAGCTTGACACGTGGCACCTGTCAGAGTCTGACATGTCAGACCTGACAGCTGTCAGATGACGTCATGCTGACGTCAGCAGGTACTGTAGCAGGCGCGTGAAGCCCACGCACAGCCACTTCAGGCAGCGCGTGAGGGCGCGTGGCAGGGAATTTGGAAAAGTGTTCAACACAGGAAATCGTCTATTCGATGTAACGAACATTTTGGGACTGGTTTCGTGTCAATCGGACACCGTCTCAATATGTTTCGGGGCATCGGAAGGTTTAGGTTCGGTTTTAAAAATAGTTAAAAATACGGAAAAATTACGGGGCTTTGGTAGGAGGTTAATTAAGTAGTTAGTAACCTTCTATTACGATTTGGACAGGTTTGGGAGTCCCAGTGACGGTGATCGGCTCGGGGAGCCGTATGGCACGCAAATCGAGGCGGCAGCTCGGACGGTCTGTGAGTGAACTTTGTTTTCTAAATTGGTGCATGCATAGATGTTTTATTACTTGTTTGATGATGCCATGGGTGCAATTCTATGTGGTTACGTATAAGCACGTATTTCGAGGTTTCGGCCTTATACGGTGCTTATACGGGTCTGTATTTCTGTATTGACTTAATGAACTGGATTTGGATTTCAAAATGATAAACTCGGGTATGAGACCCATTTGGTTTTGTCTCGGGCATATGACCTCAGACTCCGGGCACGGTGCCCAGTTGATGTCCTATGTTCGGGTACGAGACCCAGTCACTTTACGGTTTTGATTTCAGGTCAGGGAACCTTAAATGGATTCCCAGGTTCATGACGGTTTATGGGAACCGGCATGAACCCTTGTTATGGTATCGTGGTTCATGACGGTTTATGGGAACCGGCATGAACCCTTGTTGGTTATTACGGTACATGACGGTTTATGGGAACTGGCATGTTACCTCGGTTATGTTAGTACGGTACATGACGGTTTATGGGAACCGGCATGTTACCTGATTATGGATATTATGGATCATGACGGTTCAGGGGAACCGGTCATGAATGTTTATGTTATGTATATATATGTTCGTCTACCTTCCTTTACTTCTATTATCTCCTCCGGGGAGGGTCGTTGGCCTGGGTGGACCCCGGAGTAGTCACGGAGCACCGACTGAGTGGAGTCACCCCCCAGTTGGGTTCCTTACTCTTAGGAAGGCTATGGTTACTATTACCTCGGGTAGGGTCAGTGGTCTGCGGACATTGACCTTGACCTCGAGATGACTCGGATTGAGACCCGGGTAGCGCGCGCGTAGCTTTGGATACCGTGACAGGATTGGTTGTGTGACTTATATATATATGTATGTGATGGATATATGATATATGATATGTGGTGTGTACAGGTGTGCACAGGATTTGGGCAGTGGCCCGTATGGTCGTTTTTATTGTGGTCCTTTCGACCTTAGTTTATATCTGCTTTGGGCTTAGTCCCACATATGGTTGTTTTGGATAAATGGTTTTCGAATGCATGCATGCTTTTTAGTGGAGGGTACAAATGTCTTCCTTATTAAATGTTTTTATAAACTCTTTGTTTTGTCCACTCACAGTTTTTAATGTTTTGACTGCCCTTCAGGTTGACATCGGATGTGGACTGTAGCAGGGACCGAGATATCACATGCCTCCTCCGGATCCTGGCGTACTCTGATAGCCCGGGAGGGCAAAGGACGAAAATATCCTTTGTCTGACACTTCGTGTCAGACGGGAGCAAGGTCATCCTGCACTAATCCCGGGGGGGGGGGGGGGGGGGGATTGAGATGGGTCCTGTCATTTATAATTAATAATAAATATTTATTAATAAATCAAGAATATGATTAATTCTCGAGGAGAACATTTTATTTTTGAGGCCTTAATCTGATCAAATAATTCTTTTAGCTAGTAAATATATTATTTAATATGGGGGTGTCTGTGAGTCGTTAATTTTATTGATAGTGGAAAATTTTGATATTGTAGGAATTATGAGCCATGTAGCAACTCCATAATTTGCAGATGATCTATGATTCCGCACTTCCTTTCACTCAAAATTCAAATTCTAGAACACACCCAATATGCCTGCTATTTCCCCATAAAAATGAATGCCAATTTTTGGATCGTTGGATTTTAAGGTCTATGTTAGTCTTTTGGATTGATTGATTATATAAATTTTTGGTGACTTATTTCCCAAACACAATCCTCTACATATCATTGTTCATGGTGTGATGGAAATTGCCACTTTCATGTTTAACTTTAATATTGATATTTGAGTTTTGATAACTTGAATTTTTGTTATGTTGGTGTTCATTCCCAAAAGTTTTTCTCGTTTTAGGAGTCAAGTGGGCTCGATGTAACCTTCGTCAGACCTCTGTGTGGAACTGGATATGCAGAGTGAGGGGGCGGGCCACTTGTAGGGTCTCTTTGCAGGTGGTGTGGCGTGGATGATATTGGATGGGCTGAGTGTAATGGGCCTTTAGCCACAATCATTCCCTAATTGGCAGACCAAGAAGTAAGTAAGCCTTCAGCTCAAGTGGAGGTGTACCACTAGTAGAAATTGCTACTAGACAGGGTAAATGGTTCCGTTCGCAGCCCAGGAACCTTTCTTTTTTCAAAGTGATAGTGAGGCAAGCGGTCAAGATTAGCTTGCGTTGTTCTTTTTTATGCCTTTTTCAAGGACTTTAATAATTTTCTTTCTAGCGTAGTTGAAGTTCAATTATTCACCATGATATTCAAGTTGGAAAAATTATTATTACAGTAGCCAGGTGGTTAAAGGTCCTACATTCCCTCAAGTTGGAATTAAAGTACTAGACCAATGCTCAAAGATGGTATCTCGACTTGGACAGCCATGGACCACACTTAGATGGTATATCGCAAGTACCAATCACTACTTAAGAAAATCTGGTTTGTATTAGGATGGAAATGGAAGTACAAATACTGGAATGTAAAAATATTGAAATTGAACTGAGTGAAAATTGAAATTACAAGTGCATAAAAGTAAATATTTTCCTTCGAATTCAAGCTTGTATCAGGCAGGAAATTCCAGAAATCATCAAGTGAAATGACTATTAGTTGGAAATCATGTCATAGGATGGCAAAACATTTAAAAGCAACAACGAGACGTCGAATGGGAGGTTTGAAAACCTCAGTGACGGGCCACGGGTTAGCAGTCAAAATAACTATCTGTGAATTAGTAGTTGAGATGACTTTCCATAAATTGGTAGTCAGGATGGCTTTCTCTGAATCGGTATTTAGGATAACTTTTCTTGAATCGGTAGTTAAAGTAATTAACCCTTATAAAAATATTTAGTAAAAAAGAAGGTTAATCTATTCAAGCCTTAATGACCATCCATGAACTGGCAGTCGGAATAAGGTTAACCCTTATGTTAATACTTAGTCAGAAAGAAGGTTAGTGCAGGAGATAAAGCTAACCATTATGACAATGTTGCTAGAACGGGTCAGAAAGACGATTAGGCGTTTGCATAAATACCTCAAGGTGCTGAGAAGAGAAACTCGATTTCGATTTCCAAGGTCGAACATGTTTTGCCACAAGGGCCAGCCTTTTGTTAGACCATGAAACATAGTTATGTGTTCGTAGTTTTAGAAATTGATGGAGATCAATTTGCTGAGTTTGATTGTTTGTCCTTTGAGAGGTTGTTTCCTTCTCCTTTTATAGGCAGCGAGGAGGTTGATCAAGTTTTCAAGTAGGGCTTCAGTGGGCCCTACATTACCATTTACTTTGTTGGAAACCTCCCCTTTTCCTTCAAAATTTTTTGCGCGTGTTAGAACCACCCATGCGTTACTTCTTCTTCACATTCCAAGTGGGTGCTTGGGTTGGATTTTTTTTTGGTTTTGGCCTTTAAATCCTTTGAGCTATCTACTTGGCCCAATAAAATTTTTTCAGGTGTAAACATTGGCCCCTTAATTTGATTTTTTTTTTTTGTAAAACAATTTAAATTCACACGATCACACCTTCACCCAAATTTTTTTTTGTCGGACTTTTTTTAGCTAACTCGGGTATTTGGCACTTCTCCACATTTGCAGTTCACTTCTTTGAATAAGTTTCCGCTTTTCTTTTTGAGCTTTTGAGGTTTCAAGATTTCCTTCTGTTTGAAAAAAACAAAATTATGGCTCCCAAAATGGCTCAAAAAGAGAGAGCCTCCATCGAGTCCTCCTTCCTTACTAGTATAGGGGTCGTTCCTAGCCTCAAGACCCCCTAGATATCTTGGGAGAAATTTGAGGGTTGTTCTGCGCTTGCTCGTGATGTCCTTCAGGCCAATTCTCCCCGCAGGCTTCAACCACAAGTTTGTTTTGGGACCTTGCTGATGCAGTCGGGTAACCATATAATGCTGACTCACTTTATGACATTCTGTCTAGGTTTCAAGCCTCCTTTATCTATCAACGACCATCCTTTATTTGGAGCAATTTTCATTCGAGACGGGTCCATCTGTTCCCATATGGCAACAAATCGAAGATTTCTGGTCGCTTTTCAAGCTGGGTTACGAGAATAAAGTGGATGTACCACGATGAACTCTAGTTCAATGGAGTGCTTCACCTAGTGAGCTTATATGACTTGCCTACCACCCTTCATGCAAATTTACTTAGTGTTGCTTCTTACTTTTGGAACAATAGAACCTACACATTTGATGATGGCGTTGGTCCTATGACCCCAACCCTTCTAGATTTCGCCGTGTTTTTTGTCCTGAACACTTCTGGCCAGGTTTCTGATTTTACTGGTCAATTGACCAGCCCTTATTCACCTAGGGAGCCAAATCCTAGGATTTTCAAGGCCATACCTCATAAATTTAATACATTTTCTCCATTTCTAGATGCCTTATGACCTTTCCATTTAAACGAAAAACTTTAGGATTGAGCCTTACTTTAGTGGTTTGGGGATAACCGGTGATTATATAGACTCTGTTTATGAGACGATACAATTTTTCCATTTCTAGCTGGACTGGTTTGTTTTTCCAAACACCTCTAAGGGTATAAAGTAAGAATGGGTCCCTTTAGCGGAGGATTTGGCTTCTTGTAAGAGTACGCCTTTAGGCCCCATTATTCTCGCCAAAATGTACAATCTTTTATGTATTATCGTTAGCTATCCAGGGTCAAGGCAACCTTTAAATGGGCCTATGTGGATGGTTCAAGCATGGTTGAACTGGTCCTTTCCCCAACTCTGTTGCCGACCCCCTCCCCCCAATTCGCTGACAACATCGTTTTAAGATAGGAGCTGATACGTCTGCCTTATGTGCCTTACTCTGCTCAGGCTACCTAACGATCTTTTTTAACTGCAGTTTCGCCCAAAGGATCATTGGGTGGGGTGAGTATGGGCCATTACTATATTTTGTATGATGTAAGTGGTTATCTAGACATTATTACCATTCCTCACCATAAAACACTAGTGCTCAGAGACTTTTTTAGATGTGTATGCTAAGAGATTTATTGAAAGGTGGGAACTGTTATCCCAAAACACACTCTGATTTTGAATTCTATCAACCAAACTTCTACGCGCGCCAATTTGGATTTCGATAGGTTATTCTGATTCCTCATGTCAAAGGGATGAACGAGGGTACATCTTTCTGACTTTAAAATTTTTCTGATGGTGATGTGATGTCTGTTCGTCAATCTTTTTTCAACGGGCGCATGCCGTATCTTTCTGCCATAGAGGCAATCTACAATTGTACGCAAGCCATCGCTATAGCAGTCGTTATACTTCGATAGGACTTTCAAGGCAACTGCAAGAGGATTCAACACAACAATTCAAGGCATTCAAAACTTTATTGGAGACTATCGATGCTCTTGTCAATACTCTCATCCATATGATCCAGGAACAAGACCGTGTCTCTCTTATTGGTAATCTATTTTCTTTTGTAGCATCCTGAATCGTGGACCATTTCCTTCTTCCTCACACACTTTGTTTATTTCAGTTGGTATTGACAATGTCGATCTAGTGGTGGAAGGTGTTAACAAACCAGCAACCCTTCTTGGAGCCACTGATGAAGATCTTATTCTTGAGAGACCCATGGATTGCCTCGAAATGGAAGAGATACCAGTCTCCCCAGCTCTTACTAGTAACCTTTCATTCTGTCCTTTTTTTTCATTAGTTGTCATTGCTCTATTGCAATATTTATCCGATTCTCTATTTGTCTTAGGTACTCCGAGTCCCTTTCTGAAACCATCTCACAAAGGCAAAACGATAGGCTCTTCTTCATCGTTGGTAGATGCCTCACCAGTTCTTGCTCCTATTACTTCTGTTGGCCCTATTATTGCAGGAAGGAAGCGGATGAAGTATCAGCTTAGGGAAGAGGACTCGGCTGATGAAATGTCTTTAGAAGAAGTACCAGGAGCTGTAGACCGCTTACCTCATATGCCTCATGCTAAAGAGACATCGCTGATGGATGCAGACTCATCAGAGCTTAAAGAAATGCATGGTAGTCTGCGCACTCCTCATGCGGCTATTCCTAAGAATTGCCTTGGCAGTGGGGAACGTGGGATTCCTCTTGGTCTTAAACAAGTACTTGTTTTTCCTTTACCTTTCTTATGCTTCTTGATTCTAACGCTCTGCCTTTATTTCAAGTTCATGTCCCCTCCATCAAGGCAGTGAGGAAAGTATTCAAATAGTTTGCTGGTTAGTTGATGTGTCCCTTAAACTGGAGGGCTTTTAGTATGCTGCCACAGTAGTAGAAGCAATATTTTTGGCCCTCAAGTGGGAATATGAGCGATCCAAAGCTGAGGTGTTGGCCAAGGAAAGCAAACTTAGGGAAAAAGAAAACCACGCGCGAGCCGTTGTTGAGCGGAGCAACTATGTTTTCACTGAACTACAGGTGCTGCGACTTGGGCTTCAATTCGTATTGGGCTTTTTATTAGAACAGTAAACTCTGAGTTGTTTGTATTTACATTATATCTTAGTGTATGGTTTCAGCCCCACATGAATAGTAATTCGAAGTTCTGATTTGATTTTGCGCGTGTGTTTTCATTCCAATTGCTTCGAATTTCATGCCCCTTTTAAATCATGACATCATAAGGTCGTACAAAACACTCTATATAGACCGTATGTTTATTCATTCATTCTAAAAAATCTCCATTCGAAAAATTTCGCAAGCAGAGAACGAGAATCACTTTTATTTTAGGCTTTTGTGATGGATTCCTCTTCCTGCTCCGAAAATTCAAGCCAATCTATGAGCTCGAATTCGGTTCATGCACGCTTGCATGCGCAATTGGAAGACCTATCTGAGAACTTGTTCCTCAAGTAGATTTGAGGAAGGTGGAGGCCTTTTGGAGAAACAGCCAAGGTGAAGATGAGGGGCTGACTAAGGGAAGCGAGGTGAGGCTTCAAGTTATTTGTGAATCGAAGGAAGCCACGCTAGCGAAGTTTGAAGAAATTTAGGTCTCTATAAAACAATGAATCAGTTGACCAAACGAGAAACCAAAATTCCAACTTGCAACTTGAAAACTTGGAGTTAACAACTTAAAGTATCTAATGTTGCTGACCTTGAAAATCGAGAATTAACTTAATGTTGCAAACCTCGAAAACCTGGTATTAGCAAAAATCATTCACTTCAATTTTCATTCTCAACATTTTACGCTTCAATTATAGAATTACAGTATTGCAATACCTAGAAATCCAAAACATAGTTTTGCAGTACTAATCAATAAAACGACTTTTTTACCTTTAACACTTAGCATTTTTAACCTTAATTGTGCCTTTGAATTAGCTACAAATATTTGATTGTATATATAATCTTCTTTTTATCTTGATTCATGACACATAATGTCAAATAACAAAGAGGGATGAAGAAAGCAAGAAAGTGGAGTGAAGAAACTAAGTGAAATAATTTCAACCATCAATTTAAAACTACCTTGCACTTCTTTATAAGTCCAAATGAATTGAGGAAGGACAAGTCCAAATGAATTGAGGAAGGACAAGCCCAAATAGCCAACCCACAAAATCCCTAAAATCTAGGCAACAAAGACAGACGCCAAGTGCCATACAGAGATAAAAACCAAACGCCAAGTAAGAAGGAACAAGAAAATCTGCCAAGAGCAACAATCTAACTAACTACCCTGCCAATATAAGTAACTACCTTATCCAGAGCAACACTAAAAATTTCAATCCCCATTATAAGTTTACCCTCCCAAACCCACCCAATTTCCATTAATTTCCAAACATGTTTCTAGAATTAGTATTGAATCCTTGAGACCCTATACAATTATCAAACAAATGAGAACAACTAAAACAATTCTAAAATATATACTAACAAATCAAGAAGGAAAAAAATAGAGCAGTTCAAACCCTGAATTAAAAATATTGGGTAATAAGCAACAACGCTGATTTTACAAAATTGTAAAACAAAACTACCTCTTCCATAATGAGAATGAAGGGGGATTGCTCCAAAACATGAATATTGATGCCAATGGTGGACTAGGTTTCTCTGTCGAGTCGGTAGAAGCAGCTATTCTTCGAGATTTTTATGCGCTTCCATTTTACTTTTTTTTTTTATGATTACAAGAAAAAAAATAGCAACCAGGAAATGCAGCTAGACAACCTTCCTAGGGAGGCTCATACCATGGACATCGTCCTGCAGAATGCAAACAACAGCTGATGCACCCCTAACTCTGCTCATGCCTAGCCCAGCCAAACGATCAGCAACTCAGTTCCATTTTAGTTTCGGATCCTTGTAGATATAGGATTTTCGAAGAAAGGGCGAAACATAGAATTTTTGGATGCCCACGAGTTTTCATATTCACACGCTACCATATTTTGGAGAAAGATCATTTTTCTCTATTTGTCAATTTTGTGTGAGTTTAATAGTGTGTCATCTATTAGCCGTTTTCTATTAGACGGTTATGAATGACTTTTAATGTCACTTATTTCAAAAAGTGTCATTAGAGTCCTAAATAGAGTGTCATCTATTAACTGTTTTATACAAGTGAATATCTTTTTTATTAATGAAATGGAATTCCAAAAATACCCTTCATGTCTTCATGTTTTAATTATGAAATGATGAAAATGTCTGATTCTTACCTACATGTACCCTAAGATATATATATATATATATATATATATAAAGAAAATTCACGCTTCTCGAATCATTGTTCTGTTTTCTTCCGAATTATCATGACTACTAGTAGCCTTGATTCGCCCGGGGGTTCTGTTTCTTATTATATGCGAATTGCCCAATGCCTCCAAGATGAATTTTAGGAACAACAAACATTCATCTAGGATTTAGAGCTTCAACTTTATCATCATTCTATCTCCATCGACGTATGAAAATATGAAACCCTTCGTGAGAAAGCTTCTTAGAATTCTCGCGCTATATCGCTTCAGGATACTTGGATAGAAATTAGGAGTCGTATATCCCTCTTTGAAAATGAGTTAACAGTACCCCGGGATGAAGAAGAGGATCTCTTGTGTGCTCTAGAATCTCATGCTATGCAACCCCGCCATATGAGCCATTCTACTTATCGGGATGACTTTACTCAAGGTTTCATGGATGGAAAAGATGGGAAAATCCATCCTTGTATTATCCATTTGTAATTCGTCCTTTAATGAAATGAAATGAAATTTTTATCTTTGCATGCTGAATCAAGCCAATTTTTGCCATACTACATTCATTACTATTGATATGTTAATTTTGATGTCATGTCTTCAAACTCCTAGTTTTTCATGTAACCTTGTATCAACAAGTCTCCATTGTGCTGAGCCTTCAACCTCTTTAAGTCATGTTTTGGTAGGGTTCTCTCCCATCAAAGTTTATACTGCCATTTCTAGTGGATTCTCCCGTCATAGCCTTAGAACTCATTTGGCTTCTGGTGCAGACCAAGTCTACAGATCTCATAGTATGGTGGAAGACAATGCCGAAGACATTCAATTTCTAAAAAATTAGGCATATTTTGGCCAAGCAGACAAGTTGAATATTATGCATCAGAGTTCCCATTCGCTATTAACATTCAATCAATTAGTCTAGCATATGGAGTTGAAAAGTGACATGGAGAAGTCCTCTCTACAGCGATTGGAGTATGACCTCATTGTTTCGACGATTAGGATTGGAAAGCTCAAGAACATGCTTAAGGATCAAGATCAGACCATTGAAACTATTTCCAAGAAGACTTTCCAAAATGGTTATGACGGATACATTTTTTAGGTGGTTGGTCTACCTCATACTGATGGTTGGCCCAAATGAGTGCTTACATCCCCTTGATCCATGCTGGTCTTGATCCATTAGACTTCGCCTTTCCGTGTACCTGCTAACTCCTAATTTCCATTTAGAACAAATCGATGTGTGTTTCATTTTATGAAGGTGTTGTTTTTGTAGGCCTGTTTTGGCAAGCATTTTTATAGACCTAGTTTCCTTAGGTTTGTGTTGCACATAGTAGTTCATTAACTATGAAAGTCCCAAACTAGGCGGGACTTTTCCCAATCCATAGGGAGAACAAACTCTAATTTCAACAACTTGTTGGTCATTATCTTGGTGGTTCGACCATTTTTCGTCTTTCCTTATTAGTTTGATACTCCCCATTTTCGGGTTATAGAAGATAGCTTCATCCACAGTAGGGTTGGCCTGAATGGCCTCGCATCTGCTTGAATGATCTCCTAGGATCCTCTCTTGTGGGTAACATCGTCGAGATTCCATATGGCAATTTTCTGGTGTAAAGTCGATGGGACGCACATGCTCTTGTGGATCCAGTCCATCTCTAGCAAAATGTTGTCGCATGAGGTGCTGTCTTCTACCAAGAGCGCTAACATCAATTTCTTGGATCCAACCATAATTTCCAAGGGTAAAACTCTATGAGTTATGGTAATGGTTCCGCTGAAATTTGACACTATAGCAATAGTCGGAAAGAAATCTCGCAGTGCCCTGTTTAATCTTTTTAACATTTTAGCAAGTAAGACGTTGTTGGAAGCCCCTATATCTATCATCATCTTTTTTATTAGGATGCCTTTCTATCTCTCATCATCTTATCGATTAAGATGCCTTTCAGATGTACTGTAATGAAAATAGGTCATAGATTATCTCTCATCACCGTAATGAAAATAAGACGTATTATCTGTCGTCTCCTTAATCGGGATAGTAAACAACTACTTTTCTCAGTAGAAAGTTTTTTCCGAGATGACAACTTGACCTTTATGCATTGGGATCTCGATCCTTTCTCGAGAGGGTTCATAAATGGCAACATCACCTATCATCTGGTTGGCTTGGTGATATACCGCTAACAAGTGTTCTGGTAAGACTACCACGACATCAACCTCAACTTGTGGTTTTTGTTTTTTTGTCGAACAAGGCATTCATTTCCATGACTTCCTCTAGATCTTTTTCAAACTCTTATACTTCATTTTTGGTCATACCCAGACCATAGCCTTTTCGGATGTCACATCTGGATGATTCTTTAGTTGGGTTCTCCACATTCTTAGTTTGCTTGCTCTCCAAGCTTTCTTTGGGAAAGTTCCCAAATACAAGCTTTTTTTTTTTAATTTAGAAGAAATCTCTGAGATATCCCTCAATGAGATTTTCCTCTTAGATGTCTCTTTTGGACCTCCTCCTCTTCGTTTATCTTGGGAGGACTAGTGAGCTCCCTTCTGGTTATAGGAGGTGTCTTTGGCTCCTTGGGAGGCCTTGCCCCCAAGCCCTTCTAAGTGTGAAGGTATGCTCTATACTATCTCTGGATTCTTCTTATTGCAGTTCTTTCTAGTTCTTTGGTTGGCTTTCCACCCTTGCTTGCCATTGACCATTTCCCCTCCTTGATTGTAGCTTTATAAGGTAGGACTACTTTAGTGACCTTCTCGGGAAGAACAACTCTTTTGTTATGTGGTTTCTGCTAGTTAAATTGCCCCTAGTCTACTGATCAGTTGTCCATTCTAACTTCCTTATGATGTTTCCTGATTTATGAGACATGGAGCTTTGTGGCGTCTTCATTTTAGGGATGTGTAGACCGTGGTTCCATTCATGTATTTTTAGAGGATCGTCATCCTGGATTTTCTTTGAGAATTCTCATTTTGTTCTAATGCCTAAAGTTGGGATCCCAAGAACAAATTTTTCCTTGCATTGGTGCATAACACTATACAGCCTTTGATCGTGGCAAAAATTTATTTGATTTTATCGCTGTGTGATTGTTCTTCTTTTACTATTGTGGTCCCTTTTTGAGACCATTAGAGATTGACCATATTGACTCGTGTTATCGGGAATAGATCTGTATCCACCCTCATCAGGACCTTGGTTATTAGTGCTAACACGATATACCCATGGTTGATTAACCTCTGGATGAACTGGACATAATTAACCATGGCATGGTGCAATGATGCATGTCATTTGCAGAACTTCTTACCCTTGATATCTTCAGGTTTGGGCATCTCTTGCTTAGGGCCTGGTTTGATTGCCTTGGCCATACCAACTCATCATAGATTTCTTCAGCTTTGGTAAGGTCAAACGAGTAAGAACCAAACACTAGTGTTCACTTTGTGAACAAGTTGCCACTTAGCATGATTGATTTCTACTCCCGAGCGAATTTAACTAGTGACTTCAAGATCACTAGCTCATTTCTTGAGGTCTGGATCTCGGCTATTACCACCTCTAGCTATTGTTCCTCCTCTATCATCTTTGATCCTTTTTCGAGTTCTTGGTGCTCCAGTTGGTGCACATGGATCTTGTTTTTGTAGAAATTGGGAACTTTTGAATTATCCTTTTGCCATTGTTCTTCTTCTAGCAGCCTTTCAAATTTTGTTGCTTACACTACTATCACTTGGAGATAAGGAAAAGTAGTATTATTGAATTTCTTTCTAAGGGAAAACCTTAGAGCTCGTTGTGTAATAACAACTATATGGGCATTATTTATGGGAAACATGCATTTCATATTCATCCTTTTCAACATAGCAATGAAGCCCTCTGCAGTTTCATGTTCACCTAACTTGAGAGCAGTTAGTTGTTGATTGTAACTTCATGTTCGATTATGTAAAATTCCTTAAAGAATTTGGCTTCCATTCCCCCTCAAGTACGTATGGATGCCTTAAGTAACGAAGTGTTCCAAGAGAAAAGTATCCCTGAACAAGGAACTACTAAACAACCATAATTTGAGGTACGCGTTGTCTTCAATAGCTACGCATTGGGTTGAGAATCACCCTATGTGTTAGAAGGAAGATGTGTTGCCATCTCCACTGAAGAGTGTAAACATTGGCAGCTTGAAAATCCTAGGAAAAGTATTGTCCTGATCTATATAAGCCAAGTAAGGCTTTTTATAGGTTGAGACATATATTCTCCTATGAGGTGCTAGTTGACCCGATATCAGACGTCTCAGCTCATTCATCTCATTCATAAGGGTCTAATGTTCTATCATGCGGGATATCCTTCTATTAGGCACAAATTTGTCATATGGGCCTGTTTCATCGGGATCAGGTTTTCTCTAATTATCTAGTATGTTTTTGTTCCTTGATGAAATAGTGGGCTTGAATTCTCCCCGGCGATTAAGTGGCAGGTTCTTAGAAAACATCCTAGAATCAAAGTTCAAAAACTCCTAGTGAACTCTGCTCATTTCTAGAATTTCAATCTCTGGTCCTCTCAGGAAGGCTGGAGTTGGTAACAAAGGCTTAGGAACTTATGCTCCTGATTACATATGATTCTTGTCTTTGTCAAGGTTTGAAATTTTTGATGGTGAGACATTAGTGTCCTTCTTTTGAGCTGTACTGCGGCTTGGAAGCTCTTAAACCTTGGCGATTTAGAGCTTTTATCTACAAGCTGATGGGAGGCAAGATATCCTTGAAGAACTCCACACACTCCTTAGCAACAACTTGGCTAGTAATATCCTCCATTACTACATCGCGAGGTGCTTCAATGCCTACTTGTTGGGTTGATAAATCAGGTACGGTCTCTTGAGAAATATTTTTTAGAAATCTCCCTTTAATGTCTCGGCGTGTCTTAGTGTATATGATCTTAGGCATGCACTAAAAAAAGTCCCACTAGGTGTGTTGGATTTTGTTCCTACCCAATTTTTTTTTCTCATTTTAGGAGTTGAGTGAGTCAGAGGTAACCTTCACCAAATTTCCGTGCGGAACTGGATCAACGGAGTGAGGGGGCAGACCACTTGTAGGGTATGTTTGCGAGTGATGTGGTGTGGATGATACTGGATGGGCTGAACATAGTAAACTCTTAGCCATGGTCGTTCCCTAAATGGACAGATCAGGAAGCAAGCAGACTTTTAGCTCGAGTACAGGCGTGCCAGTAGTATAAGCAACTAGTAGACATTGTAGATGGGTTCCATTCGCAGCCTAAGAATCTTTCCTCTAATCAAAGCGATCATGAGGAAAACTAACAAGATTAGCTTGCACTATTCTTTTCCATGTTTTTTTCAAGGACTTTAATAATTTTCTTTCCAGCGTAGTCCAAGTTCAGTTATTCATCATGATATTCAAGTTGGCGAAGTTTTTATTTTAGTAGTCAGGTGGTTAGAGGTCCCAGATTCCCTTAAGTCGAAATCGAAGTATCAGATCAATGCTCAAAGAAGGTATCCCGACTACGACAGTCGTGTACCACACTTGGATGGTGATCCCTAGTACCACTTACTATTTAAGAAAATCTGGTATGTATTGATATGGAAATGGAAGTACAAATAATGGAATGTAATTACAAGTGCATCAAAGCAAATTATTTATTTCTCATTAAAACCCATATTAAGCAAGAAATTTCAGAAATCATCAACTAAAATGAATATTAGTTGAAAATCATGTCATAGGATGACAGAGCATTCAGAGGCGACGGTGAGATGCCGAATGAGAGGTTTGAAAACCTTTGTGACCCGCCATAGGTTGGTAGTTGAAATGATTATCGGTAAATCGGTATTCGGGATGACTTTCCATGAATCGATAGTATGAATAATTAACCCTTACGATAATATTTAGTCAGAAAGAAGGTTAATCTCTGCAAACCTCCATGACCATCCATGAACTGGTAGTCAGAATGAGGTTAACCCCTATAATAATGCTTAGTCAGAGAGAAAGTTAGTGCAGGAGGTTAAGCTAACCATTATAACGATGTTGTTAGACCGAGTCAAACAGATGGTTTAGCATTTACATAAATTCCTTGAGGGGATGAAAAGAGAAATTTCATCTTAATTTCTTAGGTCGAAAGAAGTAGATTTACAGCAAGTGCCAACCTTTTGTTAAGCTATGAAACTTGGTTAGATGTTTGTAAGTTCAAAAATTGATGGAGATCTATTTGCTAAGTTTGATTGGTTGATTGTTTGTCGTTTGAGAAGCTAGTTCCTTCTCCTTTTATTAGCGACGAGGAGGCTGATCAAGTTGTCATGTTGGGCCTTCGGCGAGTCCCACACTGCCGTTTATTCCGTTGGAAACCTCCCCTTTGCCTTCAATTTTTTTGCGCGTGTCAAAACCGCTCATGTCTTACTTCTTCTTCATGTTTCAAGTGGGTACTTGAACTATATCTTTTTTGGTTTTAACTTTAATTCCTTCGAGCCATCAACTTTTGCCGAATAGAATTTTTTCTGGTATAAATAGTTAGGCCCTCTATGTCAATATCTAATATTGATATTTGAGTTTGGTAACTTGGACTTATGTTATGTTGGGTCTGTTAGGTGGGTTGGATTCTAATTTAGTTCTCTTAATTGAGTTCCTTTTTTTTTTTGAATTATGTTATTAGATTAATATTCTGAACCTTAAGCTCTTTTTCTTGGATTAATGAAAGATTATTTTTGAAAAATTAAAATAATGAGCAACCAAAATGGGCTTAAGTACATACATATAAAGGTATATAATATATATATATATATATATATATATATATACCTGAATGGAATTCTCATTGAATTGGGAAAGAATTACAATGAAGGTGCATAACGTGGCCTCGTTAAATCCTTGTTGGGGATTTTAACCTAATTAAGAAAAAAGAGTGCCACACACCAGAACCAGATTAAAAAGGAATTGAATCAGAAGCCAAAAAATCAACCAACCATGTAGGAGAATCCTCCAACCAAACCATGTGATCAATCAAAGGGAAAGCATGCTTAGCCAAATGATGGGTACTCAAGGAACAAACTGACATGAAGCATAACCAAATAAGCATGCAAGGTACCTGATTTCAGAGACCATAATTCCATCAGCACCATGGGCTCCGAAGTGTGGTTCACATCATGCATACCTGCCAGTGAGTCAGATTACACCATAACATTATAGAAACTAGCATCATACGCAAACTGCATACCCAAACTCATAGCGTAGAGATCCATAATGAGAAGAGGAAACACACCCACTAGTGGCTCCGAGGCACCAGCCATGAATATGCCTTCGTGATCATAGATGACAATCCCAATACCTCGAGACATAGAACCAGGTCTACAAGCCCCATCCACATTTACCTTGTGGACATTGTAAGAAGGTGGGCTCCAATGCAGTGTTGAGCCAATACCAAGAGAAGCTGCATCATGCCCGTGGTGTATGTGCCAATACTCGTCGGTCATCACCATCCACAGAGGGAGCTGCTCTTCCACGGAGCTGTGAGAGTCTTGGAAAAGTTGGTTGTTTCGATGAGTCCACAATCCCCAACACAGATAGGAACATCATCTCAATTCCTCAATGGAGAGAACGTCCAGTCAATAGCACCATAAATCTTTGAAGGATCCACTTGTCCAGCTCACCCAAATTCAACCCCATTTTGACACCAATCACAAACAGAACTGTCACAAATACGGTGTGCATTAACTATAGTTTACAAGGTAGCAACTCGTGCCTGCAGTGCCACAAGAAAACCTTGATTTTTGGAGTAACTTTCAACATCCATAATTTGACCCAAATATTAGACATACCCAGTGTGGACACGCTGACACCGCCATACGAACAATCATGGATATTTGAAGCTAGCCAATAACCATTATTTATATTGTAGGTACCATCCCTGTCATAGTGCCACATGACAGTATCCTCTGAAAGTTCATCAGTACGAAGGGGGATGCTAAGGATTGCCTCTGTTTCATGGGGCCAGAAGGCCTGATTGAGGACTAAATGGTTCCAAGTGCCTGAACCAAAAATCAATTCACAAACATAGCTATAAGTTGGGAGCATTGGAGGAGAACATATAGAAAAATTATGTGGCACTAGAAGCCACTAATCCCTATAAACTCGAATCATAGTTCCATTCCCCACACGCCAACGAAGGCCATAAGACAATAAATCACATCCCCATAACATTGAACGCCATAAGAAAGAGGAACAAGGGCCAAGATCAGCATCCATAATAGAACTATGAGAAAAGTACTTGGCCTTGAGTAGTCGGGCCACCAAGGGTCTTGATCCATCCTAATCCTTCAAACCTGCTTGGCAAGCATAGCCTAACTGAAGTCTTCAATATTGTGGAAACCCAACCCTCCAAACTTCTTCGATAGACACATCGACTCCTATTTCATTCAGTGAATACAATTGCCTCCACCTTGTTTTCTACAAAAAAAAGTTAGAAATGGAGCGATGAAGCTCATGAACAATGCCCTTTGGCAATCTAAAAAAACTCATTGAAAAAGTAAGGTCTACTTGAGCCACTGTTTTTATTATAATTTCTTTACCTGAAATTGAGAGGAGCTGCTCCTTCCAGCTTTCTGTCTTCCTCTTGAGTTTTTGTAGGATAGTTTCAAATAAGGATTTTCTCCCGCTCCACCATTATTGGTACTCCCAAATACTTTTCATGATAGGACACTACTGTAACAAGAGAAGAAGACACCAGGAAGGCCTGCTTAGTTGTAGGATTTTTACTAAAAGAAACTGCTGACTTCCCATGATTTATTTTCTAACCAGAAGCCTCCTCGTACACCGTGAAAATCTGATGGAGGGCTAAACTAGCTTCCGGTGTGGCATCAGCAAAAAGGAGAGAGTCATCTACAAAGAATAAATGGGAGACATTTGGCGCACTCGGAGCAATCTAAAGACCCCGTAAACTCCCACACATTCGGCCTGTCATAGTAGACCAGTGAACCCCTCTACACATAGCAAAATCAAATAGGGGGAGAGGGGAAAACCTTGCCAGAGACCCCATTGAGGGGTGATATTTCCAAAAGGGGCCCCTGCCACAACACTAAGAAGGTAACCATACTAATACAATCCATAATTTTCCTGATCCAATTGCCTGAAAATCCCAATCGTTGCATCATAGTTTCAATAAAACACCACTCTATGATGAATGCATTCAAAAGTAGTTAGCACATTACCAATGATATGAAGACTCACGACAAATGCACTCTAAGAAGGAAAAATGCACTCTAAGACGGTTGGCAAGGGTCTTGGAAATTAATTTATAAATGACTATGCAGAGACTAATGAAATGGAATTCCCTTATCATTGTGGGTGTGTAGACCTTAGGAATAAAATCAATCAAAGTATGGTGGGAAACACTGACACAACTCTGACAATTTAGAGTGTGAAGACAAGTAGCAAGAACATCATTGCCTACACTATGCCAATATTTTTTTTTAAATAAAAGAGAGCCAACATACCATCACTACGAGGTGCCTTAGTGGGGGCCCATATGGAGAAGAGCAATCTCCAAATCCTACTTAGTAAAGGGTTAAAAAAGAACCTGATTCATGGAACTAGTGACACAGGGAGTTATAATGTGCATTTATTGTGTACATAGCCCGACCACCTGTCGGAGAAAACAAGTCGGTAAAAAAATCACAGAACATGGTCCCAATGGTATTCAAGTTCGTAGTCCATACATGATTCGTAATGAATATGCCTTGGATCTGATTGTGGCACCCACAGTCTGTAGTCCACCTATCTACAAGCTTCACTAGCAACATCAATTGAAGGTCTTGGGATCCTGAGTTTGTTGACAGGCTATTGAATTTCAAAGGTTGAATTGTATTTCTCTCATATGATTATTACAATTGTACAACAATATATAGGCTTAGGGAAGCTAATTAACAACTTCTTGAATTAAGAGAATTGACAACAACTCCTTGAATTAAGGAACAATTCTTTGAATTAAGGGAGTTGACAACAACTCCTTGAATTAAGGGTTCCAATAAAGGAACAACTCCTTGAATTAAGGGAGTTGACAACAACTCTTTGAATTAAGGGAGGTGACAAAAAATCCTTGAATTAAGGGTTCCAATAACTCCTTGAATTAAGGGTTCCAATACTCCCCCTCAAGCTGGATCCAGAAGGTTGATGGATCCAAGCTTGGACAGAAGTCGTTGAAACTGATGAGAAGCTAAGAGCTTTATGAAAATGTCGGCCAATTGGTCGGAACTTCTTGTGTAGTGTGTCTGAATTACTTACGACTGCACCTGTTCATGAACGTAATGGCAGTCAACCTCAATATGTTTCGTTCGCTCGTGAAACACGAGGTTGGATGCTATATGCATGGCGGCCTGGTTGTCACAGAATAGGGACATAGGAAGGGTTGCAGGAAACCCTAAATCACACAGAAGACCCTTGAGCCAGATCAACTCACACGTTGTTGAAGCCATTGCACGGTACTCAGCTTCGGCATTGGATCTGGCGATGACAGTTTTCTTCTTACTTTTCTAGGTGACCAAGTTTCCGCCAACAAAGGTGCAGTAACCACTTGTGGACTTTCCATCAATGGCATTTCCTGCCCAATCTGCATTGCAGTACCCCATGATGTGAGTATGACCGTTCTTCGCCATGAGAATGCCACGACCAATAGACCCTTTTAAGTAACGTAAGATCCTTTTTACAAGGTTCAGATGTTCAATGGTGGGAGAATGCATGAATTGACTGGCAATACTCACTGAATATGAGTTGTCTGGTCTGGTGATCGTTAGGTAGATCAATTTACCAACAAGCCTTTGATAGGAGCTGATATCCGATAGTGGAGTGCCTCCCAAGTCAAGTTTGAGCTTGCTATCGAGAGGAGTAAGGGCAGGCTTAGCATCACTCATATTAGCATCCTTGAGGAGGTCCATGACGTATTTCCGTTGATTAAGAAATAAACCCTTATGAGAAGATTCCATTTCGATCCCAAGAAA
Source organism: Prinsepia uniflora (assembly GCA_032719365.1). NCBI lineage: Eukaryota > Viridiplantae > Streptophyta > Magnoliopsida > Rosales > Rosaceae > Prinsepia > Prinsepia uniflora. The sequence goes on from CM064865.1 coordinate 55,552,027, forward strand.
ATACTTTAACACCCCAAGGTATTTAATCACAAATCTTTGTTGAAGTGACTGTTTGAGTTTGGAGATCTCTGCAGCATTATCACTTGTAATTATTAAGTCACCCACATATATCAACACAACTAATTTCCCACCAGCTCCAGTACGAACGAATAATGATGAATCAACACCATTCCTTTTGAAACCTACACTATGAAGAACTGAACTTAGTTTAGCATACCAATCACGAGGCGATTGCTTCAGTCGATAAATTGACTTATGTAACTTACACACCAAATCAGGGTCCTGGCTTTGAGGATGTCCAGAGGGCAAGCGCATGTAGACTTCTTCTTCAAGATCACCATGTAGAAAAGCGTTCTTCACGTCCATTTGGTATAGGGACCAACCCTTATTGACATCAACAGACAATAAAACCCTAACTGAGTTCATTTTTGAAACAGGAGCAAATGTTTCTTTGTAGTCCACCTCAAATGTTTGAGTGAATCCGCGAGCCACTAGCCTGGCTTTATGCCTCTCAATTGAACCATATGAATTAAACTTGATCTTATAGATCCATTTGCAACCCACTGCATTTTTTCCTTTTGGAAGTTTGGTGATGCTCCAGGTGGTGTGTTGGTCTAGAGCTTTGAGTTCATCTTGCATTACTTTTTGCCACACAACATGGTTATTAGCCTCATGGAAGTTTTGAGGCTCACTGTAACTGGAGATGGTGTTAAGGAAGGCAACATGAGATGGAGTCACCTTTTGATACGACATATAATTTGATATTGGATGCCTCGGTTTATATGTTTCAAAATCTTGAAACCTTGTGGGAGGCTGCCTATCACGTCGAGGATTTGGGAGAGTTGGCTCACTCTCGTTCAAATTATCAGCCACACTTTGAAGGTTTTCTTGGTTGCCGCTGCCTGACTACGCTCAAACTACGCATTAAATTAAACATGTAATTCGAGTGTTATGCAATTTAAACCCTTTTTGTATAGATGTAGTATTGATAAATAGGGATCGTTCTTAACCGGGGAAATTAGGGAACATTAATAATATGTTAGTGGAATATGAATAAAAGAATAATGAATTAGAGAATTAAATAATAAAAGAATTAAACAATCAAAGAATTAATAAATTAAAGAATAGATGAACAAGATAATAATAAATTAATGAATTACAAAGAATTAATAAATTAACGAATTAAAGAATGAAATAATAGAAGAATAAAGGAATTAATTAATCAAAGAATAAAGAAATTAATTAATCAAAGAATCAATAAATTAAAGAATAAAGGAATGAAAGAATAAAAGCATCAAAGAATAAAAGAATAAAGAATAAAAGAATAAAGAATAAACAAGGGGGGTTTTGAAGAGGTTTGTAATTATGTAAATAAGTAAAAGCATAGATGAACTCATTCTATTTCTATTCTAACTTATGCACAAAGTAGACTTCCCGTAAACACAAACTTCAACAACATACTACAATTGCAAATATTTGAATTAATCACGAAATTATACCTTCACAAACTCATATTTCTTCATACATTTTTCATATTATAAATGCACCGAACATCGGATTTTTACTTATAATATAATTACCTTAAGTTTGTGATTTAATGCGCCGAACAGCGGTCATACATTAAATCTCTCCAAATCTACTCTAAATGCCCCGAACAGCGGATCAACATTTAGTTTCGAAATGAAGTTTAAGCTCTAAAATGTAAGAAGTAAATGATTTTTAGAAAGTAAAACACATGGAGATTATACTCAATTTTCACAAAAGATAGGAAGGAGAAACCAATACATATATTGCATTATAATTAGAACCAATAACAAATAAAAGAGTTTAAGAAAATGGAGAGCAACTGTTACACTTTTTAGATTGGATGAGAACAATTGATTGTTTTTCACAAGGAACACCGAACAGCGGCTGGAACCTTATGAAGATGGAAGAAAATTAAACAAGGAAATTCGGACTTGAACTCTCAAAATTGTATTGGAACTATTTTGCCAAGATTTCTCCTAAAAGAGGCTCAATTTTGTGCTTCTTGGAAGTGTGTGTTTCAACAAATGAATTGAAACCCTATTTATAGGTGGAGAAAGCTACCAAAAATAATATAAAAATACAATAAAAAATGTTAAATAATGGAATGATGAGTAATAAAGATTTGTGATGATGTTTAGAAGTGGTTTGAGTTGTAAAGTTGTAAAATTGGGTTGGAAAGTGGTTGGAAAGTGAGTGGAAATTGGGTGGAAGTTGAGTGGAAGCTGCTGGAAAAGAGTCCAGCAGAGAGCAGCTGAAAATCACTCCCAAATTCGGCCAGAAGCCACTGAAGAGGCGCTGTGGCAGTCGGCAGGCGCCTGCTGAAGATGAAGGCTGAGGTTCAGCGCACGCGCGCCGAAAGGTGACCCTGGAAGTCGGTGAGCGCGCGCCGAAACTGGTCTCTGGGCTGGGGAGCTGTGCGCGAGCTGGGCTGAAGCGAATGGGCTGCACGGGCCGGGCTGCACGGGCCGGATTGGGCTGACGCGCTGGGCCTGATAGATGGGCTGCACGGATTGGGCTCAGAAATTGATTGGGCTGCAAAACAAATAATGAATTAATTTAATTAATAACTAAATTAATTAATTCACCAAATTTCGTCCATAATTTATTCGTTATAATTCCGATCGAGACGATTCTTTCGCCAAAATCCTCCAAATTACAAACTTTATTTTTCTAAACATAAAAATCACAAAATAATTTATTTTATCAATTTATTTAATATTTTAATATTAAAAGTCAAGTATAAGGGTATAAAATAATATAAAATAATGCTTATTTAACGCCCTATCAAATACCCCCACACTTAAACTTTGCTAGTCCCTAGCAAATACTAAAATCAAACTACGAATTCAAAACAAGTAAACCCTTAACCATTTGTCTCAATATTTTATTATTATCATGGCATAAAAGATTTTCACTTAAATCATTTAAGCATATGGAATTCAAGAGTTAATACATGGTAACAAAATGTTTAACAAGTAAGATAATGAGTAAATATGGTGAAATGGAGTTCTGCACGAATAAGACAAGTATGAATCAACTCACAAGGATATGCACTCATAAATTCACTCAATTTGTGAGGGTTGTGTTTGCACTCAAAGTATGTGAGAAATACTCACATAATCGGAATGAAGTACTTTTGCAAAATTTCAAACAAACACCTCAAGATAAAAACAAAACATACTTGCACAAATGAACCAAAACCATAAGCTTACTCAAGTGATTGACTCAACTAATCAAAATTTACCATCTTAAGGATCATAAGGTCTTTACGAAGGTTGTAATGGGGCTAAGATTAGAGGCAAGGAATATATAGGACAAGTGGTGCTCAAATTCGTTCCAAGACTCAATAGACTCCCAAAACGTATCATAACTTCCCAACCTTAGTGCAATGATGTCAGTAATCCATCCCTTCGAACATAGGCCTAATTTCATCTTGTTGGGCCTCTAATTCATTCTTTGTGTCGGATTTACAAATGTAAAGGACTTAACTCAAACATTCATAATCAAACCTTATTACCTTGATAAAAACTTCAATATATCTTTTCTTTTTTTTTCATTTTTTTTTTCATATATCAAGGTAATAACATGTGTCAAAAATACAACAATGTTTGAGTAAGTAAATCCACAAAATACACATAAAAGTCTTTCAATATCATCATTTCCTCTTTACACAATCATTATGTCTTCAACCGAGTCCTTGGAACAAAGGTAAAAGATGTCTATACTAAGCTCAAGTGTTTAGATAATCATGGTGAGGAAAGAAAGGCTTAATGTGGGCTCAAAAGGGGTAAAACTAAGGGGGTCGCAACTTGTGCGCACAAAATAGGGAACATGGATGTTTGAATTTGTGGTGTTAACCCTAATGCCTTAATCATTTCCAAAATCAGAGAATTTATTGACTTAAAAGCTTTGAAAATCACATAGAATAAGTTCTAGTACTCTAGAGTTCATTAAAAGCTATGGCAAGCAGTTATGAGGCATATGTATATCAATTTAAACAAAGAACTTATGAATCACTCATCAAAGATGTATATAAGTTCTAAAGCTCACATAAGGTTCAAATGATTCATACTTATCATATCATGCTTATTTATGTACCAATTTACATGCATTATCTTCAAGTAGTAACACTTAATCACAAAATATTAACAAACAAATTCAAGTTGTAGTGATCATCTTTATAGCCATAACATAATCATTTCCGTTCATTTATATCATTGACAAGTTAAAGGGCAACTTGATACTCGTAAAAACACTACGTTAAAAAAAAGACTCAAGAAAACAATAATAATTTTTTTTTTGTAGGAAAGACTTAATAAAACAATTTCAATTGCACAAATAAAAAAAAACTCATAAAAATACTAAGTTAAAACAAAAAGAATCAAAGCAGTAAATTTTTTTTTTCTATATATATATATATATATATATTTTTTTTCGTAAGAAAGAAATAAAACAATTGCAAATTAAGAAAGACTTAACAATTTCAAATGCACAAATAAATTTGTAAACCATTCCCCCACACTTAAATTCTACATTGTCCTCAATGTAGGAAAATACGAAATAATTAAACATAGAATCAAAGTAAGGAAGATGATTTAAGAAAGTGAAGTAAGAAAGAAAAACATAAACAAAGTAAAAGAGAGTGAAGGGTTGAAAGAAAGCAAATCTGTGTTGATGACTCCTTCACACTCGAGAACACATTGGGTTGCCTCCCAACAAGCGCTTGAAGTTTAACGTCCATCCAGCCTAGACCAAATTCTTTATCTGATGGGACGTAGAAGTACTCTGTCTGACTCCACATCGTGTCCTCCAATTGCCTCGATGTAAGGCTTCAATCGGTGGCCATTTACCTTGAACTCTTTTCCCGTTTCAATGCTTTTGATCTGTATGGCTCCATGGGCAAACACATTAGTAACAACAAAAGGACCTACCCATCTGGAGAATAATTTACCTGGAAAGAGTCTAAGTCGGGAATTGAACAACAAAACTTTTTGGCCAATGTCAAATGCTTTACTCTTGATCTGTTTGTCGTGAAATGCCTTAGCCTTTTCCTTGTAGATCAGAGTGTTTTCAAACGCATCATTTCTGATTTCCTCAAGCTCACTCAGCTGGAGCTTTCGATGCAGACCGGCGTCATCTAGCTTGATGTTGAAAGTTTTGACGGCCCACCATGCTTTATGCTCTAGTTCCACCGGAAGGTGACATGCTTTTCCGTACACCAACCTATAGGGAGACATTCCTATAGGTGTTTTGTATGCCGTCCTGTATGCCCAAAGTGCATCATCCAACCGTTGGCTCCAATCCTTACGATTAGGGCCCACAGTTCGCTCTAATATCTTCTTGATCTCTCTATTACTGAGTTCCGCCATTCCACTCGTTTGAGGATGGTAAGGTGTAGAGACTCGATGAGTGACACCATACCGTTTCATTAAAGCTTCAATGGTCTTGTTGCAGAAATGACTTCCTCCATCACTTATTAGGACCCGCGGGATCCCAAACCTGGAAAGAATGTTAGTTCTGAGGAAATCTGCAACAGTTTTAGAGTCATTAGTCCTGGTGGCCTTAGCTTCCACCCATTTTGATACATAATCAACAGCAAGTAAGATATATAGATAGCCATTAGATTGAGGAAACGGACCCATAAAATCAATACCCCACACATCAAATATTTCAACAGTAAGAACATAATGTTGTGGCATTTCATCCCTTCGTCCTAAGTTTCCTGATCTCTGACATTTATCACAGGCTAAACAGAATGAATGTGCATCTCTAAAAAGTGTGGGCCAATATAGTCCAGATTCTAAGATTTTGAGTGCAGTTTTCCTGGATCCAAAGTGGCCTCCACAAGCATGGCTATGGCAGAACTCTAGGACTGACCTATGTTCAATATCAGGGACACATCTCCTAATCAATAAATCTGCACAGTGTTTCCACAAATAAGGTTCATCCCAAATATAGTGCCTAACATGCTTTTTAAGTTTATCTTTTTGTGCACGGGAGAGGGTGGTGGGTAACTGTTTGGTGACTAAATAATTGACAATATCAGCATACCAAGGAGTACCTCCCTCGATTCTGAAGAGTTGTTCGTCTGGAAACATCTCTTGAATCTCCACAGGATCTCGCTCATGTGCAATGCGACTCAAATGATCCGCCACCACGTTCTCTACGCCTTTCTTATCTTTAATCTCGATGTCAAACTCTTGAAGAAGAAGAATCCATCGGATCAGTCTTGGTTTCGCTTCTTTTTTTGGCTAGGAGATACTTCAGTGCTGCATGATCAGTGTAAATAATGACTTTAGTTCGAAGTAGATAAGAGCGAAATTTATCTAAAGCAAATACAACAGCAAGCAACTCCTTTTCTGTAGTGGTGTAGTTCATCTGGGCATCATTTAAGGTTCTGGATGCATAGTAGATGGCGTAGGGCTTCTTATCCCGCCTTTGTCCGAGTACGGCTCCAACTGCATAATCAGAGGCATCGCACATTAGTTCAAAGGGTAAGGACCAATCAGGGGCACAAAGAATGGGGGCAGTGGTTAAGAGATTTTTAAGCTTCTCAAAAGCTTCCTGACAGTCTGCATCAAAGACGAAGGGTGTCTCTTTCTGAAGCAGTCGGCACAAGGGCCTTGCAATGTGGGAGAAGTCTTGGATAAATCTTCTGTAAAATCCCGCGTGACCAAGAAATGAACGGATTCCTCTCACCGAAGTGGGAGAGGGTAAGTGGCGCACAGTATCAACTTTAGATTTATCGACTTCAATTCCTCTTTCAGAGACAATATGGCCCAAGACTATCCCTTGTCTAACCATGAAATGGCATTTCTCCCAGTTAAGTACCAGATTAGTTTCGACACACCTTTGTAAGATAAGTGCTAAGTGTTCTAAGCATGCATCAAAACTATCCCCAAAGACACTGAAATCGTCCATAAATACTTCAATTATTTTTTCAATGTATTCAGAGAAAATAGAAAGCATGCATCTTTGGAAAGTACCTGGGGCGTTACATAAACCGAAAGACATTCTTCGGTAGGCAAAAGTGCCAAAAGGACAAGTGAAAGTCGTTTTATCTTGGTCATTTTGAGCGATACAGATTTGATTGTACCCGGAATAACCATCAAGAAAGCAATAATAGGAGTGACCTGCTAACCTTTCAAGCATTTGATCAATGAAGGGCAAAGGGAAGTGATCCTTCCTAGTTGCTTTGTTCAGGCGTCGATAGTCGATGCAGACTCTGTATCCGGTCACTGTTCGTTGGGGCACTAGCTCTCCTTCACTGTTCGCAACAACTGTGACTCCACTTTTCTTTGGGACTACTTGGACTGGTGAGACCCATTTGCTGTCTGAAATTGGGTAGATGACACCACAGTCCAAGAGTTTGATGACCTCTTGTTTCACGACTTCCATCATCGGAGGATGGAGGCGACGTTGGGCTTCGCGAGAGGGCTTTGCATCATCTTCTAGTAAGATTCGATGCACACAGGTTGTAGGGCTGATTCCCTTGATATCTGACAGAGTCCATCCAATGGCTGTCTTGTACTTTGTCAAGACCTGTACCAGTCTATCTTCCTGTGACTCGGTTAGTGCAGAAGACACTATGACGGGCAGAGTGACGTCCGAGCCAAGATAGGCATACTTCAGGTGGTCAGGCAAAACTTTGAGCTCGAGAACGGGGGCCTGAATCACTGAAGGAGGAGTGGCATTAGTACTAATTGGAAATGACGAGGGTACCTGATGATTCACCATTCTGGGGGTCTCATTTAGGGTCATGACTTCATCCCAAATTCGAGGTTCTAGTTCGTAATCTGTATCCTCAACCAAGGCGTCCCCTGATTGCGTTAGGCCAACTCCTTCCTGGATTATCATGTTGAGTGTGTCTTCTCGAATTGAATCAAAATGTTTCTCTGCGAGAGAAGTGCACACGTCAATAGAAAAAGTAGTATGAGTTGCGGAACTAGGGTACCTCATGGCATCAAAGATGTTGAAGCCAATCTCCTCTCCGTCTACTTCCATAGTTAATGTTCCATTGAACACATCAATCTTTGTCTTGGCAGTTCTCATGAATGGTCTTCCCAACAGCATTAGTGGAGCTTGATTCGTAGGGGAATCCTCCATGTCTAGGACATAAAAGTCAGCGGGGAAAATGAGCTGGTTAACCTGCACAAGAACATCTTCGACGTATCCCTTAGGATACACATTAGAGCGATCGGCTAACTGAATGATAATATCGTCATGCTGTAATTTACCTAGACCTAGGGCAACATATAGTGAATATGGCATAACATTAATGGATGCTCCTAAATCTAGCATGACTTTATCAAATGACTTGTTACCAATCACGCAGGGAACAGAAAAACTCCCTGGATCCTTCAACTTTGGGGGTAGCCGACGCTGGATTACAGCAGAAACTGTTTCACTCACCATCACAACCTCCTTCTCCCTCGTCTGGCGCCTTGGAGTGCATAACTCTTTCAGAAATTTTGCGTATTTCGGCACTTGTTTGATGCACTCGATCAAGGGCATGTTGATTTGCACCCTTTTGAAGATCTCCAAGATTTCCTCATCGGATTCATTCTTCTTAGATTTGGCAAGCCTACTTGGAAATGGTGCATGCACAAACGGGGAATTAGTAACAACCGAACTTGAAGGGATTGGGTTATTACCTTGTGTGTGGGTAGGTTGAACTGGCGGTTGTGTCGTGGTGGTCTTAGTTGCCACCTTGTGCTTTTCAGCCTCAGAAACGGCTTGATCTGGTTCTATTTCTCCGAGCACTTTACCACTTCGAGTGGTGATTGCATTGGCTTCAGGTCTTACATTTGGGTTGGGCGTAGGTTGAGGTGGAAGCACCCCGCTAGCTTGGATCTTACCCATGAAGTCCACGACCTTGCCCATTTGGTCCTTGAGATCATCGATGTCTTTTTGTTGATTTTGCTGACCTGTGACAAGAGCCTGAGTTGACGCCATTAGTGTTTGCTGCCCTTGGGAAAGAGCAGCCAGCATTTTATCATAATCAGGATTAGAAGATGAAGAAGTATGATTATTTGCATGATTATGAGAAAAGTTAGAAAATGGGACCGGAGGCCTTGGTTGCCATGTGGGCCTTAGGAACTGGTCTGGGACACGGTTTGGCCCAGTCGACATGTGCTGAGGGTTTAGGACATTGTTCGGATCTCTCCAACTGTAACCTTGGGTCCTTGGCCCTCCTTGAAAGCCTCCAATGGCGTGTGCCATTTCAGTTCCGGAGTCTTCCTCCCTTGCAGTGTAGGGACATTGTTCCTCAAGATGGCCTTGAGAGCATATGGAACAAACTGGAGCTACCTGTTTCTTTAGTTCAAGCATATTTGAAAGCATAGAGGTGATCTTATCTAACTTAGAATCATTTATAGCATGGGAACTTACCTCATGTACCTTTCTAGAAATAGGATCGGCACCTTCATATTGTGCATCATTGAGTGCACGGCTTTCAAGTAGTGCACGACCATCTACTAGGCTCCGAGCTAAGAAACTTCCATTAGCTGCAGCATCGAGCAGTCCTCTATCCCAACCTTTGAGCCCTTCATAAAAGTAGGTTAAAAGATAGCCTTCTGTGATCCCGTGAGTAGGGCATGAAGCACAAAGTTCCTTAAACCTCTCATAGTACTGGCTGAAATTCTCATCATGTTCTTTCTGCTTGATTCCAGTGATCTCTTTTCTTAAGACCGTAATCTTTGAGGCAGGGAAGTACTTGGTAAGAAACTCCTGAACCAACTTCTCCCAAGAGTCAATATGATTGGGTGGGAGACTTAAAAGCCATACCCGTGCTCTTTCTTCCAAGGACAATGGGAAAGCTTTCAGCTTCATGATCTCCAAGTCCGCATCATCCGGACACATACTACTAATGATGAATTGGAACTCCGTTAAGTGTTTGTGTGGATCTTCATTTCTGATTCCACGGAACTTGGGTAGTTGATGAAGGACTCCACTCTTAAGCTTAATATCTTTCTTGTTGGTTCGAGGCTCGGGATACTGGATGCAGAAGTCTGTAGTGCCATTTGTGTTTGCACATGTCTGCTCCCGGATACTCAGGTTTTGTGCCATGGTTATCGGTGTTCCGAAAATCTGTTCTTCTTCTGAATTACTCTTCTCGCTTTTGGACTCACCGAATATTGGGGATGGAGGTTCGAACGAACTGGTTTGCTTAAGTGCGTCTCTGAATGTGGCGTTGCTTGGTGAGATGTCAAGTTGTCTTCTTAGCCGATCAAGCTTAGATTGATGAGCACGCATTCATAAGTTCGTACCTCTATGAAAACAAAACTCTAAGTTAGAAGGCAAGTATACACAAGAAGAGATAATAAGAGTAAGATAGTAGAGATTTGCATAAAGTATCACATAAATGGAAACCAGGATTAACAAAAAGTTACGTTAATGGAAAGAAAATGCACAAGTTCCAAATTCAAACTAATAATGCAATAAGTAGAGTTTTAGAGTGTCATGAATAACTTTCTCCTTCCGCTTCTCATAGTACTTTCCTGGGCGTACGGCCTGCGCGTACTGATAACCACCATTCCACCATTCAACATTAATCATGGCCAGTTGAGATAGATGTAACGCGAGAAGCAAGGATAATTTTAAGAGCACCCTGAGGCTAGCTTGGCATATACTCCATTGGTGTTCCCTTTCTTAATCCAAAACTTGTCACCAGTCATAACTCTCCTAGACACCATAATTAATCCAAATGATGACGTAGAGAATTACCAAACCCTAGTGTTTACAAACTCCGCCCCAACCTCATGTCCATAGATTCGAGTCTATGGTGTGTGGTGATGAAATCCACACATCATGAAGGGTTAAGGAGAAAGTAAATAAGAGGGGCACTACCTGTTCCCGAAAGTAAGATTTTGAAGAAAAAGGGACTAAGAGATTCATGCAACTCTAAAACAATTAATAGGAAACAATACTTACACTTTAGGAAATTCAAAGATGAATAAAGTTTCATAAAAAAAAAATTAAATTTTTTTTTAATTTTAATTTTTAATTTTTTTTTAATTTTTTTTTTTAATTTTTTAATTTTTTTATTTATTTATTCCGAATTTTCTTTTTTTCATTTAAAATTTAAAGTTTAACAAGACATAAACAAATAATTGATTACATAAAAATAAAATAAGTGTAAACATAAAGTTAGTGGAACATAAAGGTTATGTAATAAAATTAAAAGAAAGTTAATGAAATAAAGTTAATGTAATATAATTAAAGTTAAGGGAATAAAGAAAAAGTGTGAATATTAAGTTAATGGAATAAAGTATAATGGAATAAATAAAAGTAAAAGTAAAGAAAAGTGAACATATAAAATATGCATTTATGACAAGTACCAAATTTAATATGAACAAATATATATATAAAAAAAAATTATGAACATTTATGAACAAGTATAAATTAGAAATTAAGAATAAGTAAAATATGAGCATTATAAACAAACATAATAAGAATAATAACAAGATGGATAAATAAAATATAAACAAGTAAGTAAATGTTATAAACAAATATAATATTAACAAAAGTAAAATTTATAAACAAGTATAATATGCACAATTTGTATACATACACTAACAAATTAAAAATGATTTTCAATTTCCCCGGCAACGGCGCCAAAAATTGACTACGCTCAAACTACGCATTAAATTAAACATGTAATTCGAGTGTTATGCAATTTAAACCCTTTTTGTATAGATGTAGTATTGATAAATAGGGATCGTTCTTAACCGGGGAAATTAGGGAACATTAATAATATGTTAGTGGAATATGAATAAAAGAATAATGAATTAGAGAATTAAATAATAAAAGAATTAAACAATCAAAGAATTAATAAATTAAAGAATAGATGAACAAGATAATAATAAATTAATGAATTACAAAGAATTAATAAATTAACGAATTAAAGAATGAAATAATAGAAGAATAAAGGAATTAATTAATCAAAGAATAAAGGAATTAATTAATCAAAGAATCAATAAATTAAAGAATAAAGGAATGAAAGAATAAAAGCATCAAAGAATAAAAGAATAAAGAATAAAAGAATAAAGAATAAACAAGGGGGTTTTGAAGAGGTTTGTAATTATGTAAATAAGTAAAAGCATAGATGAACTCATTCTATTTCTATTCTAACTTATGCACAAAGTAGACTTCCCGTAAACACAAACTTCAACAACATACTACAATTGCAAATATTTGAATTAATCACGAAATTATACCTTCACAAACTCATATTTCTTCATACATTTTTCATATTATAAATGCACCGAACAGCGGATTTTTACTTATAATATAATTACCTTAAGTTTGTGATTTAATGCGCCGAACAGCGGTCATACATTAAATCTCTCCAAATCTACTCTAAATGCCCCGAACAGCGGATCAACATTTAGTTTCGAAATGAAGTTTAAGCTCTAAAATGTAAGAAGTAAATGATTTTTAGAAAGTAAAACACATGGAGATTATACTCAATTTTCACAAAAGATAGGAAGGAGAAACCAATACATATATTGCATTATAATTAGAACCAATAACAAATAAAAGAGTTTAAGAGAATGGAGAGCAAATGTTACACTTTTCAGATTGGATGAGAACAATGGATTGTTTTTCACAAGGAACACCGAACAGCGGCTGGAACCTTATGAAGATGGAAGAAGATTAAACAAGGAAATTCGGACTTGAACTCTCAAAATTGTATTGGAACTATTTTGCCAAGATTTCTCCTAAAAGAGGCTCAATTTTGTGCTTCTTGGAAGTGTGTGTTTCAACAAATGAATTGAAACCCTATTTATAGGTGGAGAAAGCTACCAAAAATAATATAAAAATACAATAAAAAATGTTAAATAATGGAATGATGAGTAATAAAGATTTGTGATGATGTTTAGAAGTGGTTTGAGTTGTAAAGTTGTAAAATTGGGTTGGAAAGTGGTTGGAAAGTGAGTGGAAATTGGGTGGAAGTTGAGTGGAAGCTGCTGGAAAAGAGTCCAGCAGAGAGCAGCTGAAAATCACTCCCAAATTCGGCCAGAAGCCACTGAAGAGGCGCTGTGGCAGTCGGCAGGCGCCTGCTGAAGATGAAGGCTGAGGTTCAGCGCACGCGCGCCGAACGGTGACCCTGGAAGTCGGTGAGGGCGCGCCGAAACTGGTCTCTGGGCTGGGGAGCTGTGCGCGAGCTGGGCTGAAGCGAATGGGCTGCACGGGCCGGATTGGGCTGACGCGCTGGGCCTGATAGATGGGCTGCACGGATTGGGCTCAGAAATTGATTGGGCTGCAAAACAAATAATGAATTAATTTAATTAATAACTAAATTAATTAATTCACCAAATTTCGTCCATAATTTATTCGTTATAATTCCGATCGAGACGATTCTTTCGCCAAAATCCTCCAAATTACAAACTTCATTTTTCTAAACATAAAAATCACAAAATAATTTATTTTATCAATTTATTTAATATTTTAATATTAAAAGTCAAGTATAAGGGTATAAAATAATATAAAATAATGCTTATTTAACGTCCTATCACTGCCATCATCATGCATAGAACCATGAAGATGAGTGCCTTCATGGTTATCTTCGTTGAGAGAAGCATCAGTGTTGGCATGACTGAGCTCTCATTGTTGCGGACTCTCGGGTTCAATTCTTGGTAATGGGAACAAGTACAAGATGCCATCCCCTTTATCTGTGAATTCACTTGTCTTGCCAAAAAAAGGGTTAGTCTCATGAAATTGAACATCTTTGGACACAATCAATCTCCTTAGTTGGGGATTATAACACTTATATCCCTTTTGAGTAGATGAGTAACCAAGGAAGATGCATTTAGTAGCTCTAGGATCTAATTTATCTCGGTGATGAGATTGAACATGAACAAAACAGATGCAACCAAACACTCTAAGATGTGAGATCAATTTTCCTTCCTTTCATGACCTCTAGGGGAGACTTGGATTCCAAGACTCGGCTAGGTAACCTATTAATGATATAAGCAGCTGTCATAACACCTTGGGACCAAAATCTCTTTGGTACATTCATTTGCAGCATTAATGCTCTTGTTTTCTCAAGTAGGTCACGGTTTTTATGTTCGGCTACCCCATTTTGTTGAGGGGTTCCAACGCAACTTGTTTGATGCATGATGCCATGAGTGCTCAAATATTGTTTCATGATATGGGACATGTATTCGGTGCCATTTTCAGATTGTAAGGTTTGAATTTAAGATGAGAAATGGTTTTTAACAAGGTTATGGAAATCCTTAAACACTTCTATCATTTCATTCTTAGACTTTAGGAGATACAACCATGTGACTCGAGAGAAATCATCCACAAAAATCACAAAATACTTGTAGCCATTAAAAGATTCACTAGTTGGTCCCCATACATCTGAATGAACTAGTTCAAAACACTTACTAGTCCTAGACAAAGAAGAGTTAAAAGGTAATCTAGTGGCTTTAGACAAGTGACATGTTTCACAAAAAATAGCATCCTTCCCTAATTTTGGAAATAAAGATGACAAAATGGATGAGGAAGGGTGAGCTAAACGTTGATGCCACAATTGATTATCTTGAATGGGGTTGAACTTGGCTTGACACCCTCTGGGATTGCTCTTTGACATGTAATAGAGACTATCTAAATAAAACCCTTCACCAATCGTCTTCTTGGTGACACAATCCTGAAAGATCACTTTGTGAGGAGAAAAAATGGCTATGCAATTCAAGGTATTTGTGATCCTTCCCACATATAAAAGTTGAAATGGAAAGGAAGGAACATACAAAACTATTGATTCAATTTCATCAGACATCAACTTTATCTTTTCTTTTCCTAAAACCTTTACATGCTCCCCATTTGCAATTGAAACTTGAGAAGGGTTTGCCAATTTTTCAAATTTTTGAGATTTAGACACATGGTTGGTCATATGATCTGTGGCACCTGAATCTACAACCCAAAAATCATGCAACATATTTAATTTAAGAGCATTTTTAAAGGCTTTCATGATACCTTGCATATCCTCTTGGGGTACAGGTTTCGTGTTTGCCAAGAAACCTGCAAACTTGCCCAGCAATGCTGTCGAGGTCCCTTCTTCCATGCTATCTGCATGGTCAATTTCAGCCCCTCCTTTCTTGCCTTGAAAGTATGACATAAACTCAGTCATGAGTTCTGCTGGGTTTGTTGTGAAGTTCTTGAATGGATCTGACCTATTGAAGATGGAGGTAGATGCATGATTTGCTCGATGTGGAGCATGGTTCACCTTTTGTACGCCCTTGTTATCCTTCATGAAGTTAGACTTTAACTCTGGATGTAAAATCCAGCATGTGTCTTTAACATGACCTGTATTGTTGCAGTGTTGACACTTCAAGTGCGGATGCTTTCCTTTGTACTTTCTCTCGTTGGTCATATATGCCCTAGCCTCAGGTACGTTAGTCATTGTACCTAGGTTCATGACTTTCCTCCTTACTTCTTCACGTTGAATCATTGCACACACACTGATGAAGGAAGGAAGTTCAGTGTTCATGAGTATGTGACATCGTAGATCTTCATATGTTGAGTCAAGACTGGACAAGAGTTGAAATATCTTGTCTTCTTCTGCTCTCTTTTGTAGCAGTGCTGCATCAGTTGTATGAGGACGATAAATTTCCAACTCATTCCACATGTTTTTCATGCTTCATATGAGTTGCACAAACGGCTTGTCATCTTGTTGCAGATCGGAGATGTCCTTCTTTAATTGGAAAACCCGGGCAGCATTATTTTGGTTGCCATACATTTCCTTGACCGCTTCCCATAGCTGGTACGAGGATTCTAAGTAGCTGAATATTTCAGCTAACTTTCGTTCCATGGAATTCAAAAGCCATGACATAACTAGCTAATCCTTGCTAAGCCAAGATTCATAGTTTGGTGAGGAAGCATCAGGTACTTTGATGCTTCCATTTATGAACCCTAACTTGGACCTGCCACCCAGCGCCAAAGACACAGCTCTTGACCATGACAAGTAATTAAACTCATTCAGTACGACTGAGCTTAACCTTTGATTTGGGTTGACGTCCACCTCATGCACATTCACGGAGGAAAGCTCCTGGGAACTTTCAGTTTCTGATGCTAAAGGATTGTCTTCAGACATTTTGGAGAGTGAATACTCTAGGATAGCAGTATAGCAGAAGCATGTTAATTTCCCTGCTCTGATACCATATTGAATTTCAAAGGTTGAATTGTATTTCTCTCATATGATTATTACAATTGTACAACAATATATAGGCTTAGGGAAGCTAATTAACAACTCCTTGAATTAAGAGAATTGACAACAACTCCTTGAATTAAGAAACAATTCCTTGAATTAAGGGAGTTGACAACAACTCCTTTAATTAAGAGTTCCAATAAAGGAACAACTCTTTGAATTAAGGGAGGTGACAACAACTCCTTGAATTAAGGGTTCCAATAACTCCTTGAATTAAGGGTTTCAATACAGGCAATATGCCAAAATCGGAGAACGTATGAGTAGTCTAGGTGGTGCTTCATTGAAATCCCCCAAGCCGCCACAATAGGGTCCATGAATGGCGATGGAGGTTAGGCTCTGGATGTCCTTAAAAACTTGTAACAATAAATTGATTATCAACAGAATCTAAAACTACCACATCAATGTGACCTGGAGAACAAGTCTGAAGGGTTATGGACACATTAGAATTACATAGCATCATTAGACCGTCCCCGATGCCAACACATTTAACACAAAACATGTGGGAATAGCCTTACTTTCTCCTTGTTAACTCCATTTGGATTTCTGTCATACTAGTCTCCATTAGAAAAATAAGATCCAGTTTCTTCACCATCAAGAGATGCTTGAGGGCACGGAATGTACGAGGATTCCCCAATCCCCGCACATTCCAACTGAGTAGCATCATTTCGTGTGACGCCCCGAAATTTTGAGATTTTGCCCCTGAAAAGTCAAATATGGAAATTTTTTGGGATTTCAGAGAACGTATTAGAAATTAGTTTCAATTATTTTATTGAAACTAATTTCTAACAGCAAATAAAAAACAAAAATTACATAGATAGTCCCTTCCGAAACTTTGGAGAAGGTTTGGCTAGCGTTTGGTCTCTTGCGGTGTATTGTGGTATATGTTTGACCTGCAGCGTTGTCCAAATGGTAGTCTAGGTGGTGCTTTTCTGCGTTTGGGAGATGGATTTCTGTAATCATGTATGCGATAAGGGGGAGTTTGGGTTCTAAACTGGTGATTACTAAGGTTGAGATGGTGGAGAACCTATTGGAAGATGAAGTGATGGAATCTCAGCCTTCGCGTTGCCTGCTGGTGGGGCAGCTCCTGACGACTAAGAGATATCATACGGAGGCTCTGATTGGTACTCTGAAAAAAAAAAAAAAAATTAACTTCTGCGTGATATTTTCTTGGCCGTGGCTTTGGAAGGGCCGACGATTGAATAAAACTTAAGGGTTGAATAAAATGCCATGATTGAATAAAATGTCATGATTGAATACACACTATAAATTTCTATAAAAGGATATATATATATATATATATATTAAATGCTCCCAAACTTTTACCAGTTCTTTAAAGGTCATACTTGAGTATATATGAAATTTTAGAGACATTTAGGCCTGTTTCCTAGCGTTTTGAATTTTTTTTTTTGAAAATATATATATATTTTCTTTGCAAAATGAAAACAATAAATAAGATTTTGCATTTTTAATATTTGAGCATACGTACATTATGAGTTTACTCTGAATATGATTTTGTAGAAATGAAACTGAGAATTTTCTTTGAGCAACACCGGAATGAAGACTTTTTAAATACTCATGACAATGTAATTTTCTTTTTCAGTTAATGGCTGCACAAGTGAAACTGAGAATTTTAGCTTTGAGTGCAATAATGGGATGTAAGTTTCCACCTGGGTTGGGTTTCTACTAAATTTCTGATGAAAAAGTAGAGCCTTGGTTACATATAATCATACAGCAAAGCAGCCGACTATCATACATGCAGGTACATTGAAATGAGTGTTTACATACTGATTTGATAATTTCTTTCTATTGAACACGCCTCTTTCTATCAACCAAAGCACCTATCTCCACCAATTGCTAATTTTCTAGTTTTGTACATGAAGAATATTCGATGAATGGTTTGTATTATTAAAGGTGAGCATGATTTTGGACTACCCATCATATCGCTTATGGCACCTGAACTCTCAAATTGGATTTTTAAATCAATGTTTTAGATTGGAATATGAGAAAATGTTGGTTACCATTCATACTATTAATTGTTGTCGATGGATTTTGGGTGCTTTTGTTCCAAAGTATGAATATCTTGGAAGAAAAATGTGCAATCCTTTGTAATTTTAAAAGCCCAATTGGGCTTGGCCTGAGCGGGTTTTTTGGGCATGGTCCATTAAGCGCGATAAAAATCTGGCCCGTCAAATTGTTTGGGTTTTTATATACGTGATTAAGCCCATTCGGTATGGCTTGGTATTTTTCATAATATGGCATAAGCTCGGCCCGGTCCGATCCAAGCCCAAAATTTTTTGATCAGGCTTGCCCGACTTGGCCCAATGATGAGGCCTAATGGTGGTAACAGGTGTGGTGGTGGCTGTGGTGGGGGAGGTGGTGGTGGGTGTTGGTGGTGGATGTGGTGATTGGGTGGTGGGGTGGTGATTGCGCCGATGGTTGAGGTGGTGGTGACAATAGCGATAATGATGGTGGTAGCAACGGTAGTGGTGGTGTTGTGGTGCAATGGTGGTGGTGGGGGGTTGCAATGGTGATAATGACCAACTTACTAAAATTGTGACATTTTAGAAAATAATGGTTTGTTATTTTTATAATTTAACCAAATTATTATATCTTGTGTTTTTACTTTTTAAATTTATTCTTAAAAAATGAATTATTAAACGTAGGGGTGGGTACATAGAACCGAAAAACCGAAACCATACTATTCTAGATCAGATCAAACCGAAAAAATACCGAATAGTAAAACCGATGTGATGATTGGTATGGTATCGAACCGGTACCGATTCAAGTCGATATAGTTTCAGTTTCGAGGTTTTGAAAAACCGCCCCGTACCGATACAGAACTAAATTATCATTTATATTTTTTTAAATAACTAAAACTATTTTCCTATTGGTTGATATAGCAATCATATACTAAAAACTATTATGAGTTTTTTGAGGCCTAATAATAATAAATTTATCTAATTAAAATTATCTTGCCTACCATACTTGAAAATAGTCTTGTTGGTCTACATTAGAAACTATTTTTCTTAACCTAAATACTAACAACACTAGTAGTCACGTAAGGAGTTGGCATCATAATACCTCATTAATAGTGGGAAAAAAAGGTTTGCTAATCGAGTATTTGTTACACTAGAAACCATAATTCTTTATTAGCATTCACCAAATCGAAACCATACTGAAGCCATATCGAAACCATAAAATTTTGGCTAAAAATTGAAATTATACCGAAACCATACCGAATTTAATTGGTACGGTACGATCCAGTATCAATTTCAAATTATTGAATACCAAACTGTACCGAATCAATTAAAATTAAATGATATAATTTCGATATCACCAAATATCGTAACATACTGAACCGTATCCAATCCTAACTAAACGCGTATTATAATTGGCTTTTATATCTAAAAACCCAAAAATTATTTTATAAAACAAAGTGGCTTTCAAACCGTATGAAACCTAAATTAAATACACCCCACATTTACAATTACTTGGGACTCAAACAAAAAACGTGTCGAACACGTACTGCAAGAAGTACTTTAATTACCGTCCAGCTTGTTTATTAAATACCTTTCCCAAAAAAAAAACCGTTGTATTTATTTAGTAAAATAATTCCGGCCCCCTTACTTGCCCAGAAAAACCAGATCTCCTCCTCTCTCATAACCCGAAAACAGAAGACACAGATGGAGAACCAATTGGTGGAGCTTTGCTTACAAGCAGCTTCTGAAAGCAGAGAGAGCGTAGAGAAATGGCGGAGGCAGAGACGGAGTCTCCAGCGCTTGCCCTCTCAGCTCGCCGACTCTCTCCTTCGCCGCCTCATATCCCGTCGCCTCCTCTTCCCTTCCTTGCTCGAGTAAGTTACGCACCTTCTTTTCTATTTGTTTCCTAGCAAATTTGGGTATAATATGATAAAAATTTACCGATCTTAACGAAATTCGATTACTTGCGAATGGAATTGAAATGGTTGTGGGTATATGATAGATTATTCAAACACAGCGTTGAGGAGATTAATCTGAAAGGCCAGAGCTCTGTTGACGCCGAATGGATTGCATATATAGGAGCATTTCCTTACTTGCGATCTTTAAAACTTTCTGATTGCCGTCGACTCACTGCCTCTGCTCTGTGGCCAATTACAGGTATTTTAATTGATTTATTTAAAATTGTTTGTAAGATATTATTGAAAAAGTTGAATTTTTATCATGATAATGTATGCTATTATATAGAAATCCTATTATGGAAATTGTCTTAGATTTTGAGTTTTTACTGGATTTTTAAGGGATGGTGAGTTTGAGGGAGTTGGACCTTTCCAGATGCTCCAAGCTTACCGATGCTGGAATTAGGCATCTTCTGTCTATTAGAACTTTGGAGAGATTGTGCATTTCGGAGACCGGTGTGTCTGCCAGTGGGGTTAAGCTGCTCTCGTCGCTTTCAAACTTATCTCTCCTGGACTTGGGTGGCTTGCCTGTTACTGATCTAGCACTCAGTGCTCTTCAAGTAATTCAGTTTCTCTTTTTATGCACATGTTTTGATGCATTGATTGATTGATTGATTGATTGTAATTCCTCAAGATTTTTGGACCTCACATATCTTATTTTAAACTTGAAGTCTTGAACTTCTTTGTTCGTCTCTCTCTTTTGTTCTTAACCATTTGATTGTTTTAGGCCTCTCAGAAGTAAAGCAATGATATTTGTAGACGTTGTATGTGGTTGAAACTGCTGTAGTATATTTCATGGGTTTGGCTTAGGTAATTTGGCATCTTGGCACCTGAGCTTAGTTTGTCTTCCTGTGCTACATGAATAGTCGCAACTTTAAATGATACTTTTATTTAATTCAAAGTTTTTAACAATGCCTTTCATTTGAGTTGCTTTCTGGTTATTTACTTTCTGTCCGCCCTTTGCCTTTTCCATTCTCAACTGTATGTTTTGGATTATGTCTGTCCAGGTACTTACTAAATTGCAGTACCTAGATCTTTGGGGGAGTAAAATATCTAACAAAGGTGCGGCTCTTGTTCAAGTGTTCCCTAAGTTGACTTTCCTCAATCTTGCTTGGACCAATGTCACGAAGTTGCCAAATTTTCCATCCCTTGAATGTCTAAATATGAGTAATTGTACAATTACTTCTCTATTTGACGGAGATAATGATAAGCCTCCTTTGGCCAAGCTTATTGTTTCTGGAGCTACATTTGGTTACGACTTTGAAGCCTTCCATTATATCAAAACAACTTTTTTGACCTTTTTGGATGTATCCAACTCTTCACCTCGCAGATTCGGCTTCTTATCTCATTTAAATGCTCTGGAACACTTGGATCTCAGCTCAAGTATGATAGGGGATGATTCTCTCGAACTAATTGCATGTATTGGAGTAAATTTGAGATATCTTAATCTGAGCCACACCAGAGTCAGCTCTGCTGGTGTTGGAGTTTTGACTGGACATGTACCCAATCTTTATTTTTTGTCAGTATCTCACACATCAGTAGATGACATTGCCATTTCGTACATCAGCATGATGGCATTATTGAAGGTTACTGATTTGAGCAATACAAACATCAAAGGTATGGATTTAAAATACAAATACTAGAGTTTATGCATCGTGTTGTTAGCATGTAGTGATTTTCTTGTTGTTAGCATGTAGTGATTTTCTTATCGTTAGCATGTAGTGATTTTCTTGTCCACTGCATACCGGAAACTAAACAGTTTCAGCTGCATGAAAAATT
The DNA here is from genome assembly GCA_032719365.1 of Prinsepia uniflora. Taxonomy (NCBI): domain Eukaryota; kingdom Viridiplantae; phylum Streptophyta; class Magnoliopsida; order Rosales; family Rosaceae; genus Prinsepia; species Prinsepia uniflora. The sequence goes on from CM064865.1 coordinate 55,573,980, forward strand.
TAATTATATGTTTTTTTTTTTTCCACTATCAGGTGTCATTAACCAGGTTGGGTCCGAGTCAGATCCATTCCTCTCTTTGTTGGCACTCCAAAGTCTCCGACATCTGGAAATCTTGAATTTGGTAGATACGCAAGTTACAGATGGAGCTCTTTACCCCATAAAAAGCTTCCAGGAGTTAAGTGAGTTATCACTGAAAGGCGCTTCTCTTACTGACCTCGCCCTTAACTACACGTCATCCATACTGAAGCTAAAAAATCTTCGCATTAATGATGGTGTTCTTACGAATTCTGGCCTCAATTCATATAAACCCCCATTGAGTCTAAGAATGATGGACCTGACTGGTTGTTGGCTTTTAACTGAGGATGGAATCATATCCTTCTGTAAAACTCATCCTCAAATTGAAGTAAGGCATGAACTTGTTCATATCATCCCATCGGACCAGAGTGCTTCTAAAAGTGCATCTTCTTCGCGACCAAATTTAAAGGCTTCAAAGGAAAAGCAGAAGCAGGAACAATTGCCAGTGTTGCCATGGTTTTTAGGTAGAATTTATATGTTAGTCTAAATAGTTGTCATCGTACTTGAACTTTACCCAACTTTTATCAGCCGTTCCAAAACTTCTTTATTACAGCCTGCCGTAATTTAACTTTACCCAAAGGTGCAATGATGGTCCTTCCGTCAATTTTTTGAATGTTTTCTGTTAAAATTAAGGGTATAGATGTCATTCACGTGGCTTTTCTTAACAGAAAACGTTGAAAAAATTGATGGAAGGACCATCATTGCACCTATGAGTAAAGTTTAGGACGACGTACTCTAATATTGAAGTTTATGGACGGTTGGTAAAATTCAGGTGAAGTTCAGGGGGGGCGTTGACAACCATTTAGCCGATATTTTAGTATATTTTTTCAGCAGCATTTATATGCATCATCTAATTTCATTCCTTAATTCTATAATGCAGATCAAAGGCTGAAGTATACCCAAGATGAGCTTCTTGCGCTGCAGCACTCATCTGTATTCGATGTTCCTCCTCATGATATCGATGATTTAGTACCTAGCGAGATACAGATTGAGCCAGAGCAGTCCCTACAGTTACAAGCAGACTAGCTGCAACTCATTGTTCATGTATGCTCCCTCCTTGTCTGCCATGGTATCTTATACAAATTGCAGTATACAGTAATCATAATTAAGAACCTTTCCTCTTGCCCAGGGGAGTTCGGCCAGGTCTTTCCCTTTCACGGAATTGTCCCACACACGGAATGGAGAGCCCCACCCCGGTGATTGATATCCTTATCCTAAAAACCCAAATGTCGAAGCCAGTAGAAGGCGAGGAGCTTGCGGTTATATCTCCCTGTGTTACTTTCGCTTTCTATCTTCAGTTTCTTTTTCAAAGATGGCTAGTGGTCACTGTATAAAATGAGTGGTTTTTATTTCCAGGATTTTCTTTCGTTTCATTGAACAGTCAGCCCCATTGTCATTCTTTGATTCTAAACGTTTTATTGCACTGGATCTGCAAAGCAAATTCCCATTATTTGTGCTTGTTATTTATGCAATCAAATTTTCTCCAGTTGTCCAAATCTGGGAGATGCCTCATCCACAAGTTTATATTATAACTTCTCCATTTACGAGTCTAAATCTAAATTAAAACATTAGTTCCTGTCTGAATATTATTTCTGCAATCAAATTTTCTCCGGTTGTCCAAATCTGGGAGGCGCCTCATTCCCAAGTTTATATTATAACTTCTCCATTTACGAGTCTAACTCTAAATCTGGGAGGCGCCTCATTCCCAAATTTTCTCTAGAACTAATCTTAACCCATCAGTAATTCCCAAGCTCTCCTCCCAAATGGAAACTCCAAGAGTCCAAGGGTGTGTTTGACTCTGTTGACGTTTCCAACGGTGTCATGTGGCGTACTGAAGTCAAGTTTTTTTTTTCTTGATAAATTAAAATATTATAAGTGACCAGCCCAAAGTAAACCTGGAAACCAGGAAGGGAACAACAGAAACAAAAAGAAAAACGTAAGCAACAAGAAGCCCAGGAAACAAAGAGCAAACAGCCCAGAAATTGAGCAGAAAAAAGAAAGAACAAGCCAACCTAGTCTATACTAGATTAAAAACCCAATCCTCACAGCAAATCATGAAAGAATCCAAACTACCCAACACCAGATAAAGGAACATATTCCAAGAACTAGCACACAAATACTGAAGTCAAGTTACACCCACTCGAAGTCTAAAACATAAATACTTGCAGTCTCTATTTGCCGCACATAGCAAATGCTCCAGCTCAGGTAGGTATGTGAAAAGTGGTGGGTCCTAACTGAAAATCATATCCAGAGCAAACAAAAAAAAAAACAAAGTGAAAATCCTATCATTTCAAAAGAAGCAAAAACAAAGGGGTTCCGAGAAAACATTCGGTTGATATCATATTGAGTCAGATTTTATTGTGTCGTAGGCCTTAAATTCAATTACGAGACACGAGTTAAGCCCACACAACTTAAACAATCCTAAAAATGGACCAAATGTGGGATGACACATGGACACATCGTAACCATCGATCCATATGACACGTGTCAGTACTACAATAGATATGCATTTATCCCACATTAAAACTATCAATAAAGACTATCTCAATCACTTGTATAAAAAAGGTGCACATTTCTCAATAAGGTAACTACTATTTATTATTCATTATTACACTGTAAAATTTACCACTTACTGTTTCCTCTTTCAAACTAATTTACTAACTTAATCGTCAGAGAGTTTTAGGCCGACACCACATCAGTGCTCATCCCTCACGGAAGACGCACTGCTCTTCCTAGTCTGCAAGCTACAAGGAGGGACACGTGAAAAACAGTGATTGGACAAAGAGTAATCCTAAGTTGGAACATTTTGTGCTTCAAAAGTTTGACGCCGTTTATGGGAAATCTGACTAAGTCTGCCCACTCTCTACCGAGCCGAGCGCACCTTCGTCCGACATCGCAATCATCCTAGGCGACTAGGATCTTGACGAAATAACGCGTGGATAAGGATCCAGGGCACACAGAGACAAATCTCTCAATTTTTTACAAAAAATCGAAAAACTGAAAAGTGACATGGTTGAGTTGAAGTCCAAGGGCACACATGCCGAGTACAGATGTCTGACACTCAACGAGCGGTACACCAAGGTGGCCAAGAAACTGTGAGCTGCCTAAGCTGAGCTTACGACTCACCAAGCTAGAGCCACGGTCGAAGAGGTCGATAAGGTGGTATCCGAGTGAGTTGAGCATGCCAAGAGCGTTTATCGAGCCGTGGGAAAGGAAAAACTCAAAATCCCTGCTGAGCCAGCTGAAAAAACCTCTCAGCTAGTCATAATCCCTAGTAAGGGGTAGACCGAGGTCAAGGTCCATCGAGACGGTTGTGAGGCCTTGAGTGAGGGATCTCAAAGAAACTAGTCATCTCTCGGCCAAACACAACCGATCTTTTCCTTCTGACAAGGGTCACACTTCTCGGCCAACTGGAAAAATGGTTGATCGGCCTCGAGAAACACGGACCTCTCGGCAGAATCTCACAATGTAGAGTAAGGCACCCCTCACCTGATTCCACTCATATTCCCATCATAGAGTCCAAAGGAGTTGATTCCTCCTAAAAGGCCCAGAGCACCTCGCAGACCACTTGGTGTCATGCCCACGAGGCCTAGACCAACAACACCATATAAGGGAACAAGAACTAGACCATCTCGAGTGGTCTAAGCGTGTCGGCAACCATCGGGAGGTACACCTTGAGTCGACACACAGAAAGAACACCAAGTGGTCCAGGAGTGTCGGGAACCATCGGGAGGTACTTCTTGAGTCCGCACACGAAAAGAACACCGAGTAGTCTAGCCGTGTAGACGATCATCGAGAGGTACCCCCTAAGTTGGCACACGGAAAGAGCACCGAGTGGCATAAGCACGTCGGTAATAATTGGGAGGTACCCCCTGAGTCGAGATACAAGAAAGACACCTAGTGGCCTAGGTGTGTCACTAACCATAGGAAAGTACCTCATAACTCGTCCCTCAGAAAGGACATGGAGCGGCATAGAAGCTTTGACTGAGGAGCTCAACAACCATCTCAAGCTAACTCACTTGTCCAAGACTTACTGGAACGATAAGGAATTTGGTGTAACACCCCTGAAATTCGAGAAATGAAAATTTGAAAGTTGTAATGTAAAATGACGTGTATGCCCTTATAAAGGTGGTGGTCAAAAGTTGACTTCTTGTTTGGGAAACTTTTTGGACTTTCCGTGAGGACTGTTGTGTAGGTCCCAAAACACTGAGTCCGTTGACAGGCAACATGTTGAAATCAGAGTTCGAACGGATTAGTTATGGGTCTGAGAAGGCCAGGGGTAATTCGGTAATTTGATGAATGAAGGGCAAAACGGTCATTTATTGAGATTTTGCTGAGTCAACTACATGATGACTCATGTCTTCAGCTAGTGACACATGTCATTTTGGCTGAGGGATTGGTGGCCTAATGTTGAAACGGGTTTACATATTCATTACATATTTGATCTTTATCAAATCAAAGGAAAAACAAAACAGGGGGAAACTAATTCGAATTGATGATGTCTAGATACCACCTCGGTTCGAAGAATTGAGATAATTGATACACTTGAGAGGCATAGAGAAATAAAACAAGAAGAAAAAACGATAGAAAAGAGAGGAATAACCGAAACTCAGAATTTGAAATTGGAAGAATAAATTGAGTTTTCGAATTTGGAGTTGTGAACCTTGAGGATCAAAATTGACCTTGAATTCATCTTTTTGGGATCATTCCGAGCTAATCCATCTCAAAAACGAAGTGGATTGATGTTGTTTTGGCTGAGAACCGAATCTTCAAACTCTTCGAAGATTTGAGCTTGAGTTCGTGTTATTAGAGGTAAGGAAACTTGAAATTGATTTCAAAATTGTCCTTAGAATGATCCTAATATACTTCATGTTTGATTTTAATGAAGAATTAACTTGAATATCGATGGAATTTTATTTTCGACCTATTGGAAAAAGGGATTAGAAATTGATTAGTTCGAGTTAGGATTTCATTAAATTAACGGTACATAACTGTAATTAGGATTGAGTACATGAAGTTGGGTGAAATAATTGAAGGAATTGAGGTCGAATTGAGCGTGAACTAACCGGGTCGAGTCGCGGGTTCACAACCCGTTTATCAGAGAATCGGGTGAGGATGACGCACTGTAGCAGTTACTGTGCAGGCGCGTGGTTGAATTTCTGGGTAAGTGTTCAACACACTTTTTAATGTTTTCGAAAATACAGACCTATTAGTACAAGTTTCGAGTCGATCGAACACCGTTTCGAGGTACTTTTGGCTGTCGGAAGTGTGTAGTTCATGTTTAACTATTATTAGGCAATCCCGGAGTTTAGGGGATTGTTATATAAGGTTATGTAACAACTCAGTGAATCTTAATTCTTGTGTTTGACAGGCCTTCCGAAACCTCTTAGGAAAGTACAGCTCGGGATTGAACAGTTTGGATGGTGTGTGTGAGTGGACGTTTGTTTTATAAACTATCATGCATGCATAGTTAAATGTTTTCCATGATTGATTGCATGATTTGAGTTGCAATGATTGCATGATGATTTGATATAATGAATTGGTTATTTAATGGATCCTTTAATCGGTATTATGCGCACGTTTTACGAGAATGGTGAAAACGATGTTTTGGGCTAGGCCCGGGTTTAAAAATGATATTTTGACTTGGATTATGAGTCAAGAATGATTTAATGAATTAATTAATGATTTTCGGATGTACTATTATGGATTTGCGTAAAAATAGTATTTTAGGCATGAGTCCCCTTTGAAGCTGGTTTGGCTTGGGATTAGAGTCAAACATGTGTTTGTGGTATGGATTGTGTTTGTGATGGTGATATTGATACGTGTCCGGATGATGCGAGTGTAGTTCCTAGACGTGCCTCAGATGTTGCGGTGGTGCAGTTCCCGAGTACGTGTACGTCTAGATGTGCTTGTACAGTTCCTGGACATGCTCGGATGTTACGAGTGCAGTCCCTGGACGTGACTTAGATGTTGTGTGAGTACAGTACCCGAGTATGTGGTACGTCTAGATGTACGTGTGCAGTTCCTAAGCTGGCCTACGCGTAGTGCCGTTGTGATGATATGATTAAGTGTGCACTTGTGAGTAGTGCTGTGATGATACTGTGATTGACATATGTGCACTTGTGAGTAGTGCTGTTGATTATTATGTTTGATATGTGAGTACTAGTGACGAGTACTGTTGATGATGGTCTTTTTGACTGGTTTGATGATTTTCTTGTGCTTTAGTTTGAGTGCCGGTTGTTTATATGTTTTACTCTATGCATGCATGTTTTATAACTGGAGGGGAAAATGATTCGTTTTTGAAATGTGTTTTCAAACGATGTTATTTTTGTCCACTCACAGCTTTTATGTTTTTGATAACCCTCCAAGCCGTGGCATGAGAATCAAGGCTGATCGAGAGGCAGAGGCATGAGCGGAAATTAACGCAGTTATCCCTTGTTTGGCAAGTGTTGAGAGCAATTTCGATACTTCAGTTGACTTGTCAGATAGGAGCAGGACTGGGAACGAATATCAAAGTCCAGTTGGGATGGGTCATGTCACTTGAAGGTCAAGGCGAACCATTCAACTGCGCCTGCTTGGGGAAAAAACAAGTTACAGACCATTCGTAGAGAGGATAAACTAGTTCAAAGCTGACAATGAGATGGGGCCTTTGAAGATTCTACTCTACATAGGGAAAAGAGACCCAATCACCTACTTGGATAACTACCAGTCGGCCACATCCTTCAAGAACCTTTCAGATGAGGTGCGGTGTCTAATTTTTAGCTCGACATTAACCAAGGCAACCACGAATTGGTTCTACAGACTCGATGCTGGGATGATAGACTCTTTCGAGCAGCTCTAGAAAAATTTCATGAATCAGCTCATGATCCAGACTGACCGTCTGTTCTCAGCAGAAGACCTTTTCTAGCTAAAACAAGGGGCAAATTAACCTTTGTAGGAGTACACTGCTCGATTCAGCCACAAGTGCTCTTGATGTGCTGAGATAAATGACAAGGCGACCTTCACAGCTTTCAAGGGCGTCCTAAGTGAATCTCTTTACAGGTACGCAACTCATACTCAAGGTTAATTTACCTATAATGAGATCATAAAACAAGCCACAATACATGTCAAGGCCGAGATGCTGAACCACAAGCTAGACACTCCTCAGGATAACAAACACCAGCCACCCCACTCGACTCAGTTGAAACTTACCAACCAAGCGGTCATGACAACAATAAACTTCATATCAGCGTCTGAGAAATCAGGGACAACATATGTAAAGACTACTCCAACAAAAACAACCTATACAGCCCAGGGAAGAAGGGCAAGAACTCGCACCATCAAAACACGCATCAATAGTAGAATTTCCAGGATGGCCAACCAAACAATGGGGAAGAATTTTTTCCTTGGTCGAAGTATGAAACACATACCATACTCAATACTTCCTATGCGAATCTGCTGATAAATGTCGAACATATGATCCCAAAGTTCACCTGGGCACGAGCCACATGCAAGCTTGGCAAAAACACAGCGACGTACTGTCAATGCCACAAATACAATGGTCATAGCATCGACCAATGCATGGTGTTCAGGGAGTTGGTCTAGGCTTTGGTTCGAGATGGGAAGATCAATCAATTTTTCGAACACGCACCACTTCCACTCGGCAATCCACATATCAACACAATCACTAGGGGATCCTCTATCTCGTCCCCCCTGACCTCGAACCAAGTAAAGAAGAACTTCCTTTCTGCTGCCTAGCAGAACCAGTATGTCTTCAGTATTGAAGATGGATGATCCAAAAAGGCATGCAAGGTCGGCTGGAAGCTCATCACTTTCTCCGAGGAAGAAGAGAGAAGAGTCATCTACCCACACGACAACTAAATCATCATCCTAGTGGAAATATCAAATTTTGATGTCGGAAGAGCCATGGTGGACGCTAGCAGCTTCGTTAATTTCATTTTCATGGCGGCATACATGCAGTAAGGCATTCTGGAGTCTACCTACAATCGATCTCCCACACCATTCTTCGGTTTCACCGGGAACTCGATCATGCCAATCGACACTGTCACTCTTCCACTCTCTGTAGAGTAAATCCCGAAATGAGCAACGGTACTTGCACCTTTCCTGGTGGTGGACTACCCCACCATCTACAACGTCATCCTAGAAAGAGGAGTGATCAACCAGCTCAAAGCAATGGTATACACCCATCTAGTCCTGATCAAATTCCCTAACTCCATAGGTATCGGCCAAGTTCGTGGAGACCACCTAGCAGCAAGGACGTGTAACTCAGCGACCCCTATCGCCCCACCAAAAAAGACACTAACCGTCAATCAGTCAGCCTATGAGGACGATCCCATCGACATTCAAGTTGCTCAAAAAATACAAGATGGACCGATCGAGAACCCCCGGGTACCACTCATCCAAAACCCATTAAGGAGGTCGAAGAGATCATGCTCTTCCAAAACTTCATCGACAAGAAGGTGAAAATTGGAACCACTCTTTCACCTGACATGAGGTCCGAACTAATAAACTTTTGCAAGAAAAATCTTAAATCTTCTCCTGGTCATATGTCGACATGCCTGGCATATCCTTCGACGTCATTTGCTATCATCTTAGCATCAACTCTTCCTACAAACCAGTCAAGCAAATCATTTATACAAGACATTTATCCACTGACGTTATGATATCCAATTCACAATTCAATTTCCGGAAAGTATTTAGTCTTTCTCAGTTGTTTAGCAAATCATTTATCCATGCCAAGAGGAGATATTTATTCCATACTTATCACCTTATCGAACTACCTGAAATCATTATGCAATGTTAACTTATAAAAAAATAAATTTACTGGCCTATAACATTGCTTCGGGTCGCATCCCGAAACCTTGTTCAATACTCAATCTATATAAACATTTCCACTTTTTGGCTCTACTTGAGCCCTAATTTCCTAACTCTAACTCTTTCTCAAGTCTTATTCCAATATCTCAACTCACATCCAAACCATTACTAGATATCATGACTCCGATTGGGGTCCTAATCCGATATCCATAAGCCATATCATTACTAATACACGTAATTGTCAACCAAAAATCACTACACGCGTCAGATCCGACGGAAGACCTTTCATCACCTTAAACCTTAGACAACTATTCTAACCGAGGAAAATTATTCATTTAACACATCCACGTCCAAAATACTGACAAATGCAATGGCTTTCATTATCGAGCTCACTTGTTATTCAAGCCCACATAACTTTTCCCCTTATCAATGTGTAATAATTATCATTCAACTGATAATCCAATTCCATTTCCAACCCTATAACTATCTTAGGCTCCTATACTTGTCTCACTACCAGGTCGTGCACAAGACTCTAATCTCGAAGGCATGACAATTACAAACACCACTTAAACCAAAGCTCTTATACCAAGTTGACAGGACCCGTCCTTTGTTTACCTTGAAAGTCACATCTGGTCTTGCTTCCGGCTGAAAAATAACCCAAGATAACCAAATTTACCCTCAAACCTTGTCAGACAAGGGATGTACGTACTCTTTTTCAGTTAATGCCTCCGTCTCTTAAATAGCCTCGAATTCCATACAAGAACCATGAAGGGTTATCAAAATCATGAAAACGTGTGAGTAATAAATATTTTAAAAACATAGTTCGAAAATATACGTAATTTACCCTCCATTTTATAAAATTATGCATGCATATGAAAAACCAATAGATAATAAACGAGAAATTTTAAAATAAGTGCATAAATTAGGGAACTAGTAATATCAGAAAGCCAGACAACATAAAACCATAGGAAATACCATAACCATGTCAAGACCCGTCCCAAATCCCCCCGGGATTAATGTGGGACGCGCCTGATCCCATCTCACACGGAGTGTCAGACAAGGAAAAATTCTGACTTTAGCCCACTCGGGGCTTCAGAGAGCGCCAAGATCCGGAGGAGGAGTGTGATGTCTCGGTCTCTGCTACAGCCCGCATCTGTGATCAACCTGAAGGGCATTCAAAAATTAAAAGCTGTGAGTGGACAAAACAAGAATTTATAGAAACATTTTCACAAAAGACATTTATGCTCTTCACTAAAAAGCATGCATGCATTCGAAAATCAGTTAACAAACCATTAGAGCCTTGGCCCAAATTCGTAAATGAAACCAATCATACGGGCCACTACCCAAATCCATGTGGGACTCAGCCCAAAACCAATATGTATATATATATATATATATATATCATAAATCACATAACCAATCCTGTCACGGTTTCCAAAGCTACGCGCGTGCTACCTGGGGTCCCAAATCCCAAGTCTCCCCAGGGTCCACCCAGGTCAATATCTGCAGATCAATGACCCTTCCTGTGGGTTATAATCCATAAGCCTTCCTGAGAGTAAGGTACCCAACGGGGGCGACTCCACTCAGTTAGTGCTCCGTGACTACTCCGCGGTCCACCCAGGCCAACGACCCTCCCTAGAGGAGATAATCCATAAATAAGGATGGTATATGAAATTCCATTTCGAAATAATTCTTAAAACCTTTCAAAGGATTCATGCCCAGTCCCCATAAACCGTCATGAAACCAGAAATCCATTTAGGGTCTCTGACCGGAAATCACAATCGTAAACTAATTGGGCCTCGAGCCCGAACTCATGACTCAACTGGGCATCGAGCCCAATATCTCAGGGTCAGTCATGATTCCAATCATAGTGATACGTGTAACCATCCGTCTAGGATTGCTCTCAATCCTGGTATGTCGCCGTGAACATATCAACCGACGCGACCACCTCTAGATCATGGTGCACACATCACCAATTGATCTCCTAAACCGTCAGCACTCCGAAGTTGAACCTCCAGTGGCTACTCGACAACGAAACTTGCATCGTGACCTCTCTGAAAGGAACACATCCTAGTCCGGTGGCGAGCGTCGTATCGTCCGTCGTCGTGCACACAACACTCGTCGCGACCACGACTCAGACCCGTAGGCCATCAATAAGGCCACATGCCCGAGACAAAATGTAACGACCCATCCCAGAAATCAGGATTAGATTAGTGGCTAATGAAAGATTAGTGAGGTTAATTAGTAATTAGTTGGACGATCTCGGATGGATGGTGCGAAATGACGATTTTGCCCTTGGAAATGGGTGAACGGTTGACTTTTGGTTTGGGAGGTCAAATGGACTATGATCGATGACTGTGGCGTAGGTCGTGATGTCACGAGTTCATAGACAGGTGGTACGTCCGATTATGACATTCGAGGAAAAAGTTATGATGTTCGGAAGTTCAAGGGTAATTTGGTAATTTGGTTAAAAAGGGGCAATTTGTTGACTTTTCAAACGACATGGATTTTTCACGTAGTTCGAGGACCGTTAGGTAGGTCTCGATCCCCTAAGTACCACGACAGGCGACACGTTGTCATTGGACGTCAGATGATTAAGTTATTGGTCTAAACGTGCGAGTGGCAAAATGGTAATTAGTGCATTAAGGGCATTTTGGTCATTTAATGGCCTAGGGATCTGTGCCCAGTGATTGTGGGACACTTGGCTGTTTTTGGATAGGGTAACCACCAGGTTTTGGACTCCTGGCTGGGTCTAGATGGCTGTAGAACCTTACACACCGTCCTTTACACTTGTCTCACACGATTTAAACGGGTTGCACGTTCTGAGAAGAAAATAGAGTAAACCAGAGGAACTCACCCCATTATTTCCTTCAATCTTCAACTATATTGTATACGTAGTAAAAGAAGAAGAGAGATTTGAAGATAGGGAGGAGGATGGTGGTGATACCACGATGGTTGTCGTGGACGGCGGAGGGAAGATGGAAATCGTTAGGACTGTGACACTCGACTCACCTGCAGGCCTCATCCTTTGCCTTTAGAATGTGAAGGGAAGATGTAGATGGAGTCTTGGAGAGTCTCCTGGTGGCCACGGCGAGGCACGGCGGCGGCGGTAAGTGGCAGCCCGTGAACAGAGCCCTGTTTCGGTCTAAAATGATAATTTTGGTTTCACACGATCATAATCAGATTCATTGCTTGGATGAGGATAGGAAACTCGAGAGGAATTCAAGGGACCAAAAATGGAGGCTTGTGATGGTTTGTGACGACCAGACGCAGAGAGGAAACAAATGGGTGTTTGCAGGTCGACCGGGCAAGTACCATTCATGCCCCAAATTCCTGTTTTAAACTTGTAGATTGTGTAGCAAGGGAAGGACGAAACCTTAGGAAGAAACAGAATTGAAAACGGACTAAATCTGGATAGAAAACCAGCCACGCCGGTTCGAGCTGGATCGGGTTTACCAAGGTTGAAGACGACACTGTAGCAGCACGTGAGGCCCACGCGCAGCCCCTTTGGACGGCTCGTGGAACGGGTTTTGAGGATGGTTCCAACATAACTTTTAAAATATTTGATGTAACGAACATTTTGGCACTGGTTTCGAGTCGATCGGACATCGTCTCGATATGTTTCGGGATGTCTGAAGGTTTTAGGGTTCGTTTAAAAATAGTTAAAATTTTGAGAAAATTACGGGGATTTAGTAGAAGCTTAATGAAGTGGTTAGTGACCTTATTATGGGATTTGGACAGGTTAGGGAATGCCGGTGATAGTGGATTGGCCGGGAACAGCGTAAGTGCACGCGTATCGAGGCAGCGACGTAAGGGTATGTGAGTGGGACTTTGCTTTCTAGCTTATGATGCATGCATATATGTTTTTATATGTTTTCTATACATGATTTCTATGTTGTGATTTGATATTGATGATTTACGATTTTGGCACGTATTTCGAGATAAGTACGTATTTGCACGTTTTACGAGTTTCCTATTTGTATTGTGATTTGATCAAGGTTTTGATGATTTGATTTTGGGATTTGAAATATGATTTGATTTCAATAAATGATAATGGATTTTAGAAAAGTGATTTCGGGCTTGAAGCCCTGTTCATAAAAGTGGTTTCGATAAATGTGATTTCGGGTTTTGGAATCGGATTTCAGGATGACGATTCGGGATTCGATTTTGGAGCTTGAAAGTGGATTTCCGGATTTAGGTTCGAAATGGTTATTCCGGATGCCGGCTTACGGAATGATGTTTTCGGATTCGGATTTGGAAATGGATGATGGATATGATTCTAGATTTAGATTCAGGATGCTAATTTCGGATTCGGCTTGGAATTCGAAATGGTGATTTCAAAAACTCTTTTTAAACGGAGGGTATAATTGTCTTTTATTATAAACTGTTTTAAAAAACTTATCCTTTATTTTTGTCACTCACAGTCTTTTATGTTTTCGATACCCTCCAGGTTTGATGTGGTGCGGACTGTTGTTAGAGAGGCGGAGACATAACACGCGTGGTCCACAGTATATTCTGCGCGCTCTGAGAAGTTTGGAAGTTTTTGGACGGTTTGTTTTGGGAATCTCTAGTCCGGCTTACGTGTTACATGGAGGTTGGATGTCGGTTTAGCCTCCGTGTCACGCGTAAGTTAGACGGGAGCATGACTTAGCCCTTAATATCGGGGGATTAGGGGTGGGTAGTGTCACAAAACCAAATGGGTCTCATGCCCGAGTTTCCCTTTTCAAATCCAAATCCATTTCATTTAAACCAAAACCGCAAACACATATAAGCACCGTATAAAACAGAAAACTTCGAAATACGTGCAAATACATAAACACACATAAATGCACTCATGACATCACAAAACATGTTCACAAACACATATAAAACATTTATGCATGCATCATTTTAGAAAACAAGGTCTACTCACAGACCGTCCGAACAACCGCCTCGATACGCGCGCTATACGCCTCTCCCGGGCCAATCACCGTCTCCGGGGTTCCCAAACTTGTCCAAATCGTAATAGAGAGTTACTAACTACTTAAATAACCACTCAATAAAACCCCGCAATTTTCCAGAATTTTTAACTATTTTTACACCCTATCCTAAACCTTCGGACATCCCGAACTATATCGAAACGGTGTCCGATCGACACGAAACCAGTCCCAAAATAATTGTTACATCGAATAGATGATTTCACATGTTGGAACCATCCCCAAAAAGTGGGCCATGAGCCCACATGTGCCAGTAACAACCTCTACGCGTGGGAGCCACGCGCCCAGGAACAATATCGTCTTCCTCCTTGCGATGGTCGGTCCGGCCGGTTCAACGGTTAGGCCGGTCCAACTGGACCAGCGTGATCGGTCCGACCCTCTATCTACTTCATTTTTCATCCGTTTTCACTCATTCCAACTCCTATAGTTTCCTTTCTTCATTTCCTACCTATCCATGGAATTAAATCCAAGAAACCAAGCCTAAAACCCATTGGTTCTGAAAACCATTTTGAACCAAAACTGTCATCCTAGGTTCTGGGCACTTCTAAGGGTCAAAACTTCATCTTAAAGGTTCCAATAGGTTCCTAGGGTCACTAGAGAGAGGTTTGGGGGTTCTGTTTGGGTCAACTTGGCCGGAATTCAATTTCGGTGGACAGCCACCAAAAATTCCCCCGACGCCGTTCCGGGCTTGTTCAGCCGTCCTTAGTCCCCAAAACCTTCCCATAACCATCCTACCAATCCCCTAAACATATCCTAATCAACATCTAACCTCCTAAACGCCCCAATCCAAAAATACAAATTTGAAATGTAAAGGGGGTTCGGGTTTACCTATTTCCCGCGGTTTCCTCCGCCGTCCTGCCACTGTCATCACATCCTCTCATTCATCCTTGCACTCTCAGCCACTCTCTTGGCCTCTCACGGATGCAGATGGGAAGGGTTTGGATTTGGGTTCACTAGGTTTGGATGTCGATCGAATGAAAACAGGGGGGTGGTTGCATGTGTCTGTGTAAGGGAAGCAATGGATGGGTGACACTTGTCACTCATCCATTGGGCCTGGGGAAAAGATATGGGCCCCACTCAGGACAAAAGTCCACTTTTGCCTCGTAAAACGTACTACCGTAAATAGTACCTCGGAACTTCCTTGAACCTTAACTTTTCCGTCGAATGTCCGATTTAGATTTACCGCCTGTCTACGGACTCATATCGACCCGATCTACGTAAAGGTCCTCGGCCCTCCTGCGCCGGACCTCCTGGGTCAAAAGTCAACTTTTTACCCTCGTTTAGGGGTAAAATCGTAATTTCGCCCTAAATGTCCGCTAATCCTCGGCTAATCCCCGATTAGCCCCACTAATCCATAATTACTTCTTAATTAACCCCTAAAATCAAGGACGGATCGTTACAAGAGTCACAATAAATAAAGCCATCCACGATGTCGCATGCCAAATGATAGGACCCATCTCAATCCCCCCAGATTATTGTGGGATGTACCTGCTCCCGTGTGACACCGTGTGTCAGACCAGGGATAAACTCGTCACTCGCTCAAGGTTAGCCAGAGTACGCCAAGATCGGTGGTGGCATGTGATGTCTCGATCTTTGCTACAGCCAACATCCAAGATCAACCTGAAGGGTATTAAAAACTATAAATGCTGTGAGTGGACAAAAAAACATTTTAACGCAAATACAATTATACCCTTCACGTAAAAGCATGCATACATCATAAAACATCTTCTCAAATACTTTCTCAGAAGCAAGATGTATTGCTTCCCAAATTAATTCTCAGTGAAAAATGCTTCTCAATCGAAGCCAGCACCTCAGTAGGGTCTCAGCTCAAAACCAAATCATACAAGGTCTCAGCCTAAACAGAAAACACGTATAGGGCCTCACCCAAATCATAATGACATGTGGGACATCAGTCCCACTATAAAACTACGTGGGAAATCATCCTATCCTCATCTTAGTGTCAGTCACGATTCCAACCCTAGCACATGTACAAATATAAGCTCACAATCCTAGCATGTCGCCATGAACATATCACCCACCGCGAACATCTCTTAATCATTGTGAAGACATCACCAATCGATCTCAGAGAATAACATCATCACTTCTAAGTCGAGCCTCCCTCAGCCATAGCCTCCAGCGGTTGCTAGACAACAAACAATGCATCGTGACCTCTCCGGAAGGAACACATCCGTTGTCCGGAGGCGAGCGTCATATCATCCGAGACTCAAACCTGAATGCCATCATCAACTGGGACTCTAACCCGATCGACCGGGACTCTAACCCGTAAATCATCAATAGGGCCATAAGCCCGAAATATCACCAAATGGGTTAGAGCCCGAAAATCCAGTGTCCAACGACACTTCATATCCCAGGATTCCTTGAATCCTAACAAATCCACAACTGGGACTCATGCCCGAATTATCTTCCATAAAACTCATAACTGGGCTGCAGCTCCACTTATCTCACGTTTAACTATACTTTAAGTCAAACCTCAAATCAACTGGATCATATGCCTGAAAGATATTTCCAAATCCGAAAGCCATTTCTCATTTTCAAAACACTTAGCAAATCATCCTTGACTTCACGCCAAGTCAAGGTTTATCAACTGAGTCTCGTGCCCGAATCTCAATTTCACGCATCTCCGTGAAATCCTTGAAAATCGTTTCTCAAATCCTTGATTTTACGTTTCTCTATAAAACCCTAAAAATCATATAAAATCAGTTTCTCGGTTTCACACCTCTCTGTGAAACCATCAAGATCACATAAAACACATGCACCTAGAATACTTAGCCGAAGCCCGAGTATCACATAAAAATAGAAATCTCGAACTACGTGCATTAACACATTTCTCTGAAAAAGACAAACAATTCATATTTAAATCACATGCACTCATGGCATCTAAAATCATGTTCATTACACATATAAAACATTTATGTATGCATCATGTTCATAAAATAAAGTCCACTCACAGACCGTGCAAGATGCGCCTCGATATGCATGCCATAAGTCTTTCCAAGCTAATCCAACCTCTCTGGGTCATACGAACCTTCCCAAAACACACTCAAAGGTTACTAACAACCTAGAAAAGTCCTAATCAAGAACCCTCAACATTTTCAGAAAAATCAACGTGTCCTGGACACGCTTCTCTAGGCTTTAAATCTTAATTTGACCAACCTAATAATCTCCGATCGACTCAAAACTACCACCATTGGATTCATATCATCAAAACCTTTAAAATGGTTCTAGTCCCACCTTGAAATACGTGCCCATGCACAACTCAAAGTAAACGTTGACGTCAGTAAAGTCAATGCTAACGTCGGCAGTCAAAGTCAACTGCTGACATCATCGCCGACGTCATCTGACATCTGACACGTGTCAGTCTAACATGTAAGATTTGATATGATGATGTCATCGATGACATCATCTCATCCCTATCCTCTATCTGGATTAACCAGGTTCATTTTACCGGGTCACGCAGACCCGTGACCCGACTCGGGTTGAAAACACTCCTCCAACCATCATTTTCGAAGCTATTAGTCCCCATGTGATCGTCCAATCCCTAGTAATCAATCTATCGACTCAAAATAGGGAAAACAAGTCTAAAATTTACCTTTGAGCTTGAAGAAATTTGGGTAGCCTGCAACCTTAGTTCCCCGCCCGTTCCAACCACCAAGTTCCTTCCAAAACGGTCCCCTGTGTTCGTCTAGGTCCTAGGAAACCATCCCAATCAACAAAAAAGTCCAATAAATACTCCAATCTTGATTTCGAAATTTGAACTAAAATCGTACCTTCGCGGGTTTCCAGCCACCGTCCACGGTGGCCTTCGCCGTGGCCATCATTCTGCTTGTCTTAGTTAGTTCCCTCACCTCCCTATTCATATCAACAACAGAAGATGGAGGTTTGTGAAGGTTGGGGTGGGTTATGGTGTTTTGGGTTTCGGGTGAGATCGAATGAAACAGAGAAGGGGGGATGTGTGTTTGTGGGCAATAGATGAGTGACACTTGTCACTCATCCAATGGGCATGCTCAAAATATCCGTGACCTGTAACTTTCCCATCGAATGTTCGATTTCGACATGTCGCCTATCTACGAACTCGTATCGGCTCGATCTACATAACGGTCCTCGGTCCTCGGTCCTCGTGCATAGGACCTCCCAGGTCAAAAGTTAACTTTTTACCCTCGTCTAAGTGCAAAATCGTAATTTCACCCTTACCGTCCGATAATGCTAGACTAAGTCCCGATTAGTCATATTAGTCACTAATTCTTAATTAATTTTTAATTAATCCTGAAAACTTGGGATGGGTCGTTACACCAAATCATCATATCATCTCTCATTACTGATAGGCCAAACCACATGGGAAAATAGAGCCCAACTCTGGACATCAAAGTCACAGCCCCAATAATCATCTCAGGATAACATAGCTCTATCCTGGATGTATGAGACTAATCAACTTCTCAAGAAAATAGTGTCTGGCTCTGGATGCCTGAGCATTAACCACATAACTCAACCACTCGGGGATACATCATCGGAGTGGCCGCCCAGGGATATAGCATTAAGGCGTGACCCATTAATTTGAGGAGGGTTGTTCATAACACAACAATCCACATATACCGGGACATCATATATTTATACTTCATATCAATTCTAAAACCAAAACCATGTTTCAAGATCTGGGCCTAAGCCCAAAACATAACTTAAGCAAAGCCTCGTAAAACATGTAATAAAACAATTCCCGTAAAATCGTCAAAGTTCATATAAAAATCACAACCAATCCAATATCACAGGAATCACACATATTTAATGCACGTATCAATTTCGTAAACCAAAACCATATCTCGAAATCGGGAATAAGCACAAACCACCATTTATGCCAAACCTCATAAAACGTGCACTTTAAATAATTCGTAAAATCACCAAAAAATCATATAGAATCATAATCAATCTAATATCATGTAAAGAAAATGGAAAAAATATTTAAAACACATAAATATGCATGCATAATAATTTGATAAAAATAAAAGTTCATTCACACTCGGCCCACATAGTCCAATATTGTATTCTACGCCTTTCCATAATTCCCGAGATCTTTTTCTCGCTTGTTAATAATCACTTTTAAGGTCACTAATCATCCCAAGTAACTTATATTTTAATCCCTCCATTTTTTGGGATTTTTAAATGGATTTTAAACAACCTCTAAACCTTCGGACAGTCAAAACTGTCCTTAGATGATGTTCGATCGCCTCGAAAATTTTACCACTAAACTCGTAAGGTTAAGAACTTAAAGTTCTACGTTGGTTAGATTCCTAGGTGGTGGCCCACGCGCCCACACTTGCTACCAAAAGTCCTTGCACGTCGGCCTCACTCATTGGGCACTATTCAACATCTTCAAACTTGGTCTCTGACCTACTTTTCTGCAAACTGGGTCGCACGTCCCACGACATGAACTTGCCTATATTTCCTTTATTTTATGTCCATTTCTCATGTTTCCTTCATCAAACTAAACCTCCGTAATCCCATAAACACACCTATGATCTCCAAATCAAATAAAATGTGCTAAAGATTAAAGCTACACACCTTCGACTTTCGGCCATGGCTTACAGTTCATTTCCTCCACGTTCCAGCATCCAAACTTCCATTCTTTCGAGTTTAGGACAACCTTAAGGATTCCAAAAGGACACGGGAATGTTTTATTTCAAGGTTGTTTTCCTAGAACAAAAACCCAACTTAAAAGCTCACGAGTTCCCTGGTGTTTCGTTCACTGATCCCCCTTCTCCATCACTATTCTCCCTCTAATTTTCTTGTTTCTTCTTCCTCTTCTACTTTTTCTCTCCCTTTCACTTATCCTGGTTTTCTCCCTTATTTCTCTGGTTTTCCTTCACGTGTTGGTGGGTTGGTGTGTTTTTAGTTCCTCCTCATCGAAGCCCACACTAACACATGCCCACACACATAAATAAAACATGGAAGGTCGGTGGAAGAAGGAACAAGCGAAAAGACCATAATTTTTAGAACAAATATCACTATCAAAATATCTCCCAAGCAAAATGTCCAAAATACCCTTTATGCCAGATTACCATGATGCCCCTAGTCCAAATTTGGCTCGTCTCGAACCCATTCGGTATCCAATTTCAACATACTACTTGTCTAAATCCGAGACCTTCGAAACAATCTTCGTAAAAATACCTGACCATGGTCCAGGTCAAAAAGTCAACTCCCGACCTCATAGGGGGAAATCTTCATTTTCTTTTATTTTCAAATTCTACCTTTCTCGAACTTTCAGTTCGTTACAAAGTTAGTATACGACTACACTTGATCTACACTCGAACCTTAGGCCTACAACTCCAACAATCGGTCAGAGTACAAGCACACTCGGCCTACACTAGACATGGTCTCGACTCAAACATATTGAGTTAGGATGCTACTACACTCGGCCTACACTCAAAACTTGGCCTAAAAATGTAAGCAGAAAACTACTCTCGGCATATATACTAAACTTGGCCTATGAACACGAGTCGACTAAAAGCAACCAAAAATAAAAAGAAACTTATTGGTAAATAGATCAAACAAACCTAAAGTTCTTTCATTCTTGGAGGCCATTAGCTTGGTCGAAAAGCATTACAAAAAGGAGCACTCGGTCGATAGAGAAAACACACTAAAAGAAAAAAAAATTACAAGGTACTTGGCAGACTAATGCTGCTGTTGCTCTAGCATTTTCTCGGGCTTATGCTCTGACTGCTCTGACTCTGGCTACTCCTGCTCTGACTACTCCTGCTTGGTCGGTTAAGGATTCTCCTTTTTAATCTACTCTTACTCGGCCTGCTTTTCATCATCACCCTCGCCCTCTTCCTCGGAGTTTGACTCAAATTCCTCGGCAGCAATGTCCCGGCCGAGCTATCGAGTCTTAACAAACAGCCCAGGATTGGGGAAAAAGAAGTTCTTGTAGAACATCCTCTCGCATTTGATGGCGTAGTCCATCTTAATCTTTTTCTACTCGGTTTACAGCTTGAACTCGGCCACCGGAAGGTCGGCCTCATGAGCGGCCTTCTCGACCAAGCTCAGCCTAGTGTCGGTGAACATCCTTTTCAGTCAACACCAGCTTGGCCTTTAGCTCATCCTAACCGGCCATCATATCTTACTTTAGAACCTCCTTGCTTTCCACCAGCTTGACCACTTTCCTCTTCTCGACCTTAACCTGCCGAGTTAAGTCACCATTAGCCTTAAGGGTCGGCTTGGACTCCTTAAATTTGGGCACCAACTACTCTTGCTGTTTCTTTAATTTTTCCTTCTCCTTGGAAGCCGAGCTAACCTTCCTTTGAGCATTAGAAAATTGCAAGAACATCTCATTGAAAGTTTGCACACATACTGGTTAGAACTAACTAGAAATAAAGCGAAAAACACTTAAACAAAAGACAGGGGAAAACTTAAATTTGAAAGGAACAGGAAAGCCTTCCCCATCTTCTGCTTAAGCTTCACGGCAGGAGTAAGCATAAGCTCTTCAAGCCCCATTGATGCCCGCTAGTAGACACCGTTCACAAACGACACCATCTATCTTGTACAGCAGATAGTGGTTGAGGATGAGGCTCTGGCAGGGTCGGTGTTCTCACTTTCTTGGGTGAAGAGACCAAGTCTTCTCTAACTGGGGATTAGGCCGAGTTTCCAACTTGTTGGTCTTCAGTCAAGTTTCTAACCTATAGTCTCCGATCAAGGAGTCGTAATCCAAGTGTCCACATGTTCACTAACATCGAGTCGGTCCACCTACTCACCTTCCACCGAGGTATGTGCCCCCTTCAACATTTTCTTGATCTTCCTTTTCTTTTTTAAGAACATATATGATAGCCGAGTAGCAGCATCCTCTTCCACAGCTGGTTCCGTCCGCATCTGGGAGTACTACCTTGGCTTGGCCTTACTCGCCCACCGACCTCTTTAACTTTATTTATTAATCTCTTAGCCTCTTTCAAAATCTTGTTGCCTAGGTGTTGAGGAATTGTAAGGCTGACCCACAAGTCAGTGATCAACCACAAAACAGCAATAATTAGTGTGAAGGGAAGCAAGGAACACTTACACTTGTCCGAGTCGATCAGACCAGCTCTGAGCTAAAGCCCAAGCAATTGAAGCACTAGCATGCTGCATTCCAAGTGTCAAGCTTCCACCTCACATGCTTAATATCTTCCTTCTTTGGTCGCGAGATATCCTCGGTTGGAAACAAACCTTCACACTGAGCTGGCGATCCGAATCATAACAACACTTAACAAAAAAGAAAAAGAAAAAAAGGAAGACCGACAGACACAATGACCGATAACACTAAGTAACTTTGATCTGGAACTTCCTTACTATGGGACCCCTCTCAGTGCTCCCCTCCCAATCCCCACCGAAAAAACAGAACCAAGTCTTGTAGGATTTTTGGGAGATCGGCACGCCATGGATGAGCTCGCCCCTCTCTTACTTATTGATACACCAAACATTTATCCATTTGGTGATCTGTTGCTGGAAACCGAAGTTATACAAGTAAGTCAGCTATGCGTAGCTCGGCCCGGGCACTCTAGCCCAACTGAAGGTCGTGTAGAGAGAACAGAGCATGATCTAAAAATTTGGGTTAAGTTGGTCGAGTTCCACTGCTATCCTTTTCACTTCTTCCTCAACCATGGATGAAGTGGCAGTTGGATGATGTGCGACATTAGCTCAAGATAAAATAGGGCCATCCCTATTAGTGGATCGCTCGGTACCCCATCTTTCGTTGGCAGTCTCAAGGTCACCGAGTTAGGAATGTCGAAGTCGGCTTGGATTTTCTTCAACCTAGCCTCAGTCACCCGATTGACTTGCTCATCCACTATAAATGTGGGCATGACGATCAACGTCGCAGTGGGAACCGAGCCCTTACTAGATGAAAGAATTGCTATAATTAAGACACTACCCCTCTTACGGCCGTGGAAAAGCTTCAACGCCATTTAAATCCCGTCATTCACAATCATCTCAACATCTAATACCACGTTGCCACCCCCAGACTAATCGGCCACCTCAACTACAAGGACTGAATCCTCTTCTTGGCTGGATCATTTGGCCATTTCCTCGTCTAACCGAGTCCTCTCTCCACTCTCCCAAAACTTGACCCATCCTCATTTCTAGACCGAGAGGATTCTATGATGCTAAGACTCTTGGACGAGGACACCTCCACGACCTCTGATTTGTAACCCTTCCCCTAAACCAAGCTACTAGACTAGAACATCTATAAGAAAAAAACACGAACTCAGAGGTCGGACCTTTAAGAAACCTAATTTCAATTGAAAAAGCAAGGAGAAAGACCATTTATCAGTATATTTCAAGGTGGTGAAGGTTTACTGGATATCGTACGACCGTGAAGACCGCCCTCAGAAATTCGACAGCACTTCGAGAAAAATCAAAAAACGCAAAAGTGAAGAAAATAAAAATGGACTCCTCCTATTTATAGAGGTCGGAGGGGATTTCTGAAGCATTAGCACGAACTTCAAAGAGACAACACATGTGCAATCCGCAAAAATTGACACATGTCTCGCATTCGGAATTCCACGACACTTCAGTGCAAACCGACCGTCTCACAGATCGACTCGTGTCTCAAACCCATAACGCCACGATATAGCCGAGAAGACCAATCATGTCTCTAACTGACGCATGTTCAACAGGCTGATAGACTTTGGCCCAACAGGCTGACAGACTATGAACCAAGGAAGCATCAAGGATCATCAAGAAATGGCCAAGGGAAGGACTTGAACATATTTGAAGAGTGGAAACAATAACTATAATAAAGAGGAAAATTTATGGAAACTAGATAATATGATGAGTTATGGTGAATAAAACGAATTAGGGAAATTACGTAAAACATAAATGGATGTTTTACCAAGGGCTGGTGTATACAAATACATCGACTGAACTAGTAAAATTATTATTATGCACAAGTCATTACTTGACTTATTGTATGATTATGATATATACTTTACAGTGTGTTTTCTGTTAATAAAATGAATTTGTGAGCAAGTAATGTATTTTAATTATGTAATTGATGTCGCAAATAATAATGATTTTTATAACGAAAAATAAACACCGAGCATGGCTTAATTCATTGATCCCTTTACTCGGCGGGATTAGTGGGTAAGACGTGGGTGGTACCCCACAAGGGACAAATTGTGTTTGGTTGGCAAATCCCTAGTCTGACAGGAGCTGACAGGCGGGAGCAGGACCGGTGCGATTTTAAAATAAAACTTGGGGACGACTCCTGACACGACCCATCCCAATCCCACCAGGACTAACGTTGGATGTGTCTTGCTCCCGTCTGACACGAAGTGTCAGACAAGAGATAATACGTAACTCAGCCCATACGGGGCTCTCAGAGCGCGCCAGGATCGGTGGAGGAATGTGATGTCTCAGTCTCTGCTACAACCCGCATCTGTGATCAACCTGAAAGACATTAAAACCATTCAGAACTGTGAGTGGACGAAAATCAATAAATTCATTAAACCCATTTCATAAAAATAAATTATACCCTTCACTAAAAAGTATGCATGCATCGTAAAATTAGTAATCAAAACATTTATTCAATAGACCATTAGGGCCTTAGCCCAAAAATCGTAACTCAAAACCAAGTGTGGGAACTCAGCCCAAAACTGTTGAATACCAAAATCCATAAATCCAAAACCAAGTGGGTCACTGCCCAAATCCATAACCACAAATCCACAAAGATCGAAATACCATTTCATGATTCCAATAATCCATATTTACCACATAACCATCATCGGCATCCCAGATGCCTAGCGTCCCAGATGCTTGACGTCGCAGACGTCATATCTCATGGTAATAAGCAACACGTGCTACCCGGTATCTTTCCGGGTCAATATCTCTGACATCCCAGATGTATGACGTCCTAGACGTCTAATCATAGCATTCCTGCTCCAGAGTCACTATACGGTCCGGTAGCTCCGTATAATGACTCTTCGCAGGCAATGCACCGTGACTTCCCTAGTGTCCCAGACAGTTGGAGGAGACCATCACATATCCTCGTATCAAGATGGTATATGGAAAACAATTTTATAAAGTCATTTCAAAACATCTCAATGGGCCCTGCCCAAAATCTCCATAAAACATCACAAATCTATTTAGGGTCCCCGACCCAAAATCACGTTTATGACACATAGGGTCCCAGACCCGAAATCACCTTTATAAAACTCAACTAGGCCTCATGCCCGATTTGTAAACCACTAGGCCCCCGACCCGATCACATAACTCAAAAGGGTCTCAGCCCAATTTCGTAAACCAACTGGGCCCTTGGCCCGATCACATAATTCAAATAGGTCTCATGCCCGAATTTATCTTTCTAAAACCAAAACCATGACATAGAACCATTATTAAGCTCGCAATCACATAGCAATAACATAAACTCGTAAACCTCAAAATACGTGTAAATACGGAATTACCGCGAAATACGTGCAATAACGCAAACCACCAGTGCCACAATCATCATCATAGAAAACACGTATGCAAAACATATAAAATAGTTATGCATGTTTCACAGTTTAGAAAACGAAGTCCACTCATAGACCGTCCTACGTTGCCACCTCGATACGCGTGCCATAAGCCCTTCCGGGCCACACCACTATTACCGAAACTTCAAAACCTGTCCAAATCATACTAGACGATTAATAACACTGAAACATATCGAGACAATGTCCGATTAACATGAAACCAGTCCCAAAATGTTCGTGACATCGAAAAGACGATTTCACATGTTGAAAGTTTCTCCAAAAATCCCTTCACGGACCTCCACGCGCGGCTTGAACCTCCTGCGTGTGAAGGCCACACGTGACACTGGTCATCATCTTCTTCACTGAGCAAACCGGTCCAGCCCGGTTCGGTTGGTCCCGATGGTCCAGCTGGACTGGCGCGATCGGTTCGGGCCAAAACCGACCCCTTCCTCAACCCGTTTTCATGCCAAATTCCTCCTAATCCATCCTCTAATCATTCCCAATCTATTTGTGATTTCAAAAGAGGAAAAATAAGTCTAAAAACTATACCTTTGATTTCTTCTTTGAACCGGTCACCCAAGCCTCGTCGGTTTTCTAGGATTCCGGCCACCTTTGGCTACCAATTCAACCCCATTCTTCTCCTAGCAACTCTAGAAACATCCCCCAATCATCAAATTCATTCGACAACCAACCAAGCCCAATCTCTAAAATTAAAACTCGAACCTTACCTCTCATGGCAACGCCGAGCACCGTCCACGACGGTTGTCAATGTAAACACCATTCGCCCTACCTCCCTTCATTCTCTCATCTTCGTTCAATGTCCAATTCCATTGGTTAAGGATTGAGGGTTGTTTGTGTGATGGAACGAGGTGTCTGTTTAGTAAGGAGAGGAGATGACCGCGAGAACAAGAAAGAAATGTGAGATATGTGTTTAGTTAATTAATTAATTAATTGGCCAATAGACATAGATCTACAAATTAAGGAAAGGTAACCAATGGGATGAGTGACACTTGTCACTCATCCAAGGGCCCCACACAAAATATCAGCCAATGGGATTAAAATAATATATAATTGCTAATCTCGAGACGTAAATCCCCGATTTCGATCCCGTGACCATAACTTCTCCGTTCGAAGTCCGATTTCGACGTTCCACCTGTCTACGGACTCGTGACGTCCCGATCTACGTCACGGTCATTAGTCCTCGTACGTTTGACTCCCCGAGTCAAAAGTTAATATTTTTCCCAAGACTAGGGGTAAAATGGTCATTTTGCCCCATCTGTCTGATTTTACTCAACTGATTACCGATTAATTTCACCAATCCTTCATTAGTTACTAATCTAATCCCGAAATTCGGGACAGGTCGTTACAACCTTCCCCCCTTAAATAATTTTGTCCTCAAAATTCCAACTACTCGATTCCACATCCACCTCGTGGAAAACAAGTTCGACCTCACATCATGTGCACGCGTGTACAGCCATTAACCAGCATAATACTCGTATGCACCCAGAAGTTTCACCAATTACGCTAACCCATTTAGCTGACACACTCAGTTTAACGGTTCTTCTCAATCATCAATCCACTCTGACATCCGCATCCACTGGGAGTCACCAAATCTCACTCATCAATCCACACTGACACACACAGCTAAACCGTCACCACTTGGCCAGTCGCAAATCAATCCGACATCTCTCCCACATCGAGAGTTACCAAATCTCACAATTTCTCTGCATTTCCTGAATTTTACCATGTCAACATTACACGTTCCATACCGTCGCGCTCAGCCGTCACTCGCGGCTCCATGGTCACAATTCGAATCATCGACACACCCTGACTCACTCTAGAGTCGCACCAAGGTACCTCGTACCAAAATTTCCTCATAATCCTTACTGACATTAGTGAGAGTCACAGAGCAGCCGATCCACGTAAAACAATCCGTGATTACACCAACCACCAACTCACTCAACCTGAGTATACGTATACCAACATCTCACTCGACCTGTATGTAACTATACCTCATCGAATACCTGCCCAACAGTAATACACATCCCAACTCTAGGGTTCCATTAGCCATCCACGGCTCTGAGCACCTGCTCATACAATCACTGAATCCGTAAAAATCACTCTGCCCAGTGCATAGTATTCAATGTTCAGTTCACGTCCTCAACCAATCCAATGATATCAGAACTAAACCTACTACCAACACGCTCAACCACACACCACGGGTACATCCTATGTACCATCACTAGGCACCACCCGGCCTATCCAGTATCGATCCTCGTACAACGTACATGGTACGTACATCTATCCTCCAACCAGTCCACTACATGGTTCGTAGTTAATCACGATTTAATACTGGGGTTCATTTGTCCAATCCCGTACTAGATAAATCGATTACTCCAACTCATCATCCATTCTGAGTCCCATGGTCACCAGACCAGTATCACAACGCCTACTCCCAACGCGTAATCCAACATGTACCAATCTGACTCACGCCTACTAAGGCCTACCCATTCATGCCAATTGAGCATCCAATCTCACCCACGTCTACTGAGACGCACTAACATCGAACCCATCGGTTACCTGCTCAAACGATTTCCATACCATATTTGATTGACTTCGAAAGGAAGCTAATCCCATTGTCTACATATCCAAGACTAACCAATCCAACCCTGTCGGATACCCACTTATTCACAAGGTCAAATACTCAAGCAGAATCGTACACATATCAACTCACCCAAGTACCGTCTCATACCGAATTAACTTCAAAAAGATCCACCTCACCTAATCAACAAGATCACGATCCAGATCCATCACTACGTCACCCGACTGGTAACATCACGATCCTATATCGTCACAATACCCAAAGTACACAACATCACAAATCCTGATCCACCTAGGATCCACACAAGCTCACTTAGCTAACAATCCACCTGAAATCTGATCATAGGGTCTTACACCCTCTTGAGTCCTTTGTCAGCCACGACATTCCTCAACCAATTCTCGCATCTAAATAGATCAGTCAACGACGGGACATGTCGATACTGTGGGTCCTCTCCAATTACCTCATTTCGATCCTTGTCATCCCACGTCATCATTCTGCTCATCTTGTCCTATCCAGACTCCCTCGTCATATTTCCCTAGGTGGGATGATAGCCCCGAGATCCACCACTAATCCAGAATCAAACACAACTTTTCTTGTCCAATGACCCAAAGACAATATGAGTCCACCAACCAATACACGCTTAACGTACTGGTGATAACAGCCATCATCTTCCATGGGCAGAAAATGAGAAGTCACCCTCAGTGACTTCAGAATATCCATCACTAATGCTGAAAAACAATACTCCTCTCGCCTCCTTAATCATAACTCTCATCGAATATGAAGTTCCAACCATGTTGGAAAATGGACATGCTTTCACTTAGATGTCAAGTACAACCACTGGACTTCACAATCTTCAACTAAATCGGACAACCACGTGTCCGTAACCAATTTGCTACCCAGACCTCTTTTCCGTTTAACACCGTTCATGCAAATCCAAAAGGACTTAATTCGTTACTATCTCGTTCTCACATCTCAAATTTCACAAGTTCAACTCTCGGGTCTCCATGTTATGCGCAATCACAAACTCTCACATCAATACTACCATTGATTCTTTTCGGCTTCTTCCAATTTCAATAATTTCCCTGTACTTCCTAGGGATGTTAGAAATGTACAACCACACAAGTTTCGGAGTTGACGGTAACTCCCCGAATCCACTAATTTCCACGACGTCCCTTGTGTCATCCAAATACTCCTCATGTCTCAATCATACCCTTTCATCCATTCATCACTTTGTCATTTCATAACCGTTGGGACTTATCCCAACACCTTACTATCACTGCTAGATCCCATCCAGTCCATTACTCAACCACTATCGAATCTCAGATACCGATTACTGCCCATCACGACGGAGTCACATCCCAACTCATGGCTCATCGTCATCACATCCACTAGCACACAGTGTACGAATCAGACAACCCTGAGTCGTTATTCATACCGAGCAACAACCATGTATCTCCGCTCAGGTGAAAGGAACTCTGCCTCTCTCGTACCCCACAACTATAGGTATCACCATTCTAATAATCCACGGAAAAATAAGGAACGTCCCCCGATCCTCAACTACCACCACTACATCAATCGCCCTCGATAACCAGCCATCTCCACACGACTGTCAACCAACAATTCTCGTCATCTAGATCTGCATCCACACATCACACCATTATTCGGTCTAACCCGGGATTCCATATCTTATCTCAAAATAGTACTCGTGGATCGAATCCCAACATTTCACTTCATGTCGGGCCAACCAATCTCTATAGTTTCAACTAGATCACTAGAGTCATCCACTTGGTCATCCACGACCTCAGCCGCTTTTGTAGCGCAAATTCCAATCCAACAGTCACAATCTGGGGTTCGACCCGACAGACCACCACGTCATCGGAAAGTTGCCCAATCCACTACAACTACGGACTCAAAATTCCAATTCATCAATCACCACTAAGGTTCACCTTTCTAGTCCATCCATCATAAATTAGGGTTCCACAATCACACCTTAGGGTTCCTCTGAACCAAACTGCTCTCTGCAATAAAATCCGCAATCTGACGAACCCCACGGTCCTGATATCGTATGGATGTCACTCCAATCCTACCATTAACTCAACGGGGGTTGCACCATTAATGTCATCAGCTAACTCATGTACTAACATTCCTCACACCAACAATCACCACTAAGGTTCATATTCTCAGACCATCACTCAACTGAGGTTCACATTTCTAGATCACTACTCAAATGGGGTTCCCCGAACCCAGCTTCTCCCAGCAGTACCACAATCTAACATCACAAGACCGAACTAACGATCCCACATTACCAGTTCATCACATACAACCCCACTTGGGTCGAATCACACTAACGCATAACGTATCGAGCCAAACGCATTCTATCTACTATGCAATCCCAAAAACTATCAAACTGGCATCCTGCTATCAGGTTGATAACGGGCTGACCACGTAGAGACATCACATCCTCGACCTGCGCGTACCACAAGAACTACTGAATATCGACAACCTCGCTTTGATACCACTTGACACGACCCATCCCAATCCCCCCGGAATTAATGTGGGATGTGTCATACTCCCGTCTGACACGAAGTGTCCGATAAGGGATAATACGTACCTCAGCCCATATGGGGCTCCCAGAGCTCACCAGGATCGGTGGAGTAGTGCGATGTCTCAGTCGTTGCTACAGCCTGCATCCGTGATCAACCTGAAAGGCATTAAAACCATTCAGAACTGTGAGTGGACGGAAATCAATAAATTCATACAAACGCATTTCATAAAGATAAATTATGCTCATCACTAAAAAGTATGCATGCATCGTAAAATCAGTAATAAAAATATTTATTCAATAAACCATTAGGGCTTTAGCCCAAAAACCGTAACTCAAAACCAAGTGTGGGAACTCAGCCCAAAACTGTAGAATACCAAAATCCATAAATCCAAAACCAAGTGGCTCACTGCCCAAATCCATAACCACAAATCCACAAAAGCCTAAATACCATTTCATGATTCCAATAATCCATATTTACCACATAACTATCCTCGGTATCCCAGTTGCCTAGCGTCCCACACGCTTGAAGTTCCAAAAGTCATATCTCACGGAAATAAGCAACGCGTGCTACCCAGGGTCTCTCCGGGTCAATATCTCTGACATCCAAGATGTCTGACGTCCCAGAAATCTAATCATAGCATTCCTGCTCCTGAGTCACTATACGACCCGATAGCTCCGTATAATGACCCCACGCAAGCAATGCACCGTGACTTCCCCAGTGTCCCAGACACCTGGAGGAGATCATCACATATCCTCGTATCAAGATGGTATATGGAAAATAGTTTTACAAAGTCATTTCAAAACATCTCAATGGGCCCTGCTCGAAATCTCCATAAAACATCACAAATCCATTTAGGGTCCCCGACCCGAAATCACATTTATGACACATAGGGTCCCAGACTCGAAATCACCTTTATAAAACTCAACTGGGCCTCATGCCCGATTTGTAAACCACAAGGCCCCCGGCCCGATCACATAACTCAAAAGGGGTCTCATGCTCGAGTTTATCTTTCTAAAACCAAAACCATGCCATAGAACCATTATTAAGCTCACAATCACATAGCAATAGCATAAACTCGTAAATCTTGAAATACGTGTAAATACAGAATTACTTCAAAATACGTGTAATCACGTAAACCACCAGTGCCACAATCATCATCATAGAATTCATGTATGTAAAACATATAAAATAGTTATGCATGCATCACAGTTTAGAAAATGAAGTCCACTCACAGACCGTCCTACGATGCCGCCTCGATACGCGTGCTATAAGCCCTCCCGGCCACACCATTATCACCGGGACTTCCAAACCTGTCCAAATCATACTAGAGGGTTACTAACCTCTTCATTAATCTCCCATTAAAGCCCCGTAATTTTCTCGAATTTTTAACTATTTTTAAACTCGATCCAAAATCTTCGGACACCCCGAAACATATCGAGACGATGTCCGATTGACCCGAAATCAGTCCCAAAATGTTCGTTACATCGAATTGATGATTTCACATGTTGAAAGTTTCCCCAAAAAGCTCTTCACGAGCCCCCACGCGCGGCTTGAACCTCCTGCGCGTGAAGGCCAGGCGCGGCACTATTCATCATCTTCTTCACTGAGAAACCGGTCCGGTTTGGTTCGGTTGGTCTGGCTGGTCGAACTGGACCGACACCACTTGTTCGGGCCAAAACCGACTGCTTCCTCAACCCGTTTTCATCCCAAATTCCTCCTAATCCATCCTCTAATCATTCCCAATCTATTTGTGATTTCAAAATAGGAAAAATAAGTCTAAAAACTATACCTTTGATTTTTTTCTTTGAACCAGCCACCCAAGGCTCGTCAGTTTTCCAGGATTCCAGCCACCTTTGGCTACCAATTCAACCCCATTCTTCTCCTAGAAACTCCAGAAACATCCCCCAATCATCAAATTCATTCGACAACCAACCAAGCCCAATCTCTAAAATTAAAACTCGAACCTTACCTCTCATGGCAACACCGGCCACCGTCCAGGACGGTTGTTAATGTAAACACCATTCGACCTGCCTCGCTTCACTCTCTCATCTTCGTCCAATGTCCAATTCCATTGGTTAAGGATTGAGAGTTGTTTGTGTGATGGAATGAGGTGTTTGTTTAGTAAGGAGACGAGATGACCGCGGGAACAAGAGAGAGAAATGTGATATATGTGTTTAGTTAATTAATTGGCCAATAGACATAGATCCAAAAATTAGGGAAAGGTAACCAATGGGATGAGTGACACTTGTCACTCATCCAAGGGCCCCACACAAAATATCAGCCAATTGGATTGAAATAATATATAATTGCTAATTCCGAGACGTAAATCCCCGATTTCGATTCCGTGACCATAACTTCTCCGTTCAACGTCCGATTTCAATGTGCCGTCTGTCTACGGACTCGTGACGTCTCGTTCTACGTCACGGTCATTAGTCCTCGTACGTTTGACTCCCGAAGTCAAAAATCAACATTTTACCCAAGACCAGGGGCAAAATGGTCATTTTACACCATCCGTCCGATTTCGCTCAACTAATCACCGATTAATCTCACCAATCCCTCATTAGTCACTAATCTAATCCCCGAATTCGGGACGGGTCGTTACAACTTTTATCAACTTGATATCAGAGCAAAGTTATTGGATATTTTGTATTAAGATCTGAATTTCGTATATGATTTATGTTAATTATATGATTTATATGATGTTCGTGAAAATGATTTAAACATGATTTTAACTAATATTTGATTATTTTTGGGAATTTTTAAATCGACTTCCAGTAAACGTTTTACGAAATTGTGAATTGGTTTTAAGAATAGATATATGTTGAAATAATTTGAGTATGATTGTCAAATGATTACATGATGATTTTTGGGAGTTATGATGTTAATGGTACGATAATATGATGAAATATGATAATCATGATATGTTGATGATGATTATGTATGATAATATAATGATAACATGTAGATGATGACATGATGTTATATATATAATGATATATGTGATGTTGTATGCCTGAGCGGTTCGTGAACAGTCTCAGACGTCGAACTAAGGCTCATTTCCTGAGATTGGTATTATGGCGATGACTCAGAGATCGAGTTAAGGCTCTTTTCCTAAGTCTGTAGTAATTGGCTAGTCTCAGACGCCGGGTTGGGCCCTTTTCCTGAGACTGGTATTATGGGATGACCACTCAGAGACATTGTGTGATTATTATTACACACAAGTCATTACTTGACTTATTGTGTGATTATGATATATACTATGTGGTGTGTTTTCTGTTAATATAAAGAATTTGTAAGCAAGTAATGTATTTTATTTATGTAATTGATGTCGCAAAAATAATGATTTTTATAACAAAAATAAACACCGAGCTTGGTTGAATTCGCATATCCTTTTACTCAGCGGGGTTAGTGAGTTGGATGTGGGCGGTACTTCGCAAGAGATAAATTGTGTTTGGTTAAAAAGAAAATCACTAGTCTGACAGGAGCTGTCAAACGAGAGTAAGACCGGTTCGATTTTAAAATAAAACTTGAAGACGGGTCCTGTCAAGTTTCCCAAATTTTCAGGACGGGTCATTACCTGAATGATGGTGGGGGTGGTAGCAAAAGTGGTAATGGCAATGATAGGGTGGTGGTGGAGTCGACGACGATGGTAATGAGGGTGGTAATGGTTGTGATTGATGGGTAGTGGCGAGGGCAATGGTAGCGGTGATAGGTGGTAGTGGCGATAATGGAGGGATGGTGACGGAGGCGCAGATGATGTGAGGCGTGGCAGAGTTATGGTAGTGGCGGTGGTAGAGTGGTGGTGGTCATGGTGGGGTGCTAGCGGTGATGGGTTATAGATGTGGCAACAATGACAGCATGATGGTGGGTAGTTATGGTCGTGACAATAAGGCTAGTGGTGGTAGTAGTGGTGGCGAAGGTTGCGGGGTAATTATGGTGGGGGTAATGGGGGAGATGGGTGAGGAAGGGGTGGTGTGGGGGGAACGGTGGTAAGGGTAGTGGTGGTAATGGTGATGATGACTGATAATATTAGGGTGACATTTTACTTCGTTGTGTGTATTTTATTTCTTTGTATTTTGGGACTATCCTTAAAAAATATTAATTTGATGTATTATAAAACGGAAGAAAATTATTGTATCATGTTTTTAATTTTCTAAATCATTATATACTTTCCATCGAGTTTGGAAGTAAAAGCCAAATCCCCAACCGAGAAATTTCACATCGAGCAAGAAGTTATGGGAGTTCTATTGACACCATATTGGATCAGACTCACGGAGCCATATGCTTAAAACTCAAACATCAAACATGGGTCAAGCCCACACGGCCTAAACAACCCTAACAAAGGGTCAAAAAGCAATGACACATGGACACATCTTAACCATCAATCCACATGTCATGTGTCAACACTACAACAGATGTGCATTTATCTCACATCGAAACAATCAACAAAAATTACCTCAATCACGCATATAAAAAGAAAGCATATTTCCCAATAAGATAACTACTATTCACTAATACTTTGTAAAAATTACCACTCATTATTTTCTTTTTCAAACAGACTGACTTGACTTGGCACCCACGGCTCTTCCTAATCTACATGTTACGAGGAAGGACACATAAAAAATGGTAATTGGACAAAGTAATTTTAAGTTAGAACATTTTGGTACTTCAACACATTCTAACAAAATGTACGCAAAATAAAAATCATTTTAGTCAATTATATAATTGTATTTCATCTATAGTTTACACCGTAAAGCCATAATACCTAGCAAGGGGATCAGAACGAGGAAAAAAATGCCAGACGAGAGAAAAAATATATGATTGTTTAAGCTCATGCAATGCAATAATTTACTCTTATTCGGTACACAAGTTGTCAAGCCCAATATTTACAGTCACAAATATAAAACAAGGAGAAACTAGCATACAATTTGTCAAATTCGAAC
This sequence comes from Prinsepia uniflora, assembly GCA_032719365.1. NCBI lineage: Eukaryota > Viridiplantae > Streptophyta > Magnoliopsida > Rosales > Rosaceae > Prinsepia > Prinsepia uniflora. The sequence continues at coordinate 55,609,422 of CM064865.1, forward strand.
GAGGTCTTTGCGGTTTCGGGCTCTTTCAGGCATTGCGCTTATTTTGCACTCTTATACATGTTATCAATGACATCCTGCATCCAAAATTTCAAGTCAGCACTTTCACAACAATAGAATATCTTTCTACATATGCAAGAAGCAGCCGAGCATAGCTAACTTCTAAATTAATCAGTAAAGAAGCAATCCTTTGTACTAAAGACACTTGAGCTGACAGACCGATGAATAAATGAAGACACCAGTAAAATTGCCACTGTCGTATAAAAAGGGTCGGGAATGAACTGGAATTTGTATTTAAGTATAAAGATGGATTATCCACTTGGAAAATCCATACAACTAAACAAGTGGATTATACATCTAGATCCATATGCTTTGCGACTGTAACAAGGCAAAACACAACATGCATCGACTCTCAGAACATATGCATTGTTAGGTGAGTAAATCATTATTACATCCTTAACAACTTTTACTTTTATTTAAAACTTTTAATACTTGTATATTAAACAAAATAAGACCTTACTTCAAACTTTTTTTATTCAAAAATCCCTAAACAGAATTTATAAGTAATAAATTCCACATCCACCCTTTTATATCTTAATAAAGAGAATGAGTGAATTATTGAAAATTCCTTTAAACAATTAAAAATAATATTGTCTTTTTTTGTTCTCTTTACCCCATGTGCCCCTTAGTGTTTAATTTTTTTTTTTGGGGGGGGAGGGTGTGTGGGGTGGATTGAGATGGTGGTGAAAACTCGTACGACATCGGGTTTAATTCTTGAATTTTTGTACAAAATTTAAGAATTAAACCCTAAATTATACGAAATTAACCAAATTATTTATCGGAAGATAAAGAATTTTTAAATTTAAAAGTATTTTTGAAGAATTATTGCTTTTAATTATTACTTTAAGTTAGATGAAATATTCATATTATTTTTAAAATGAGCAAGTAAAAAAAAATATAAATAGGAGTAATGTTTTCATAATCCTCAATAATCTTATAATAATAAAAATTAAAATTAAAAGTAATGTTGAAATCATGATAGATTTTGGTAAGTGTTTTGTAGATTGTTGTTGGGTAGGATATATAAATTTTTGTTTTTTTTTTTTTGGGGGGGGGGGGGGGGGGGAGGTTGGGTTGAGATGGTGGTGAAAACTCGTACGACATAGAGTTTAATTCTTGAATTTTGGTACAAAATTTAAGAATTAAACCCTAAATTATACGAAATTAACCAAATTATTTAATATCGGAAGATAAAGAATTTTAAAATTTAAAATTATTTTTGAAGAATTATTGCTTTTAATTATTTTACTGTAAGTTAAATTAAATATTCATATTATTTTTAAAATGAGCAAGTGAAAAAAAAATATAAATAGGAGTAATGTTTTCATAATCCTCAATATAATCTTATAATAATAAAAATAAAAATTAAAAGTAATGTTGAAATCATGATAGATTTTGGTAAGTGTTTTTTAGATTGTTGTTGGATTAGTTTACAATTAGATGGTATTAGTTGTAATTTATATAAAAACTATGGTCTATTTTAAATTATATAGTCAGATGATTAGTTAAAGGACCTATGAGTTTAATTTTTCTATATGCAAGTTTTTGAATAAACTTATATATTAATAAGGACCTATGAGTTAATTGCCCTTGTTAGGTCCCTATATCACATACTATTACTATGACTATAATATGGAGTGAGGGATGCATCAATGATAAAATAAAGCCTAAAACATTTTTGAACTGAATCATGACAAAATTACACTGTTGCAATAAACAAGAAGTGTATATTAGATTACCCTAGTGGTGTAATGGTCTTAAACACATGTTTATTTAATAGTATAAACAAGCATACAGAAGATTCCTACGGAAAATAACAGGACAAGAGCATACCTTGTAATATTTAAGCAACTGGGGTCTCTTTTTCTTGTATGTTGGAGTGATAAGGTCACGCTCCATATCAAATGGTTCTGGATCGAGGTGAACAGCTTTTATAACCTCAAAACCTTTCAACTGTCAAGAACAACACAAGTGCATCACTAAAAGCTTCTCAAGATTTTGAAAAAGCTAGAAATAATTCTGTGACAACTGACTACAAATTTAAGGTATTCCAATTAAGAAAGCAGAAACCTTTTTCTCTTTAGCAATCTTGCTCAGTTCTCCAAGCATGTATTCTTTCACCTTTTTATGTTCACAAAGAGAATTGAAATCACCAGATAAACCATTTTGTTGAGCCCAACTTTCAACTGCTTGCTTGTTGGGATTAATTACTGTAACCAGGAAGGACTCAAAGCTGTTCCCGTAAACCCATATCTACGAGTGACAGACATCAGACTTAGTAATTGAGAGAATGAACTATCATCTACAAGAAAATGTTTAAAAAGGTGCATGAGAATAAAACTGCAGACAGAATAGACTACACTAATAGAATACTTTTGAAATACAATCACAAAACCAGAAAAGCATACTGCATCAATGTCAGGAACAAGTCCATAAATATTCTCCAAGTTTTCAACTGCAACATATTCTCCTTGTGAAAGCTTGAAAATATTCTTCTTTCGGTCAATGATTTTCAAGCTACCATCTGGTTGCCACTCACCAACATCCCCTGATACAAAGATAATACGGCAAAGTTGAAGTTTTTCCATTTAATGATGTAAGAGTAAAAGGATGCTACAGAATAAATTAAATGGACAAACCTGTATGGAACCACCCATCGATCATGACCTCTTTAGTAAGGTCCTCACGTTTGTAATACCCTGAAAACAAAGTTTTTCCTTTTACACATATTTCTCCACGTGGTGTGTCTGAAAGGGCATCATATCCCATTTCCGGAACAGATTCTAGGCATACATCCACATTTGGAACTGGAGGACCCACCGTGCCGAGCATTGACAGCTCATTTGGCAGTGATACAAATGTTCCCGCGCAAGTTTCTGTTAGACCTACAGTAACATTGATATGGAAAATGCCGTTAATGTAAAATCAATGCAGGAAGATCTGATAAAGCCATATTGCAAATGAAGACTTCTTACATAACCCCTTAAAAGATGGCTTACCATATCCTTGTAAAACATGAGCACATGCAACAACTCGTAAGAAAGCTTCTACATGAGTAGAAAGAGGAGCAGCCCCAGACAAAATAAGCCGCACTCTACCACCCAATCCTTGTTTCACCTAATGTTTTTAGAGCATAAACGAGACTCAATCTAGTAAGCAGAATAGGGTTACAACCATTGTTCATGGCACATTAAGCATTCAGAAGGAGAAGGATAAACAAACGTTATTCCCCACCTTGCTAAACACTATTTTGTCAGACAATGGAGATGCCTCCCCATGTGCATGCCCCTTTTGCATGTTATGATACTTGCTGCAGAAAAGAAAAACATATGAGGTTCTGATAACAATCCTGTTATTAACCGTCGCTAAGTATCTTATCTCTACTTCGATCCTAAATAGCAAGTAGGGGTATGGCGTAACTAATCTGCAGTTAATCTGTGGTTGTAGTATATTCACAACAAAATGACGATATATTAAGGGAAAAAAAAATTGTAATCCACATGCAAGTAAAATATCTAGTTTACAAAGTACGAGGCAGATGGGAAAACGGGATAGGATCAAATCTAGATTCAAACTTCTTTTCCCAATAATCATGTGCATTATACTCAATAAGAAAATATTATACATATACTAAAATGCAGTCAGGTTTTGCACTGTTTATAGAACAGTGCAATTCCTGTTTTACCCTTATTTTTTTGTTTTAATTTGTTTTGAAAAGTGAACTGCCATTTTTACCCTTTATACATATACTAAAACTCCTAAAGCCTTTTACTGCTCAATAAACAGGGAATGAATAGTGCTTTTCCAATTTTGTTTCAGAATTGTGGTTTTTTTTTTTTCCAATTGGTTTTACTTTTTTAGTTTATTGGCTTTTTTTTTTTTTTTCATCAGCATCTGAGGTAGACTTCTATCTTTGAATTCATTTAAGATTGGTTTAGGTTAAATAATAAACTGGTTATATTATGTTGTACAATCGGTTTGATGGCACTACTGAAACTTCTTTTTGACTTTGTACTTCGCATATCTTAGATTACAGGTGTGATATTGAAACTTCTTTTTGGCTTTGTACTGGAGTCTTTTTAGACGTCCATGGCATGTATTAGTTCGGGAATAATGGGGGAAAAGTAAGATCTGGATATGCTTTTTTTTACTGAGCTTTGCATTTCTTTTTTCTTTACAATCCCTGTTTGCTATAATATTTGTTTGTCATTGCCTTGCATCATGTAGTATGTCTCTTCCCTCCAGATCGAATAATGTCTATGCTTTATTAGCTAATTCACCTCTTTGCAAATGTCAGTTGCTTAAGCCTTTAGGTTTCTGGTTTAGTATTTTGACCATCATTGGGTAAGTATATACGTTGGGTTATGATGGAGTTGGCTCTCACACTTCTCAAAGCTAGGATTAGGAATTAGTGTATAAGGAAAGCAATTCAGTCATTCCTGTTTGTGTTTTACCTTTATGTATCCTTTTTATTTTCTGCATTGCTTTCTTGAACATAAATAATTAAATATTTTCCAGTCTCGAATAATGGCAGAAACCTTTTCCATAAATTTACTATATTCCATAGACTTTTCCATAAATTGATTCATATTCCAGTCTGGCATAGACAGTTATTTCCAACATCAAGGTTTCTACCAGTCTGGGATAGGCTGGGTTTGTTTCAACTCCTGTTTGAGTTCTGCTTAGTTGAATTAGTTTTATTTGTTAGTTTATTTGATGATTGATGAGCCTAATTTCTTCGAATTTACCAGTCTCTTTATGGTTTCAATTGTTGCTATTTTGCACATGTATGTTTCTTATTTTTTAAAAATATTTGTGTATAAGATAAGAGTATAATTTGAAAATTCAGTTATGGAGTTCATAAGTTGACCTTAACATTTGAGTTTTGGTGTAAAAGTTACAATTGATTTAATATTAAGTTTCTATGAAATTGTTTCAGTGGATTAATTGATTGATTGATTTCAAGTATTTGCATGTTAGTTTTATGAGCAAACAAAGGGGCAAGTATTATACTAATTCTTAGAAGCAAAGAGTAGAACTTACTATGAATAAGCAAAATTAAACATTGTCTTTTTCACAATTCCACCCGTAGAAATCCGCTGTTGCAAGCCTGAAAATACAGGAAGCAGTTATATAGAAGTAGAGTTAAAGATGTAAAATCACTGTGCGTTCATTTGATAAGGTAAAAGCTTAAGATTATTGGATGTGCGTCGACAAGTATTCTATAGTCGAAAAGCACCTGAGTAGATTCTGTCTAATACACGAGGAACAGCACAGAAGATCGTTGGTTTTAGCTCTCCAATGTCTTCCGTTAACAATTTAACATCCTGCAGAATTAGAAAGAAGAAAATATCAGGTTTGCAATTTGTGGTCAGAGAAGATTGACGAGTAACTATACTCACCCCACGCCAGAACCCTATTGAGGCGCCCGTCCAGATAAATAATTCCTCAATCACCCGATCAAAGATATGTGCTAGAGGAAGAAATGAGAGATATACGTCCTTCTCATTCAACTTTAAAAATGAAACAAAATTGCAAAGAGTCAGCATCCTAGATGAAAAGTAACTAGTTCATGTACAAGGAAAAATGAGGTACCAAAGTTGCGATGAAAACAAAGTAACCTTTTCATTTACACTCTCTAGCAGGCGCTTCACCCCAGCGAGAAGAGTAATGATGCTCTCATTGGATATCAATACTCCCTTGGGATCACCAGTTGTTCCACTAGTGTACATTATAGTGCAGATATCACTTTTCTTTTTTACTGGAAGGTCAAAATCCTTATTCTCTCCCTGCAGCAAAATGGGCATTCATTCAACTAAGTTACTCTCAGTTCCAGAATCGGCCATTAGAAACTCATTTTTGTGGCCGATTGATTCACAAAATGAACAGAACAGTTTTAACACTTAAAAGAAAAATGAAAAATATAGATATTTTAGAAATATATAAATAGAATTAGGAGATCAGATTCAACAACCCACCAGTTGCAGAAATTCAATCCAAGAATATAATGCCACTCCATACTTCTCAAGCGTTTCCTTTTGTTCAGGTGTAACCTTTCCAAAGCTCACAAGTGCTATTGATTAAGAGAAGAAAAACAAGAGAGAAGATGTTATTCCTTACCGATATAGATACAGGACAAGGAATCTTCAGATATATGAGAATATGCAACTTACTCTTCAGATATTTTGCTGCATTAGGAAATGTTTTCAACAGCTACAAACGAAGAAAAAATGCAGTACAGATAAGAGAACTTGAATGATCACTCATAGCATAATCGTAATTGGAGCATAATATGAAAGCAGGTATTTTCCAATGTACCAAATTAATACTTTAGTAAGTATTAGAATTTAGATATAAAACTCATGTACCTCAGGTATCTTTTTTTCTTCTGTAAAAGCAATTGAAACTTCAGCATGGCATATGATAAATTCCACAGCTCCAGCACCTAAATCATATATCAGAGATTAGAAAATAAATATAAAATTATTGGAAATCGTAAAAGGGGAGTTAGGTGAATGCATCCCAACTGTGCTACATGATAAAGAAGAGATATGCTTACCTAGAGTGTCATATAAAGGCACACAATAGAGTCCATGAGCATTACAAGCCTGCATAAGATTTTCGTTATTTTATTTTGGGCCGAACCAGAAGATTTTTCATATTAATAAAATTTCCCAAGCGCAAAGGACATTTTTGTAAAAATAACCAAAAAAGAATGCTCTAAAATTCAGAGAAGGAGCACTAAGGAGAGAGAGAAAATACGAAAAAAATTAATTTTGACAAAAACTTCTAACTTCAGAATTCAACAGGATACCACAGTGGACAGGAAATACGTTGTTCTTTCCTTCCTTTTCCTTTTTTTATTTCCTTTACGGAACATATCAGTACAAAACTGGAGTAACAAAACAAAAAAGAACTCAAAGGCCCAATCTGATTTATTAAGTACATACTTATCTAGTGACTAATATGTAAGAGAAAAAATGGAAGAGGTTACAAAGGAAAATGAAAATGGAAAAAAAACAGCATACCTCCATGCTCATAATCCATTCTGGGCAGTTGACACCATATATACCACATTTGTCTCCCTGCAATTCACAATGAATATATCAATCATAATGTACACAAATCACATGTGAAATTACTTTGCAAAGTTTTGCATAAAAAATGAATTAGCCAATGAGAACAGATGATGACTTACTTCCCCCACACCACAACTTCGAATAGAATTTCCAACTTTCACTACCATGTCATATACTTCTTTATAAGATAGCCACACATAGTTACCAGCCTGCAAAGAGCCACAAACCAAAGGAACTAGTTAGAAAGCAAGCAACAGCACAGATAACAAAAATGTCTACAGATATTATACTATACCTTCCCATTCACAATCTTCCGACGACCAAGCATTGGGTTTCCAGGATTTTTCTCCACGGAAAATCTGCAAAATAAGTAAGATAAATTTACAAGCAAGAAATTTTTTGCATAATTAACTGTCTTCAATCTTCTAGATAGATCCAAATTTGATACAAAGTATCATAGGAAATTAAACAAACCCATTTCCAGAGCCATGAAAAGGTTTTTTAGCAAGCATAACCCAGAACCATAATTATCCAAGCATACAGCTTGGGTTGGACTGAAAACAGAGCATCCACACATCACACATGGCGTAGTTTAGAAATTATTTTGCATTCTAGTATCTAATAAAAATATTTCTTCTTTACTTTGATAGATTTTACTGCAACACTCTAGCTTGGTCAAGACTGAAATGTATTGCATTTCCATTTCCATTAATCATACAATAGAATTGTGAAAGCTACCATAAGTTTTAGTCAATACCACAAACTTCACAATCACAGAAACAAATTCATACAAATCTGACACCAAATTCTCTGAAACATCCAGAAATTCGTGATCATGCTCAATCACTCAGATAAAAAAAAAAACAGAAAAACTGAAATTCATACGTAAAACAAAATTCAAAATCCTCGAAAATTCGCAATTGAGATTCCGATCAAAACAGAGAAACAAAGCTCAGTTGCCTTGTTTACTTTAATTCATTTTCCAAAGTTTAAAAAATTTGCATGAAACAACAAACTGCCAAGAAAAAAGCATTTATTCTTATATATTCTTCGTTTTCATGAACTTTCTCGGAAACCAATCAGAATTTTAGATAGAAGAATTAGTACCGGAAAACATCCCAGCAACTGTCCAGTCCAGGAATTGGAGGCGGAAAGCCATCCTTAGCGAAGAGGCTCCGGTACACAGGTCCCTGCGCTGGCCTGCCGTCCTTGGCCTCCTTGGCCCTCTCCATCTCTATCAGATACTTATACTTGGTGGCCGCCATTTTCAAATCTCAATCGGATCGCACCTTTCGAATCTGAGAATTGAGCGAAATGCGAAACTGACAAAAAGCAGTTCAATATTTATGTCGAAAATTAGTCAATAGAATTTAGGTGGTAGTGGGTAGAACAAACAAGCGGCTATTTTGGTAAATTCGCTCACGTTATATACAAGACTACCGCTCGCAGCTGGTTTGACTTGTCGACGAGAACGAGTCATTGACTCACTGAGTCAGATACCAGAGCAGAATGGGTGGTCGGTGGTCCACTTCCGCTTGGGATTTGGTGTGCGTTTGAGGCTCGAGTCTTGTGAGTTGTGACAGAGTTCAAGGGCAATTGTGTTATACTATACGCTTGGTCAGCAGTTTCTGACGGCGCTGATTTTTGGGGATTTTGATCTTTAATTCGTTCCTGGCCGTCTGATAATGTTCTCTTTGATGCGTCTAGATATATCTTTGAAGATTTCTGAAATACGGGCATATATTTACTTACCAGTAATACAAATGAAACTAATGATAATCTTATTACCAGTTGAATTATCTTATTTATTCTAGTACATCCCCATGAGCATCAGGAGGAATATGCTCTTGGCCCAAAGAAGTTCTAGTCGAAAAAGAATTTTGAAAGAAGATTTTTTTTAAAAGTGGGCGATTAGGGTTTTGTGACTTAACGGTATACCACCTTATTCTAATGAGTGATTTTGAGTTTGTTTTATTAATGATGAAAATGACACGCAATGCAATATATTGAATTATTATTATGGAAATAGTAAAAAAATTGGTGTATAAGAGTTAAATAAATATAGGATGTTTGAGGTGAAGACGTGTTAGGTGTGGGCTACGGAGTGATCTTAAATAAGCCCTTGTTTGGTATATTGGTGATATTAGAACTGTACCAATTAATTTTAATTGCTTCGATACGGTTTGGTATTTTAAAATATGAAATTGATATCGGATCGTATCGTACCATTTATGTTCGGTAAGGTTTTAGTTTTGAGCCAACATTACTAAATATATATATATATATATATATATATATATATATCAAAACCCACAACACATATCCGACAATACCATTATCAATACCCAAAGTTACTCTAGTCCCTCTGCAGATGAACAACGGTAGAAAGCAATCTACCTACAAAACTGTGGCATGACAGTTGTTGTAGACACTCTACTCCTATGAAAAAAAATCACTTTGATAGACTTATTTAGAAGCGGGGAAAAAATCAAAGAAGTCTGCCATCACATATCGCATATTATGTGAAGAGGGTTGAAGAACACAATATAGAGGACTCATGGATCGGTTAGGATTACGTGCATGGATTGGCTATGATTGTAAGAAATGTGAGCTTGAATAAACTAAACACATGCACCTAAATAGGGATCAACGACTTCCGTATATATTTTGAGAGGGAAATTAATTGCTTTGAATTCAAATTATGGCAGTTACATGTAGAACTGCGTCAAAATTGGTTTTGATAGGCATGGTCGTTTTTAAGGGTTCTCTATAAGTAAAGATCATGGTCCTTTTTCTCCAAATTTCCTTAATTCGTGAAAACACTTGTCCTAAACCAAGTTAGAATTGATTCTGGTTGTGAGAAGAGATTTGACAATCTCTTGCATCAGTAGGTTCTCAGATCAGCACGATTAAAAGATGGCTTAAATGACAAGTAAGCCTCGAACACTCTTGTGTATGATCCTAATTTGCTTTTGATTGATGGAATGTGATATAAGACATGATTGAAAGATTCTATATTATTTATAATTGATTTGTAAGGACCGCTCCCGAATCTACGGGATTTATTAAGGTTAATGATGGATTATCGAGACGTAATTAAGGACTAATCGAGGATTAGTAGACAATTTGGGTAAAATGACGATTCTGCCCTTAGAAAGGACAAAAAGTTAACTTTTAACCCAGGATGTCAAATGCACGTGGATCGATGACCGATACATAGATCGAGATGATACGAGTTCGAAGATAAGCGGCATGCCGAAATCGGACATCATATGCGAAGGTTAGGGGTCACGGAAGGTTCTAAAAACTATTCACAGTTGCACGAAAACCGAGACTGTTGACTTTTGGGTTTGTCCTTAGTAAGCCCAAAAGATCTGGACTAGAACAATAGATGAGTGACAAGTGTCACTCATCCTTTGGCCTAAACCCATACATACATGCATCATTCCTCATTCCTTTCATTTGTTTATTCCACTCGTACCCATCCCCCAAACATCATCTTCATCCTTCCATCTTCTTGCTTGACCATATAGAGACAGAGGACATGAAAGAGATACTGGGGGATGGCGGCAAGAGGGCTGGGCCGCCGTGGATGGCAGATGAAGCCACAGGAAAAAAGGTAACTCGAAACCCCTTTTTAGTTTGAAATTCGAATTCAATTTTCTGGATGTTTTGGGATGATTTTAACGATTTTGTTGAGTTTGTTGACCTCATACGAGCCTATAGGGATAAAAAAAAATGGACGGGAATGGACGCCTAAGCAGCCATGGGTGACAGTTCGAAGATTGGTTGTCAGGACCCGACCCTCCTTGGTTAGGATCCGACTCTAGTACGATATTGTTCGCTTTGGGCCTCCTCGCCCTCAATGTTTTGTTTTCGGGAGCTCACGGTGCAACTTCCTAAGGGGTCACCCATCATGGATTTGCACCAGCCTCAACTCGCTTAACTTTGGAGTTCCAACCGAACCCAAAGCCACTGAGCTCCCAAAACACCTCGTGCTAGATAGGTGTATGCCTACACATTTAAGGCACATCACCATTCCCCTCCCAGACCATTCCCCCTCGCACGAATGTGGGATCGTTCACCGTTCCCTCCAGAACACGGGTCTTCCAATCCACCCCCCTTAAGGCCCAACTTCCTCGCTAGCACACTTCCCGGTCGGGGTCTGGCTCTAGCTCTGATACCATTCTGTCAAGACCCGACCCTCCATGGTCAGGACCCGACTCTAGCACGATATTGTTCGTTTTGGGCCTCCTCGTCCTTACGGTTTTGTTTTTGGGAGCTCACGGTATAATTTCCAAGGGATCACCCATCATGGATTTGCACCAGCCTCAACTCGCTTAACTTTGGAGTTCCAACCGAACCCAAAGCCATTGAGCTCCCAAAAAGCCTCGTGCCAGATAGCTGTATGCCTACACATTTAAGGCACACCACCATTCCTCTCCCAGACCATTCCCCCCTCGCATGAATGTGGGATCGTTCACTGTTCCCTCTAGGACACGGGTCTTACATTAGTCATATGGGTCGAGCTTGAACAGGTAATTTCTAGACCCTTTATTCTGGTTTTAAGGTCATAGATTAATTCATGGGTTAGTGACAAGTCGATAGGAAGAAAAATGGAGTAAAACGGTGGCTGGACGGTTGAGATACGGCCGAGTCACGGTTGTCGGTCAAACAACCTGTTACAGTCAAACGAGTCGACCCATCAAGAGGTTGACGATGATGACATGGCAAGTCACGTCATCATCTATCAGGCCTGTCAAGACACGTGGCAAACCAGGTGATGCCATGTGGCAGGCTGTCAGATCCAGTCAATAGTGACGTGGCAGTGCCAGTTCAAACATGTTAGATCACGTGGACTAATAAGGTGGTGCCACGTGGCAATATGTCAGAAGGTGTTAGATGACTAGATGACGTGGCAACTGATGTCGCAGGTCCACGTCAGCATTATCAAACCACGTGGACTAGTGGGATGGTACCACGTGGCAGGGTGTCAAAGATTTTCAGAGATGTCAGAGACACGTGGCAGGAGACGTGGACCAATCAGGGAGTGACACGTGGCAGGCGTCATACCTGTCAAGCTGATGTCAGCCGTTGACCGCTGCCGTGGACCACCGTTAACCAGCGACGACCAGCGTTGACTGGAAGGTTTCAAGGTGAAACCGATCATGTTCAAAACGTTTCGACGATCTAAATCCAATGGTGGTGGTTTCAGGTCGATCGGAAGTAGTTTGATAGGTCAATTAGAGGTTTTTAGCCTTGGGACACGTTGACTATTCCGGGAGTTTTGATGGTGTATGATTAGGACTTGTATCAATAGATAATATCCTTTGGATATGATTTAGATAGGTCCGAACTCCCGGAGATTGTAGATTAGCCCCAGAGTGGTTTACGACGCGAGATTCGGAGCGCGCAACAGTGGACTTTGTTTTATGAAATATGATGCATACATAACTGTTTTATATGTTTTATGAGCACGATTTGAGATGCATTGATTGCATATGCTTTTAATATTAGACTGGTATTTTCGTAGAAAATACAGTATGGCACGTATTTTGAGATTTATATTTTATACGATGTTTAGGCTTCGGCCGAGTATCTTACGTGCATGCATTTTATATGATTTCGATGGTTTCACTGAGAGTCATGAAATCGAGGATTTGATTTACAATTTTAGAGGATTTCACGGAGATGCGTGAAATCGGTATTCGAGCATGAGTCCTAGTTGGACATTGACCTTGACTTGGATTATAGTCAAATGTGATTTTGAATAAAGATTTGAATCATGAAATGGTTTTCAAATTTAGAAATATCTTTCGGGCGTATGCCTCAGTTGGAGTATGGTTTGACTTAGAGTATAGTTAAACATGAGATATATCGGGCTTTGACTAGTTATGAGATTTATGAAAGATATTTTGGGCATGAAACCCAGTTGTAAATTTGATAGCATTCGAGAAATCCTGGATTTATGAAAGATATTTTGAGAATGACACCCAGTTGCGGATTTGATAGGATTCGAGGAATCCTAAGTTTATGAAGTGTTGATAGACACTGTTTGGGCTTGTGAACATTTGATGATATTTAGGGTTTGTGACCCTATTGATGATATTCGGGCTTGTGTCCCTGTTGATGATGATATGATATTGAGTTTAAAGACTCAGGTTTTATTAGAGGGCCTCCGGTTGTGAATATGTTTCCCCAGAGAGAACTTTGAAGATAATGTTTGCCTCCGAGGTAGGGAGAGGTCACGATGCGCCTGGTGTCAAGCAATTAAGAGAGGTAGCAGCCGAGGGAGGCTCGACTTAAGAGTGCGGTATATGAGATCGATCAATGATATGTTCACGATAATTTGGTGATTGTCGGCTAGTGATGTGTTCACGGCACGCTCAGGATCATAGCAGTCCTTGAGCTTATGGGCACGCGTTGCTAGGATTAAAATCGTGACTGATGATACTGATGATGATGGACTAAGATCCCACATGGTTTTATAGTTGGGCTGAGGTCCCATGTGTTTTATCTTGGGTTGAGACCCTATGTGATTTGATTTCGGCTGAGACCCTGTATGATCTGGCTTTGGGCTGAGACCCTACTAAGGAAATGGCTTCGATTGAGAAGCATTTTTCACTGTGTTTTGATTTGAAAAGCAATACATCTTGCTTTTGAGAAATTATTTAAAATACTATTTTCTTATGCATGCATACTTTTACGTGAAGGGTATAAGCGTATTTGCGATAAACTGTTTTTATACTTGAATTTTTTGTCCACTCACAGCTTTTATGTTTTTGATACCCTTCAGGTTGATCGCGAACGCGAGCTGTAGCCGAGATTGAGGCATCACATGCCAACACAGATCTTGGCGTACTCTAGATAACCCAGAGCGGGCTGCAGTTCTATCTCTTGTTTGGCACTTGGTGTTAGACGGGAGTAGGCACATCCCACGATAAATCCCGAGGGATTGGGATAGGTCCTGTTATGATTTACATGAAGGAAATCTAATAATTGGTATTAGAGAAATCACTTATGTCTTAAGTTCATTCTGATCTTGTTGTTTCTTCATTTTTCAAATGTTGTTTAATGTTTCTTCTGAATGTGTTGTGAACAATTATAGTTGGCTGTTGTTTATACATAAATTTGATTGTTAATATGATTCCTTAACACTACCAATTAAGATCGATTTCTGAAAGCACTCTTAATGTAAGACGCGGTCTTGGAAGCAAGAACGGTGAGCAAGACCCGTGAGCTTGAGAAGCAAGAATGGTGAGCAAGACCCATGAGCTTGGAAAGGTAAGATCGGTGAATGATCCCACATCGCTCGGGGAGGGAAAGGTGAAGTACCTTATATGTGTGGACACGTATCTATCTAACACAAGACCTTTTGGGAGCTCAGTGGCTTTGGGGGGGATTGGAACCCCAAAGTTAAGCGAGTTGAGGCTGGTGCAATCACATGATGGGTGACCTACTGGGAAGTTGCATGTGAGCTCCCAAAAACAAAACCGTGAGAGCTGGGCCCAAAGCGGACAATATTGTGTTAGATGGGCCGGGTCGTGACAGAATGGTATCAGAGCCGGACTCTGACCGGAAGTGTGCCATCGAGGACGCTGGGTCCCAAAGGGGGTGGATTGTAAGACCCGGTCTTGGAAGCAAGAACGGTGAGCAAGAATCGTGCGCTTGAGAAGCAAGAACGGTGAGCAAGACCCGTGAGCTTGGAAAGGTAAGATCGGTGAATGATCCCACATCGCTCGGGGAGGGAAAGGTGAAGTACCTTATATGTGTGGGCACGTATCTATCTAACACAAGGCCTTTTGGGAGCTCAGTGGCTTTGGTGGGGATTGGAACCCCAAAGTTAAGCGAGTTGAGGCTGGTGCAATCCCATGATAGGTGATTTACTGGGAAGTTGCACGTGAGCTCCCGAAAACAAAACCGTGAGGGCTGGGCCCAAAGCGGACAATATTGTGTTAGATGGGCCGGGTCGTGACACTTAATCTATGTTTAAATTTTTTTCATAACTGTCAAGACCATTTTTTAAATCAACTAAAGGTTACTTTCTTAATTTTGAATTGTTTTGAATTCCAATTTAGAACAAGGAATTGAAATGGCACGACCTGCCCCATAATCCCCTTGGATTAGCAAAGAAGGTCATGCTCTCATCTGACACTACCTTGTAAAATGACCTTATTACCCTCAGTAGTAAAATAAACATCCAAACTACGTGTCAGACTAGGGATAACGCCCCATAATAACCAGAATAATTAGAGTACGCACTCATCATGATGCCTCAACCTTTCTGCAGCCCGCGTCTGCAACAAACTTGGAGGATACCAAAACCAAAAAAAAAGTATGAGTAGACAAAAAATAAAACGCTAGAAAACCATTTTCTGAAATACATCTTTTAACCCTCCGTTTTAGAAAACATGCATGCATAGCCAAGAAAACGTTGCTTCCAAATAAAACCACATCATTTATATAAACCCTGATTCCAACCCAAAACCACGTAAATATAAAAAGCCCCAGGGCCACATGCTAATGAAATCAACGGCTCTAAGCTTCTTTGAAAACCTTTACAAATAATCAGAATGTAAACCGCACATCAAAGTACATGACAAACCTGATCTCTGTCAGGACCCGTCCCAATCTCCCCGGGATTAACGCGGGACGACTTTGATCTCGTCTGACACGAAGTGTCAAACAAGGGAATTTCCACCCTTAGCCCTTTCGGGCTTCAGAGTACGCCAGGATCCGAAGGAGGTATGTGATATCTTGGTCTCTGCTACAGTCCACATCCGTTGTCAACCTGAAGGGCAGTCAAAACATTTAAAAGCTGTGAGTGGACAAAACAAATCATTTAATAAAAACATTTTCATAAAGACATTTGTTCCCTTCACTAAAAAACATGCATACATTCGAAAACCATTTATCAAACCGTTCATTAGGGCCTTAGCCCAAAATCGTAAATGAAACCGAATACACGGGCCACTGCCCAAATCCATGTGGGACTCAGTCCAAAACCTATACACATCACATATCATATAGCATATACATATAAGTCACATAACCAATCATGTCACGGTATCTAGAGCTACGCGCGTGCTACCCGAGATCTCAAGCCCAAGTATCTCAAGGTCCACCAAGGTCAATGTCCGTAGATCACTCAGCCTCCCTGAGGTTATGATCCAAGCCCTCCTGAGTGTAAGGTACCCAACGGGGGCGACTCCACTCAGTTAGTGCTCCGTGATTACTCCGTGGTCCACCCAGGGCAATGACCATCCCCCGAGGAGACATTCCAAATAAGGAAGGTATATGAATATATATATATATATATATAACGTAAGCATTCATGCCCGGTCCCCATAAACCGTCATGAACCATCAAAACCTTTCAAGGGTTCATGTCGGTCCCCATAAACCGTCATGAACTTGGAAATCCATTTAGGGTCCCCGACCCGAAAACATAAACGTAAGGTAACTGGGTCTCGTGCCCGAACACATGACTCAACTGGGCATCGTGCCCGATATCTCAGGGTCAGTCATGACTCCGATCGTAGTGATGTGTGCAACCATCCATCCAAGACCGTCCTCAATCCTGGTATGTCGCCGTGAACGTATCAACTAACGCGACCACCACAAGATCATGGTGTACTCATCACTGATCGATATTCTAAACCGTTAGCACTCCGAAGTTGAGCCTCACATGGCTGCTCGACGACGATTAGTGCATCGTGACCTCTCCAGAAGGAACGCATCCCAATCTGGAGGCGAGCGCCGTATCGTCTATCGCCGTGCACAAAGCACCTGCCGCCACCACGACTCAGACCCGTAGGTCATCAATAGGGTCATATGCCCGAGATAAAACCAAATGGGTCTCATGCCTGAGTTTATCATTTTGAAATCCAAAACCATTTCATTTAAACCATCGTAGAAATACAAACCCGGATTGGCACCGTATAAGGACAAAACCTCGAAATACACGCCAATACGTAACCACACACAAGTGCACTCATGGCATCACAAAACAAGTATTAAAACATATAATAAACATTTATGCATGCACCAATTTAGAAAACAAGGTCCACTCACAGACCGTCCGAGCTGTCGCCATCATCGGGACTCCCGAACCTGTCCAAATCACTTTAGAGGGTTACTAACTACCTTATTAACCTCTCACTAAAGCCCCGTAATTTTTAGAATTTTTAACTATTTTCAAAGTCGATCATAAACCTTCGAACACCCCGAAACCTATCGAAACGATGTCTGATCGACACGAAACCAGTCCCAAAATATTCGTTACATCGAATAGATGATTTCACATGTTGGAAGTTTCCCCAAAAGATTGTTCATGCGCCCTCACGCGCCCCAAGAAGGTCCTACGGGTGGGCCTCACGTAGGACACTATTCACCTTCTTCCACCTTCAACGAACCGGTCCAACCTGGTTTTCCTGTGCAGTCCGATCCAGCTGGACTGGCGTGACCGTTCTGGCCTGGTTTCTACCCCATTTTCACCCAATCTTCTTCCTTTCAAGCTCCATTTTCCTATTTTGTCATTTCCTATTTATTCCAATGAAGAAAACAAGGAGAAACCGCTTAAATCCTATCCGTTCGATTTGAATCCCACGACCCAAACTTTCCATTTTCCACCCACGGCTCCTTAGTCATCAAACCACCACCAAAACCTTCTCTAAACTTCCTAAGCAACCTAATAAACTCATTACAATCACCTAAAACCAACCTTAACGTCGCAGATCGAATTTAAAATGAAAAATGGTAAAACCGAGCCCTTACCTCCACTAAGCCGTGCATGGCGGCCGAGCCGCCTCCTGCCACCGTCCTCAGCTTCATCAGCCTCCTCTCACTCACTTGGTTCCTCAGATATGATCATATGGGGTAAGGGTTTGGATTGGGGTTAGAAGGGTGAGATCGGGTTCGTGTGTTTAGGTTTGGTTTGCACGAACAAAAGGAAGGGATGATATGCATGAATGTATAAGGATGTCCTGTGGATGAGTGACACTTGTCACTCATCCATTGAGCAGGAATTAAATATCTGGGGCCCACTAGGATACAAAAGTGATCCGTCTCGTAAAACGCACAATAGTGCCCCAAAACTTTAATGAACTGTAACTTCGCCGTCGAACGTCCGAATTCGACGTGCCACCTGTCTACAGATTCGTACTGACCCGATCTACGTAACGGTCCTCAGCCCTCGGCCATCGGACCTCCCAGGTCAAAAGTCAACTATTTGCCTCTTTTTAACCAAATTACCAAAATACCCTTGAACTTCCGAACGTCATAACTTCTTCCTCGAATGTCGGAATCGAACGTGCCACCTGTCTATGAACTCATGACGTCCCGAACTACGTCATAGACATTAGCAAAAGTCCATTTGACTGTCAGAATGAAAAGTCAAAGTTTTACCCACGACTAGGGGCAAAACGGTCATTTTGCATCGTTCGTCCGATTTCGCTCAACTAATTACTGATTAACCTCACTAATCATGATTAGTCACTAATCTAATCCTGGAATTCGGAACGGGTCGTTACAAACTTCCCTCCTTAATTAATTTCGTCCTCGAAATTTCAACCGACCTAATTCCAACCGATCTTCCCTCCTTAATTAATTTCGTACCCCACATCAATTAATTTCCTCTGCTCCTAGCTTAGCATAATCAGCAAGGCAATTCACCCTTAATGATTACTAGACCTCGGTCACTCACCTCAGACACCCACTTGTCACATCAGTCCATACTTCATTGTTACATGAGAAATAATCAACTCAAATTTGACCCACAGCCTAGATGTTCGGTTCTTACACCCTCTTTGAACACTTAGCTGTTAAATCACTCCTCGTCATCCCACCTAGGGAAGAATCAAGGAGAATACAAGATGATGACATCAAAGTTCATTCAATTTCATCCTCCGGTACCCAACATCATCTGCTAAAAAGCAGAAAACGAGAAATCTCTTTCACGTACTTCTAAGTCGACTTCCACTCACTTCGTCACCTCAATCGCAACCTCTCTCAATTCCGAAGTTCCAATCATGTCGGAACCATGCTTAACTATTTCTATTCCTGAGCTAGAAGTTCTCCTACTTCGACTAAGAGTATTCTATGATAATTACTGTAATGCTTAGTCCAATCCTTCCGAACTAAACACTACCATAGATTCTCTTCAGTTCTTCCAACCAACGACGACTGTCGATAACAACTATAGTGACCTATTCTATTCCTCACAATCAAATTTCTCCACAAACAAACCTACCCGGAATTCAGAAGGTATGGTCAATCACAGTCAACCAACTATCTCCACACCATTGCCAAGACAAATCTATACTATCCAACAAATTCCCCTTGTCGTGTAGTGATAGAAACCAACCATCCCGAAATGGACACTCAAGTCCTCGGCTCATCCGAACACCATCCACGTGTCCGAGACTAGTCTAACTCACTACCAAGTTCGATTATCGGTTTACACCGTTTAGGCACATCCAAAAGAATGTCAATTCATCCTAACCTGATGTACGGCTCGACTGAAGATTCTCAACAGACTCCTACTGTGATCTGTAGTCAAATCTCTGCATACCACCATATCTGACCAATCCTGACCAACTCTGGCCAATTCTGACCAGTTGGTCGCTAATCTCCACGACAGATCGACTCTGACCAACCTGCCACTAATCCCTATGACAGTACTCGATCCTCATGTCTCAACTACTATTGGATCCAATCCAGTCCATCACTATCCGAGATCCACTCCCGAACCACAGGTACCGAACATATGCCCATCTCGACGGAGTCACATCCCGACTCGTGACTCATCGTCATCACAATCACCGGTACCAGCACCAGCAATAGTACTAGCACCATCACTATCACCAGTACACCATGTGCAAATCAGAAAACCCTGGATCTCCGCTCATACCGAGCGACGATCCCGTGCCTTCGCTCAAGTTGGAGAAACTCTGCCTCCTTCGTACCCAACAACTCTGGGTACAATCACCCTAACATCTCATATGAGAAAAGGAAACGTCCCCTAAACGTCCCCGATTCCCAACAACCGTAACTACAACCATTCTCGATAGTAGTGCCTACCACAGACTCGTGCAGACCTAACCACCAGATGTCGCTATCGAGTCTCCGCATCCAACGAAATCAATCGCATGAACTAACTACTCCGTATCCCCACTCGGGGATTCCATCGACAAGTACCAACCCTAGTAACCTGTCCAACCAAACTCTAACCAAACGTCACTCGACTCAACCCATGTCGTCTACCAGGTCGTCTATGAGCTTAGTTGCACTAATAATCCATCACAACTAAAGTAGTAAGACAACCAAGTAGGTCTAACCGATTACTGCAACCTCAACTGTGGATTGCAGTCCCATCACTAAAGCTAACATGAGTAGACCGACTGACGGTCTCAACTCCGAAAAGTCGTCAAAGTCAACCCACTCGCCAATTCATCTTTCTGAACCATACATCCTACTTCAGGGTTCCACAATCGGCTACCTAGGGTTCCTCCGAACCCAACTACAGTGGCAGTATAATCAACGATCTGACCGACCCCGCGGTCCCGACATCGTATGGATGTCACATCAATCTTACGACATCGTGAAAGACAACCCCAACTAACCGTCTCACGATCAAAGCTCAAAAGTACTATTACATTTATTCTTCCATAGGGTTCCACACTGCCAACCACGACAGAACTATGGAAACCCCGGCATCAACTCCCGAACCAGGACGATCTACGATTCAATCCTACTAACTATCGTACTGATATCCTAACTATCAGGTTGATGACGAACTGCAGCAAATAGAGACATCACATCCTCGACCTGCGCACCGCTCTGATACCACCTGTCAGCATCAGAGTGCCATTTGTTATCAGAGTTCCATGGGCATCCTCTGAGCAAACCTGTGCTCTGATACCACTTGTAAGGACCCGTCCCAATCCCCCCGGGATTAACGCGGGACGACTCTGATCCCGTCTGACACAAAGTGTCAGACAAGGGAATTTCCACCCTTAGCCCTCTCGGGTTTCAGAGTACACCAGGATCCAAAGGAGGTATGTGATATCTCGGTCTCTGTTACAGTCCACATCCGCTGTCAACCTGAAGAGCAGTCAAAACATTTAAAAGTTGTGAGTGGACAAAACAAATCATTTAATAAAAACATTTTCATAAAGACATTTGTACCTTTCACTAAAAAGCATGCATGCATTCGAAAACCATTTATCAAACCGTTCATTAGGGCCTTAGCCCAAAATCGTAAATGAAACCGAATACACGGGCCACTGCCCAGATCCATGTGGGACTCAGCCCAAAACCTGTACACATCACATATCATATAGCATATACATATAAGTCAAGCCCAAGTATCTCAGGGTCCACCCAGGTCAATGTCTGTAGATAACTGACCCTCCCCGAGGTTATGATCCAAGCCCTCCTGAGAGTAAGGTACCCAAAGGGGGCGACTCCACTCAGTTAGTGCTCCGTGACTACTCCGGGGGTCCACCCAAGCCAACGACTCTCCCCGGAGGAGACATTCCAAATAAGGAAGGTATATATATATATATATATATATAACATAAGCATTCATGCTCGGTCCCCATAAACCGTCATGAACCATAAAAATCTTTAAAGGGTTCATGTCAGTCTCCATAAACCGTCGTGAACCTGGAAATCCATTTAGGGTCCCCGACCCGAAAACATAAACGTAAGGTAACTGAGTCTCGTGCCCGAACACATGACTCATTTGGGCATCGTGCCCGATATCTCAGGGTCAGTCACGACTCCGATCATAGTGATGCGTGCAACCATCCGTCCAGGACCGCAATCAATCCTGGTATGTCGCTTTGAACGTATTAACTGAAGCGACCACCACAAGATCATGGTGCACTCATCACCGATCGATATCCTAAACCATCAGCACTCTGAAGTCGAGCCTCCCATGCCTTCTCGATGGTGATTTGTGCATCATGACCTCTTCAGAAGGAACGCATCCCAATCCAGAGGAGAACATCATATAGTTCATCGCCGTGCACAAAGCATCCGCCGCGACCACGACTCAGACCCATAGGTCATCAATAGGGTCATATGCTCGAGAAAAACCAAATGGGGTTCATGCCCGAGTTTATCCTTTTGAAATCCAAAACCATTTCATTTAAACCATCGTAGAAATACAAACTCGTATTGGCACCGTATAAGGCTGAAACCTTGAAATACGTGTCAATACGTAACACACAAAAATACACTCATGGCATCACAAAACAAGTATTAAAACATATAATAAACATTTATGCATGCACCAATTTAGAAAACAAGGTCCACTCACAGACCGTCCGAGATGCTGCCTCGATACGCGTGACATACGGCTCTCCCGGGCCAATCACCATCACCGGGACTCCCGAACCTGCCCAAATCACTTTAGAGGGTTACTAACTACCTTATTAACCTCTCACTAAAGCCCCGTAATTTTTTAGAATTTTTAACTATTTTTAAAGTCGATCCTAAATCTTCGGACACCCCGAAACCTATCGAAACGATGTCCGATCGACACGAAACCAGTCCCAAAATGTTCGTTACATCAAATAGATGATTTCACACGTTGGAAGTTTCTCCAAAAGTCTGTTCACTCGCCCTCATGCGCCCCAAGAAGGTCCTGCGGGTGGGCCTCATGCGCTAGGACACTGTTCACCTTCTTCCACGTTCAGCGAATCGGTCTAACCCGGTTTTCCTGTGCAGTCCGGTCCAGCTAGACCGGCGTGACCGGTCCGACCTGGTTTCTCCCCCATGTTTCACCCAATCTTCTTCCTTTCAATCCCAATCTTCCTATTTTGTCATTTCCTATTTATTCCAATGAAGAAAACAAGGAGAAACCGCCTAAATCCTATCCGTTAGATTTGAATCCCACGACCCAAACTTTCCATTTTCCTCCCATGGCTCCTCAGCCGTCAAACCACCACCAAAACCTTCTCTAAACTTCCTAAGCAACCTAATAAACTCATTACAATCACCTAAAACCAACATTAACGTCACAAATCGAATTTAAAATGAAAAATGGTAAAATCGAGCCCTTACTTCCACTCAGCCGTGCACGGCGGCCCAACCACCTCCTGCCACCGTCCTCAACTTCTTCAGCCTCCTCTCACTCTCCTGGTTCCCCAGATATGATCATATGGGGTAAGGGTTTGGATTGGGGTTGGAAGGGTGAGATCGGGTTCGTGTGTTTGGGTTTGGTTTGCACGAACAAAAGGAAGGGATGATATGCATGAATGTATAAGGATGGCCTATGGATGAGTGACATTTGTCACTCATCCATTGGGCATGAATTAAATATCTGGGCCCACTAGGATACAAAAGTGGTCCGTCTCGTAAAACGTACAATAGTGCCCCGAAACTTCCGTGAACCGTAACTTCGCCGTCGAACGTCCGAATTCGACGTGCCGCCTGTCTATGGATTCGTACTGACCCGATCTACGTAACGGTCCTTGGCCCTTGGCCATCGAACCTCCCAGATCAAAATTCAACTATTTGCCTCCTTTTAACCAAATTACCAAAAACCCTTGAACTTCCAAACGTCATAACTTCTTCCTCGAATGTCGGAATGGAACGTGTCACCTGTCTATGAACTCGTGACGTCCCGAACTACGTCATAGTCATTGGCCAAAGTCCATTTGACTGGCAAACAAAAAGTCAACATTTTGCCCACGACCAGGGGCAAAACGATCATTTTGCATCGTTCGTCCGATTTCGCTCAACTAATCACCGATTAACCTCACTAATCATGATTAGTCACTAATCTAATCCAGGAATTCTGGACAGGTCGTTACAATCTCGCTAGCCCATCTAGCTCAATGTCAAACCTCATCATGCTGGTCCAACTACAACTAGCATCCCATGTGCTCTACTAGTAGAAGAGTACAGAATCTATAGGATCCAACCTCGTCGGTATGTGTGGGGTCCACCCCATTTACGACCAAACCCGTCTCTAGCAGTCTACGGAGTCCAACTCCGGATATGGCGATCTAATCACCTGAGGTAAAATAATCTAGCATACAAAATCAAAACCGAAACATAATTGAGTACACGGAAACAACCCAAAACAGTTTTCATATAGGCTCCAGCCCAAAACACGGTTTTCCAAAAACCAACATGTTCCAATATCCAGAAATTTAATCATAAACATTTTAAATCGAGCATTTATCCAACAGTCTAAATCATAGTCATAATCATGGAAAATTATATCATAAAGCTAGTAAAAACATAGAAATAGGCATGCATCAGAGTTATGAAAGAAAATGTCCACTCAAAGAACCGTCGCGCGCTCGAACCATGAACTGTAAGCTAATCTCAAGCCTCCAAGATGTCCGAACCTGTCCAAATCATACCCAAGGATCACTATCAACCTATATAAGTCCATATTTAAAACCCCCAAAAATCCCGGAACCGAGAACGTGTCCTGAACACGCTTCCCGAGAGGGAAAACCTCTATATGACCTATCAAATAATCTCTGATCGACCTGAAACCAGCACCATTGGATTCTTAACTGTGAAACCTTTCGAACAAGATCAGTTTAACTTCGAAATACGTATCCACACGCGCTGGTCAAAGTCTGGTCAACAAAAGTCAACTCTAGTCAACGCTAACATCATCTGCTGCCCTCGCTGATGTGGCACTGACAAGGTCTGACACCTCTGCCACGTGGCAGCCTGTAACGACCCGTCTCAAATTCCATGATTATATTAGTGACAAATCACGATTAGTGAGGCTAATCCGTGATTAGTAGAGCGAAATCGGACGAACGATGCGAAATGACCGTTTTGCCCCTAGTGGTGGCAAAATGTTGACTTTTCAATCGGGCGGTCAAATGGACTTTGACCGATGACCGTGACGTAGTTCGTGACGTCACGAGTTCATAGATAGGTGGCACGTTCAATTCCGACGTTCGGGGAGGAAGTTATGACGTTCGGAAGGTTAGGGGCATTTTGGTAATTTTGGATAAAAGGGGTCAAATGTTGACTTTTTGACCGGGAGGTCCGATGGCCGAAGGCCAAAGACCGTTACGTAGATAAGGACGATATGAATTCGTAGACAGGCGGCACGTCGAATTCGGACGTTCGACGGCGAAGTTACGATTCACGGAAGTTCCCGATTACTATTCACGATGGCACGTTTTACGAGACAAAAAGTGCAGTTTTGTCTCTAGTGGGCCCAGATATTTAAATGGAGGCCCAATGGATGAGTGACACTTGTCACCCATCCATTGGCCAACCTCACCCACTCATGCACCAAACCTTTCCCCATTCATCCATTTCTCCCATTTTCTTCCCAAACCAACCCGATCATCATTTCTTCACCCAAACACCAAACCCTTCCCTTCTAACCATAACTGAGACCAGAGGGTGAGAGAGGAGGACTAAGGACGGCAGCTGGTGGCTGGAACCTCCGTGGGCGGTGGCGGGAACCCAGAACCCGAGCGGGTACCCGGTAAGCCCATTTTCAATTTTTGTGTGGATTTTGTTGTTATGGGTCGATTTGGACGATTGGTTTGAGTTAAATAGGTTGCTAGGGAGTTGTTAGGGAGGTTTTGGTGGTGGTTGGACGTCGGAGAAGCCCTGGGAGGTTTCGGGAAAATTGAACCGTGAGGTTCAAAATTGAACCGGTCGGATTTCGAGGGTTTTAGGTAGTTTTGTTAATTGGGTTAGATAGGAAATGAAGAAATAGGAATTTAGGAATTGGAATGGATGAAATCGGACCGAAAATGAGGGAGAAGGACACCTGGACCGGTTACGCCGGTCCAAGTTGCAGGAAAAACCGGACCGGACCGGTTTGGACCGGTCTGACCGATGGAGGGGATGACTGATGACGTCATCCTAATGACGTATACGCACGTATTTCGTGGTTTCGGCCTTATACGGTGCTTATACGGGTCTGTATTTCTGTATTGATTTAAATGAACTGGATTTGAATTTCAAAAGGACAAACTCGGGTATGAGACCCATTTGGTTTTGTCTCGGGCATATGACCTCAGACATCGGGCACGGTGTCCAACTGATGTCCTATGTTCGGGTACGAGACTCAGTCACTTTACGATTTCGATTTCAGGTCAGGGAACCTTAAATGGATTCCCAGGTTCATGACGGTTTATGGGAACCGGCATGAACTCTTGTTGGTTATTACGGTACATGACGGTTTATGGGAACCGGCATGTTACCTGATTATGGATATTATGGATCATGACGGTTCAGGGGAATCGGTCATGAATGTTTATGTTATGTATATATATGTTCATCTACCTTCCTTTACTTCCATTATCTCCTCCGGGGAAGGTCGTTGGCCTGGGTGGACCCCGGAGTAGTCACGGAGCACCAACTGAGTGGAGTCACCCCCCAGTTGGGTTCCTTACTCTCAGGAAGGCTATGATTACTATTACCTCGGGTAGGGTCAGTGATCTGCGGACATTAACCTTGACTTTGAGATGACTCGGATTGAGACCCGGGTAGCACGCGCGTAGCTTTGGATACCGTGACAGGATTGGTTGTGTGACTTATATATATGTATGTGATGGATATATGATATATGATATATGGTGTGTACAGGTGTGCACAGGATTTGGGCAGTGGCCTGTATGGTCGTTTTCATTGTGGTCCTTTCGACCTTGGTTTATATCTGCTTTGGGCTTCGTCCCACATATGGTTTGTTTTGGATAAATGGTTTTCGAATGCATGCTTGCTTTTTAGTGGAGGGTACAAATGTCTTCGTTAAAATGTTTTATAAACTTTTGTTTTGTCCACTCACAGTTTTTAATGTTTTGACTGCCCTTCAGGTTGACATCGGATGTGGACTGTAGCAGAGACCGAGATATCACATGCCTCCTCCGGATCCTGCCGTACTCTGATAGCCCGGGAGGGCAAAGGTCGGAAATATCCCTTGTCTGACACCCCGTGTCAGACGGGAGCAGGGTCATCCCGCACTAATCCCGGGGGGATTGGGATGGGTCCTGTCAACGTGGTATCAGAGCGGGGTTGTCTCTATTCGAGCAACCGTGTAGCTCTTGGAGTATGTACGCAGGTCGAGGATGTGATATCTCAAGTGGCTACAGTTGGGGTGCCGGTATGATAGTTAGTAAGATTGGCATGCCTTGGTTCGGCATTTGAGGCCGGGGTTGCCATAGTTCTGTCAAGGTTGATAGTGCGAGACCCTACGGAAGGATTAACGTGTTCGTATTCTGGAGTGTGATCGTGAGACGGTTAGTTGGGATCGTCTTCACGATGTCGTAGTATCGGTTCCGACGACTGATTCGATGTTGTGACCATTAGATGGTCAGATTATGTTGAGTTAGATGGATTTACTGCGGTCGGCAGTTAGCTGTCGGTTTTGTGAAATCCTAGTTGGATTGACGTCTTTATGATGTCCAGACCGCGGGGTCGGTCAGATTGTTGATTTTACTGCCTTATGTAGTTGGGTTCTGGGGAACTCTAGGTGTGCTCATGGAACCCTACCGTATGTGTATGGTTCGGGAATGTGAGTTGACGAGTGGTTTGACTTGGACGACTATTCGAATTTGGATTCGTTAGTCGGTCTGGTCATGTCAGCTTGTGTTGGGACTGCACTTTGCAGTCAGGGTTGTACGTATCGGTTAGACCGAGTTGGTTATCGTGCTACTTCAGTTGTGATGGACTGTTGGTGCAACTAAGGTCGTGGGCGACCTGGTAGACGACATTTGGGTTAGTCGGAGTACGGCTGGTTAGTGATTAGTGGGACAAGTTATCAAGGTTGGTACTTGTCGATGAAATCCCGGAGCGGGGATACGGAGTAGTTGGTACGAGCGGTTGATTCCGTTGGATGCGGAGTTTGTATATCGTGATTCCTGATATGACAGGACCCACCCCGATTATCGCCTCGACAATCGAGAAGCATCCTGCTCCCGTCTGACAATCGAATCCCAAAAGACCGGAAAACTAATTAATATTACAACACGCCCATTGTCAGACCAGGGAGATTAAACAAAATACATCCGACTGGACGTCAAGTCCACAGTTTCACAGAGCAATATTACAAAACAAGTTAAAGAAACAAGTCCTACTCTGTGAACTAACTACTCTGCAACGGAAAACTTTATGCCTCCGCCTCTGCCTCGGCGCTTGCCCCCGCACTTGTACCACGACCTGGAGGGAATTTAAAACAACAAAGTGTGAGTGGACCGAAACATAAGTTTTAAAGGAAAAACAGTTTTTCCGAAATCGGGTTCGCCCTCCAGTTTTGTAACACGCATGCATAACCAAATATTCAAAATTTGCATATTAACTTTTGAAAACTCTTTTTCCGAAACACATGAAAAACGTTACAAAGGATCGCCATAATTCCTGTAAAAACCATTTAATAATGCCAGGTTTCAGAAACCGTCATTTTGAAACGTTAATTGCACAAATCAAGTAAACCGTAAATCAATAACCACAAGTATGCCGTTGGATCCATCCGAGTCTTTAAACTCAATTTTAGGCCTTCCCGGGATATCAACGAGTCTTTAAACTCAAAACATGATTAATAGGCCTCGGGGGTCTCATAATAACCGAGTCTTTAAACTCACGAGTCTTTAAACTCAATTCGGGTCTTTAAACCCAATTTTCGGGCCCGCCCCCGTCATTAAATAACCGGGTCTTTAAACCCAAAATCAGATCCAACCATTAACCGGGTCTTTAAACCCAAAACCGTTTTTAAACATAATAAATCAGGATTCTTCACAACCGTTTTCCCAACATTATTCCGAAAACATTTCTCATCGTAATAGGACTCATGTCCGAATTCACATGCAAATCCCAACACATGAAATTTCCAAAAATTACTTCACAATGTGATCAAACATCATAAATCCGAAACACGCATATTCATATCCAGGTACTTCATCAAAATCATCACGCATGCAATAGCAAAAACCGTAATCTCGAAATGCGTGAAATACGATAAATATCTCGAAAACATGGAAACATGTAAAACCGATATATCATATCACCATCATAAAATCATAGGTAAAACCATGAGATAAATAAGCAGAATAGTCATGCATGCCCAATTTAGAAATCAAAAGGTCCACTCACGGTTTTAGGACGCGTCAATCGCGTCCCGCGTGCTCCTCCGTAGCTTCGGAAGTGTCCGGGCCTGTAAAAATGTACAAGAAGGGTTACAAACATCCTCAAATAGCTCATATGATTTTTCCCTAATTTCCCGGATTTTTCGGCAAAATAAAGCTTAAGGACCTAAACTTCCGGGCTCCCGAGATTATCCCGAACGACTCCCGAACAACTCGAATCCTAAAGGGAAAATGTTAATTAGACTGAAAGGAGCAATTCCCATGTTGACCGTGATCGGAGATGACATTGCACGCGCCGTCACGCGCCGCCCAAAGTGGCTGCGCGTGAAGGCCACGCGCTAAGCTACAGTGTCATCGTTCTTACCCGGATAGACTGATAAACGGGTCTGTTACCCGCGACTCAACCCGACCAGTTCAAGCTCAATTCTCAATCAATTCCTCTCGTTTTTGATCCTATTATCTTCTCTAACTCATTAATTTCAGGTCTGTGTTGATGGCTAACCTCGACTGACACCAAATCGACTCAACTCAAGCTCGAACAGTCGAACAAGTCGACTTCTGGAACTCACCCCACACGGTTCCATTCCCAAATTAACTTCACCAGTAGCATAAAGGGACCCATACGAACACAATGGCACAAACAATTTAACTCGACGTTACCTGGAAGTCGTCGTCCTCAGCACTGGTTTTCCCCTGAAACTGAGACTCAGGTTCCCGGCCAACCTCTCCTCCTCCTCCTTCAATTCCTGCACGGTTGTGCTCGTAGTGGCCCCAGAAGACTAAGTCCACCCTCAGTTTGGTTCAACTCACCTCAAAACCCAACCTTTGAATTTCCCTCCAATTCTGCGTTTTTCTCTTCCCCGTCTCAGAACCTCGCTCAACTCTCTCTCAGACTGCCCAAATGATCGAAATGAGTTCCCCGACTCAGTGACACTCAGCTAAACCCCTCAGAATGGAAGACAGCCCAGGGGAATCCACTGAACCTCTCTGGAGACTGTTTCCCGCACACAGAGCCCACGGCCATTTTTAAAACTCCCCGTGCACTGAAGCTCTGCACAGCCACGATGGGGTGCTTCCAATGCCTCAAACAACATAAACAATGTGTCTGATCTCTCCACCAAACCTTAAACAATTGCACGCTCAGCCCACGGCCGCACACCTTGTTTTTCCACGGTGGTGAACAGTACCCCGTGTGAAAAGACCAAAATGCCCTCAGGGCAAAAATTACCAAATTGCCCTCCAGCTTCCGTGACCCATAACTCGGTCATCCGACGTCCGTTTCAAGCGTGCCGCCTGTCGTTGTACTCGGGGCGTCGAGACGAACATAACGGTCTTCGAGTCAAATGCATATCATTTGTCAAACAAAAAGTCAACTTTTCCCCTTAATAACGCCCAATTACGGTAATGCCCCTGAACTTCCGAACATCATAACTTCCACCCTGTTCGTCCGAATCGAACGTGCCACCTGTCTATGAACTCGTGACGTCCCGAACTACGTCAGGGTCATCGCTCAACGTCCGTTCGACCCCCCAATCAAAAAGTCAACAAATTTACCACACAAATCACATGAGTAAAAACGTCATTTTATTCAATATTTTATAACATTACATTTCCAGAACGTCCGGGGCGTTACAATCTCCCCCCCTTAAGAAATTTCGTCCCGAAATTTCAAGGAAACAAGTAGGGGAACTGTTCTCGCATCTGCGCCTCGGGTTCCCATGTGGCTTCCTCCACATTCTGGTTCCTCTAGAGAACCTTTACCAGAGGAACGGTCTTCCGACGTAGTACTTTATCCTTTCGATCCAAAATCTGCACCGGCTGTTCCTCAAAGTTCAAGTCATCTCGAAGTTCAATGGGTTGTTCCTCCAGTACATGAGATGCGTCAAACACATATTTCCGCAACATCGACACATGAAAAACATCGTGGACCTTCGACAGCTCTGGCGGTAGTGCCAACCGGTAGGCCACCGGGCCAATCCTCTCGGTAATCTCATACGGCCCAATATAACGAGGGCTCAACTTCCCTCGCATGCCGAATCTCACCACACCCTTCCAAGGGGACAATTTCAGAAATACCCGATCTCCGACCGCAAACTCAAGATCTCTAATCCGATGGTCCACATAGCTCTTTTGTCTGTCTTGGGCTGCCTTGAGCCGATCCCTGATGAGTTTGACCTTCTCGGTCGTCAGTTCCACCAATTCGGATTTAGTCAGCTTCCTTTCACCCACGTCCGTCCAACACAACGGAGTTCTGCACTGCCGTCCGTACATGGCTTCGTACGGAGCCATCCCAATGCTCGCCTGATAGCTGTTGTTGTAGGAAAATTCCATCAAGGCTAGATGTGACTCCCAAGTGTCCTGAAATTGCAAAACGCAAGCTCGCATCATATCCTCCAAAGTCTGGATGGTCCGCTCAGACTGGCCGTCAGTCTGAGGATGGAATGCAGTACTGAAACGAAGTTTCGTCCCAAATGCTTCCTGCAGACTCTGCCAAAATCGAGAAGTAAACCTCGGGTCTCGGTCAGAAACTATTGATTCCGGAGTACCGTGCAAACGGATGATCTCGTCAATAAACAACTGGGCCAACTGTGTCATCCTGAAGTTCTCTCGCACTGGCAAGAAATGAGCTGATTTCGTAAGCCTGTCCACAATCACCCAAACTCCATCGTGACCCCTGGGTGTACTAGGAAGTCCAAACACAAAATCCATTGTCAAGTGATCCCATTTCCATTCCGGAATAGGTAGTGGTTGCAAGGCTCCATAAGGTCGTTGTCTCTCAGCCTTCACTTGCTGGCAAATCAGACACCTACTGACAAACTCGGCAATCTCCCGTTTCATCCCCGGCCACCAGTAGTGCTCTCGCAAGGTACGATACATCTTGGTCCCACCAAGATGCATCGCGTAGGCCGAACTATGAGCTTCGTCCAAGATCTCCTTCTTCAGTGCCTCAACGTCGGGCACGCACAACCGCCCTTCTTTTAGCAAAGCTCCATCCTCCCTGACTGTGAAATCTAGCCGCTCGCCGGCTTCCACTCCAATCTGAAGTACACATGAGACAGGATCTTGAGATTGAGCCTCAACGATCCGATCGATCAGAAGTGGTCTCACATGAAAGCTAGCCAGTAAAACACCTTGGCCATCCAAGCCCAGATCAATGCTAGTCTTACGGAGTTCAACCAAAAGTGGTAAATGAACCGTCCGTAGATGTGCTACAGAATGCGTTGACTTCCGGCTTAGAGCATCAGCCACCACATTGGCTTTTCCCGGGTGGTACTCAATCGTGCAATCATAGTCCTTAATTAGCTCTAGCCACCGTCGCTGCCTCACATTTAACTCCTTCTGAGTGAACAAGTACTTCAGGCTTTTGTGATCCGTGAACATTCTGCAAGTCGCACCATACAGGTGATGTCTCCAAATTTTTAACGCATGCACGACAGCAGCTAACTCCAAGTCATGCGTCGGATAATTGCGCTCATGCGGTTTCAACTGGCGCGAAGCATAGGTGATCACTTTCCCATGCTGCATTAGTACACATCCCAAACCCTGTAAGGATGCATCACTGTACACCTCAAATTCCATACTGTCGTCTGGAAGGGTCAGTATAGGAGCAGATGTCAACCTTTCCTTTAGCTCCCGAAAACTACGCTCACAATCGTCATCCCACTCAAACTTGACTCCCTTCCGCGTGAGTCGTGTCAACGGGGCAGCAATGGTAGAGAAACCCTCTACGAACCTCCTGTAATAGCTAGCCAAACCCAAGAAACTTCTGACTTCAGTGACGGTCCTCGGTTGTTCCCACTTCGCCACTGCCTCAATTTTCTGAGAATCCACACTGATCCCGTCCGTTGAGATCACATGCCCCAAGAAACTCACGCTCGTCAACCAAAACTGACATTTGCTGAGCTTCGCATACAACTGGTTTTCCCTCAAGGTACCCAGCACCATCCTTAAGTGCTCCTCGTGCGCTTCCGCACTCCTCGAGTAGACCAGGATATCGTCAATGAACACGATGACAAAGTGATCCAAGTAAGGCTGCAACACTCGGTTCATCAAATCCATAAACGTTGCGGGTGCGTTGGTCAAACCAAACGGCATCACAAGGAACTCATAATGACCATAACGGGTCCTAAAGGCTGTCTTGGGTACATCCCCATCCTTAACCCGCAACTGATGATACCCAGAACGTAGATCAATTTTGGAGAAGTACTGCGCTCCTCGCAGTTGATCGAACAAATCATCGATCTGAGGCAACGGGTATTTGTGCCTGACTGTTACTTTATTCAGTTGCCTATAATCGATGCAGAGTCTCAAACTCCCATCCTTTTTCCTCACAAACAACACCGGGGCTCCCCAGGGGGATACACTCGGTCGAATAAATCCCATCTCAAGTAATTCTTGTAACTGCGCCTTCAGTTCTTTCAACTCAGCTGGCGCCATACGATACGGAGTCTGAGAGATAGGTTGCGTACCTGGAACCAGATTAATAGTGAACTCAACATCTCGATGCGGTGGCAATCCTGGTAGGTCCTCCGGAAAGACATCCGGGAACTCCCGTACAATCGGTATATCCTCCACCCTCAATGGTGCAGCTCGTGAATCCAACACTTGGGCTAAGTATCCCCGGCACCCCTTCCTCAACAACTTACTTGCCTTCAGGGCAGAAATCACTCCGACAGGAGTGGCTCGCTGAATTCCCTGAAAAGTGGTTTCCGGTAACCCCGGGCTCCGAAAAGTAACCTTCTTATCGACACATTCGATAGAAGCATGATGAAGCGTCAGCCAGTCCATTCCCAAAATGACATCAAAGTCGTGCAAGTCCAAGAGTATCAAGTCTGCCATCAGACCAACATCACCTACCATTACGGGACACTTCCGCAACACTTGATTTACCACAAAAACATCTCCCGTGGGTGTACTCACACCCAAGTCACAGTCCAAGGCGGACACCTCTCTACCCGCCAACAACTCACAGTCCCGTGATATAAATGAATGAGTAGCTCCGGGATCAATTAAAGCACAAACATCATGCCTAAAGATCGTGAGTGTACCTGTCACAACACCAGGTGCTGCCCTGGCCTCCTGCTGCCTAACAGCAAAAACTCGGGCCTGTGGTCCAGCTGCTCGCCCACGGCCCCGGCCCCTCTGTCCATTAGCCGCTCCAGTACCACCACCTCGAGTGCTCCCAGTCCCAGAAACTGCAGCTGTGCTCCGTCCTTGCTCTGCTCCACCCCGACCTGCGCCACCACCCTGTGGCAAAGATGGACACTCCCTCCGATAGTGGCCCCGCTCGCCACAGAAGAAACAGATAACACTGGAAGCATCTCGAACAAAACCACCACCCTGCCGTCCCGTGGAAGCAACAGGGGATTGTGACGATAGGCGTAGTCGAGTCTTATCAGGTCGAGTAGACTCAGGTTACCGTGACGATTGTGACGATGGGATTGTCAGTCGTGACGATGAGACGGGGTGCGTGAGTAACCCATATGTACGAGCAGTGATTCTGGATTCGACTCGGTTACGTCTGAGTGCGATCGCAGAATGAGTTGGGGACGTTCGGGGAGCGTTTCCTTTTCTCGCTTGAGCTGTCAGGGTGACTATACCCAGAGTTGTCGGGTACGAGGGAGACATAGTTTCTCCTATTCGAGCAGAGGTACGAGATCGTCACTCGGTGTGAGCGGAGATCCAGGGTGTCAGTTTTGCACACGGCATGCTGATATTGATACTAGTGTTGATGATAGTGCGTTGGCGCTGGTACTAGTGCTGGTGCTGGTGCCGGTGATTGTGATGACGTTGAGTCACATCCGTCGTAATGGGCATATGTTCGGTATCTGTGGTTCAGGAGTGGAACTCAGATAGAGTTAAACTGGTAATGGATACGTAGATGATGTCCAAGTACGTTGTTTCCAATCTTGTTGGAATTCCGGAATCGCGCGCGGTTGCGATTGCGGTGACGAATGGAATGTGGGTTTTCCGCGTTGGTATGGAGTATATCGACGTCGGGTGACTGAGATTCTCATCTTCTGTATGGTGGCAGACGATGTTGAACTACGTGGCGTGGTGAGTGCAGCGAGTTTTGGTTGCATTCACGTAGGATGAGTATTGATGTCATTGTTGGTATCATCCTTGGTTTTTCCTAGGTGGAATGATAAGGATCGATACGAGGTAATCAGTGAGAACCCACGGTCTCGGCGTGTCTCGTCGTTGACTAATCTATTTAGATGTGGGAAATGGTTGAGGACTTTGGACGTCGTGACGATCGGGGATCGTGACGTCTATGGTCGGTTGACGTAGTGTTGGATCTGGATCGTGATTTGGATATCCAGATAGGTGGAGAGTTTATTACTCTTACTTGGATGTTGAGTGAAGCATGATGGGACTGAACTTCTTTTCGAGGTAAATCCCATATGGCTTATTACTCGCCTGAGTAGTTGTCCGATGAGTAGGTGTCTGACGAGGTCGGATTTTGTCTGACCTAGTGTTGTGTTGATGTTGGGATTGACTTCCCTATGAAGTCAATCGTTTGTAATAGGGTAATCAGTTTAGCAGGCAACCGATAGGTTCGAATATAGTGCGTCTCGGTAGACGAGAACGATATTTCGGGTTTTGGAATCAGATTTCTGGATGACGATTCAAGATTTGATTTTGGAACTTGAAAGAGGATTTCTGGATTTGGGTTTTGGAATCGGATTCTGGGTGACGATTCAGGATTCGATTCTAGAGCTTGACTGTGGATTTTCTTTTTATGGATTTGGGTTCGGAATGGTCATTCCTAATACTAGTCTACGGAATGATGATTTCAGATTTGAATTTGGACATGATTATGGATATGATCTCTGGATTTGGATTCGGGATTTCTTACGAAATTGCGGATTCGGATTTGGAATTGGAAATAGATGTTGGGTCGGAGTTTCGATTTGTCTAATACTGGATTGGACATATGAACTCCATTATAGAAACGTGATTGGCTATAACCTAGGTGGTTGTAGGCTGATTGATGGGTAGTTGTATGTATCTTGTACGTTGTTCGAGGTACGATACTAGGCAGACTTATCGTGCCTGGTGACGGTATATAGGAGATACCGGTGGTACGTTGGAGAGCGTGTTGGTAGTCGGCTTGGTTCCGATACCACGGGGTCGTGGACTGGACATTGGATACTGTGCATTGGGTCATAGTAGTTCTGATGGGTCTGGTTACACACAGGTCGAGTGTTTTGTTGGTATGCATATACTCCGGTTGAGTGAGTTGGTGGTTAGTGTAACCACGAGTGAGTATAGTGTCAGTTTTCGACTGACGACTGTCAAGTGGTGACGGTCTGTCGGAGGTGTCAGCGTGGATCGTTGAGTGAGGTCTGATGGCTCCTATGGGAGCAGACGTCAGGATAGATTAGTGATTGAGAAGGGAACCGTCTAGTTGTTGTATCAACAAGATGGTAGATTTGACAAGTAGTGTCAATTCGGACCGTGTGGCTACTGTTCTTCGACGTGGTCGAGTGTAGTCGATACGACGAGAGCGTTAGTGGCACGTCGGGCTGTAGACGAGTAAGTATTGTTCTGGTTAGTGGGTGTACTAGCGTACACGTGTTGCGAGGTAGGTCGATTTTACTTTCCAAGAGGTGGATGTGGAATCAGGATAGTTGGAGTTTCGAGAACGGAACTAAATTAAGGAGGGAAGAACGGTTGGGTTTAGGTCGGTTGGAATTTCGGGGACGAAATTAATTAAGGAGGGAAGGTTGTAACGACCCGTCCCAAATTCCATGATTAGATTAGTGACTAATCACGATTAGTGAGGCTAATCCGTGATTAGTAGAGCGAAATCGGACGAACGATGCGAAATGACCGTTTTGCCCCTGGTGGTGGCAAAACGTTGACTTTTCAATCGGACGGTCAAATGGACTTTGACTGATGACCGTGACGTAGTTCGTGACGTCACGAGTTCATAGATAGGTGGCACGTTCAATTCCGACGTTCGGGGAGGAAGTTATGACGTTCGGAAGGTTAGGGGCATTTTGGTAATTTTGGATAAAAGGGGTCAAATGTTGACTTTTTGACCGGGAGGTCCGATGGCCGAGGGCCGAAGACCGTTACGAAGATAAGGACGATACGAATCCGTAGACAAGCGGCACGTCGAATTCGGACGTTCGACGGCGAAGTTACGGTTCACGGAAGTTCCCAGTTACTATTCACAATGGCACGTTTTACGAGACAAAAAGTGCAGTTTTGTCTCTAGTGGGCCCAGATATTTAAATGGAGGCCCAATGGATGAGTGACACTTGTCACCCATCCACTGGCCAACCTCACCCACTCATGCACCAAACCTTTCCCCGTTCATCCATTTCTCCCATTTTCTTCCCAAACCAACCCGATCACCATTTCTTCACCCAAACACCAAACCCTTCCCTTCTAACCATAACTGAGACCAGAGGGTGAGAGAGGAGGACTAAGGACGGCAGCTGGTGGCTGGAACCGCCGTGGGCGGTGGCGGGAACCCAGAACCCGAGCGGGTACCCGGTAAGCCCATTTTCAATTTTTGTGTGGATTTTGTTGTTATGGGTCGATTTGGACGATTGGTTTGAGTTAAATAGGTTGCTAGGGAGTTGTTAGGGAGGTTTTGGTGGTGGTTGGACGTCGGAGAAGCCCTGGGAGGTTTCGGGAAAATTGAACCGTGAGGTTCAAAATTGAACCGGTCGGATTTCGAGGGTTTTAGGTAGTTTTGTTAATTGGGTTAGATAGGAAATGAAGAAATAGGAATTTAGGAATTGGAATGGATGAAATCGGACCAAAAATGAGGGAGAAGGACACCTGGGCCGGTTACGCCGGTCCAAGTTGCAGGAAAAACCGGACCGGACCGGTTCGGACCGGTTTGACCGATGTAGGGGATGACTGATGACGTCATCCTGATGACGTCATCATGTCAGGGATGACGTCATCATGTCAGATCTGACAATGTCAGACTGACATGTCAGACAGTGGGCCAATGGGAGCGTGACCCGTGTCACTATCAGGGGCTGTCAGTGATGACGTCATGCTGACGTCAGCAGGTACTGTAGCAGGCGCGTGAAGCCCACGCGCAGCCACTTCAGGCGGCGCGTGAGGGCGCGTGGCATTGAATCTGGGGAAGGTTCCAACATACGAAATCATCTATTCGATGTAACGAACATTTTGGGACTGGTTTCATGTCGATCGAACACCGTCTCGATATGTTTCGGGGCATCAGAAGGTTTAGGTTCGGTTTTAAAAATAGTTAAAAATACGGGAAAATTACGGGGCTTTAGTGGGAGGTTAATCAAGTAGTTAGTAACCTTCTATTACAATTTGGACAGGTTTGGGAGTCCCGGTGACGGTGATCGGCTCGGGGAGCCGTATGGCACGCAAATCAAGGCGGCAGCTCGGACGGTCTGTGAGTGGACCTTGTTTTCTAAATTGGTGCATGCATAAATGTTTATTATATGTTTTATTACTTGTTTGACGATGCCATGGGTGCATTTGTATGTGGTTACGTATAAGCACGTATTTTGAGGTTTCGGCCTTATACGGTGCTTATACGGGTCTGTATTTCTGTATTGATTTAAATGAACTGGATTTGAATTTCAAAAGGACAAACTCGGGTATGAGACCCATTTGGTTTTTTCTCGGGCATATGACCTCAGATATCGGGCACGGTGTCCAACTGATGTCCTATGTTCGGGTACGAGACCCAGTCACTTTACGGTTTCGATTTCAGGTCAGGGAACCTTAAATGGATTCCCAGGTTCATGACGGTTTATGGGAACCGACATGAACCCTTGTTGGTTATTACGGTACATGACGGTTTATGGGAACCGGCATGTTACCTGATTATGGATATTATGGATCATGACGGTTCAGGGGAATCGGTCATGAATGTTTATGTTATGTATATATATGTTCATCTATCTTCCTTTACTTCCATTATCTCCTCCGGGGAGGGTCGTTGGCCTGGGTGGACCCCGGAGTAGTCACGGAGCACCGACTGAGTGGAGTCACCCCCCCAGTTGGGTTCCTTACTCTCAGGAAGGCTATGATTACTATTACCTCGGGTAGGGTCAGTGATCTGCAGACATTGACCTTGACTTTGAGATGACTCGGATTAAGACCCGGGTAGCACGCGCGTAGCTTTGGATACCGTGACAGGATTGGTTGTGTGACTTATATATATGTATGTGATGGATATATGATATATGATATGTGGTGTGTACAGGTGTGCACAGGATTTGGGCAGTGGCCCGTATGGTCGTTTTCATTGTGGTCCTTTCGACCTTGGTTTATATCTGCTTTGGGCTTCGTCCCACATATGGTTTGTTTTGGATAAATGGTTTTCGAATGCATGCTTGCTTTTTAGTGGAGGGTACAAATGTCTTCGTTAAAATGTTTTATAAACTTTTGTTTTGTCCACTCACAGTTTTTAATGTTTTGACTGCCCTTCAGGTTGACATCGGATGTGGACTGTAGCAGAGACCGAGATATCACATGCCTCCTCCGGATCCTGGCGTACTCTGATAGCCCGGGAGGGCAAAGGTCGGAAATATCCCTTGTCTGACACCCCGTGTCAGACAGGAGCAGGGTCATCCCGCACTAATCCCGGGGGGATTGGGATGGGTCCTGTCACAGCCCCTGATAAGTGCCACGTGGAACCATCGATCCCCTACCTCGTGGCACCTGACACGTGTCAAATGACGTCATCACTCGTCAACGCTCGCTAGCCGAAAAGCCTTCATTTTTGCCCGAAACTTCAAACCTCCATATCTCCCTCATTTGTCAACCAAATTTTACAAACTTTATGTAGAAATTCATCTGATCAAGCCAAGGAATCCAAAAATGACACCATAATTGAGAAAACTACCTAGATTTGGAGATATAAGCCTCAAAATTTTTGGCCAGGTTTCAAACTCCTAAACTGTGCAATCTTTGTGGTCCTACCCTTCAAGCATGAGCTCAACTTGCTCCTTAGGTTCCCTTGAACCTGTTTAAAGCCATGGTTTCTCTCAAAAGCCCCTCAAACTCAAGGTTCAAAGATTAGATGTTAATGGTTTTTATGTGTGTTTTGTGTGTGTGTTTGTTGGGACGGGTAAGAGGAGAGAGGTGAGAGTGATGAAATCCCACCAACCTTATCCAATCATCCCAAAATATCCATAATTTTCTCATTCCCAAAATGCCCTTCCCCCAAATAGTAAGTCCATACACATCCTAGGGGTAAAATTGTCCAAATATCCATTTAATTTTAGTAAAATTCAGGAAAAATCTTGAAAAATTTCCTTAAATTCCGAATTTACGGGTCGGATCGTTACAATCTACCGCTTAAAGAATTTCGTCCATGAAATTCGCAATGACCAATGTTCAAAACTGTTGAAATTCAATCCTACCTCCACCCCAAGGCCCCCACGTGTCCACGTACACGTCTAACATCTATCCACGACACATATCAGACAAACATCACCCGACGTCAACTGCAATCCAACGGTTAATACTGAAGCTCTGCTCAATCTCCACGGCCGTATCCGAGAGTAATCAAACTGTCCCTGGAATTCCAAAACTTAACTCCCAAGACTCCCTCAAGGCATCCAAACTCGTAGACTATACTTGCCACCATGCAGGTGTAACTCAGAACCCGGTCTGTCATCTATGCTCCCAATAAGCTAGCTTAAGTCCTCTTCCACTAGACGGTCTCCATCCGTCAACCATAACCACGACACACCATGGTGACTAGCGGATAACCCATCGGCTCCATTTTTTCGTCCGAGTTTCATGCCAAATGTCCAAATCTTATTAGAGTCCCCTCACGGTACCTCGACTCATCTGGAGATCAACTTTGTGATCCTAACTCTTCTCGAGTCCCAATCTTGCACCTTACTCATCTGTAATATATTCTGACCACATCGAATACTTGCTCTAACCGAGATAATCACAAATCCGTTTTACTAGGGTTCCTCTTGCCAACCATGGCCCTGAATTCCAAGCTCGTACAACAACTGAACCCTCTAAAGCCTATCTACTCTAGTGATAACGCTCAAACTACGCATTAAATTAAACACGTAATTCGAGTATTATGCAAATTAAACCCTTTTTGTGTAGATGTAGTATTGGTAAATAAGGATCGTTTTTAACCGGGGAAATTAGGAAACATTTATAATTTGTTAGTGCAAAAGAATAATAAATAAAAGAATAATGAATAAAGAATTAAATAATTAAATAATAAAGAATTAAAGAATAAATGAATTAATGAATTAAACAATTAAACAATAAAAGAATAAAAGAATGAAATAGGGGGGTTTTAGGAATATTGTAATCTACATTTTTAACCAAACTAAAAATTAAAATGCAAATGCTCATTCTAATTAAAGCTTACAAACCATAGAGTAGTTTCATAGACAAAATCGACACTTTTACGTAAGTAATTTCAAATTAACAATCACATTATTTAAACTACTTCTATAAATAGACTTCCTTCAAATACAAATTTTACCAACACTCTAACATTTTGCTCATAACAAACCAATTACGAAATCCTACCTTCATCATCTC
Source organism: Prinsepia uniflora (assembly GCA_032719365.1). Classification (NCBI taxonomy): domain Eukaryota; kingdom Viridiplantae; phylum Streptophyta; class Magnoliopsida; order Rosales; family Rosaceae; genus Prinsepia; species Prinsepia uniflora. Next base: position 55,651,179 of record CM064865.1, read on the forward strand.
AAATGCTTGCATATATATATTTCAATATTATAAATGCATCAACCATTAATGTTCGTCAAACATCAATATACTTCAAACATTTACAACATGATTCACCTTAAGTTTATAATTAAATGCGCCGACAACGATCAACATTTAATCTCTTCAATTCTAGTCTAAATGCACCGAACAACGGATAAAACATATAACATCAAATTGAAGTTTAAGCACTAAGATATATGAAGTAAAAGAAATTCAAAAAGTAAAACACATGTAGATTGCATTCATACTTACAAAAGTTTAGAAAGAAAATACCATCACATGTATTGAATTATAAGTAAACCAAAATAAAAAAGAATTTAAGTAAAGGGAATAAAGTTACACTTTCGGAACCCAAGAACAGCTTGTGATTCCGAAAGTGGATGGAAACAATGGAATGTTATTCACAAAATTCTCTGAACAGCAGAAGCAACCTTATGAAGATGGATGATAAAACATAAGAATTCGGACTTAAATTCTAGAATTACTTAGGAAATACTCGGCCTAAGATTTTCTTAAGGAAAAACCTAAATTCATATTTGAAAGAGAAATCAAAGAAGTTAAAGAAGTTAAAAAGAAAAGTTTATAAAGAAAATCTAAGAAGTAAAATTTAAAGGAAATAAAACTAAGAAAAAATAAAGAAAATGAAACTAAAATAACTAATTAAAAGAAAATCTAAGAAGTAAAATTTAAAGGAAATAACTATGAAAATGGGATAGTGATTTCAGTGGACTGTAGCTGTAGGGGGAGTAGGTGAGTCAGCGCACGCGCGCTGACAGGAGGAAGATATTTTCAGTGCACGTGCGTCGACTTGAGAAGGACGACTCGGCTATCGATCACCGAACGATTCTTCTGGGTAGAACGTGTTGTTGGGCTGTGGTACGGACTGGGCCGCACGTGTGGGTTGGACGGACGTGGGTTTGGTGTGGCGTGCAGTGGGCCAGGCGAATTCTTATGGGCTACACAGAAAATGGGCTGCAATTGGAAATGAAGTTAGGCTTGGATAAAATGTATTTTAAATTTTAAAAAGGATTAATGTAAATCCACCAAATTTAGTCCATAATTTATTCGTTATAATCCGATCGGGACGATTCTTTCTCCAAAACGCTCCAAATTCCAAGCTTTATTTATTTCTACAAAAATATCACAAAATATATTATTTTCTCCAATTGTTTATTATTTTAATATTAAAAGTCAAGTATAAAATAATATAAAATAATTTTTAATTAACGATCTATCATCTAAAGCACAGTGTTCAATGCTTGGCCCTAGTATCTCAATGAAAATTCAACATCGGATCCAATCCGATTACCATACCGTGTCCCGCTCAAATCCCAACTGATTATCGTACCACATCAATCTCGGATCCAATTTGACTAACATAGCACTATCCTGCCATCATGGTCCAGCACTAAACCATGTCCGTTCGATCCCAGATCTGGTGACACGGCCCATCCCAATATCCCCGGGATAAGAAGGGATGTGCCATGCTCCAGTAACCCACGTGTGACACGAAGGGCCAAACAAGGGATAACCTAAAATCTCAGCCCACTCGGGGCTTCCAAAGCGCGCCAGGATCAGTAGAGGAGTGTGATGTCTCGGTCTCTGCTACAGCCTGCATCAACGATCAACCTGAAGGGCATTAAAAACCATTAAATGATGTGAGTGGACGAAATAAATAATTTATAAAACACATTTCACAAAAAGAAGTTTATGCCCTTCACTAAAAAGCATACATTCATTCGAAAACCAGTACACAAACAATTTACTTTAATTAAATCATTAGGACCTTAGCCTAACATCACAAAGTATAAGGGAACTCAGCCCAAAACTAATCATGTGGGAACTCAGCCCAAAATCAAGTATCTGGGGACTCAGCCCAAAACCAATCACGTGGGAATTCAGCCCAAAACCAATCATGTGGGAACTCAGTTCAAAACCAATCCTCGGCATCCCTGATGCCTAACATCCCAGATGTCACAATCAATATCGTCACGATCAATATCATCACGGTTCCAAAGCTACCTGTGCTACTCGGGGTCTCAATCCCAAGTCTTCCCAGGGTCCACTCAGGTCAATAACCCGCAGATTAATGACCCTACTTGGGGGTATCAATCATAAATGCACTCCTAATCATGAGATGTGCCTCAGGGAAGCACCTCTCAGGTAGTGCGTCGTGACTACTCTGGGATACTACGAGACGTCCGGAGGAGACAACCAACCACTCCATGATACTACGAGTCGTCCGGAGGGTAACCACTCGTGAGGATGGTATATGGAAAAACATTTCATAAATCATTTCAAAACCGTTCAAAGGGACCTATGCCCGGGATTTCCATAAAACCATCGTAGATCCATAATTGGGTCTCGTTCTCGAAGTATAACTTTCATAATTCATTTTCACAAATCCAATTTCTAAATTCAAGGGACTCAGCCCAAATTCCATTTCATAAACCAACTCGGCCTCAAGCCCGATATTATAACCAATTAGCCATTTAGCCCAATCATGCAAATCAAATGGGCCTCCAGCCCGATATCTCATTAAATAGAATGGACTCCAAGTCCAATAGTTTCCAAATCAAATGGGTCTCATGCCCGATTCCATATTTCCAAATCCAAAACCATTCCATCAAACCATAATAGAAATACCAGCACGTATAAGCACAATATAAAACCATAAATCTCGAAATATGTGCAAATACGTAATTCATCAATACCACAATCAAATCCATCATAAATCACATATTCAAAACATATAAAACAGTTATGCATGCATCAATTTAGAAATCAATGTCCACTAACAGACCGTCCTAGATGCCCACTCGATACGCGTGTCATAAGCCTCCCTGGCTAAATCATCATCTTTGGAACTCCCAAGCCTGTCCAAATCATACTCGAAGGTCAATAATCAACCATACAAGTTTATAGGATAAACCCCCAAAATTCTCAAAAAAGTCAACATGTCTTGGACACGTTTCCAGAGGTGAAAACCCTCAATTTGACCAACATAACGATCTATGATCGACCCGAAACCACCACCATTGGATTCAGATCGTCGAAACCTTTCAAATGACACTAGACCCACCTCAAAATTTAAGGCCACACGCCTGGTCAACACACGATCAATGTGTGAACAATACCTTAGCACTAATAATCATGACAGTGCCACGTGTTGGACTGTCATTGGTTCCTTGTCTAACATGTCAGTCTAACATTGTCAGACCTAACATGACGACGCCATCGTGATGATGTCATCACTGACATCATCGTGATATCGTCTCCTTCCTCCGTCCGGGTCTGCAACCGGGTCGCACAGTACCCGCGACCTGACCCGACCGGAAACCAAACCTCTGGCCACCGTTTTCGATGTCTTTGGTTCCCATGTGATCGTCCAGTCATCCTTAATCAATCCATGCGATTAAAATCTGGAAAAACACCCTAGAAACTACCTGTTCAATTTGATCGAAAGAGAGAAGGGATGGATATGCATGAATGATAAAGGGAGGGGCAATGGATGAGTGACACTTGTCACTCATCCATTGGGCCTGACCAAAATATCTGGGCCCACATGAGGACAAATGTCAACTCGTCTCGTAATTTGTGTAATAATTCCTCGAAACTTCTGTGACCCGTAACTTTCTCGTCGAATGTCCAATTTCGATGTACCGCCTGTCTACGGACTCGTATTAACTCGATCCACGTAACGATCATCGATCTTCGTGCATTTGACCATCCGGGTCAAAAGTCAACATTTTGCCAAATTCAAAGGGTAAAATGGTCATTTCACACCATCTGTCCGTATTCTCTCAACTAATCAGGGATTAGTCACAATAATCCTACTTAATTAATATTTCATCCCAATATTCAGGATGTGTCGTTACATCTGGAATAATCGATTTCTAACTCAAACTCTTCTCAAAATTCTCCCAGTCACTTGGCAAACACTTAAGACATGCCCAACACGTATTCCCTGAGAACTCCAGAGACAAACCAACCAATTCACCAACCAATCCAAACTCTGGTTACCTCCAAAGGCCAACTGACTTACTTCTACCAAGACATACCAATCCTAAGTACAAAGTCCCGTCAGTTACCTATCTTGACCCCCATCCTAATGATACGAAGGGTCGGATCCTGAAACTATGATGCACACATCCGATTCAGCAATATAATTCTCACTGGAACACTGTTTAATAACACCCCACGATCATCTACTATCATTACAAACCTTTCATCTGGAGCTCTAATAACTAGGTAGACGAATCGTACTCAAAAGAAATAGCTAGCCTACAACTCTCTTACTCATGACATCACTACTATATTCATTTTTTCGAATGGCACTTAAACGTCTCGTCATAGTCCTTAACTAGCTCGAACCAACTCATCTATCTTGAGCTCAACTCCCTCGGAGTACCAATACATCAGGATCAGGTTATCTATAAAGCTCCTAAATATCTCACCAGGAGATAGTGAATCCTACTCGTCTATACCTACATCACCGTGGAAAGCTACAAAACACGAGTAAATAGTTTATCGCAAGAGATCTCACATGACAGGACCCACCCCGATCCCACAGGGACCAACAGGGGACGTGCCCTGCTCCCGTCTGACACCCAATAATTGATACCAATTTTAACCTCAAAACATCAAATGCATAAATAACCAATTTAAAGTTATACATCAAATCCGAATTAAACAGATGTCAGACAAGGGATGAAATCCAAAATTACAAGATGAGAGCACGACTCTAAAGTAAACCTGCGGGTAAACCACCCAACAGGGGTTCAGGTACGCAGAAGTAGATCTATGCCTCAGCCTCAGGTTCCTCCTCTACCTCAGTATCACGACCTGGAGGGGTTACCAAAAACATTAAGGGTGAGTGGACCGAAACTTAAGATTATAAAATCATTTGATAAGTAAAACATATAATTTACCCCTCCGTTTTCCAAACATGCATGCCATCGTATTTAAAATCATAAGTCATATAATATGAACCATAAGGCATGAAATAAAACCATAAGTATAATTTTAGTTGCTGCACTATACACTCCAATCCCGACATCCCTGATGTCGGCTACGCGTGCCACTCGGGTCTCAATTTCCGAGTTCAATCCCCGAACCCCGTTCGGGTACAGCATCCCTGATGCTTAGCGTCATAGACGCTGGACGTACTAGACGTCCGTGACCTCTCCGGGGTACCTCATCCGGATGAGACAATATAATATGGAAGGATCTATACAGTGCAGTACCAAATACATTTTATTGATATCCACATGCAAAACATATATAAAATCCAATCAATCTTTAAGTTTCATCAGACGGGTCTCAAGCCCAAATATCGTGAAACGCCGTAACCATAATTTCCATATCATCAAAACCATTATTTGTTTTTAGCATGTGAATATGTATAATAAACCAGAAAACATTTATGCACGCAAAGGTTTAAGAAAATGGCCCACTCACAGTACAGTCCTGCTGAAAACCGAACGTATACCCTCGTTCTGGTACGATTATACAATCCCTGTCATATCCAAAGCATATGCAAAGGTCAATACAAACCCCTAACACTCAATCATGAAACCCTAGACCGAAACCGGCCCGGGAAAGCCGCCCGAACGCGCTTCCCAATGCAATAAACCTCATTTTAACCAACTTAAAGATCTCCGATCGACCCGAAACCACCGCCATTGGATCCGGATCGTCGAAACCTAAAGAATGGTGGTGGTCCCACCAAAATTACTGTTCACACGCCCCCCATGCGCCTGGTCAACCCTCTGGTCAACCGTGCTACAGTACGGCTGACGTCAGCATGACGTCATCACTGACAGTGTCAGAGGACACGTGTCAGCAGTCCATTGGTCACTGGTCTGACAGTTTCTGACATGATGACATCATCATGACATCACTGCTGACGTCAGCATGATGACGTCATCAGCTACAGTAACCGGGTCAGCGAACCGGGTCACCGCAGACCCACGGCTCGACCTGATCACAGATCGTGATTCCGACCACCATTTCAGGTGAGGTTTGTTCCTATGGACTCGTCTCAACCTCAACTATGGTTCTGTGCAAAAGAAACTAGATTCTAGATTGAATAACCTACCTGAAAATCGACGAGAAGGTTGGCTGCCGGTTCTGGTTATCTTCTCCGGCGAGTCGACGATTTTCCAGTCACGGTCCTGGGTTCAAACTGGTCGTCAAGGTCCCCTAAATGTGTCCTAACAATAACCAAACAATGTCAACGTCAAAAACAGACGTTTCGAAGCAGGGAAGGAAAACGGGCACTCACGGGTTTAACGTCCTATCGCCGCCGTGTCGCCGCCGTACACCGTCCAGACCAGTTCCTCGTCGTCCTGTCGTCACGGTGAACCCAACCGTACGTTGGTTCGAGTCCCAGAGTGAAGGTTTGGATGGTTTGGTGACTTGGGCTGTTCGGGTTTCCTTCTCGGGTCTGAGGGAATGCCGGCCGTGCAGGGCGGCCGTGGAGTGGTGGCCGGCGTCCGGGGGTGGCTGTTGGCTGCCTAGGGGTGTGAGGTTGAGTGGTGAGGGCTGCTGAGTTGGTTCCAAGAGGAAATCGTGCTAACCGGGTTGAGAGAATGAAAACATAGGTGTATGGTCTCATGGGTTTTAATACAGATCATGCATAAGAATTCAAGGGCCCAGATTGAATCTCAGAATGAGATCAAAGGTAAGGATTAGATCTGGAGATTTCAGATCTAAGGGCTGTGATTAAAAGTTGGTTTTAATGGTATTTAAACCCATAGTGGATCTGATCCAATCTAGCCAATGGGTGAGTGACACTTGTCACTCACCAGGTGTCCTCCAATCAGATTTCCAGAATAAAATATTTGGCACGAAAACCGAGACACGAACCTCCCGATTTCACGTTTCTGACCATAACTTCCTCGTACGAAGTCCGATTTCGGCGTGCCGCCTGTCTACGGACTCAGGACGTCGAGACCTACCTAACGGTCCTTGAGTCTCGTGAAAATTAATTATCAAATGAAAAGTCAACATTTTCGCCCCAACCATCAAAATTACGGAAATGCCCCTGAACTTCCGATAGTCATAACTTTTTCCCTGATCGTCCGAAATGGACATGCCACCTGTCTATGAACTCGTGACGTCCCGAACTACGTCACGGTCATAGGTCAAAGTCCATTTAATTTATAAATCAAAAAGTCAATATTTGGTCATACCAATCACAAGGGTAAAAGCGTCAATTCACATATTAAATTATAATATTAAAATCCTCGAATTTCCGGGGTGTTACATCACATGCCTAGCTGCAAAAGCAAACTTTCACGTGCAGCATAAGTACACAATCTAAACCCGTGTATCGATGCATCACTGTCATTTCCACGACCACTATTATCGTCCAAGGTAACCAAACTAGAGCCGCAGTCAAACGTTCCTAAATTCCTAAGAATCATGCTCACACAACTTATCTCAAACAAAATTAACTTCCTTCCTAGTCAATCGCTCTAACGGCTACAATCTTGGAGAACATCCTCCACCAAATGCCCGTAATACTAATCAGGTCTGAGAAAATCCAAGTCTCGGTTACCGTGGTTGGTTGAAGCTAATCCAAAGCCATCTTGATCCACAACCCACTCGATCCACAGCTAATTTGATCCTCAACCATCTAACTCAATCCTCGGATGATCTATACAGTCTTCTCAGCCGTAAAAATATGACCCATGACACCAACACGGGTCCGTCAAATTGTTACTCATTCTCACCATTAGTATCCTTCACGCGTCTTCACACTTCTCCTACAAGCAAGACATAGCAGAAGAAAATTAAATTATACGCTATAGAACTTATCACCACTTAATATACTAATTACGAATTTCCTCCACTTAGCACATGATAATGTCCCATATAAAGAAGATCAAAGACGATGAAATCAAGGTGATCCGTAGCAGATGTGATTATCGTCATCGTGCATCACTATGTACCTTCTGTTCCTCAATTCAGTCCAGACCTAGCCCAAAACCTAAGTGTCTGGCCCTTAGATAACCTTCGGAATCGAGTGAAGTCACAATCCTACCCGGAAGTCCTTGCAATAGAAGCAGAAAGTGAGAAGTCTTCTTCACCAACCAATAATATCTGTAGCGATTCTCCCACAAGCGTATCACGCCTCAAATCATTTCAACTTTTGCAAGCTTATACGTCCATAAAAATCCAAGGGCGATGAACAAATGACGAATGTTCACTAAGAACTTCCACGAGAAAAAATACTTGTTCTGCACTAGCACACTGGTTAGCTTCTGATAGTCAATCTGCAATCTCAAGGTTCGATCCACCTTTTGCATAACGAGATTGGGCACCCCAATGGTAACAAACCCCAAATATGTTAAATCCTGCAACTGAACACTCAATTCTCTTACTTTGTCGGTACCATCCGAAACGGTGGTTGCGAAAGAAATTAAATACTCGGAACCACCTTCGGAGTTGACAACCCCGTAAATCGTTTGACTATGCATCCGGAGACTACTGCACACTCGATATCTCCCCCAAGTTCTCTGAGATATCCAAAAACATCGCAACACATGCCCAATATCCTTATCAACCCAACTTTAGTATCTTTCCGACCTCTGAGTCGTAAGTCTCGAAGAAAGTATCCTCTGGTCCCACCAAAGGACCAACCATGACAAATCAGGACTACCAAATACATATGGTTCCTCAAACACTCGACGAAGGAATAACAAGTAGTCCACCAATCCATCACTAGGATCCCGTCTAAATCATCAATGTCCAGGGAGTTCAGTCTTTGTTACATTCCATTAAACTCGCAAGGTCTACATTCACCTCACTAGCCACTAGCATAGTACCCGTCGGGGTACCGATACTCGAGTCCCAACCTAGTGGGATCAACTCATGGTCAACAAGAAGTGTAACTTCGTAATTCAGCATACTCGCACATAACAAGGCAAGACGAACCACTATCTCTCATCCAGGTGTAATGCGCATGCCAAGAAGTCCCACCGGACTAGATTATATTTGTAATTTCAACCGTCCCTCTTGGGATCCTCTTCGTCTCGCTCAACGGCCACAACCATCACATGGTTTCCATGCGAAATCTCGGACCTAGAAACGTCCCTCATTCACGATCCCTGGCTAATGCATCCTCTAGACGTCCTTGGCGTCAGCTAGAACCATCCAATCACTGCTGGGATTCTGATAAACTCATCTCCAACTAAGGTGTCACATCTTCTAGAGTCCAGAATATGGTGAATCCCCTCGCCAGTACCATCACTTAAGTCATACTCCAATAACTCGACACAAACCAATGAATCTTCATTGCTTTAATCATTGTCGCATCCAGTGCGACTGAAGCCAATTCCAAAAATCTCTGTTCATACCGCGCAACCATCAAGTCTCCCTGCTCCAAGCTCAGGGACTCCACCTCTCGGTGATCTCATCCCCCACCCTAGATAGCAATGTATGCCACCAACTCTGTGCAGACTGATCAAAGAAGAGTACTGATAGCGGAATCGTGAGCTCATGCGGGAAACCTATCTCCCGAACCATCCGCTCCAAGCATGAGATCCAATGATTGGTCCCTCAGGATCCGATCCACATGTACATGTTCCTCATAATAACGTTCAATAATTCGTGATCCAGGGTGATTAGCAACCCATGCTACTCCTAGCAGTAAACCCATCATGATTGGCCTTCGGTCACAACTCTCAATAAGAGCTATCCTAGGATACAGTCTACCAGCACCCCACGGCTCCAATGCCTAACATAACAGTTCCAAGGTCTTTTCCCATTTAACTTTTCTCGCTATTCCTATCCTAACTCTCACTTCCAAGCTGATGACGGGGCTATCGTCGTAAAGGAATCACACTCGTAATGAAACTATCATATACACCCAGTGTGTGATTCCCTTGAAGAGCAACCCAGTGCTCTAATACCAAAATGACAAGACCCACCCCGTAATCCCCTTGGATTAGCAGGGAATATTGTGCTCCCATTTGACACGACCTTGTAAAATGACCCTATTACACTCGGTAGTAAAATAAACATCTTAACTACGTGTCAGATCAGGGATAACACCCCATAATAACCTGAATAATCAGAGTACGCACTCACAGTGATGCCTCAACCTTCCTACAGCCCGCGTCCACAACAAACCTGAAGGGTGCCAAAACCAAAAACAAAGTGTGAGTGGACAACAAATAGAACGTTGAAAAACCATTTTCCGAAATACATCTTTTAACCCTCCGTTTCATAAAACATGCATGCATAGCCAATAAAACATTGCTTGAAAATAAAACCACAGTTTCTATATAAACCTTAGTTCCAACCCAAAACCACATAAACATAAAAAATCCCCCAGGCCCACATGCTAATGAAATCATCGGCTCTAAGTCGCTTTGAAAACGTTTACAAATAATCATTAAGTAAACCGCACATCAAAATACATGCCAAACCTGTTCTCACTGGCCCAGCCAGCTCAATGTCAAACCTCATCATACTGGTCCAACCAGCTGCTAGTCCAACTAGCATCCCAGGTGCACTACTGGTAGAAGAGTACGGAATCTACAGGATCCAACCCCGTCGGTACGTGGGGCGTCCACCTCGTTTACGTCCGAGCCCGTCTCTGGGAGTCTACAGAGTCCAACTCCGGATATGGATATCCAATCGCCTGAGGTAAACTAATCCAACATACAGAATTCAGAAACCAAACTGAAACATAATTGAGTACAAAACAACAAACCAAAACAGTTTCCATACGGGCTCCAGCCCAAAGCACAGTTTTCCAAAAACCAACTTGTTCTAATATCCAGAAATTTAATCATAAACATTTTAAATCCAAAATTTATCCAACAGTCGAAAACATAGTCATAATCACGACAAATTATATCATAAAGCCAGTAAAAATATATAAATAGACATGCAACAGAGTCATGAAAGAAACTGTCCACTCACAGTACCACCGCACGCTCAAACCATGAACCATAAGCTAATCCTAAGCCTCCGGGCCTATCCAAAGCATACCCAAGGGTCACTATCACCTTATATAAATCCATATGTAAAACCCCCAAAAATCCCGGAACCAAGAATGTGTCTTGAACACGCTTCCCGAGGAGAAAAACCTCCATATGACCTACCAAAAGATCTCTGATTGACCTAAAACCACCACCATTGGATTCAGAAGGTCGAAACTTTTCGAACAAAAATCGTTTGACCTCAAAATGCGTGTCCATCTTCCCACACGCGTTGGTCAAAGTCAAATCAACAAAAGTCAATGTTGGTCAACGCTGATGTCATCTATCGATGCACTAACGTGGCATTGACAAGGTCTAACACCCCTGCCACATGACAATCTCTGACACGTCCCACGTGGCACCACCAATCCCCTACCACGTGGCACCTGACATGTATCAGATGACGTCACCAGGTGACATCACCTCATCATGACGTCATCACTCACTGGAGAAGATGACCTGCGCCGCCGCTCGCCGATCGAAAAACCTCAATTTTTTGCACGAAACTTCAAACCTTCATATCTCCTTCATTTCGCAACCAAATCTTACAAATGTTATATGGAAATTCATCTAATCAAGCCAAGGAATCCAAAAATGAAACCAGAATTGAGAAAATTTACTTGGATTTGGAGATATAAGCCTAGAAAGTTTCGACCAGATTTCAAACTCCCAAACTGTGCATTCCTTGCGGTCCTACCCTTCAAGCCTGAGCTCAACTTGCTCATTGGGTTCCCTAGAACCTGTTTCAAGCCATGGATTCTCTCAAACGCCCCTAAAACTAAAGGTTCAAAGATTGGATGTTAATGGTTTTTGTGTGTGTGTTTCTTTGGATGGGAAAGAGGAGAAAGGTGGGAGTGATAAAATCCCATCAAACTTATCCAATTATCCCAAAATATCCATAATTTTCACATTCCTAAAATGCCCTTTCCCTAAATAGTGAGGCCATACACATCCTAGGGGTAAAATTGTCCAAACATCCATTTAATTTTCGTAAAATCCAGGAAAAATCTAGAAAAATTTCCTTAAATTCCGAATTTACAGGTCGGGACGTTACAATCTACCCCCTTAAAGAATTTCATCTGCGAAATTTGCACTAACCCATGTCCAAAGCTGCTGAAATTCAATCATGCCTCCACTTCAAAGCCCCTACATGTCCACGTACACGTCCTACATCTATCCATGGCACATATCAGTCAAATGTCACTCGACGTCAGCTGCAATCCAACAGTCAATATTGAAACTCTGATCAATCTCCATGACCATATCCGAGAGTAATCAAACTGTCCTTGGAATTCCAAAACTTAACTCACAAGACTCTCTCGAGGCATTGACACTCGTCCTCTATACCTGCCACCATGCAGGTATAACTCAGAACCTCGTCTGTCATCTTTGCTCCCAATGAGCTAGCTCAAGTCCTCTTCTAGTAAACGGTCTCGAACCGTAAACATAACCACGACGCACCTTCGTGACCAGCCAATAACCCATCTGCTCCATTGTTTCTGTCCGAGTTTCATGTCAAATGCTCGACTAGTACTAGAGTCCCCTCAGGGTACCTCGACTCATTTAGAGATCAACTCTATGATCCTAACACCTCTCTAGTCCCAAACTGTCACCTTACTGATCTGTAATGTATTCTAAACAAATCGAATATTTTCTCTGGCCAAGATAATCACAAGTCTATTTTTCTAGGGTTCCTCTTGCCAACCATGGCCATGAGCTCCAAGCTCGCACAACAACTGAACCCTCTAAAGTCTCTCTACTCTAGAGCACAGTGTTCAATGCCCGGCCCCAGTATCTCAATGAAAATTCAGCATTGGATCCAATACGATTACCATACCATGTCTGTAAGGACCTGTCCCAATCCCCCAGGGATTAACGCGGGACGCGCCTGATCCCGTCTGACATGGAGTGTTAGACAAGGAAAATTCTGACTTTAGCCCGCTCGGGGCTTCAGAGTACGCCAGGATCCGGAGGAGGTATGTGATATCTCGGTCTCAGCTACAACCCGCATCCGCGATCAACCTGAAGGGCAGTCAAAACATTAAAAGCTGTGAGTGGACAAAACAAAGAATTTCTAAAAACATTTTATAAGAAAAGACGTTTATACCTTTCACTAAAAAACATGCATGCATTCGAAAACCAATTTATCAAACCAATAGGGCCTTGGCCCAAGATCGTAAATGAAACCAATCAGATGGGCCACTGCCCAAATCCATGTGGGACTCAGCCCAAAACCAGTACATCATATATCATATAACATATACATATAAATCACATAACCAATCTTGTCACGGTTTCTAAAGCTACGCGCATGCTACCCGGGGTCTCAACTCCCAAGTCTCCTTAGGATCCAATCGGGTCATTGTCCGTAGATCAATGACCCTCCATGGAGGTTATAATCCATAAGCCTTCCTGAGAGTAAGGTACCCAACGAGGGCGACTCCACTCAGTTAGTGTTCCGTGACTACTCCAGGGTCCATTCAGGCCAACGACCCTCCCCGTAGGAGACAATCCAAATAAGGTTCCCATAAACCATCATGAACTCGGAAATCCATTTAGGGTCCCCGACTCGAAACACAATCTTACACCAATTAGGCCTCAAGCCAGAACTCATGACTCAATTGGGCATCGAGCCCGATATCTCAAGGTCAGTCACGATTCCAATCGTAGTGATACGTGCAACCATCCGTCTAGGACCGCCCTCAATCCTAGTATGTCGTCCTGAACGAATCAACCGACGCAACCACCACTAGATCATGCTGGACTCGTCACCGATTAATATCCTGAACTGTCAGCACTCTGAAGTTGAGCCTCCAGAGGCTGCTCGACAACGGGTCGTGCATCGTGACCTCTCCGGAAGGAACACATCCCAGTCTGGAGGCGAACGTCGTATCGTCCGTCGCCGCGCACAAAGCACTCGCGGCGACCACGACTCAGACCCATAGGTCACCAATAGGGCCACATGCCCGAGACAAAACCAAATGGGTCTCAAGCCCGAGTTTATCCTTTTTTAAACCCAAAACCATTTCATTTAAACCATCATCAAAAGGATAGTACGAATAAGCACCGTATAAGGTTGAAACCTCGAAATACGTGCCAATATGTGAACACACACAAATGCACTCATTGCATCACAAAACATGTATTAAGACACATAATAAACATTTATGCATGCATCAATTTAGAAAACAAGGTCCACTCACATACCGTCTGAGCTGCCACCTCGATACGCGTGCCATATGGCTCTCCCGGGCCAAACACCGTCACCGGGACTGCCAAACCTGTCCAAATCACTCTAGAGGGTTACTAACTACTTAAATAACCCCTCACTAAAGCTCCATAATTTTATGGAATTTTTAACTATTTTTAAACTCGATCATAAACCTTCGGACACCCCGAAACATATCGAAACGATGCTCGATCGACACGAAACCAGTCCCAAAATGTTCGTTATATCGAATAGATGATTTCACATGTTGGAAGCTTCCCCAAAAGAGGCTTCACGTGCCCCCATGCACGGTCAAAGTTCCTGCGCAGGAAACCCACGCACCAGGAACAGTGCGTCTTCAACCTTTCGCTAGCTGGTCTGAACTGGCCGGTCCGGTCCAATTTGCAGCCTGGTCCAGCTGAACCGGTGGATCCGATTCGGTTCCATACCTCTTTCTTTTTTTCATCCTTTTTCATTCATTCCAACTAACAACATTTCCTACCCAACCATGTCCTCAAAACCTAGAAACCAAGCCTAAAACCCATTGGTTCTGAAAACCATTTTGAACCCAAACTTTCAACCTGGGTTCAGGGCACTTCTAGGGGTCAAAGCATCAACCTAAGGGTTCCAATCTACCCCCTTAAAGAATTTCATCTGCGAAATTTGCACTAACCCATGTCCAAAGCTGCTGAAATTCAATCATGCCTCCACTTCAAAGCCCCTACATGTCCACGTACACGTCCTACATCTATCCATGGCACATATCAGTCAAACGTCACTCGACGTCAGCTGCAATCCAACAGTCAATATTGAAACTCTGATCAATCTCCATGACCATATCCGAGAGTAATCAAACTGTCCTTGGAATTCCAAAACTTAACTCACAAGACTCTCTCGAGGCATTGACACTCGTCCTCTATACCTGCCACCATGCAGGTATAACTCAGAACCTCGTCTGTCATCTTTGCTCCCAATGAGCTAGCTCAAGTCCTCTTCTAGTAAACGGTCTCGAACCGTAAACATAACCACGACGCACCTTCGTGACCAGCCAATAACCCATCTGCTCCATTGTTTCTGTCCGAGTTTCATGTCAAATGCTCGACTAGTACTAGAGTCCACTCAGGGTACCTCGACTCATTTAGAGATCAACTCTATGATCCTAACACCTCTCTAGTCCCAAACTGTCACCTTACTGATCTGTAATGTATTCTAAACAAATCGAATATTTTCTCTGGCCAAGATAATCACAAGTCTATTTTTCTAGGGTTCCTCTTGCCAACCATGGCCATGAGCTCCAAGCTCGCACAACAACTGAACCCTCTAAAGTCTCTCTACTCTAGAGCACAGTGTTCAATGCCCGGCCCCAGTATCTCAATGAAAATTCAGCATTGGATCCAATACGATTACCATACCATGTCTGTAAGGACCTGTCCCAATCCCCCAGGGATTAACGCGGGACGCGCCTGATCCCGTCTGACATGGAGTGTTAGACAAGGAAAATTCTGACTTTAGCCCGCTCGGGGCTTCAGAGTACGCCAGGATCCGGAGGAGGTATGTGATATCTCGGTCTCAGCTACAACCCGCATCCGCGATCAACCTGAAGGGCAGTCAAAACATTAAAAGCTGTGAGTGGACAAAACAAAGAATTTCTAAAAACATTTTATAAGAAAAGACGTTTATACCTTTCACTAAAAAACATGCATGCATTCGAAAACCAATTTATCAAACCAATAGGGCCTTGGCCCAAGATCGTAAATGAAACCAATCAGATGGGCCACTGCCCAAATCCATGTGGGACTCAGCCCAAAACCAGTACATCATATATCATATAACATATACATATAAATCACATAACCAATCTTGTCACGGTTTCTAAAGCTACGCGCATGCTACCCGGGGTCTCAACTCCCAAGTCTCCTTAGGATCCAATCGGGTCATTGTCCGTAGATCAATGACCCTCCATGGAGGTTATAATCCATAAGCCTTCCTGAGAGTAAGGTACCCAACGAGGGCGACTCCACTCAGTTAGTGTTCCGTGACTACTCCAGGGTCCATTCAGGCCAACGACCCTCCCCGTAGGAGACAATCCAAATAAGGTTCCCATAAACCATCATGAACTCGGAAATCCATTTAGGGTCCCCGACTCGAAACACAATCTTACACCAATTAGGCCTCAAGCCAGAACTCATGACTCAATTGGGCATCGAGCCCGATATCTCAAGGTCAGTCACGATTCCAATCGTAGTGATACGTGCAACCATCCGTCTAGGACCGCCCTCAATCCTAGTATGTCGTCCTGAACGAATCAACCGACGCAACCACCACTAGATCATGCTGGACTCGTCACCGATTAATATCCTGAACTGTCAGCACTCTGAAGTTGAGCCTCCAGAGGCTGCTCGACAACGGGTCGTGCATCGTGACCTCTCCGGAAGGAACACATCCCAGTCTGGAGGCGAACGTCGTATCGTCCGTCGCCGCGCACAAAGCACTCGCGGCGACCACGACTCAGACCCATAGGTCACCAATAGGGCCACATGCCCGAGACAAAACCAAATGGGTCTCAAGCCCGAGTTTATCCTTTTTTAAACCCAAAACCATTTCATTTAAACCATCATCAAAAGGATAGTACGAATAAGCACCGTATAAGGTTGAAACCTCGAAATACGTGCCAATATGTGAACACACACAAATGCACTCATTGCATCACAAAACATGTATTAAGACACATAATAAACATTTATGCATGCATCAATTTAGAAAACAAGGTCCACTCACATACCGTCTGAGCTGCCACCTCGATACGCGTGCCATATGGCTCTCCCGGGCCAAACACCGTCACCGGGACTGCCAAACCTGTCCAAATCACTCTAGAGGGTTACTAACTACTTAAATAACCCCTCACTAAAGCTCCATAATTTTATGGAATTTTTAACTATTTTTAAACTCGATCATAAACCTTCGGACACCCCGAAACATATCGAAACGATGCTCGATCGACACGAAACCAGTCCCAAAATGTTCGTTATATCGAATAGATGATTTCACATGTTGGAAGCTTCCCCAAAAGAGGCTTCACGTGCCCCCATGCACGGTCAAAGTTCCTGCGCAGGAAACCCACGCACCAGGAACAGTGCGTCTTCAACCTTTCGCTAGCTGGTCTGAACTGGCCGGTCCGGTCCAATTTGCAGCCTGGTCCAGCTGAACCGGTGGATCCGATTCGGTTCCATACCTCTTTCTTTTTTTCATCCTTTTTCATTCATTCCAACTAACAACATTTCCTACCCAACCATGTCCTCAAAACCTAGAAACCAAGCCTAAAACCCATTGGTTCTGAAAACCATTTTGAACCCAAACTTTCAACCTGGGTTCAGGGCACTTCTAGGGGTCAAAGCATCAACCTAAGGGTTCCAATCTACCCCCTTAAAGAATTTCATCTGCGAAATTTGCACTAACCCATGTCCAAAGCTGCTGAAATTCAATCATGCCTCCACTTCAAAGCCCCTACATGTCCACGTACACGTCCTACATCTATCCATGGCACATATCAGTCAAACGTCACTCGACGTCAGCTGCAATCCAACAGTCAATATTGAAACTCTGATCAATCTCCATGACCATATCCGAGAGTAATCAAACTGTCCTTGGAATTCCAAAACTTAACTCACAAGACTCTCTCGAGGCATTGACACTCGTCCTCTATACCTGCCACCATGCAGGTATAACTCAGAACCTCGTCTGTCATCTTTGCTCCCAATGAGCTAGCTCAAGTCCTCTTCTAGTAAACGGTCTCGAACCGTAAACATAACCACGACGCACCTTCGTGACCAGCCAATAACCCATCTGCTCCATTGTTTCTGTCCGAGTTTCATGTCAAATGCTCGACTAGTACTAGAGTCCACTCAGGGTACCTCGACTCATTTAGAGATCAACTCTATGATCCTAACACCTCTCTAGTCCCAAACTGTCACCTTACTGATCTGTAATGTATTCTAAACAAATCGAATATTTTCTCTGGCCAAGATAATCACAAGTCTATTTTTCTAGGGTTCCTCTTGCCAACCATGGCCATGAGCTCCAAGCTCGCACAACAACTGAACCCTCTAAAGTCTCTCTACTCTAGAGCACAGTGTTCAATGCCCGGCCCCAGTATCTCAATGAAAATTCAGCATTGGATCCAATACGATTACCATACCATGTCTGTAAGGACCTGTCCCAATCCCCCAGGGATTAACGCGGGACGCGCCTGATCCCGTCTGACATGGAGTGTTAGACAAGGAAAATTCTGACTTTAGCCCGCTCGGGGCTTCAGAGTACGCCAGGATCCGGAGGAGGTATGTGATATCTCGGTCTCAGCTACAACCCGCATCCGCGATCAACCTGAAGGGCAGTCAAAACATTAAAAGCTGTGAGTGGACAAAACAAAGAATTTCTAAAAACATTTTATAAGAAAAGACGTTTATACCTTTCACTAAAAAACATGCATGCATTCGAAAACCAATTTATCAAACCAATAGGGCCTTGGCCCAAGATCGTAAATGAAACCAATCAGATGGGCCACTGCCCAAATCCATGTGGGACTCAGCCCAAAACCAGTACATCATATATCATATAACATATACATATAAATCACATAACCAATCTTGTCACGGTTTCTAAAGCTACGCGCATGCTACCCGGGGTCTCAACTCCCAAGTCTCCTTAGGATCCAATCGGGTCATTGTCCGTAGATCAATGACCCTCCATGGAGGTTATAATCCATAAGCCTTCCTGAGAGTAAGGTACCCAACGAGGGCGACTCCACTCAGTTAGTGTTCCGTGACTACTCCAGGGTCCATTCAGGCCAACGACCCTCCCCGTAGGAGACAATCCAAATAAGGTTCCCATAAACCATCATGAACTCGGAAATCCATTTAGGGTCCCCGACTCGAAACACAATCTTACACCAATTAGGCCTCAAGCCAGAACTCATGACTCAATTGGGCATCGAGCCCGATATCTCAAGGTCAGTCACGATTCCAATCGTAGTGATACGTGCAACCATCCGTCTAGGACCGCCCTCAATCCTAGTATGTCGTCCTGAACGAATCAACCGACGCAACCACCACTAGATCATGCTGGACTCGTCACCGATTAATATCCTGAACTGTCAGCACTCTGAAGTTGAGCCTCCAGAGGCTGCTCGACAACGGGTCGTGCATCGTGACCTCTCCGGAAGGAACACATCCCAGTCTGGAGGCGAACGTCGTATCGTCCGTCGCCGCGCACAAAGCACTCGCGGCGACCACGACTCAGACCCATAGGTCACCAATAGGGCCACATGCCCGAGACAAAACCAAATGGGTCTCAAGCCCGAGTTTATCCTTTTTTAAACCCAAAACCATTTCATTTAAACCATCATCAAAAGGATAGTACGAATAAGCACCGTATAAGGTTGAAACCTCGAAATACGTGCCAATATGTGAACACACACAAATGCACTCATTGCATCACAAAACATGTATTAAGACACATAATAAACATTTATGCATGCATCAATTTAGAAAACAAGGTCCACTCACATACCGTCTGAGCTGCCACCTCGATACGCGTGCCATATGGCTCTCCCGGGCCAAACACCGTCACCGGGACTGCCAAACCTGTCCAAATCACTCTAGAGGGTTACTAACTACTTAAATAACCCCTCACTAAAGCTCCATAATTTTATGGAATTTTTAACTATTTTTAAACTCGATCATAAACCTTCGGACACCCCGAAACATATCGAAACGATGCTCGATCGACACGAAACCAGTCCCAAAATGTTCGTTATATCGAATAGATGATTTCACATGTTGGAAGCTTCCCCAAAAGAGGCTTCACGTGCCCCCATGCACGGTCAAAGTTCCTGCGCAGGAAACCCACGCACCAGGAACAGTGCGTCTTCAACCTTTCGCTAGCTGGTCTGAACTGGCCGGTCCGGTCCAATTTGCAGCCTGGTCCAGCTGAACCGGTGGATCCGATTCGGTTCCATACCTCTTTCTTTTTTTCATCCTTTTTCATTCATTCCAACTAACAACATTTCCTACCCAACCATGTCCTCAAAACCTAGAAACCAAGCCTAAAACCCATTGGTTCTGAAAACCATTTTGAACCCAAACTTTCAACCTGGGTTCAGGGCACTTCTAGGGGTCAAAGCATCAACCTAAGGGTTCCAATCTACCCCCTTAAAGAATTTCATCTGCGAAATTTGCACTAACCCATGTCCAAAGCTGCTGAAATTCAATCATGCCTCCACTTCAAAGCCCCTACATGTCCACGTACACGTCCTACATCTATCCATGGCACATATCAGTCAAACGTCACTCGACGTCAGCTGCAATCCAACAGTCAATATTGAAACTCTGATCAATCTCCATGACCATATCCGAGAGTAATCAAACTGTCCTTGGAATTCCAAAACTTAACTCACAAGACTCTCTCGAGGCATTGACAATCGTCCTCTATACCTGCCACCATGCAGGTATAACTCAGAACCTCGTCTGTCATCTTTGCTCCCAATGAGCTAGCTCAAGTCCTCTTCTAGTAAACGGTCTCGAACCGTAAACATAACCACGACGCACCTTCGTGACCAGCCAATAACCCATCTGCTCCATTGTTTCTGTCCGAGTTTCATGTCAAATGCTCGACTAGTACTAGAGTCCACTCAGGGTACCTCGACTCATTTAGAGATCAACTCTATGATCCTAACACCTCTCTAGTCCCAAACTGTCACCTTACTGATCTGTAATGTATTCTAAACAAATCGAATATTTTCTCTGGCCAAGATAATCACAAGTCTATTTTTCTAGGGTTCCTCTTGCCAACCATGGCCATGAGCTCCAAGCTCGCACAACAACTGAACCCTCTAAAGTCTCTCTACTCTAGAGCACAGTGTTCAATGCCCGGCCCCAGTATCTCAATGAAAATTCAGCATTGGATCCAATACGATTACCATACCATGTCTGTAAGGACCTGTCCCAATCCCCCAGGGATTAACGCGGGACGCGCCTGATCCCGTCTGACATGGAGTGTTAGACAAGGAAAATTCTGACTTTAGCCCGCTCGGGGCTTCAGAGTACGCCAGGATCCGGAGGAGGTATGTGATATCTCGGTCTCAGCTACAACCCGCATCCGCGATCAACCTGAAGGGCAGTCAAAACATTAAAAGCTGTGAGTGGACAAAACAAAGAATTTCTAAAAACATTTTATAAGAAAAGACGTTTATACCTTTCACTAAAAAACATGCATGCATTCGAAAACCAATTTATCAAACCAATAGGGCCTTGGCCCAAGATCGTAAATGAAACCAATCAGATGGGCCACTGCCCAAATCCATGTGGGACTCAGCCCAAAACCAGTACATCATATATCATATAACATATACATATAAATCACATAACCAATCTTGTCACGGTTTCTAAAGCTACGCGCATGCTACCCGGGGTCTCAACTCCCAAGTCTCCTTAGGATCCAATCGGGTCATTGTCCGTAGATCAATGACCCTCCATGGAGGTTATAATCCATAAGCCTTCCTGAGAGTAAGGTACCCAACGAGGGCGACTCCACTCAGTTAGTGTTCCGTGACTACTCCAGGGTCCATTCAGGCCAACGACCCTCCCCGTAGGAGACAATCCAAATAAGGTTCCCATAAACCATCATGAACTCGGAAATCCATTTAGGGTCCCCGACTCGAAACACAATCTTACACCAATTAGGCCTCAAGCCAGAACTCATGACTCAATTGGGCATCGAGCCCGATATCTCAAGGTCAGTCACGATTCCAATCGTAGTGATACGTGCAACCATCCGTCTAGGACCGCCCTCAATCCTAGTATGTCGTCCTGAACGAATCAACCGACGCAACCACCACTAGATCATGCTGGACTCGTCACCGATTAATATCCTGAACTGTCAGCACTCTGAAGTTGAGCCTCCAGAGGCTGCTCGACAACGGGTCGTGCATCGTGACCTCTCCGGAAGGAACACATCCCAGTCTGGAGGCGAACGTCGTATCGTCCGTCGCCGCGCACAAAGCACTCGCGGCGACCACGACTCAGACCCATAGGTCACCAATAGGGCCACATGCCCGAGACAAAACCAAATGGGTCTCAAGCCCGAGTTTATCCTTTTTTAAACCCAAAACCATTTCATTTAAACCATCATCAAAAGGATAGTACGAATAAGCACCGTATAAGGTTGAAACCTCGAAATACGTGCCAATATGTGAACACACACAAATGCACTCATTGCATCACAAAACATGTATTAAGACACATAATAAACATTTATGCATGCATCAATTTAGAAAACAAGGTCCACTCACATACCGTCTGAGCTGCCACCTCGATACGCGTGCCATATGGCTCTCCCGGGCCAAACACCGTCACCGGGACTGCCAAACCTGTCCAAATCACTCTAGAGGGTTACTAACTACTTAAATAACCCCTCACTAAAGCTCCATAATTTTATGGAATTTTTAACTATTTTTAAACTCGATCATAAACCTTCGGACACCCCGAAACATATCGAAACGATGCTCGATCGACACGAAACCAGTCCCAAAATGTTCGTTACAACGAATAGATAATCTCACATGTTGGAAGCTTCCCCAAAAGAGGCTTCACGTGCCCCCATGCACGGTCAAAGTTCCTGCGCAGGAAACCCACGCACCAGGAACAGTGCGTCTTCAACTTTTCGCTAGCTGGTCTGAACTGGCCGGTCCGGTCCAATTTGCAGCCTGGTCCAGCTGAACCGGTGGATCCGATTCGGTTCCATACCTCTTTCTTTTTTTCATCCTTTTTCATTCATTCCAACTAACAACATTTCCTACCCAACCATGTCCTCAAAACCTAGAAACCAAGCCTAAAACCCATTGGTTCTGAAAACCATTTTGAACCCAAACTTTCAACCTGGGTTCAGGGCACTTCTAGGGGTCAAAGCATCAACCTAAGGGTTCCAATAGGTTCCTAGGATCACTAGAAAGAGATTGGGAGGATCGATTTGGGCTAACTTGGCCTGAAATGGAGTTCGGTGGGTCGCCACCAAAATTTCTCCAACTACCGTTCCCGACTTTCTCAGCCGACCTCAGCCTCCAAAACCTTCTCCTAAGCTTCCTACTAACCTCCTAACCCATCCTAGCCAACATCTAAGCTCCCTAACGTCCAAAATCCAAAATTGAAATTTGAAATGTACAGGGGGATTCAGATTACCCTTTTCCCGCGGTTCCTTTGCCGTCCATGGCAACTCAGCCATCTCCCTGCCTTGCCTTGGTTCACCAGCCACCCTCAACTCCTCTCATGGCCTCAGATTCACAAATGGGAAGGGTTTGGATTTGGGGGTCGTGTTTGGAGGGGTTCGGGTTTGGTTGGAAATGGAACAGGGAAGAGGGATACTAATGCATGAAGGAAAAGGAAAGGGGCAATGGATGGGTGACACTTGTCACTCATCCATTGGGCCACTTCAAAAGATCTGGGCCCACTTAAGTCCAAAAGTCCCCTTTTGACAGGACCCATCCCAATCCCCCTGGGATTAGTGCGGGATGGCCCTGCTCCCGTCTGACACGAAGTGTCAGACAAGGGATATTTCTGACCTTTGCCCTCCCGGGCTATCAGAGTACGCCAGGATCCGGAGGAGGTATGTGATATCTCGGTCTCTGCTACAGTCCACATCCGATGTCAACCTGAAGGGCAGTCAAAACATTAAAAACTGTGAGTGGACAAAAATAAAGAGTTTATAAAACATTTCATAAGGAAGACATTTGTACCCTTCACTAAAAAGCATGCATGCATTCGAAAACCATTTAACCAAAGAAAACATATGTGGGAACTAAGCCCAAAACTATTTATCATCATAAAACACAATTTCCCAAACCAATTGAAATCATGCTTATCCAATATATTCATATCCAGATCCTGTCACGGTCAATGTCCGTCAGGTCAATGTCCACCCAGGTCTCAAACCCAAGTCTCTCTAGGGTCCACCCAGGTCAATGTCCGTAGACCAATGACCCTCCTTGGAGGTAACGAACCATGCACATCCTGAGAGTAAGGAACCCAACTAGGGGGTGACTCCACTCAGTCAGTGCTCCGTGACTACTCCGGGGTCCACCCAAGCCAACGACCCTCCCCGGAGGAGACAATCATATATAAAGGATGGAGTATGAAAAACCTTTTGAAATCATTCTTTAAATCTTTCCAGCATTCATACCCGGCCCCTCATAAGCCGTCATGAACCATAAAACCTTTCATGGGTTCATGTCGGTTCCCATAAACCGTCATGACCCGTAAATCCATTTCAAGGGTTCATGCCGGTTCCCATAAACCTTCATGACCCGTAAAAACCATTTGTAACACATAACTGGGCGCTAGGCCCGAATCCACATAGAAACTGGACCTCTGGTCCGAATCGTAAACCAACTGGGACTCCGTCCCGATTCCTCGTTAAATCAAATGGACCTCAAGTCCGAGAGTTACCTTTTCAAATCCAAAATCATTTCATGAAATCATATCCAAAACCATAAGTATGGAAAAGCAGTGTAAAGCCAGAAAACCTCGATTTACGTGCAAGCACGTAAATCGCCTCGAAATATGTGAAACCATATAATTCACAAATATCCAAATCAACATCATCAAATCACATTCATAATCCATATAAAACATTTATGCATGCATCACAGTTTAGAAATCAAGGTCCACTCACAGACCGTCCGAGCTGCCATCTCGATTTGCGTGTCATACGGCTCCCCGAGCCGATCACCATCACCGGGAACCCAAACCTGTCCAAATTTTAATAGAAGGTTAATAACTACTTAATTAACCTCCTACCAAAGCCCCGTAATTTTCCCGAACTTTTAACTATTTTTAAGCCGACCCTAAACCTTAATTATCCCGAAACATATCGAGACGGTGTCCGATTGACACGAAACCAATCCCAAAATGTTCGTTACATCGAATAGAAGATTTCCCGTGTTGAACACTTTCAAAAATTATGGCCCACGCGTCTTCACGAGCCCCTAGAAAGTCAAAAATACTGTTCATCGTCTTCAACCTCCAGCAGCACTGTAGCAGACCGGTTCACTGTAGCAGCACTGTTCCGAACCGGCGTGAACGGTTCAGGGGTTTTCTGTAACACCCCGGAAATTCGAGGATTTCAATATTGTAATTTATTGTGTGATTTGACGCTTTTACCCTTGTGATGGGTATAGCCAATTGTTGACTTTTTGATTGATGAATTAAACGAACTTTGACATATGACCGTGACGTAGTTCGGGACGTCACGAGTTCATAGACAGGTGGCACGTCCAATTCGGACGATCAGGGAAAAAGTTATGACTATCGGAAGTTCAGGGGCATTATCGTAATTTGGACTTCCGGGGGGGAAATGTTGACTTTTCTTTAGGCAACTAATTTTCAGTCGACTCAAGGACCGTCAGGTAGGCCTCGACGTCCTGAGTCCGTAGACAGGCGGCACGCCGAAATCGGACTTCGTACGAGGAAGTTATGGTCAGAAACGTGAAATCGGGAGGTTCGTGTCTCGGTTTTCGTGTCGAATATTTTATTCTAAAAATTCTGATTGGAGGACACCTGGTGAGTGACAAGTGTCACTCACCCATTGGCTAGATTGGATCAGATCCACTATGGGATAAAATAGCATTAAAATCAACTTTTAAATTCAGCCCTTAGATTTGAAAACCTCCAGATCTGATCTGAACCATTGATCTCATCCTTGAGATCAAATCTGGACCGTCCGTTTCCTTTCCCTCCATTCTTTATATTTCCTACTCGAAATGCACATTATGTCCATTTTGAACAAACACCCTAGCTCATCACCCATTCTCTGTGTCTGTGTGTTGCTGGACTCACGGGGAAGGAGGGAGGCACGGCGGTGGACCGCGACAGACGGCGGCGAGGTGAGCCGGTTTCAAAACCCGAAACGGTTTTAAACCCAGATTTTGGTAACTCGAATTCCCACGTTTAGTTTTGTTCTCTATGAATCCTAATCGACTCTAGAGACTGCCAGGAACCTTTCGAGCTCGATATCGTGACCGGAGGTGATCAGGACGGTGACTAAACGGCGACAGGAAACCGGTTCTGTTCTTCGAGGTAAGCCCTCGATCCTGTCTGTTTTTCTCGATTTTGATTCCATAGAACCCTTCCTGGGATTAAGACGAGTAGTTAGGAACAAACCTGAACAAAAATGATTGAGAAATGGTGAAATGGTGACCGGGTCATGATCGCGGGTCTGATCGACCCGAGTTGCAGAGATACGGGTCAACCCGTCTGAGGACAGAGGTGATGACGTGGCACCCTGTCAGACTGTCAGGTGACGTGGACCAACTGTGAGCCGACACGTGTCACATGTCAGTGCACAGTCAGTACTGACATGTCAGTGATGTGGCCCAATTAGGGACTGCCACGTGTCGCTGACATGTTAGTGACATGGACCAGTGCCGTGCTGACACGTGGCACATGTCAGATCTGACACGTGGCCTGACATATCAGTGAGGTGGACCAATCGGGTGTTGACACGTGGCACTGTCAGAGTCTGACATGTCAGACCTGACAGCTGTCAGATGACGTCAGCATGACGTCATGCTGACGTCAGCAGTGACGTCAGCGATGACGTCAGCAGGGACTGTTCCTGCGTCGACCGACGCGTTGACTGGCGCGTGTGGGCGCGTGTGAACAGTACTTTTGGTGGGACCACCACCATTCTTTAGGTTTCGACGATCCGGATCCAATGGCGGTGGTTTCGGGTCGATCGGAGATCATTAAGTTGGTCAAAATGAGGTTTATTGCATTGGGAAGCGCGTTCGGGCGGCTTTCCCGAGCCGGTTTCGGCCTAGGCTTTCATGGTTGAATGTTGGGGGTTTAAATTGACCTTTACGAATACTTTGGACTTGACAGGGATTGTACATTTGTACCAGGACGAGGGTATACGTTCGGTTTCTAGCAGGATTGTACTGTGAGTGGGCCCGTTTTCATTAAACCCTTGCATGCTTAAATGTTTTCTGATTTACTTATATGTTCACATGCTGGAATCTATAAATGGTTTTGATGATATTGAGATTTCGGTTATGGCACGTTTCACGGTATTTGGGCATGAGACCCGTTTGATGAAACGTAACGATCGGTTCAGATTTTACCTATGTATACATATATGTTTGCATGTGGATATCAATAAAATGTATTTGGTACTGCACTGTATAGATCCTTCCATATTATATTGTCTCCACCGGATGATGTACCCCGGAGAGGTCACGGACGTCTAGAACGTCCAGCGTCTACGACGCTAAGCATCGGGGATGCTGTAACCGAACAGGGTTCGGGGATTGAACTCGGAATTGAGACCCGAGTGGCACGCGTAGCCTTGTGATTGTGACCTTATTGGACGTCAGGGACGTCAGACATCAGGGATGTCGGATTGGAGTGTATAGTGCAGTGGCTAAAATTATAGTTATGGTTTTATTACATGCCTTATGATTCATATTATATTATTTATGATTTTAAATGATGTTGCATGCATGTTTGGAAAAAGGAGGGGTAAATTATATGTTTTACTTATCAAACGATTTTATAAAATTGAGTTTCGGTCCACTCACCCTTAATGTTTTTGGTAACCCCTCCATGTCGTGATACTGAGGTAGAGGAGAAACCTGAGGCTGAGGCATAGATCTACTTCTGCGTACCTGAACCCCTGTTGGGTGGTGTACCCGCAGGTTTACTATAGAGTCGTGCTCGCAACTTGTAATTTTGGATTTCATCCCTTGTCTGACATTCGTTTAATTCGGATTTGATGTATGACTTTAATTTGGTTATTTATGCATTTGATGTTTTGAGGTTAAAATTGGTATGAATTATTGGGTGTCAGACGGGAGCAGGGCACGTCCCCTTGTGGTCCCTGTGGGATCGGGGCGGGTCCTGTCATTTTCTCCCTCTATTTTGGTCCGATTTCAACCTTAATTAATCCTATAATTCATATCTCTTCATTCCCTATCAATTCCCCTCACTAAAACTACCTAAAACCGTCCAAAATCCTATGGTTTAATCTTTGAACCATACGGTTCAAGCTTCCAAACTGCACCCATGGCTGTACAGCCGTCCTAAGCTTCCTAAAACCTTCCTAACACCATCCTAATAACCCATTTAATTCATTAAAACCAACCAAAATGACCCATAACAATAATAATGGAAAAATGGATCGAAAATGGCTAACCGGGTGCATTCTCGGGTTTGGGTCTCCGCCGTGCATGGTGGCGTCGTCCTGGGCCGGCCACCACTTCCTCCTGTCCTCCCTTCCATCTCTGGTCTCATAGGTGATCATATGGGGTTGGGTTGGATGGGTTTTGGGTTGTACAGAGAAGAGAAAAATGGTGAGATCGGGTTATGTTTTTGAATGGAAGAAAGAATGATCGATGCATGTATGTGAAGGAATGTCCAGTGGATGGGTGACACTTTTCACTCATCCATTGGGCCTCCATTAAATATCTGGGCCCCACTAAAGTCCAAAAGTTAACTCGTTTCGCAATTCGTGCAATAGTACCCTCGTACTTCCGTGAACCGTAATTTCTCCGTCGAACGTCCAAATTCGACGTGCCGCCTGTCTATGGATTCGTATCGTCCTTATCTATATAACGGTCTTTGGACCTCGGCCATCGGACCTCTTGGTCAAAAAGTCAACATTTGCCCCTTTTAACCAAAATTACCAAAATGCCCCTAAACTTCTGAACGTCATAACTTCCTCCTCGAACGTCGGAATTGAATGTGCCACCTGTCTATGAACTTGTGACGTCACGAACTACGTCACGGTCATCGATCAAAGTCCATTTGACCGCCCGATCAAAAATTCAACGTTTTGCCACGCCTAGGGGCAAAACGGTCATTTCGCATCGTTCGTCCGATTAACCTCACTAATTGTGATTAGTCACTAATCTAATCTAGGAATTTGGGACGGGTCGTTACACCTTTAATCTCGTAAAATGTACCATTGTGAATAGTATCTAGAAACATCCGTGAACCGTAACTTTTTCGGTCGAACGTCTGAATTCGACGTTCCGTCTGTCTACGGACTCGTATCGACCCGATCGACGTAATGGTCCTCGACCATCGAACCTCCCGGGTCAAAATTCAACCTTTCATCCTCGTTCAGGGGTAAAATCATAATTTCGCCCTGAACGTCTGTTAATCCTCGGCTAATTCTCGATTAGCCTCGGTAATCCGTCATTAATCTTAATTAATCCTTTAAATTTGGGACAGATCGTTACAACTTCCCCTCCTTAAAAAATTTCGTTCTCGAAATTCAAACCCACCTAATTCCACAACCAACTGTGGAATCCAATACGTCCGTATACTCGGGTGTTCTCGTGTAACCATACACGTCCACCATAAGCCCCGTACTCGTCGGTACACACTGCCACTGGAGCTTCCAAAGCTCCAACTCACCCCTCGAGAACTACATGTCGGCTCGTAAGTCTCACTTGAGACGAATGTCGACGTCTCGCCTGTCACTCACTCTGACAGGTCAGTTATACTAAGTTGATTTTAGATCCTTATAGTCTAACTTGCTGACACGTTCCAACCTACACCTAGCAGGTTACAACACGTACTATCACTAAGGTTATCCTCTTCAAACTGTCATCAAGTCGACTTTTCAAACTGATGGTTCTTCTTATCTGACAACCAAGCTGATATCCTATTCAGCATACGATCCGACAATTATCCTCATTACTCCCACTGAACGATATCTCACCTCATGTCACTCCGTGACCTACGCCAAATTTGACCCACAGCCTAGGTATTCAGTTCTTACACCCTCTTTGAACCCTTAGTTGTCAAATCACTCCTCGTTATCCCACTTAGGGAAGAAATCAAGGAGAATCCAAGATGATGACATCAAAGTTCATCCAATGTCATCCTCCGGCACCCAGCACTATCTACTAAAGAGTAGAAAACGTGAAGTCTCCTTCATCGGCCTCTAATTCGAGAGCAGTTGCAACCATGTTAGAAGCATGATTAACTATTTCAATTCCTGAGCTAGAAGTCCTTCTTCCCCGACTAAGAGTATTCTATGATAATTACTGTAATGCTTAGTCCATTCCTTCCAAACTAAACACTTACATAGATTCTCTTCGGCTTCTTCCAACTTTCCAACCAACGACGACTGTCGATAACTATCGTAATGACCCATTCTATTTCTCACTATCAAGTTTTCCTCAAACAACGTACACGATACTCAGGAGGTATGGAAAATCGCAATCAACCGAACCAATCCAAAATGGACTCTCAAGTCTTCAGTTCATCCGGACACCATCCACGCGTTCGTGACTACCATTGATGCACATCTAAAAGGATGTCAGTTCGTCATAACCTGATGTACCGCTCGACTGAAGAGTCACAACAGACTCCTGCTGTGATCTGCAGTTAAATCTGTGCATACCACCATATCTGACCAACTGGTCGCTAATCCCCATGACAGTACTCGTGTCGTCGATTTATGTCATTCTGTCTAATCACCACTTAGGCATTTCAACCTTTGACGTTACCACTCCTGAGCACACACTTGTGTCCTAAGTCTCGTATCATCTGGGAACTAGTCACCAAACCATCTCCCACACGATTCCCAAGATGAATCTACATTAGCCGACAAATCCACATTGTCTTGTAGTGATAGAAACCAACCATGAGCACATCACGACTGAGACACCCTCAGCTTGTGGCTCGTCGACTCTCCTCTCTCGTACCTCACGACTCTAGGTACGACCGTTCTGGTAATCCAAGCTAGAGATGAACATTCCCCGAACGTCCCCCGATTCTCAACAACCAACAACCAAGCCACTCTCGATGGAGGTACCTACCACGAGCTCATACAGACACAACCTACGTACATTAGCACCGAGACTCTGAACCTATGTGATCAACTCACTACCGGCACCAACCGCTCAACGCGGTCCACCTCGGAATCTGATCCATAAGTACCACTTTCTTGGCAACTCGTCTGATCATTCACCAACTAGGGTTATCACAACCTGACTGCTGCCTATAGCACGTCCATCTCGAGTCATCCCTCGCACTCAACTCTGAAGAGTCGTCACGCTCCGATACTGGTGTCCAAACAACCAGTAACCACAATCTTAGGATTTCGTCCTCACGTAACTCTACGGTTAGGAGCCGTTGGTCTTCACATAAATTTCGATCCTACTCGGAATCTACTTCCTAGAAACACGCGCACAAGTCAAACGCGTGGCATAGGATGCCAAACGAAATCTAACTAGGATTTAATTCCGCTGAATCCTCCTACGTTTACCCTCACTATCAGGTTGATGACAGATTGTTACCACTGTAGAGACATCACATCCTCGACCTGTGCATCACTCTGAGAGCAAAACCTGCTCTGATACCACTTGTCAGGACCCGTCCCAATCCCCCCGGGATTAACGCGGGACGCGCCTGATCCCGTCTGACACAGAATGTCAGACAAGGAAAATTCTGAATTTAGCCCGCTCAGGGCTTTAGACTACGCCAGGATTTGGAGGAGGCATGTGATGTCTCGATCTCAGCTACAGCCTGCATCCTCGATCAACCTGAAGGGTAGTCAAAACATTAAAAGCTGTGACTGGACAAAACAAAGAATTTCCAAAAAAATTATAAGAAAAGACGTTTATACCCTTCACTAAAAAGCATGCATGCAATCGAAAACCAATTTATCAAACCAATAGGGCATTGGCCCAAGATCGTAAATGAAACCAATCATACGGGCCACTGCCTAAATCCATGTGGGACTCAACCCAAAACTAGTACATCATATATCATATAACATATACATATAAATCACATAACCAATCATGTCACGGTTTCTAAAGCTACGTGCGTGCTACCTGGAGTCTCAAATCCCAAGTCTCCCTAGTGTCCGCCAAGGTCAATATCCGTAGATCAATGACCCTCCCCGGGGGTTATAATCCATAAGCCTTCCGGAGGAGACAATCCAAATAAGGAAGGTATATGAATATATATATATAACTAAAACATTCTTAAAACCTTTCAAAGAATTCATTCCCTGTTCCCAAAAACCGTCATGAACCCAGAAATCCATTTAGGGTCCCCGACCCGAAACACAAACGTAAACCAATTGTGCCTCAAGCTCGAACTCAAGACTCAACTGGGCATCGAGCCTGATATCTCAGGGTCAGTCATGATTCCAATCATAGTTATGCGTGCAACCATCCATCCAGGACCGCCCTCAATCCTCGTATGTTTCCATGAACGAATCAACCGACGCGACCACCACTAGATCATGGTGCACTCATCACCGATAAATATCCTGAACCATCAGTACTCCGAAGTCGAGCTTTCAGTGGCTGCTCGACAATGGGTCGTGCATCGTGACCTCTCCGGAAGGAACACATCCTAGTCCGGAGGCGAGCGTCCTATCGTTCGTCGCCATGCACAAAGCACTCGCCGCGACCACGACTCCGACCCGTAGATCACCAATAGGGCCACATGCTCGAGACAAAACCAAATGGGTCTCATGACCGAGTTTATCCTTTTTAAAACCCAAAACCATTTCATTTAAACCATCGTCGAAAGCATAGTACGTATAAGCACCGTATAAGGCCGAAACCTCGAAATACGTGCCAATACGTGAACACACACAAATGCACTCATGGAATCACAAAAAATGTATTAAGACACATAATAAACATTTATACATGTATCAATTTAGAAAACAAGGTCCACTCACAGACCGTCCGAGCTGTCGCCTCGATACGTGTGCCATACAGCTCTCCCGAGCCAAACACCATCACCGGGATTGCCAAACCTGTCCAAATAACTTTAGAGGGATAATAACTACTTAAATAACCCATCACTAAAGCCCCGTAGTTTTTTGGAATTTTTAGCTATTTTTAAACTCGATCCTAAACCTTTGGACACCCCCAAAACATATCGAAACGATGTCCGATCGACACGAACCCAGTCCCAAAATGTTCGTTACAACGAATAGATAATCTCACATGTTGGAAGCTTCCCCAAAAGAGGCCTCATACGCCCCCATGCAAGGCCTGAATTTCCTGCGCGTGAAACCCACGCGCCAGGAACAATGCGTCTTCAACCTCTAGCCAGCCGGTTTGAATAGGCCGGTCCGGTCCAATTTGCAGCCTAGTCCAGCCAAACTGCGAAACCGGTTCGGTTCCATATCTTCTTCATTTTTCATCCTTTTTTTATCCATTCCAACTCCTATAGCTTCCTAACAACATTTCCTACCCAACCATGTCCTCAAAACCTAGAAACCAAGCCTAAAACCCATTGGTTCTGAAAACCATTTTGAACCCAAACTTTCAACCTGGGTTCAGGGCACTTCTACTGGGTTCAGGGCACTTCTAGGGGTCAAAGCTTCAACCTAAGGGTTCCAATAGGCTCTTAGGATCACTAGAAAGAGATTGGGAGGATCGATTTGGGCTAACTTGGCCGGAAATGGAGTTCGGTGGGTAGCCACTGAAATTTCTCCAGCTGCTGTTCTCGGCTTTCTCAGTCGTCCTCAGCCTCCAAAACCTTCTCCTAAGCTTCCTACTAACCTCCTAAACCCATACTAGCCAACATCTAAGCTCCCTAACGTCCAAAATCTAAAATTGAAATTTGAAATGTACAGGGGGATTCAGATTACCTTTTTCCCGCGGCTCCTCTGCCGTCGACGGCGGCTCAGCCGTCTCCCTACCTTGCCTTGGTTCACCAGCCACCCTCAACTCCTCTCCTGGCCTCAGATTCACAAATGGGAAGGGTTTGTATTTGGGGGTCGTGTTTGAAGGGGTTCGGGTTTGGTTGGAAATGGAATAGGGAAGGGGGATACTAATGCATGAAGGAAAAGGAAAGGGGTAATGGATGGGTGACACTTGTCACTCATCCATTGGGCCACTTCAAAAGATCTGGGCTCACTTAAGTCCAAAAGTCCCCTTTCGTCTCGTAAAATGTATCGCCATGAATAGTACCTCAAAACTTTCGTGAACCGTAACTTTTCCGTCGAACGTCCGAATTCGACGTGCCGCCTGTCTACTGACTCGTATCGATCCGATCTAAGTAACGGTCATCGACTCTCGGAGATCGGACCTACTAGGTCAAAAGTCAACCTTTTGCCCTCATTCAGGGGAAGATCATAATTTCACCCGGAATGTCTGTTAATCCTCGACTAATTCCCGATTAGCCTCGCTAATCAGTCATTAATCTTAATTAATCCTTTAAATTTGGGATGGGTCGTTACAATGTCCCTCTCGGATCCCATCTGAATGTCATACCACATCTATCTCGGATCCTATTTGACTATCATATCATTATACTTCCATCATGGTCCAACACAAGGCCATGTCCGTCCGATCCTATATCTGAAATCGGTTACTAACTCGAACTCTTCTCGGAATTCTCCCGGTCACTTGGCCAACACTTAAGAGATGCCCCACACATACTCCCCGAAAACTCCAGAGACAAACCAACCAGTTCACCAACAAATCCAAACTCTTGGTTACCTCCAAAGACCAACCGAGTTACGTCTACCAACACGTACCAATCCTGAGTGCAAAGTCTCGTCCATTACATACCTCGACCCCCATCCTAATGATGCGAAGGGTCGGATCCCAAAACTGTGCTGGACACATCCAATCCAACAATATAAGTCTCACAGGAACACTATTTAATAACACTCCACGATCATCTACTATTAGCACAAACCCTCCATCTGGAGCTCTAATAACCAGGTTGACGAACCGTATGAAAAAGAAATAACGAGCCTACAACTTTCTTACGCACAACATCGGCTACTATATTCACTTTTTTGAATGGCACTCAAATGTCCAATCATAGTCCTTAACCAGCTCGAACCAATTCCTCTTTCTTGAGTTCAACTCCCTCAGAGTACCAATACACCAAGCATAGGTTATCTATAAAGGTCCTGCACATTTCCCCTAGAGATAGTAAATCCAACTCGTCTGTACCTACGTCATTGCGGAAAGCCCCAAAACACTAGTAAATAGTTCATCGCAAGACATATCACCTGCCTATCTACATAAGCAAAACTTTCACGTGCAGCATAAGTACACAATCTAAACCTGTGTATCGATGCATCACTGTCATTTCCAAGACCACTATTATCGCCCAAGGTAGCCAAACTAGAGCCGCAATCAAACGTTCCTCAATTCCTGAGAATCATGCTCACACAACTTATCTCAAACCAAATTGACTCCCTTCCTAGTCAATCGCACTAACGGCTACAATCTTGGAGAACATCCTCCCCCAAATGCCCGTAATACTAATCAGGTCCGAGAAACTCCAAGTCTCAGTTACCGTGGTTGGTTGAAGCTAATCATCCACAACCCACTCGATCCACAGCTAATTTGAACCTCAACCATCTAACTCAATCCTCGGATGATCCATATAGTTTTCTCAACCGTAAGAATATGACCACTGATGTAAATATCGCCAGATTTCGGCGATATATCGTCGGTATATCGCTAAATCCGGCGACCAGCAAGTAAGAGGGGGAGAGGGAAAGGGGGGTGGGGGGGGGGGGGGGGGGGGGGGGGTAAGGTTAAAGTTCCCAGAAAATTGATTCTATCAACGATAAACGGAGAATGTCGCCGATATTGGTCAATATTGGCGATATTGAAAGAAATTCAAACCAAAATAAAAAAACAGAGAAATTCGTGGATGCACACCAAAGAGAATCATTGAATCCTACAAATTACCATCATTCAAACCTACAAACAATCAATTATTAAAGTTCACACTCACGGGGGAACAAAAATTGGAAAAAAAAATATGATTCACGGATAAACAGCAGATAAAATTGGAAAAATGAGAACCACTCAAGAGATCTACAAATTGGTGTCCAAATTCGAATTCAAAAACTCACAAACAATTGAACCAACTCACAAGAACATTCAGAGAACAGAGAAAAGAAAAATATTTGAGAGAAAACCGAAATTGGGGCAAACCTCCCTCGACGGGTCGATCCGACTTCGAAGCACCATCCTCCTCGAAACTTCCGTACCGAACCGCTAGTCGTCTCTCCTCTCTTAGTCTCGCCGTCCCTTTCGACGACCACCTCTGAGGTCTCACGGTCTCACCGTCGCACAACTCCAGCGCCTGTCTTGTTTGCTCCTTCCTTCCACACAGAAACGAGATCGATCGATCTCTCTGAAACCAACCCAACCCACCTTTAAGCAATTGAAACGAAACGCTCCGTTTTATTTAATGTTAGTTTTTTTTTTTTGGCTCAAAATGGGATTTTTGTTTTCCTTTTTAATTTCCTATTTAACCTTTTTTGTTCATAATTTTAAATAGGAAGTAAAATATATTTTAGTAATATATGTTGTATTTTAGAATATATATTTTAATATAGAACATATATTTAATTTAGAATACATATTTAATTTGAAGAAAGGTTTAACTCACATTTTTAGAATATATGTTTTTAATTTAGAATTTATATGTCAATTTAGAACATATATTTTAATTTATAATACCTTGTTTAATCCAAAAAAAGGTTAAGCCTTAAATATCCTTTTTTTTTTGTCAAAATTCCAAATTTATTATTCGCCTAAATATATTTAGTTATATATGTTTAAGTATAAACTATGGCTTAGGATTCAATATTTGGTAAAGCATGTTTTAATTTAGAATATATGTTGTATTTTAGAATATATATTTTAATATAGAACATATATTTAATTTAGAATACATATTTAATTTGAAAAAAGGCTTAACTCACATATTTAGAATATATGTTTTAATTTAGAATTTATATGTCAATTTAGAACATATATTTTAATTTATAATACCTTGTTTAATCCAAAAAAAGGTTAAGCCTTAAATATATTTTTTTTGTCAAAATTCCAAATTTATTATTCGCCTCAATATATTTAGTTATATATGTTTTAGTATAAAATATGGCTTAGGATTCAATATTTGGTATAACATTTTTAAATTTAGAATATATGTTGTATTTTAGAATATATATTTTAATATAGAACATATATTTAATTTAGAATACATATTTAATTTAAAAAAAGGCTTAACTCACATATTTAGAATATATGTTTTAATTTAGAATTTATATGTCAATTTAGAACATATATTTTAATTTATAATACCTTGTTTAATCCAAAAAAAGGTTAAGCCTTAAATATTTTTTTTTTCAAAATTTCAAATTTATTATTCGCCTCAATATATTTAGTTATATATGTTTTAGTATAAAATATGACTTAGAATTCAATATTTGGTAAAGCATGTTTAAATTTAGAATATATGTTGTTTTTTAGAATATATATTTTAATATAGATCATATATTAAATTTAGAATACATATTTAATTTGAAAAAAAAAGGCTTAACTCACATATTTAGAATATATGTTTTAATTTAGAATTTATGCTTTCATTTAGGATTTATTATTATTTGTATTTTTTATTATTAGTATTTGTCATTATCAAATTTTAATTATTTTTTTATGTAACTTAGATTTCATAAAATGGCTAGTGGAAGTGCAAGTGAAAGCCGCCCAAGACCTGGACGAGTTGACCCAACATGGAAATATGTCATTGCAATTCCTGGAAATAAAAACGGTGCCATATGTTCGTTTTGTCAACATCAGTTCCAAAGTGAAGGCATAACGCGATTAAAGTTTCATCTAGCAAGTTTTGATCCGGAAAAAAATGTTCAAAAATGCAAAGATGTACCTAAGGCTATTAGGGATGAGGTCAGAGCATGAATCAAAAGTAATGATATTGCTAAACAAACTAAGAATATGATTGAGGAAAACATACGAGCTGGCTTGAGAAGAGATCCACTGGACACTCAACAGAGTATTCAGATTAATGATAGCGATGATAAAGAGGATGATGATGGATTTGCTTATCCACCAGATGTGCATAGATCTGAGAGAGCAGCATATCGCTTTGCTGTAAATGCATCGAGAGATGAGGCACGGCGAAGTGTCGACAATTATGGAGTTGGTACCATGTGTGGTGCTCAAGGAGGCAGTAGTAGTCGTCAACCACCGCAACAGATGCGTCGATCACAAAGTTTGCGTGATCCATTTTCAACTCCTCCAGAACCAAAACTCTACAAAACCGCACGAAGTCAACATAAGACTGTAAAATCAATGTGGAAAGGGACGAAAGAGAAGTTGGGTCGATACATAAGCAAATTTTTTATATATGAAGGTGTGGCTCCAAATAAAGCCAACTCTCATCATTTTAAGAATATGATTATTGAAGCCCAACGAGCAGGTATTTAGTTAATTTATTTATGATACATTTTATTTAGCTTATGAAATAGCATTAAATGCTAACTTATGTTTTGGTTTGCAGGTGAAAGTGGGTCCACTCCTTCTCCATATAAAGTGAAAAATAAATATCTTCTTATGGAGTATGAAGAAATGACGGCGTAGGTGGAGCAACAAAAGCGACACTGGGAAACTTATGGATGTACCATAATGTGTGATGGTTGGACCGGTCCAACGAAGTTATCCATAATTAACTTCATGGTATATAGTAAGGGTTCAACTGTATTTCTCAGGTCAATTGATTCTTCCAAATTCCATAAAGACTATGTGTACATACAAAATTTGTTGAAGGAAGTTGTTCAGGAGGTTGGAGTACAAAATGTTGTACAGATCGTTACTGATAATGGGTCGAACTTCAAAAAGGCTGGAAAAGAACTGATGAAGACATATCCGATCTATTGGACTCCTTATGCAGCCCATTGTATCGACCTAATATTTGAAGATATTGGGAAGAATGAGACAATGACGCTCATCATTAAAAATGCTAGGCAGGTAACTAACTACATTTATAATCATCTATGGTTACTAGCTCAGATGCATGAATTCTGTCAAGGAGACTTGGTTCGTCCTGGTGCAACTCGGTTCGCAACCAACTATATTTGTATAAACAGTATAGTTAAGCATAAAGTTGGCCTTAGAAGGTTGTTTACCAGTGATCAATGGCACGGTAGCCCATTGAGTAGGAAAGTGGAAGGCAAGAGGGTTGAGGCTCATATCCTCGAGTAAAGATTCTGGGAGTCCTTGGAGATGGTGCAATCAATATATGAACCATTATATTGCATCCTTCGAATTGTTGATACAGAGATAGTCCCAACCATGCCAATCCTATATGATATGTTCAATCGAATGAAAGAAAAGATAGCCCGTCTTAAAGGGAAGAAGTGGGTCCTTAAAATCATATAGGAGCGATGGGAAAAAACATTAGTACATCCCTTACATGCCGCTGATATATTTCTATCTTATTGA
Source organism: Prinsepia uniflora (assembly GCA_032719365.1). Lineage (NCBI taxonomy): Eukaryota > Viridiplantae > Streptophyta > Magnoliopsida > Rosales > Rosaceae > Prinsepia > Prinsepia uniflora. Next base: position 55,690,714 of record CM064865.1, read on the forward strand.
ACTTGTTAATATTTTATTTATTATTGTTTACTAAGCAAAGTTCATTCATGATTTGTAGTTTATTACTTGAATCCCCGATATCAATATCAAGCAGGTGTTGGGCATGACTCCTATCTCATCCAATCAGTTCAACAAGTATTCCTCAAACTGAATCCAAATGGGCAAGTGGGTTTACAAAATTTTGGAGTAGACGTAAGTTCACTACCATATATGAACCTTGATATTTTTGAATCTGTACATCTATGGCATTATATTAACATCATCCTTAATGTAGTTGATCAACTTTAGAGATGGTCGGAAAACATTTCGTTCACCTATGTCTGTACAATCACAAACAAAAATGCCCCCAGGTATATTACTTGCATTTAACTTGATATTGTATGAATTAGCACTTTATAATACCTCTTACATTAAACTTGATATTGATAGCTGAGTGGTGGGAACTATATGGCAAGCTTCTCCCAGCTTGCAACAAATTGCAGTTCATATATTATCACAAACGGCATCATCTTCCGCATGTGAGAGAAATTGGAGTACATTTGCTTTAATTCATACAAAGCAAAGAAATCGTCTCTCATATTCTAAGTTAGAACAACTTGTTTTCTGTTATTACAACATGAAACTCAAGTTAAGAGATGAAGAAGCTGAAGCTGGTAAAGTTGTGGAAGAAGACTACGTTGACCTGTTGGAAATTGCAGGTCAACATGTGGAAGGTAATGAGGCTGATCCACTTCAAGCATGGATTATGCCAGCTCACTTGGATGATGATAGTGGAAGGCCTAACCTTCGAGTAGCCCATCTTGCTAGTAAACACGGTCTTAATGTCGATAGAGTGCTATCTAAAGAAGTGGGGAGTTAGGACGTAGGAAGTGAGCGGGATATGTCTTCATGGGAGAGATCAATGCTTGGTTCTACCGCTAGACGTGACTTACGAGCTGATGCTACTAATAAGGGACTTCATCAAAATAAATCTCCAGATGATGATGATGATGATGATGATGATGATGGAGGAGATGATGTTGAGACAAACGATGAAGACAAGGATGACAGAGGGGATGATGACGGGGGAAATGAACATGTAACCGAAACATATGCACCCTTGAGCCCATTTACTGGAGAGGTGGATTTCACTCATGTCACCCAAATTATGATCATGGGTGTAGAGAAGAAGGAGTAGGAATCGGTGGTGTTAGAAAAGATTACACTTGGACACGCAACATATATGAAGGTTATGTAAACCCATCTTATGAGGATTCCATGGCAATTAGTTTTGAGTCAATGAGTTTAGGCACCGATTCTAGTAACAACTCAAATGATCCATATGCTTATGGTCCATATCTTCACCCCCTGTTAGACAGCCATCTCCCTCAAATGCCACATGGTTATGAAGGCTATGAAGACCCTCATCTCAATGAAGATTATGAAGAAGTTAGTTGGGTAAATCCGAACTACCCTATCTATGGAGGAAAAGTAGGCCATTCAAAGGAGATATACGAAAACTATGTCCAACAATACATTTCCTTTTGGTCAAATAGCAACAGTTGGCAAAACTTTTGTGTCTTGATAGATCAAGACCAATCTAATTTTCAAGCTGGTCGACACTCTACTTGTTTTTTTTTAATCAAATTCAATGTGTACAATATTTTTAATGCAATATTATCAATAGAATTATGTTTTAATTTAAGTTTATCTTTAAGATTTTATACTGTTAGTGGTCGGCAGATCTATATTCTATCATATGATTCATCATATATTTATTATATCAAAGTCATTTTATAGTTTTTATTAGTCCTATATAACCATTATTCGGTACTTAAGTTTTTCCCAAAGTTTCATTCCAAATTTCCGTCATTTGGACCAAATTTCCGTCATTTTTGTTGACCGGAAACGATATCGATATCGATATCGATATTTGGGGCGAGATATCCGTAAATTCGGCGAGAGATATATCCGTCAATATTGATATTTCAATCCTTGAATATTACCCATGACACCAATACGGGTTCATCAAATTGTTACTCACTCTCACCATTAGTATCCTTCATGCGCCTTCACACTTCTCCTACAAGCCAAGACATAGCAGAAGAAAATCAAATTGTAAGCTATAGAACTTGTCACCACTTAATATACTAATTACGAATTTCCTCCACTTAGCACATGATAATGTCCCATATAAAGAAATCCAAAGACGATGAAATCAAGGTGATCCGTAGCAGATGTGATTATGAATCCATTTGTACACGCCGTCATCGTGCATCACCATGTACCTTCTGTTCCTCAATTCATTCCAGACTTAGCTCACAACCTAGGTGTCTGGCCCTTAAATGACCTTCAGAATTGAGAGAAGTCACAATCCTACTCGGAAGCCCTTGCAATAGAAGCAAAAAGTGAGAAGTCTTCTTCACCAACCAAGAATATCTATTGATAGCTACTGTAGCGATCCTCCCACGAGCGTATCACGCCTCAAATCATTTCAACTTTTGCAAGCTTATACCTCCATAAAAATCAAAGGGCGATGAACAAATGACGAATGTTCACTAAGAACTTCCACGAGAAAAAATACTTGTTCTGCACTAGCACACTAGTTAGCTGCTGATAGTCAATCCGCAATCTCAAGGTGTGATCCACCTTTCGCATAACGAGATTGGGCTCCTGAACGGTAACAAACCCCAAATATGTTAAATCCTGCAGCTGAACACTCAATTCTCTCACTCTGTCAGTACCATCCGACACGGTGGTTATAAAATAAATTAAATACTCGGAACCTCCTCTTGAGTTGAGAGCCCCGTAAATTTTTCGACTATGCATCCGGAGACTACTACACACCCGGTATCTCCCCCAAGTTCTCTGAGATATCCGAAAACATCGCAACACATGCCCAATATCCTTATCAACCCAACTGTAGTATCTTTCCGACCTCTGAGTCGTAAGTCTCGAAGAAAGTATCATCTGGTCCCACCAAAAGACCAACCACGACAAATCAGGACTACCAAATACATATGGTTACTCAAACACTCGACGAAGGAATAATAGGTAGTCCATCAATCCATCCCTAGGATCACGTCTAAAGCATCAATGTCCGGGGAGTTCAGTCTGTGTTATAGTCAAAACCCTTCCATTAAACTCGCAAGGTCTACATTCACCTAACTAGCTACTAGCATAGTACCCGTCGGGGTACTGATACTCGAGTCCCAGCCCCGTGGGATCAACTCCTGGTCAACAAGAAGTGTAACTCCATAATTCAGTATATTCGTGCATAACAAGGCAAGACGAACCACTATCTCTCATCTAGGTGCAATGCGCGTGTTCAGAAGTCCCACCGGACTAGATTATATTTGTCTTACTTGGTTTTTTGAGTGCTCCAATGTATAGAGGGTCATGTATCATTTGTTCAAATAAGATGTTTAAAGCCAAAACTGCTATAGTCTGTATTTGATAAGTCTTTTATGCCTTGCTATGCAAATATGAGATTCATGATGATGATTTAGAAACCACTTGCCCAAAGGTGTGATTGTTCTATAATTTTGGAAAGTGACATAAGTTTTTTAAACACTTCATTATGAATGTCACCAATCTGAAGTCTCAAAATCCCATTGTTTTTTTTCCTTTTATTGACACGAACATGTTGAATCTTGTCAACATGAAAAAAATGAATGGGACAAACTTCAACAATTGGAAGCAGAAATTGGAAGCAGAAATTAATGATGCATTTGGAAATGCTGCAGTTTGATATTGCATTCAAAATTCCAAAACCTGCTGAACTCACTAACTTAAGTAGTAGGATGACAGGGATCTGTTGGAGAAATGGAAAAGGGAAAATTCGATGTCCCTTTGCATAATGCAAAATTCAATGGAGGATAACATAAGAGAGGGTTTTGAGGAATATGAGTTGTCTAAGGACTACATGTCTACTATGGAGGAAAAGTACAAGAAATCAAACAAGGCAGAGGCAAATTAATACCTTAGTACACCTTCATTAGTGCCAAACATGATGGTACCAGCAGCATCAGGGAACATATCTTGAAAATACTGAACACTGGAAATCGATTGAATGCACTGAGGATAGGAATTTCTGAAAAGTTCTTGGTTCACATGGGACTTCACTCATTATCTGATGTGTATGATCAGATCAAAGTATACTACAAAACTCATAAGGATACTTGGATCTTCAATAAGTTAATTCAAATTTGTGCTGATGAAGAAGAGAGGAAGGAAAAAAAGTTGTTGTCTACAAGTGCCAATCTTACTTATACTAGAAAAGGCAAAGGCAAAATGAGTTCACAGATTAAGTCCTCCAATACTATGAATCCAAAACAGCATGGCTGCAAATCCAATTGAACATTTGGGCCAAAAAGGGCTGGTCAATACTCTGCTGTATCTAAGAAGGATCAACAAGCCTCCACATCTTAGTTGAAACCTCACAAGGTTAACTTAAAAAAATGTTTATTTTGTCAATCCACGAAACACATCAGAAGATACTGTCTAGGTTTCCAAGCCAGGCTTGCTAAGAAAGGTAAGTTTTTCCAAAATGTATTTGTCACAGTTGAGTCTAATTTGATTCTAGTTCCACAAAACTCTTAGTGGTTTGACACTGGATGTTCAATTCATATAAAAAATTCATTGCAGGGTTTTCAAAAACAAAAGGGAACAAATAAGGATGTTTTCAATGTTTTTGTTGGAAATGGGACCAAAGTGGCAGTAGAGTTAATTGGATCTGTCTTGTTAAACTTAACTCCTGGTTATGTTTTAGACTTGAACAATGTAATTTATGTACCTTCTAGGAGAAGGAATTTATTTTCAACTACTCAATTTGTAATAGATAGTTTTTCTTATATTGTTGATGATGAGTCTATCAAGTTTTATTTCAAGAATGAGTTTGATAATCTTCTTGGATTTGCACTGTCAAAAGGTGATTTGTGGCAAATTGAATGTAGTTATTACACAGAATGTTTGAATGTTGATCATACAGCCTCAAAGAGATTATTGACAGATGAGAAGTCATCTATGCTTTGGCATAGAAGAATTGGTCACATCTTAAAAGAAAGAATAAAAGGGTGATCAAATCTGGTGTACTGTCTAAATTGAATTTTGCAGATTATGAAACTTGTATAAGTTGCATCAAGGGAAAAACCAGTAATTTTAGTAAAAAGGAAAAATCCACCAAGAGTGAAACTCTTTTACAACTAATCCATACTGATGTTTGTGGTCCATTTCCAATTAGAACAATTTTTGGAAACTCTTAGTATGTTCTATTTATAGATGATTTTTCAAGGTACTTAAACATATTTCTGATTTTTGAAAAATCACAAGTTTTAACTTGTTTTAAAATCTTCAAATTGGAAGTAGAAACCCAACTTGGTAGAAAAATTAAAACAATGAGGTCAGATCATGGACGAGAGTATTATGGAAGATACACAGAGGTTGGACAAAATGAAGGACCTTTTCCTTGTTCCTAGAACAGCAAGGCATTGCAGCCCAATACACCACACTAGGGACACCTTCCCAAAATGGAACAGCAGAAAAGAGAAATAGAACATTGAGAAAAAATAATGGTTAATATGATGTCAATGTCTGACCTACTTGATTTTCTTTGGGGAAAAGCTATAAAGAAAATAAATTATTCTTTGAATAGAGTTCCTTCAAAAGCAGTGAAATCGACTCTTTATGAACTTCGGATAGAAAGAAAGCCAAGTCTGAATCATTGTCATTGCTGGGGATGGAAAAGTGAAGCTAGGTTGTATAATCCTAATGCTAAGAAACTAGAAGAAAGGATAACAAGCTGTTTCTTTGGTGGATATTTAGAAAAATCCAAGGGTTCAGGTTCTACTGTCCTGGTTCACAAACAAGGATTGCAAATCTCAAAATGCCAAGTTTATTGAAGATTCTGAAGCTTGTCAACATACAAAGTTAAAGAACTTTGTTTTTGATGAAGTGAACAATGATGCAACAAATTCAATTCCATCTTCTAGTCACATTGTGTTAATCCCTATAGAATTTCAGACCTCACGTTCCATTGTGAACAAAAGTAACAATGTAGCTCAGCAGACTATGTCAAGTGCAACAGAATCGATTTCTACAGTGGGAGGTGATGCCACGGAACTAGAAACACATGAACCAAACTTTCCAATTCAACTTCCAATAGAACATGCAACTAGAAGATCACAAAGACATCTTGCAATCTCAAATGACTATGTAGTGTACTTGCAAGAACAAGATTTTGACATTGGAGAAGAATTAGATCCTATGACTTACTCAGATGCAATGAGCAGCACTAATTATGCAAGCTAGTATGAAGCAATGAAAGAGGAACTCATTTCAATGGAAAATAACAAAGTCTGGTCTCTGGTAGAGTCAAATGATGATAGAAAAATAATAGGGTGCAAATGGGTGTTCAAGACCAAAAAGAATGCAGTAGGCCAAGTTGACAGATTGAAGGCCAGACAAGTAAAAGACTTTCTCACCTGTTTCCGGAAAAGACTCATTCAGAATCATAATGGCTATTACGACTCACTATGGTTTACAATTGCACCAAATGGATGTAAAAACATCTTTTCTGAATGGAAACCTCAATGAGAATATCTACATGAAACAACCTCTAGGATTCATTCTGAAAACTGAACAGGTCGATTTATGGATTGAAACAAGCCTCAAGGCAGTGGTATTTGAAATTTGATAAAGTTTTTCAATCCCATGGTTTTGTGGAAAACATATTTGACAACTGCATTTACATGACGACATCAAAATCAAACTTCATCTTCCTAGTCCTATATGTAGATGACATTCTCCTTGCAAGTTCAAATAGTCAGTTACTTTATGAAACAAAGAAATTGTTGTCTGAAAACTTTTATATAAAGGATTTGGGGGTTGCTCATTTTTTTTGGGCATAGAAATTAAGAGGAACAGATCAAGAAGGATGTTAGGACTATCTCTAAAGAGCTATGTTGATAGGGTTCTTAAGAGATTCAATATGGAATGTCATAATGGAAATGATGTACCAATCAAAAAATGTGACAAATTCTCTCATGATCAATGTCCCAAAATTATTTTTGAGAGAGAAGCCATGAAGGACAAGTCTTATGCTTCATTGGTTGGGAGTTTGATGTATGCACAGGTTTGCACTCAACCTGATTTAGCCTTTGCTCTAAGTGTGCTTGGGAGATTTCAATCAAATCTTGGAATGACTCACTGCAATGCCACTAAGAAAGTGCTCAAGTATTTGACAGTCGTATGCATTCACCTATCAACAAATTGAAAACCTGGAATTGAAAAGTTACACTGATGCTGATCTTAGTGGATGCATTGATGATTGAATGTCAACCAGTGGATATGTGTTTATGCTAGTAGGAGGAGCTGTCTCATGGAGAAGCAAGAAACAATCCACCAGGTCCACTTCCACCATGGAATCTGAGTACATTGGTTTCTTTGAGGCAACTAGACAGGTTGTGTGGATAAGAAACCTGATTCTGGGCATAAAAGTGGTTAGAAGCATTGAAAGACCTCTGAAGTTGTATTGTGACAACACTGCATCAATCTTCTTTGCCAAGAACAACAAGAGGTCTGAATCTTCGAGATTCATAGACGTCCAAGTATCTTGCAGTCCAAGATAAAGTAAGAGAAGGGATTATTGATATTGAGCATTTGAGTACATACAAGATGATTGCAGATCCTCTAACTAAGGCACTGCATATCACTGCTTTCCATAGGCTTGTTGATAAAATGGGATTGTAGAGCTCACTTGATGTTTAAATGTGGGAATAAGCCACTTACTGTTAGAATGTGGGAACAAACCACATTTGACTGCTATGAATCAGTGATGATGTTGTTAAGATAAAAATTTGTTGCTTGTGAATTTGACAGATCTCACTTATAAGTAATTTACTTGATGAAGTAATGTTCTTATAAGATTCAGTGTATTATCTAAATGATTGTTATTGTGTTGACAAACCTTGTGTGTTCTAGGACCAATACCAAAGATCTTCACAAAATTTATTTCCATTTTTGACAGCAAACATCATATGTATGAGTTAAGTGTGATTTTGGAATGCTGGTGTGGATTGTCTTACTCTATGTCATCCAAAGTTCCTTGATTCGATACACTGTGTTCGTGCTTCGATAAGTGATTATTGAAATTTTCTGATATGAGTTCATAAGTGCACTGAGATATATGTAGCTAGTTCAAACAAGCTCATGTGGGAAATTGTAAGAAATGTGAGCTTGATTAAACTAACCACATGCACCTAAATATGGACCAACAACTTCAGTATATATTTTGAGAGGGAAATTAATTGCTTTGAATTCAAATTATGGCAGTTACATGTTGAGTTGCCTCAAAATCGGTTTTGATAGGCATGTCCGTTTTTTAGGGTTGTCTATAAGTAGAGATCATGGTCACTCTTCTCCAATCTCCCCAATTCGTGAAAACACTTGTCCTATACCAAGTTAGAATTGATTCTGGTTGTGAGAAGAGATTTGCCAATCTCCTGCATCAGTAGGTTCTCAGATCACCACAATTGGAAGATGGCTTCAATGATAAGTAAGCCTCGAACATTCTTGTTTATGATCCTAATTTGCTTTTGATTAATGGAATGTGATTTAAGACATAATTGAAAGATTCTATATTGTTTTATACTTTATTTACATGAAGGAAATCTAACCGGGATCACATATTGCATATTATGTGAAGAGGATTGAAAAACACAATAGACTTATTGCTTGTTTGCTTTATTCATAGTGTCTCTGTTTGAAACCAAACAAATTCACCTGAGTGAGAAACCAATCAATACCAAATAACAACCACCAAATAGACTTATTGCTTGTTTGCTTTATTCATTCATAGTGCCGATTTTAGAATATGAGCGAGCGGCCTTGATTAAAAAGTGGGGAAATTGTCCGCACCTGAAAGAGTCCGCACCTCAGCTATTTTGTAAATAAGTACCTAGTCAATCCAAATAACAACCACCAAAATACTTAGGTTTTACAATTATTGAGTTTTGTACCTTTTATAGACAATTTTAAAAAGAGTAAAAGACAAAGATAATCCTAACATATTCCTTCCCTTATCCATTCCTCCTCCTCACTTCCACGATCCAGATCTTATGAGAATTGAAACCTCCAATTTTTTTAATTATTTTTCAAAAACTATTATTGGAGAATATATTTTAAAAATATTTTATAGTATTTCAAGCGCAATATTTCCTAGTATTTTAATCATTTCCCTAAATATCATTCAAAATCGTTATTATCTAAATAATTAATCTTTGTAATTCACAAAAAAAAAAATCAATTTAATATAAAAGCTGCTTAATTTATTTGCACACAAAAGTCAAGCCGAATGAAAAATCAATCAGGATATTCTCTTAAAATAAAATTCCATCAGAAAATTTCTTCTCTTTTTAATAACATACATTTTGTGCGTGCGTCACATTTTATCAATTCAATACTAATTTTACAAATCTGGGTCAACTGTTTTCGACCGCCCAATATCATAAATTCATAAGCTTTGCTTATTCATATTTTCATTGGCTCAACTCTGTCCATATCCGTACACCATCCGCAATCCCAAAGTCAGAAATAATGCAACTGACAACGTATTCATTTGTATTTCTGGTTAAGCAACAATTAACCCAATTTTTTTATTTTGGCCTTTCTGGTTAAGCAAGCACAATATATATACATGTGGATAGCTGTTCTCTGATTTTAGAACATTTTTTAACACAATTTTTTACACCACTTTAATTTTAGGTTTTTCAATTAAAATGCACTAAAAATTACAACTTAAATATCATTTTGCATTCAAAATGTTTATTTGTCTCTTACTATTCAAGGACTACCCTCGTACAAAAATTTGCACTAATTCCGTTAACTTTATCTGATAGCCAGCAATGTCACGAGCACTTTTATCATCTTAAGCTACGAGATATCGGATGTGGCACTAAATATACGTATAAAAACTGCCATTTATCTTCATGGAGAATCGATTCCTTACAGGTACAGAAACCGAATACTTATCATTATGAAGTCACTAGACAACGCCGCTATCCCACTGCCATCTTAGCGGTGGGTTGAAAATATTAGAGGCAATAAATTTTGTTTACTTCTTGTTGCGTTTTCATTGAGAGTTTGGAGGACATTGTCAATCTTCCCTGATAAGGAAACTTTCCTCTTCTTCTGCCTATGATATAAGGCTTTTTCAATGGCTTATCGGTTTGGTCCCAAGCATACACATCACATCTCAGAAATTATTGCCATCGAATTGGTCGCCATGAACGACCGAGAAATGCTAGAAAAGACTCCCCATAGCAAGCCTTGGTGGCTTTATAGCTCCCCCGTAGTCCCACGGGAAGGGCAGGGCATTCAATCCCAAAGCTTCCCTTTCTCTACCTAATTGCTAATGGGGAATACGTCCTGCTAAGATATTTACGAACATGAAAGCATCAAGGCATTCATAAAATTCTACGAGCTACGTGAAACCATCGACACAAATTATAACCCACTTAGACGGTTCAAATGAAAAAGAAGCATATAATTTTATTTTTCTTTTACAATGCATGTGGATTCGTTAATTCTCCTGCAGAGTAACATACAGAGAGCAACCAACTGGAAGACTGGTACAAAATCTCAAACTTTTGGTGCAAAAATTACAGGCATTGATAGTTTTAACCTAAGTTGTTAAAGCCATCCGACACATACCAACTCTCTCTCTCAATGAGTGAAGCAATGAGCCGCCAATTTAATGAATAATATGTTAACATTGTAAAGCAATGTACCTCCTCATCAGCGATCATGCTGATGGTTGAACTTGTAAAAATTTATAAATTGCCTACCTCTTCTTGTTTCTCTTTCTTCCCTTCACTTGTTTCTCTAAACTTTTTATCCTTTGACTGAGAACATATGATGATGATGATGATGATGATATACTTCGGTCTTGAAGCTTTGGTGGTTCAATAGGTGATGAACTTGTGTCCTGAGACACTGCAGCCATTTGTTTCAGTGTGGAAAACATTGAAAACGCAGGTTGCGATTGTTGTGATGGAGCAGTTTTAGGCAGCCCAGGAATACCCAAGGCCTCCTTCACTCCGGGATATTTAATCACTGGAATCAAGATATGGAATCAGTTATATGCGGAAAAGTGCATGGAACTTTCAGCATAACTAGTTGAGATATACTTTGAATGGCGGATGATGCACAAATAATGAGCGCAGCACAACTGAAAATGCCTCAACTTTACAATACAAAAGATAGGCGGGGGCCTTTAGTTTTTATAGAATATAATCTAAATGGACTCACCCAATCCATATGCGAGCGAAAACAAGTTGGATGTAATCCAGTAACAAAATAGAGCCTGCAGAGTTGAGATCAACCAAGTACAGTTTATGTCAGCCTGGCTTCAAAGTATGGGATAAACTTCGTCATTGTGTGACTTTGGTTAATAGATAAAAGCGAAACAAACCCAAAATAAGTACAGATGTGTAAGACAAAATTTAACAATATTTCTTATTTCTGTGTACATAACTATCATAATTAAAAGAAGAAAAAAGATAAACATTAAAGTGGCTTGCACCATACTTTAAAATTCCATGCAACAGAAGGAAACATAGACTGCCCATCTTTAATAAGACACATTTTTATACATGGGACAATTTTTTCAGCTGTCCATGCTAATTATGTAACTGTGACTTGCCAGTGAAAGCTAAAGTTTCCTTAGAGAACCCCTTCTTATTCCATATTCAATAGGATATTTGGGCTTTCAGAGCTTTAATGAGAACAGCTTTACATAAAGATTAAGTAAAACAACACATGCTGGCTGAAAAGTCCAAATGCTTATATAGATATGAACCTTAACAGAGTCAAATCATGCAGAAAATGGAGAGTAAACGATGCCTTGATGAACAAAAATTGACAGTGGAATCCCAGTACATAACACATGCACGTCTTGGGCATTCAACTCAGAATTCAACCTCTATCCTGGTTACCCAAAGCCATAGCTTGACATTGCAAGACTTAATCAATTATAGAAATGACTCGAAAGAACTCACATATAATATATAAAAAAAGCCACTCAAATGTGCAAAATACCTTCGGAAAGGTCATGGTAAATGGTACAGTAAGAACAGCAAGTCCTCTTGAAACATTTTTCATGGTTCCAGCAGAAGGATTTCCCTCCATACCTTCTTGCAGATTGCTCTAAAAAAACAGGTAAGATAATTAATCTTTAAACTTATTTAATAAAATTATATTTCATCACCAAATTTAAGAAAAAGTCTTGGTTAGATATAAATATATGGATCTAAACCCACCAAATTCATTCTTAATAATAAAATACTCTGGGTGTAATATGATACCATTTCTTCATGGAACCCTTCTAGAAGGAAGCATACAAAATTAAGAAAAGAAAATATAGCATGAAAAAGCAGCTCGCTACCTCCACGGTTATTAGAAATGTCAATGCTGCTAAAACTGGAAGAATGTACATGCTATCTGGAGTTGTAAGATCAAGAAACCAGTACGCACCACCACTTTTAAAGGATGGCACCTTGTCTACCATGTTATTTATCTGCCAAACAAAAACAAAGCTATTTTAAGACATCCAAATACTACATTTGATATCAAACTTCAATACCACAAGAGAGAGATCTTACAGCAAGGAAAAAGCTGACGAAGACGGGGCCTTGAAAGAGGAGTCCCTTCAATGGAGTTAATGGGTTCACACCATGTCTGCAAAGCGCAAATCAGAATAGCAAAATGAAAATTCTCTGGCGAAGAAGAGTTGCCATTTGGGAGAATTGGTAGTTGCATAAAGATACTTAAAAAAGAAATTCTGAATACCCACATATGTATAATGATGGGAAAAAAGTTAGTACAACGAAAATAAATAGCCAAGCAACAGGTTTTTATCCCAGCAAGACTTCACTGACTTTTGTATTAGATCTTTTAAATCATACGTTATAAAGGAAAACCAATGTAATTAAGTTGGATAACACAAAAGAGCTGCCATAGCCCAACAAAAAATTTGAACAATAAATTTCCAATTAGTTCACTAGATTAATTGCAATTACAGCTGAGATGCCTAAATAATTTATCAGCTTAACTATCAATATTTATTTATGTAGTTTCTTATATTTTGGCCCAAACATTTTACATGCTTCTGTCGTAGCTCAAACATAATTACAGATACAGAAGGAAACTTTAAATCATATGGATAAAGGATAACCAACGTAATTAAGGTGGACAACACAAAAGAGTTGCCACAGCCCAACAAAAACTTTGTACAATAAATTTCTAATTAGTTCACGAGATTAATAGCAATTACAGCTGAGACGCCTAAATAATTTATCAACTTAACTATCAATATTTATTTATGTAGTTTCTTATATGCCCAAACAATTTACATGGTTCTGTCGTAGCTCAAACATAATTACAGATATAGATGGCAACAAACAAAGAAATTTCAGTCGATTTCCCTTAATGCACCAAGAAAAGGTTGCTTACTCCTTGAATAACTCCTGTGATCTCTTCTGAAATTCTGCCACAGCTGCACGATCCATACCCTGATAAAAAAGAAACATGCTTGAAAGAGTCATTTCTCGGTTACTTCTGAAATTGCTTACTCCTAAACCCTAAACTCCTGATATAATCATGCTTCAAAGAGTCATTTCTTAGTCTCCTGGGAAACTCAGTAACAAAACAAAACCCATGCCCATCCTTATATTAAACCTAGGTGTTCTCATAAAGTTTCCTAGTAGGAAAATCATATAAAAGTGCCTACCATGCTATCATTGCATAAGAAAAATTCATATATTCAGGAAGAGAGTATACAAGCACAAAGAGATTGGTGTTGCAAAGGCGAACTTGCTAATGCAACTAGAGATATCTTACAGCAGAGACATTAGACAAGTAACGTCCAGTGCAGGAGAGACTATGAGCTGCATTAACACGTACTCATGTATGTTTTAAGTAAATAAATGGTAGCATAATAAGAAAGAATCAGGCACCATACCTTGTCTTGCATCTCTTGCCTATATACCTCCAGCTGAGGTTTCACAACCTGCATAAAGCACACTACTCAATAGGAGAACCTGCCTCTATAGAAATAGTCACTTAAATTTTGTGACACCAATAAGCACTGAGAGACTAACATCAAGAAACTTCTTTCAAAACTGGAATAATGCATAAACAACAACAACGAAACTTACCGCAAGTCTTGCGGTTGCTTTAAGTTGATAAATCAAAAGCGGAATAGTGGCCGTTCGAATCAAAATAGTTGTTATTGCTATGGCAGCCCACCTGAAAAGTAACAAACACAGTGAAACACCTTCACAATGTAATACAATATCAAAATTACTCATACCAACTAAATGCTGTTAGAAGAAAAAAAATAAATCTCTGTTCACAATTCATTTCACCTAACTAAGATGAACAAAGTAAAAAGAACCAACTCCGTTTCCATATAAATCATGCACAAATTAAAAAATTGGCCAACATCACAAGGAAAATTAAACCAACCAACAAGCAAAGGTATAACAAGTTAAAAAAAAAAAAAATCTCATGTGCAAATAGATTCTAACCAGTTCAAGCCAGTATACACATGCACAGTATCAATCATGTACTGCAAGGCCTTAACCGGTAGCCACGAATCCGCGGTGGCAATCGCCACTTCGCTCATTGCCGGCACCTGAGAAGCCACAGTAGTGCCCGATAGAACTCCTGATACATCACTCAACAGCTCAAAGTTATCGGAACCTCCGCCAACCGCCGTCGACATATGTCGAGAGAAGGCGAATCCCGAAGTGGACGAGAGCAGAGCATTTGAAATCCTCCTTTCCTGAGCAAGACTCCCAAAACCCGATCCTCTGCTGAAAATGTTCCCGAAAATCCGCTGTTGGTTGAGGAAATGATTCAACTTCGGCGAACAAGCATGTTCACACACAACGTCGTTGCGGTCGTCGTAGTCGTCCCGGAGCATATGAGTGATGGACGGATGGTGCTGGCGTCGTCGAGCTGTACAACTCGCTCTGGTGGAAAGGCTTCGCCAGCAAGCCATTGAAGTGTATTGATTTGTACGTCTGTGTATGAATAACACCTCTATAAGCAAATTATTTCAAATTAATTAGGGGAAAAAATGGAATCTTTAAACCCTTATAAAACCCTAACAGATTCTCGAGGGAAAACTGGATATTGAATCTGAATAAATTTTGATTCCCTTGATTGTTGGAGAGATATTGGATCTTACCTGAGAGAGAGGGAGGTTTCAGAGAGAAACAGATAGCCTGAGATTCAGAGGGTCTGTCTGACAGTGAACGGCGAGCTCAAGCAGAGCAATGGGCCTGTCCCCGGGTACAAGGTCGTTGGCCTTTTACTTGATCAGGGGCAAATTAGACTATATTTCTGAGATGTGTACTCTACACTCCCACTCTAGCCCTCGGGCCGGGTCGCGCACGGCCCAAATGTTTTGGGTTTGGTAGGTGGACTAAACTTATTAAATAAATTTTAAAATTACGGGCTGAATCAGACGGACTTACTTGTATATATAAGAACCTAACCTCTTTATCAGGTCGAGTTTTTGTCGGATATTTTGGGTCGAGCTCAAGTGACTTTTAGAAATAAGCTATTTTTTAAATTTTAAAGTTGTAAAAAAATATATACATGTAATTTTATTTGTCTTCATACTGAAACTTTGGACGAGCCATTTCCAGTTATTTATTTCAATTGTTGGTGTATGCATTTTTATTGTTTAATTAGCATAATCTAATGTCTCACATACTATATATGTTCAAAATTCAAACCCAAGAATACTTTTCCATGGGTTTTAGATGGAAATCGAGAGGTTTGTTCTTATTTTTTTGTCTGTCGTAGTTCACAATATAATTAGTTGATTTAATGGCCATTAAAAACGTATAAAAAAAGTAGGAATCGACTAATATTAGGCCACAAGAAATATATTTTATTAAGAAAGGGGAATGTAGGATTTGGAATATAAGACAATTGGGTAAATAGTAAATGTATGGAAGAATATATGTATTATTTACCAACACCTTCCTAGTATATATAACAATTTAATATGTAGTGTCATTAGTGTCTATTAATATAATGACAACAGTTAGGATTCTTAATTAAGATAGTTACATGGAAGGTTAGTTTGTGCTTTTGAGAGCCAGAAGGTTGTATTGGATCATTTGCATATGTATGTTAGGGTTTCTACCATCTTTGGTCTGAAAAGGGTTATATTGGGTTGGGGTTGGGGGTTGGGCTTTGGGTTGTATTGGTCTGGGGTGTGTTTAGTTTCTTTAGGCCATTTGAGCTATTATAAAAAGGGGCTTGGGTGGGTTTAGTGTCTTTAGGTTATTTGGGCTATATATTTGGGCTTATGGGTTAGGCTTATATGGGCGGGCCAAGTTGGGCTTATCGGGTCCGGGCCTATTGAGTTTGAACACCCTAAGTCCAAGTTCAACCCACTAACTCTCGGGCCAGTCCGGCCCATGGCCCATAGCAAGCGGGGCCGGGCTTTTGTCCATCGAGCCTATTGGACCCCCATAAGCCCATGGGCTTTTAGACTAAATGGTGAGGGTTATCCCAGTCTCCCTTCTTTCCTTCCATTTTAAATTTTTTTTTTATGAAAACTGATTTGGAAGCTCTATGTATATTTTCAACAATTCACTTTAAAGAAATTGCTAAGGGAGTAAGTGAGTAGCATGCCCCATGAACATCAAAGTTAGTTTTATATACCTCACAAATATGATTTAGATCCAAATGTCCTTTGAACATGATTTTCGTCTCAAGGTGCTCTTTAACCATCAAACCTATTAACTTTCAGACAAATATAAAAATAAAATTTTCACTTCGAATTTTTTCTCAACTTCTCTCAATAGGCGCCATTTATCTCAGCTGTCGAGAGTTCAAAGCTCAGTGTAGGTAGACATTGTGGTTCAGAATCATTAGTCGCTTTCAAATTTGCCAATATGGAGAGACAATAATTTAGAGAAAAAGAGAGGAACTTTGAAATGAAAGATGAACAAGTGTATTACAAGACTCAATCGCCAAAATGGCTCCAAGAATTGAGCGGCTTGGAACCCCAAAAATAGGAATTGAAGTATCCCAATCATATACGTGAAGTGAACCAACAAAAAAATTTCAGAAACAATAAAATTTTAAAAGAAATCCAGTAGTTGATGAAAACTAAGATACTTATGAATTTTGCTCTCCCTCCCACAATTTCATCTAAATTCAATCAATTTGTACATGACTATCAAAAGAATGTCTGAACAATGTATGAAAGAATCATAGCCTATCATGACAAATGGCTTGAATCAATGTAAAAGAGGAGATCATCGATAAATAATGAAACTTTGTTGGCTTTTGATCATGAATCGCTTGTAAAGATCATGGTCATGGGTCCTTGGATTCAAGTCTGACCCATGGCTAACCTTTGCAGCTCCAATGTAGCAAATTGACTGATCTTGGGTGAAGAGACCTACAACTGCCTTTGACAATGTATCCTCATAAATGTCACTTTTTTATATAAAAAAATTTCAAAAATAGAAAAATACATGTATGAAAAAACTTAAATGGCCTCTAAATTAAAACCTAATTACACCTAACTTGTCAATCGTTGTAAAATACGGAGGAATTCCACCCAAACTTCTGCAGCCATAAAGCTCTATGCTCTCAATTTTTTGCTTTGAGACACATCTAGAACTTTAGTTAGATCTTTACAGCAACTAAGATCCATCACTTTTAAGTTCATAAATTGGTTACCATAACTCTTCGCCTGAAACAGCCAAACTGTAACAACCCGTTCCGAATTTACGGGAATTATCGATAATTAATTGAGGATTATCAATGAATAAATGGGGATTAATCGAGGATTATCGAACGATTGAGGTAAAATGATAATTGTCCCTAGACGAGTGAAAATGTTGACTTTTGACCCAAGACGTCATTGGCACTTGAATCGAGGTCTATTATGTAGGTTGAGATGATACGAGTCCATAAACAGGCGGCACGTCGAGATTGGACATCGTACGAGTAAGTTACAGGTCAAGAACGGTTTTTATACTATTCATAATTACACGTTTTACGAGGAGTTGACTTTTGGGTTTGCCTAAAATGGGTCCAAAATATTAGTTCTAGACCAATAGATGAGTGACAAATCCTTTGATCCTCATCTTCATACATGCTTCTCACTTCCCTTCTCCCATTGTCATTCACCCAAACTAAAACCCCTTTCCCCAATTCATCCTCTTCATCTTGTGTCAGTTGAGGACCATAGAGCGTGGCTGAGAGAGGCCATGAGAGAGGGAAGGACAGCAGAGCCGTCATGGTGGTGGCCTCAAACCCGTGAAATCAGGTAAAACCCGTGAACCCTTTATTTTTTAATTTTTGAAATTGGTTTTTGGGCATTTTGGATAGTGACTGAAGCCCCGGTTGGGTTCTATGAGATCATGCGAGTGTGTAGTGTAACGACCCGGATTTTCTGTATTTTTGTAAATTGGAAAATTCCATGTAAAATGAGCATTTTGCCGCTGGTTAGGGTGAAATGTTGACTTTTTACTCGAGACACTGTTTGGACATCGACTCTTGACCTTTACGTAGATCACGTCACCACGAGTGCATAGAAAAACGACATGGCGAATTTGGACATTCAGTACGGAAGTTACGGATCACAGAGTTCGAGGGTTACTATTACGTTTTCCGAGGTTTCGAGCCAAGTGGCATTATTGGATTGGTCAACTAGGTTATTAGACCAATTAGATGAGTGACAAGTGTCACTCATTTAACTAGCCCATTTAGTCAAAAGATTGGATGCATGTATCTGCTCTCTCTCCATTTCAATGCTCATTCAAACCGTGAACCCAACTTCTACAAACACATACACCCACCCATCGACCACCTTCCCTAAATTGACAGGACCCACCCCAATTAATCGGGAAGAATCCTGTTCCCGTCTGACAAACGAACACAAATGACCAAAATAACCAAATAATTACATCACATACATTGTCAGACCAAAGAGAACGTACGATACAACCAACTGTACAACAAGTCAACTATAACGACCCGTCCCGAATTTCAGGATTAGATTAGTGACTAATCATGATTAGTGAGGCTAATCCGTGATTAGTGGGCGAAATCGAATGAACGATGCAAAATGACCGTTTTGCCCCTAGGCGTGGGCAAAACGTTGACTTTTCGTTCAGGCAGTCAAATGGACTTTGGCCAATGACTGTGACGTAGTTCGGGACGTCACGAGTTCATAGACAGGTGGCACGTTCAATTTCGACATTCGAGGAAGAAGTTATGACGTTCGGAAGTTCAGGGGAATTTTGGTAATTATGGTTAAAAGGGGCAAATAGTTGACTTTTGGATCAGGAGGTCCGATGGCCGAGAGCTGAGGACCGTTACGTAGATCGGGATGATACGAATCCGTAGACAAGCGGCACGCTGAAATCGGACTTCGAACGGAGAAGTTATAGATCATGGAAGGTCGATTTCACTATGCATGTATTTCGAGACGATGATGACTTGGCCTATTCTGATTGGCCAGATATTTTAAGTGGGACCCATGGATGAGTGACAAGTGTCACTCATCCCATTGGCCAATTTCCCTAAAAAGGGGATCTAACTAATTAAATATTATTATTATTAATATTATTCTAATCTAATCTATCTACCACTTAATCCTAGCCATCCATTCCATCCCTCAATCAATCATCACCATTCATCAAATCCTCCATTCTCTCATCAGATATCATCATCTCTCTTCTCTTCCACAACACGACCACCATATTATTTCATTTTCTTCTTCTTTTTTCAAAAACCCGAAACCACACACACATCACCATCATCTGTGCTTGTGTGTGACGGTGAGAGACTGAGATGATGAAGGACTGAGATGACGGGGACAGTGGCTCACGGTGGTGGATGGCGGAGGTGAGAAACCGAGAGCCTTTTTAATATTCAAAAATTGGAAGTTGGTTTATAAGGCTTGTTAATCGAACCTAAGGATTGGGTTTTACTTCTGGTGGTTTTGTGAGTCGAAAGGGATTGTTTTTGAAGTCTTGGACAGCCAGGAGTGATGGCGGGTGGAGGTTGCAGGCACCACCGCCATGGTCGATCATGAAGATATGGGTTTTGAGATTTTTCTTCTGTTTTTAATGTGTAAAAGATGGGAAATAGGATAGGGAAACTTTAGAAATCAAAATAGGTTGAAATGGACCGAAAATGGACTAGTTAGGACGTTGAATCGGTCCAAACAGGTTTGGCCAGCTTAGTTGCAGTGGACCGGGTTTGGCTGAGGGAATAAGATGAATAGTGTACCACGTGTGATCTCACGCGCAGAGGCTTTCTTGGGCACGTGGGGGCGCGTGAGGGACATTTTGGAATGTCTTCAACACTTGAAACCATCTATTTGATGTAACGAACATTTTGGGACTGGTTTCGTGTCGATCGGACATCGTTTCGATATGTTTCGGGGTGTACGAAGGTTTAGGATCTTAATTAAAAATTCCAGAAAATTACTGGGCTTTAGTGAGGGGTTATTTAAGTATTTAGTAACCCTCTATTACGATTTAGACAAGTTTGAGAGTCCCGGTGACGACGATTGGCTAGGGAGAGTCGTATGGCACGTAAATCGAGGCGGCAGCTCGGATGGCCTGTGAGTGGACCTTGTTTTCTAAATTGGTGCATGCATAAATGTTTATTATATGTTTTAATACATGTTTGGTGATGCCATGAGTGCATTTGGATGTGATTACGTATTGGCATGTATTTCGAGGTTTTGGCCCTATACGGTGCCGATACGGGTTTGTATTTCTTTATTGGTTTAAATGAAGAGGATTTAGATTTCCAAAAGGATAAACTCGGGTATGAGACCCATTTGGTTTTGTCTCGGGCATATGACGTTGTTGATGGCCTACGTGTCTAAATCGTGGTCGCGGCGAGTGCTATGTGCATGGCGACAGACGATACGAGGCTCGCCTCCAGACTGGGATGTGTTCCTTCCGGAGCGGTCACGATGCACGATCTGTTGTCAAGTAGCCAATTGAGGCTTGACTTCGGAGTGCTGACAGTTCAGGATATCGATCAGTGATGAGTGCTCCATAATCTAGCGGTGGTCGCGTCGGATGATTCGTTCACGGCGACATACCAGGATTGAGGGTGGTCCTGGATGGATGGTTGCATGCATCACTACGATCGGAGTCGTGACTGACCCTGAGATATCAAACACGATGCCCAGTTGACTCATGTGTTCGGGCATGAGACCTAGTTACTTTACATTGATGATTTCGGGTCGGGGACCCTAAATGGATTTCCAGGTTCATGACGGTTTATGGGAACCGGCATGAACCCTTAAAAGGATTTTATGATACATGACGGTCTATGGGGATCGGGCATGAACCCTTGAAAGGATTCTATGATACATGACGGTTTATGGGAACCGGGCATGAATCCTTTGAAAGGTTCTAAAGATGTTTTCTATATGTATATGAATGGCATGAATGAGTTCGTTATATATATGTATATATATATATGTATATATATTTATATACCTTCCTTTACTTGAATCTATCTCCTCTAGGGAAGGTCGTTGGCCTGGGTGGACCCCGGAGTAGTCACGAAGCACCGACTGAGTGGAGTCGCCCCCCAGTTGGGTTCCTTACTCTCAGGAAGGCTTGGATCGTAACCTCAGGGTGGGTCATTGGTCTACGGACATTGACCTTGGACCCTGAGAGACTTGGGCTTGAGACCCCGTGTCAGGACCCACCCCGGTTTCGCCCCGAAATCCGAGGTAAATCCCGCTCCCGTCTGACTCCCCGACACAACACCCAAGTAAAACTCACTCAAACCCAGTCAGACGCAGGAGTAATTAACCAAAATATCCCGAAGTTATCGTTTACAGAGCATAATACGAAAATACAAGGAAAATAAAAAAAACGATAATTTACACGCACACGGAAGACTTTAAACTATTCCGGGATCCCTCACGTCACTTCTATGCCTCGAACACTGCCTCGACGTCAAGACCCCGCACTCGCTCCACAACCTGGAGGGCAAGTTAAACCAGAAGATGTGAGTGGACCATAATAACAGAAAAGTTTCTAAAACCATTTATCAAAAACCGAGTCTCCGTTTTGAAAACTACATGCATAACCACCAGTTGTTAACACAGTTCTAAATCAATGTTCACAAAACATCATAAGAAACAGAAACACTATAAAACAGTTATGGAAAACATGGCATGAGTATCAAAACCCGAAGCATAAACCATAAAACTGAAATCATCATTTCCCGATCAAACCTGCTGGACCTATCCGAGTCTTTAAACTCCCGAGTCTTTAAACTCAATCCAGGCCTTAATCATATCCGAGTCTTTAAACTCCCGAGTCTTTAAACTCAAGGCCTACGGGGGAAAATCAATATATCTGAGTCTTTAAACTCTTGAGTCTTTAAACTCAATCCGGGTCTTTAAACCCAATCCGGCCGGTCCCCCGTCACATATATTCGGGTCTTTAAACCCAATATCCAGATCCAGCAAATCCAATCCCAAAATCATTTAAAAACCATTTACTAATCCACATCCAAACCCGAATTCGAAACCACTGGTTCGATACCCTTCCAGCATCCAGAACCGTCATTCCGAACCCAAATCCGGAATCCACTTTCCAATTTTAAAAACAAGTTTAGCTTTCCGAAAATCATTTAATCACCAAGTCATATTTCAAAATCCCTTTGTAAACAATCAAACTAGTTATCCTTTAAAAATCCCAAAACCCTGGCATTTTACTCAGCAATCGACATTTCTCGTAAAACGTGCAATAACGTAAAACCAACCAAAACATATTCGATAAACATAGAATAATGATTAAAACCATAAAACAATTATAGAAAACAGTTATGCAGGTTCACCTGAAGTCCCTCAAAATTCCCCGAATCCTAAACGTAATAACCCGGGACCCTAAACCTTCACCCTCGCGGAACTAAACTCAAACGACGTCCGCACAACTCGAAACCACTTCCATTGAACTCACCATAACTCCTGGACCAAAAACCATGTTGACCGTTTTCCCATCCGCCGCCGCACGCGCCCCCACGCGCCGCCCAAGGTGGCTGCGCGTGGCCCTCACGCGCCAGCTACAGTAGCATCATCAACCTTGACCTCACTGTGCTGAACCGGCCGCCGTGAATTGAACCGGCGAGGAGCATTCTCCGCCGTCCGGTCACCATTTCCTTCCCTTCTTCCACCCACGGCTTCGTCCAGACACCAAGAATCCATTCCCCGACTCCTCTAACTTCGACACAATCCCACCATCGTCGATTCCAGCTCGAACTAGACAGCCCTCAAACCCCTGTTTCACGATCCATCTGCTCCGGTCACCTCCCGTCACGGTGGCGACACCAGACAATCCCTAGGGCCTTACTGAACCCAGACCAACCCTCCTATACCGTCGACTCAGTCCCAAACTCGACGACTTTGGGTTTGAAGTTCACGGCCGAAACAGAGTAACAGAGTACTCCACTTCGACTGAGCTCCGCCGTGTACGCCCCGTCACGGCGACCACC
This sequence comes from Prinsepia uniflora, assembly GCA_032719365.1. Taxonomy (NCBI): domain Eukaryota; kingdom Viridiplantae; phylum Streptophyta; class Magnoliopsida; order Rosales; family Rosaceae; genus Prinsepia; species Prinsepia uniflora. The sequence goes on from CM064865.1 coordinate 55,714,270, forward strand.
ACAAACCACTCCTAGGACCTCCCTAAACATCACCCTGACCTTCAATCCTCTCGGTTCTAAACTCAGACTCATGACTTTCCAAATGAGGTTTACGGGAAAAACAGAGCAAGAAAACTTACCCTTCGATTGCAGCTCCGCCGTGCGCACCGCCGCGTGCCACGGTGTTCGTTGGCCTCCCTGCAACCTCCTGAACGTCCCACGGTCGTGGTTTGAGCCACCTCACGGCGTAGCCACCACCAAACGCTCACGGTCTCCCTGTTTCCCCAAAAACTTTGCCGCACCACCGCCGTGCCGTCGTGCACGATTCCACCACCAAATCACGACCACCAGCTTCCGTTCAGTCTCCCGTTCCACCCTCACTCACCAGGACTCGTCAATTACCACGATCAATCCTCAACTTCTCCTCACAAGCTCTCTCTGTTTCTCTGTGTTTGTCGAAGAACAACCACGGGTTTGCACGAGTGCACCCCAATTATTTGGGCTATGAACACACAGGATTCTCCCAGAATCCTCTAGCCCCTTGCCACATGTCACCATCCACTCAACCCTTATCCCATCTGGTTAAATCCCAGCCGTCCAGTTTGCTTTCTCTCTCTGCACAAATCCCCAGATACCAAAAAGACCAAAATACCCTCCTGTTTAACACATTTTTACGGTTTTGTCAAAACTTCCTAGACCCGTAACTCTCGCCTCGTAAGTCCGATGAATACGTGCCGCCTGTCATCGAACTCAGGACGACGAAAGCTATCTAACCATGCTAGGTCAACCTACCAAAACCCATTCGTACAAAAAGTCAACTATTCCCCCTAATTTACCCAAATTACGGTTAAGCCCTCAACCTTCCGAACATCACAACTTCCTCCTCGGATGTCGGAATCAAACGTACCTCATGTCTATGGGTTCATGACATCCTCAACTACGTCCTGGTCACTGGCCAACACCCAATTGACCACCCGGATAAAAGTCAACATTTTTGCCCGGACCAGGGGCAAAATCGTCATTCTAGGCTCCCAGACCTTTCGGGACCACCTAACCACTGATTCTCCTCACTAATCACACCTTAATCACTCTACTAATCCCGGCTCTCGGGACGGGTTGTTACACCCCGGCTAGCACGCACTTAGCTTTTGAAACCGTGACAGGATTGGTTGTGTGATTATATGTATGTATGATATATGATATGTGATATACGATATATGATATGTGATGTGTATAGGTTTAGGGCTGAGCCCCGTATGGAATTGGGCAGTGGCCCGTATGGTTGGTATCTTTATGAATTTGGGCAATGGCCCGTATGGTTGATTCTTTATGGTTCTTTCGATTATGGTTTTGGGCTTAGTTCCCACATATGGTTCTTTTGGATTAAATGGTTTTCGGATGCAAGCATGCTTTTTAGTGAAGGGTACAAATGTTCTTATGAAATGTTTTTATAAACTCCTTGTTTTGTCTACTCACAACTTTTAATGTTTTGACTGCCCTTCAGGTTGACTGCGGATGTGGACTGTAGTAGAGACCGAGATATCACATACCTCCTCCGGATCCTGGCGTGCTCTGAGAGCCCGAGAGGGCAAAGGTTGGAAATTTCCCTTGTCTGACACTTCGTGTTAGACGGGAGCAGGGTCATCCCGCGTTAATCCCGGGGGGATTGGAATGGGTCATGTCAGCGTGGTATCAGAGCATGGTTTGCTCGTAGGATACTCAGGACGCTCTGATAATGTCAGAGTGGTATCAGAGCGGGGTTATCTCTATTCGAGCAACCGTGGAGCTCTTGGAGTGATGAGCGGGTCAAGGATGTGATGTCTCAATGGGCTACAGTTCTTTATCAACCTGATAGTTAGGATGCCGGTATGATAGTTAGTAGGATTGAATCGTGGAATGTCTTGGTTCAGCATTTGATGCCGGGGTTGCCATAGCACTGTCGAGGTTGGTAGCGTGGGACCCTATGAAGGGATGAACGTAACAGTACTTTGGAGTTTTGATCGTGAGACGGTTAGTTGGGATCGTCTTTCACGATGTCGTAGGATTGGTTCCGACGATTGGTTCAGTGTTGTGACCATTCGATGGTCGGATCATGTTGAGTTGTTGGCTATGCTGTTGGGAGCAGCCGGGTTCGAGGAAACCTAGTTGGATTGATGGTAGAATTGGATTGACGTCTTTACGATGTCGGGACCGCGTGGTCGGTCAGATTGTTGATTTTATTGCTTTTTGCAGTTGGGTTCCAAGGGACCCTGGGTAGTGATCGTGGAACCCTAAGGTAGGGTGTATGGTTCGGAAAGGTGAGTTGGCGAGTGGTCTCGACTCCGATGAGACCGTTGGTCGGTCTAGTCATGACAGCTTTAGTGATGGGACTGCACTCTACAGTCGAGGTTATAGTAATAGGTTAGACCTAGTTAGTCGTCGTACTTCCATAGTTGCGATAGATTATTGGTGCAGCTAAGGTCATGGGTGACCTGGTAGACGACATTGGTTGAGTCGAGTTACGACTGGTTAGAGTTTGGTTGGACAGGTTACTTGGGTTGGTACTTGTTGATGGAATCCAGGAGTGGGGATACGGAGTAGTTGGTACGAGCGGTTGATTCCGTTGGATGCGAAGTCTCGATTGTGATGTCTGGTGGTTAGATCTACACGAGTCTGTGGCAGGCATTACTACCGAGGGTGGTTGTAATTACGGTTGTTGGGAATTGGGGACGTTCGGGGAACGTTTCCTTTTCCCGTATGAGTTGTTGGGGAGACTGTACCCAAAGTTGTTGGGGAGACTGTACCCAAAGTTGTTGGGTACGAGGGAGGTAGAGTTTCTCCAAAACGAGTAGAGGTAAGGGGTCGTCGTTCTGTATGAGCAGAGATCCAGGGTTATCTGTTTCGCACACTGGATGTTGATGCTAATGCTAGTGTGCTGGTATTGGTGTAGGGCTGGTGCTGGTGCTAGTGCTAGTACTGGTGCCGATGTTTGTGATGACGATGAGTCACGCGACAGGATGTGACTCGGTCGAGATGGGCATATGTTCGGTATTTGTGGTCCTGGAGTGGATCACAGATAGTGATGGACTGGATTGGATCCAGCATAGTTAAGACGTGAGGATCGAGTATTGTCATGGGGATTAGCGACCAGTTGGTCAGAGTTGGTCAGGATTGGTCAGTTATGGTGGTATGCAGAGATTTGACTGCAGATCACAGCAGGAGTCTGTTGTGAATCCTCAGTCGAGCTGTATACCATGTTAGGACGAATTGACATCCTTTTGGATGTGCATATACGGTGTAAACTGATGGACGAACTTGGTAGTGAATTGACTGATCTTGAACACGTGGATGGTGTCTGGATGAGCTGAGGACTTGAGAGTCCATTTCGGATTAGTTATGGTTGACTACAGTTGACCATACCTCCTGAGCTTGTGGTAGGCTTGTTTGTGGAGAAATTTGATTGTAAGAAATAGAATGGGTCATTATAGTAGTTACCGTCGTTTGTCGGAAAGGTCGGAGAGAGAACTTCTAGCTCAGGAATAGAAACAGTTAAGCATGGTTCCCACATGGTTGGAACTTTGGAATCGAAAGAGGTTGTGATTGAGGTTTCTCATTTTCTGCTTGGTGGCATACGATGTTGGATTACGTGACGTGGTGAATCCAATGAGTTTTGGTTGTATTCACGTAGGATGAGTTTTGATGCCATCGTGTTGGATCATCCTTGGTCTTTCCTAGGTGGAAGGACAAGGATCAATACGAGGTAATTAGAGAGAACCCATAGTCTCGGCGTGTCTCGTCGTTAACTAATCTGTTTAGATGTGGGAATTGGTTAAGGAGTGATGTGACTGGCGAAGGATTCAGGAGGGTGTGAGACCCTATGATCGGATCTCAGGTGGATTGTTAGGTGAGTGAGCTTGTGTGGATCCACCTAGGATCGCGATGTGGATCGAGATTATGATGTTGTGAACTTTGGGCGTCGTGACGATCGAGGATCGTGACGTCTATAGTCGGTTGACGTAGTGATGGATCTGGATCGTAATCTTGATGATTCAGATAGGTGGAGAGTTTATCGCTCTTACTTGGATGTTTGAGTTGAGGATGTTGGGACTGAACTTCTTTTTGAAGTAAATCCCGTATGGTATATTACTCGGGAAAGTAAGTGTCCGACGAGGCCAGATTTTGTCAGCCTTAGAGATGTGCGGATGTTGGGATTGGCTTCCCTATGAAGTCAATCAAAGGTAATGTGTAATCGATTAAGCAGGTAACTGAAAGGTTTGGAATTGGTGCGTCTCAGTAGACGAGAACGAGATTTTGGGTTTTGGAATCGGATTTCAGGATGACGATCCAGGATTCGATTTTGGAACTTCAAAGTGGATTTCTGGATTTGGGTTCAGAATGGTCATTCCTGATACTAGTTTACAGAATGATGATTTCGGATTCGGATTGGGAAATGGATGTTGAGTTGGAGTTTTGATCTGTCTGGTACTAGATTGGACAGATAGACTCCAGAATTTAAACGTGATTGACTACGACCTAGGTTGTGGTTGTTGTTGTTGTGGTTGTTGTTGTTATGGTTGTTATTGTTGTTTTTGTTGTCGTCGTTGTTGTTGTAGTGGACTAGTTGATGGACAGATGTACGTACCTTGTACGTTGTTCGAGGTACGATACTGGGCATACTTGTGGTGCCTGGTGACGGAATATAGGATATGCCAGTGGTACGTTGGCGAACGTGCTGGTAGTCGACTTAGTTCCGATACCATTGGATTAGTCGAGGACGTGAACAGGACATCGAATACCGTGCATTGGGTTATGGTATTTCTGATGGCTCCAGTTACACACAGGTCAGATGCTTTGTTGGTATATGTATACTAAGGTTGAGTGAGTTGGTGGTTAGTATAACCACAAGTAGGTATGGTGTCAGTTTGCGACTGACGACTGTCAAGTGGTGAGAGTTTTTCGGATGTGTCAACTAGGATTATTGTGTAAGGTCTGATGACTCCCTGTGGGAGCAGACATCAGGATAGATTGGTGATTGAGAAAGGAAACGTCTAGTTGTTGTGTCAACGAAATGGTAGATTTGACAAGTAGTGTTAATTCGAGACGTACGATTACTATCATTCGACGTGAGTACTAGTGGTACGTCTGGTTGCAGACAAGTAATGTATTAGCTATTGGGTGCTAGTGTACACATAAAATAAGATCGAATTATTTCCACGAGGTGGTTGTGGAATCAGGATAGTTGGAATTTCGAGAACGAAACTAATTAAGTAGGGAAGAACGGTTGGAATTAGGTCGGTTGGAATTTAGAGGATGAAATTAAATAAGGAGGGAAGGTTGTAACGACCCTTCCTGAATTTCGGGATTAGATTAGTGACTAATCGTGATTAGTAAGGCTAATCCGTGATTAGTGGGCGAAATCGTACAAACGATGCAAAATGACCGTTTTGACCCTAGGCGTGGACAAATATTGACTTTTCGTTTAGGCAGTCAAACGGACTTTGGTCAATGACTGTGACGTAGTTCGGGACGTCACGAGTTCATAGACAGGTGACAAGTTCAATTCTGACATTCGATGAAGAAGTTATGACGTTCGGAAGTTCAGGGGCATTTTGGTAATTATGGTTAAAAGGGGCAAATTGTTGACTTTTGGACCAGGTGGTCCGATGGCCGAGGGCCGAGGACCGTTACGTAGATCGGGACGATACGAATCCGTAGACAGCCGGCACGCTGAAATCAGACTTCGAGCGGAGAAGTTATAGGTCACGGAAGGTCGATTTCACTATTCATATACTTCGAGACGATGATGACTTGGCCTATTCTGATTGGCCAGATATTTTAAGTGGGACACATGGATGTTATATTATTATTAATAATATTATTCTAATCTAATCTAATTAAATATTATTATTATTAATATTATTCTAATCTAATCTATCTACCACTTAATCCTAGCCATCCATTCCATCCCTCAATCAATCATCACCATTCATCAAATCCTCTATTCTCTCATCAGATATCATCATCTCTCTTCTCTTCCACAACACGACCACCATATTATTTCATTTTTTTCTTCTTCTTTCAAAAACCCAAAACCACACACACACATCACCATCATTTTCTTGAGAGACTGAGTTGATGAAGGACTGAGATGACGGGGACGGTGGTTCACGGTGGTGGACGGCGGAAGTGAGAAACCGAGAGCCTTTTTAATATTCAAAAATTGGAAGTTGGTTTTTAAGGCTTGTTAATCGAACCTAAGGATTGGGTTTTGCTTCTGGTGGTTTTGTGAGTTGAAAGTGATTGTTTTCGAAGGCTTGGACGGCCAGGAATGACGGCGGGTGGAGGTTGCAGGCACCACCGCCATGGCCGATCATGAAGGTACGGGTTTTGAGGTTTTTCTTATGTTTTAATGTGTAAAAAGATGGGAAATAGGATAGGGAAACTTTAGAAATCAAAATAGGTTGAAATGGACCGAAAATGAACTAGTTAGGACGTTGAATCGGTCCAAACCGGTTCGGCCGGTTCAGTTGCAGTGGACCGGGTTTGGCTGAGGGAAGAAGATGAACAGTGTACCGCGCGTGATTACACGCGCAGAGGCTTTCTTGGGCACGTGGGGGCGCGTGAGGGACATTTTGGGAACGTCTTCAACACGTGAAACCATCTATTCGATGTAACGAACATTTTGGGACTGGTTTCGTGTCGATCGGACATCGTTTCGATATGTTTCGGGGTGTTCGAAGGTCTAGGATCGTAATTAAAAATAGTTAAAAATTCCAAAAATTTACGGGGCTTTAGTGAGGGGTTATTTAAGTAGTTAGTAACCCTCTATTCCGATTTGGACAAGTTTGAGAGTCCCGGTGACGACGATTGGCTCGGGAGAGTCGTATAGCACGCAAATCGAGGCGGCAGCTCGGACGGTCTGTGAGTGGACCTTGTTTTCTAAATTGGTGCATGCATAAATGTTTATTATATGTTTTAATACATGTTTGGTGATTCCAGGAGTGCATTTGGATGTGATTACGTATTGGCATGTATTTCGAGGTTTCGACCCTATACGGTGCCAATACGGGTTTGTATTTCTTTATTGGTTTAAATGAAAAGGATTTAGATTTCCTAAAGGATAAACTCGGGCATGAAACCCATTTGGTTTTGTCTCGAGCATATGACGCTATTGATGGCCTACGGGTCTAAATCGTGGTCGTGGTGAGTGCTATGTGCACGGCGACAGACGATACGACGCTCGCCTCCAGACTGGGATGTGTTCCTTCTAGAGAGGTCACGATGCACGATCTGTTGTCGAGTAGCCGATGGAGGCTCGACTTCAGAGTGCTAACGGTTCAGGATATCGATCAGTGATGAGTGCTCAATAATCTAGCGGTGGTCGCGTCGGTTGATTTGTTCACCGCGACATACCAGGATTGAGGGAGGTCCTGGATGGATGCTTGCACGCATCACTACGATCGGAGTCGTGACTGACCCTGAGATATCGAGCACGATGCCCAGTTGAGTCATGTGTTCGGGAATGAGACCCAGTTACTTTACATTGATGATTTCGGGTCGGGGACTCAAAATGGATTTCCAGGTTCATGAGGGTTTATGGCAACCGACATGAACCCTTAAAAGGATTTTATGATACATGACGGTCTATGGGGACCGGGCATGAACCCTTGGAAGGATTCTATGATACATGACGGTTTATGGGAACCAGGCATGAATCCTTTGAAAGGTTCTAAAGTTTTTTTCTATAAGTATATGAATGGCATGAATGAGTTCGTAATATATATATATATATGTATATATATTCATATGCCTTCATTTACTTGAATCTATCTTCTCTGGGGAAGGTCGTTGGCCTGGGTGGACCCCGTCGTAGTCACGGAGCACCGACTGAGTGGAGTAGCCCCCCAGTTGGGTTCCTTACTCTCAGGAAGGCTTGGATCGTAATCTCAGGACGGGTCATTGGTCTACAGACATTGACCTTGGACCCTGAGAGACTTGGGCTTGAGACCCCGGCTAGCACGCACGTAGCTTTGAAAACTGTGATAGGATTGGTTGTGTGATTATATGTATGTATAATATATGATCTGTGATATACGATATATGATATGTGATGTGCACATGTTTTGGGCTAAGTCCCGTATGGAATTGGGCAGTGGCCCGTATGGTTGGTATCTTTATGGATTTGGGCAGTGACCCGTATGGTTGATTCTTTATGGTTCTTTCGATTATGGTTTTGGGCTTAGTTCCCACATATGGTTCTTTTGGATTGAATGGTTTTCGGATGCATGCATGCGTTTTAGTGAAGGGTACAAATGTTCTTATGAAATGTTTTTATAAACTCCTAGTTTTGTCCACTCACAGCTTTTAATGTTTTGACTGCCCTTCAAGTTGACAGCAGATGTGGACTGTAGCAGAGACCGAGATATCACATACCTCTTCTGGATCTTTGCGTGCTCTGATAGCCCGAGAGGGCAAAGGTTGGAAATTTCCCTTGTCTGACACTTTGTGTCAGACTGGAGTAGGGTCGACCCGCGTTAATCCTGGGGGGATTGGGACGGGTCCTGTCATCAACAGTATCACAGAGCATAGTTACAATACAAGATAAGGATGAAACCCTACTCTGTGAGCTAATTACACCCGCAACGGGAAAACTTTATGCCTCTGCCTCTACCTCGGCTTTAGCCCCCAAAACTCGTACCACGACCTGGAGGTTATTAAAACATCAAAGTGTGAGTGGACTAAAACAAATGGTTATGGAAAAAAGTTTTAATGAAGTCAGGGTTCACCTTCCATTTTCAAAACACGCATGCATAACTAAGTATCTGAAAACATTTATATGAACCGTATGGAAACCGTTACAGAAGACCACCATAAAATTATGCAAAACCGAATGTAACACCAACAAACCAAACCTGATGGATTTATCCAAGTCTTTAAACTCATATATCAGGCCTTCCCTGGATATCAACGAGTCTTTAAACTCAAAACACAATCAATAGGCCTCGGGGGACATCACAGTAACCGAGTCTTTAAACTCAACATATCTCAATCAAGGGTCGTCCCCCGTCATCAATTGACCGGGTCTTTAAACCCAAAACTAGATCTAGAAATAATACCGGTTTTTTAAACCCGCAACCATGTGTAATTCACAACAAATCTGGAATCCAACTTAATCCAATTTCCAAAACCAGATCCGACATCGCATTTTATCGAAATGGGTCTCGTGCTCGAACTCACTTTCAAATCCCAAATCATACTCACAAACCATAATCAAAACATCCTTAAAACATGATACACACAAACCATATAAAATAATTCATCAAACCATTATCAAAGCATATGAGAAACCATAGTCTCGAAATACGTGAAATGCGATAAATCACATCAAAAAGCGTGCAATCACGTAAAGCAGGAATGTCATAATCATAAACATAAAATCATGTATAGAAACATAAACGAGTAAGTAAAAACAGTTATGCATACTCGGTTAGAAAACAAAAGTCCACTCACGTCGGTTGCCTCAGGAATGTTCTGGCCTGTCAAAGATCACAATTTTGGGTCACAAATACTTTCATTAAGCTTACATTAATTTCCCCAATTTTTCGGGATTTTTCAACGTAATTAAATTAAAACCCGAAACCTTCGAACACTCAAAACTATCCCGAAACGACGTCCGATCGACTCGAAACTTGTCTCAAAATGTTCGTTACATCGAAAGGATAAAATCACATGTTGACCTTGACCGGAGATACTGCCTCACGCACTCTCACGCTCAGCCCAAAGTGGCTGCGCGTGAAAGCCACGCGCCCAGCACAGTAACGCTACAGTGTCGTCTTCTTCACCCGTATTTTTGCTAAACGGTTTACGAACCTGCGACACGACCCGGTTTAATCTCCATCAATTCTACCTTATTTCTTTCAATTCTTCCACCGAAATCCATCTATTCTAACTCAATTTAAGTTCTCCATCATTAATTACACAAATCTCTTAATCCATCAATTCTCCAACGAACATTCAAACGGTTTAAAATTTCTAATCTCACTCAATTCGACTTAGTTTTCTAATTAATTGATACAGAAGCATCTTAATACCGAAATGAACGTTCTACGATAATCAATTGCATAAATCCTTGCCTGTAGGTACTCGTACTAAACCTCGAATTTTTCCAGAAATTGGAACTTCAGTTCTTGGCCGAAACACGATCAAACTCCTTCGATTTTTGTGTGGTTGAAGTCGAAATGAGCTCAGGAAGCTGTTTTTAATCTCTGTTTGGCTCCTCTCAACTCACAAATTAACATTCGAATTTTCCCTCCATTTTCCCAGTTTTCACGATTTCGGGTTTCTTATTCTCTTTAGTTCTCTGTTTTCCTTTCAATTTTGATTCCTCAATTCACTCCAATGTCGTTGTTTTCTCTCAGTCCCTCACATTAGTGTGATTGAAGTTTCCAGTCTCTCTGTGTCTCTGTTATTCACTCATTGAATAAATCAATTCAAAGCACACGGTGCTCTGTTCTCCAAACAGCACAAACCTCACACCTGTGCACCCACTCAGCCCAACCAAGCCACTAATCTGTCCTCTCTTAGTGACAATTGTCACTTAATTAGTTAAACAACAAAATTAAACAATCCACTATGGCTGATTGAATTTTCACCATCCAAATTACCATTTTACCCTTCCTTCACACAATTACCAAAATGCCCTTCCTCGTTCTAGAATCCTAACTTATTCATCTGAAGTCCGATTTTAGCGTGCTGCCTGTCTACGGATTCAGGGAATCGAGACCTACCTAATAGTCCTTGAATTTTGTGAAAACACGCGACATGTAAAAAGTCAACTTTAACCTCACTATTTACAAGGGTAAAAACGTCATTTCATATATTATTTTATAAATTTACATTCTTTGAGTTTCCGGGGCGTTACATAAATCCTCTGTTTCCTTTTGTGAACTTGAGAAGTGACTCAAAGGGGGGTGTTGGATGACGACGCAAGGCTGAGAGCGGCGGTGCAGGGTAGAGAGACAAGTTCCCAGGTAAAACCCGAAACCCTCATGATCGGGTCACGTTTGGGTTGGGTTTTTGAAGCTTTGTTGAGTAAGTCTGAGGACCTGGATTTCTCTGTAGGACCAATGCGAGTCGATTAAGGCCCAAAACCAGGCACGACAGTGTTAGGATCGACGGTGAACCGGATGGGAAAACAGACATCCATGGTTGCTTGAGCTAAGGTACGGTTCTTCGGTGTTTTAGCTAAATTTGAATCCATAGATCCAACCTAGGTACCTAGATGATCCTAGGAGTAGCAACGGTTTCTGAAACGGGTTAAAAATGGACAAGATACAACCGGGTCGGGTCGCGGGTCTATGCGACTCGAATAACAAACCAGTCGAAGGACAGGGACGATGACGTCATCCACCTGTCAGGCTATCAGACACGTGGACCAGTAGGAACGTGACACGTGTCACATGTTAGTGCTAACTGTGCACTAACATGTCAGTGATGTGGCCTAATCCATGGCTGCCACGTGTCACTAACATGTTAGTGACGTGGACCAACTAGTAGCTGACACATGGCACTGTTAGGACCTGACAGATGTCAGTGACCTGGAACAATCCTGGAGTGACACATGGCACCTGTCAGGGTCTAACACATGTCAGTCTGACATTGTCATGCTGACATCAGCACTGTTGACCGTTGACCTTTAACCAGACTCGTTGAACCGGGTATAAGGGGGCGTGGGGGTGAGTTTCGAGGTGAGACTAGCATTGGTTTCAAGGTTTTGACGTTCTGGATCCAATAGTGGTGGTTTCGTGTCGATTAGAGATCGTTAGGTTGGTTAAACGGAGCGTTCTAGCCTCAGGAAGCTTGTTCGGGATGCGTTCCTAGGCTACTTTTGTTCTAGGATTGGATGTTAGACCTAGTAGGGTCAATTAGTGACCTTTGGATGTGTTTGAACAGGTTTAGGTGGTTCGTTGAGCAGCAAGGACCGTGTGTGAGTGGGCTTTTGATTTCAAAATGATTGCATGCATAATTGTTTTCACCGTTTTACTTTATGATTGTTATTGGATGATTCTTAATACTTTATAATGGGGTTCTATATGTATTATGATGTTTTGGGCATGAGACCCGTCTAGATATATGTACTTTTTGGTTTTCAGAGTGAGTCGGGGAGTTCTATGGAACGTGATACTATTGCAATGTGTATACCTACCTTATGATTACTGTCTCCTCCAGACGTCTCGTAGCATCCTGGAGTAGTCACGGGCGCTGCTTGAGAGGAGTTGACCCCGAGGGGTGGCTCACGATTAGGAGTGCAGATATGGATGATACCCCTAGGGAGGGTCATTGATCTGCGGGTCATTGACCTGGGTGGACACTAGGGAGACTTGGGAAGCCTTAAGACCGTGACATTATTAGCCATCGAGGATGCCAGACATCAGGGATGTCGGGGTTGGGTTATACAGTGCACTATTATATGATTTTATGATACTATTATGACTACCTACGTTTTGACTCAATGCATGCAAGTTTAAAAACAGAGGGGTAAAACCTTATGATTATTATATTATTAAATTGGCTTTGGAAACATTGTTTATTTTTTGCCCACTCACTCTTTATTGTTTTATTGACCCTTCCAGGCCGTGCACTCGAGTTAGAGGAGGAGGACCGGGAGTCCGAGGCATAGATTCCTTGTTGCGCACATGTACACTCTGTTTGGGTAGGTTGAGCACCATATTGTAACCTAACATTGTGCTCGCATTTTGTATTTGTACTATCCCTGGTCTGACAGTGCAGAACTCTAGGGTTGCATGTTTAACCTTATTTACTTAATTCGAAGGACTTTAAGCCCGTTAAGGGTATTTTTGGTATTTTAGAGTTATTGTCATATGGGAGCAGGGCACATCCCCGGGTGGTCCCAGGGGGGATTAGGACGGGTCCTGTCATGTAGGGCCAGGAAACAGAAGGAATGGAAGTCTGGAGTAGCTATGGGACGAGTTCGAAGCTTGGCCGTGAGGATTCAGGCTTGGCCAATCGATTACATGTATGGTTTTTTCGTTTTGGGGCTATAGATAGATTCTTGGGAGTAAGACAAGTGTGTAGGAAGAAAAATGGAGGAAAACAGTGGTCGGACTGCGGAGATACGTTCGGATCGAGTCACGGGTCAAAACGACCCATTACAGAGGTTGGGGTTTATCCGACTAAAGGTTGAAAACGTTGACGTCCCTGTCAGCCCACGTGGCCAACCAAAGGGTGACACGTGGCCAGGTGTCAGTCCAGTCAGTAGCTGACGTGCCAGTGCCACGTCAGACTTGTCAAATCGCGTCGACTAGTAAGATAGTGCCACGTGCCATGGTGTCATGACCTATCATGTAACGACCCGTCCCGAATTTCGGGATTAGATTAGTGACTGATCAAGGTTTAATGTGTTAATCGGTGATTAGTCGAGCGAAATCGGACGGACGATGCAAAATGACCGTTTTGCTCCTAGGCGTGGGTAAAATATTGACTTTTGACCCGGGAGGTCCGATGACCGAGGTCCAAGGACCGTTACGTAGATCGGGTCGATAAGAATCCATAGAAAGGCGGCATGCCGAAATCAGACGTCGGACAGAAAATTTATGGTCACGGGAGCGAAATCGGAGATTTACGTCTCAGAATTCTTATTAAATATTATTTTAATTCATTTGGAAGTTATTTTGGTGGGACCCTTGGATGAGTGACAAGTGTCACTCATCCCATTGGTTACCTTCCTTAAATAAGGGATCTTGTCCCATTGGCCAAATATTATATTATTATTTCCTCTTTTAATCTTAGCCTTCCATCTCTTCCATCTGCTCATCCTCACCGTTCAATCATCTCCTCTGATCACCATCCCCTTCTTAATCGTGCAAACACTCTTTTTCTAGGAATTCCTCTCCAAAACCGTGAACCCATCACCCATGGAACCGTAAAACCTTGAACCCATCACCCATGGAACCTCAAAACCTCACCTAATGCTAATACTTTGAAAAGGGAAGTTGGAGTGTGAAGGATGGCGGCGTTGACGGTGTCAGTAACGATGACCGTCGTGGACAGCGGTGGTGACTGGAAAATAAAACCTTGAGCCCTGTTTCGGCTCAAAATCGTGAGGTTGAGTTTAGAGAACTGGAAAGTCAATTTTGTTGCTTATATGGTGTTCAGGAGGTTGCTAGGAGTTGTTCTAGCTTGAGACGGCGACTCGCTGTGGACGGTGGCTGGCATACTCAACGTGGTAAGCTTGAAATTCTAAAATGGCAAGTTGGTTTTTGGTGATTGTTAGTCTACTTTAACGATTGGGAAATGTTTTTGAGGTTGAAAGGAAATGGTTGGGCTTGGAATCATGGTTGGAGGTGGCCGAAATCACAGGGAATGGACAAAGGAAAACTTGGGCTTGATCGATCATTTGGGAGGTAGATTACTGACCTCAATTTCATGTTTTTCTTATGTGAATCGATTAGGATTAGTAGGACGACTCTATAGGATGTAAAAGGACTAAAATGGACTGAAAATGAAAGAAAATCAGGAGCACCCGTTCGGTCGGACCGAATCGGTCTAAACCGGTCTGAACCGGGTTTGCTTGAGGAAGACGATGAATAGTGCCTAACGCGTGGGTTTCACGCGCAGGGAGTTCAAGCCCCGCGTGGGGGCGCGAGAGGGGTATTTTGGGAAAATGTTCAACATGACTTTTAATCTATTCGATGTAACGAACGTTTTGGGATAGGTTTCGTGTCGATCGGACACTGTCTCGATATGTTTCGGGGTGTCCGAAAATTTAGGATTGAGTTTAAAAATAATCAAAAATTTGGAAAAATTACGAGACTTTAATAGGAGGTTAATGAAGAGGTTAGTAACCCTCTAGTATGATTTGGACAGGTTTGGAAGTCCCGGTGATAGTGCTGTGGCCCGGGAGGGCTTATGGCACGCGTATCGAGGCGGCAGCATATGACGGTCTGTGAGTGGACTTCGTTTTCTAAACAGTGATGCATGCATAACTATTTTGTATGTTTTACATACGTGATTTCTATGATGATGATTGTGGCACTGGTGGATTATACGATTGCACATATTTCGAGGTAAACTAGTATTTACACGTATTTCGAGGTTTACGTGTTTATACTATTGCTATGTGAATGTGAATACAATAATGATGCTGTGGCATGGTTTTGGTTTTGGAAAGATGAACTCGGGCCTGAGACCCATTTGTATTATGTGATCGGGCTAGGGGCCCAGTTGGTTTGCGAAATCGGGCTGAGACCCTTTTTAGTTATGTGATCTAGCCGGGGGCCCAATGGTTTGCAAAATCGGGCATGATGCCCAGTTGAGTTTTATAAATGTGATTTCGGGCCTGGGACCCTATGTTTCATAAACGTGATTTCGGGTCAGGGGCCCTAAATGGATTGTGATGTTTTATGAGATATTTCGGGCAGGGCCCATTGTGATGTTTTGAAATGACTTTGTGAAACTGTTTTCCATATACCATCTTGATACGAGGATATGTGATGGTCTCCTCCAGGTGTCTCGGACACTGGGGAAGTCACGGTGCATTGCATGCGAGGGGTCATTATACGGAGCTACCAGACCGTATAGTGATTCAGGAGCAGGAATGCTATGATTAGACGTCTGCGATGTCAGACATCTGGGATGCCAGAGATATTGACCCGGAAAGATCCCGGGTAGCACACGGTTGCTTATTACCGTGAGATATGATGTCTAGGACATCAAGCGTCTAGGACGCTAGGCATCTGGGATGTCGAGGATGGTTATGTGGTAAATATGGAATATTGAATCTATGAAATGGTTTTTTGATTGGATTTGTGTTTATGGATTTGGGCGCGGCCCACTTGGTTTTGTATTTACGGATTTGGTATTCTTCTGTTATGGGCTGAGTTCCCATACTTGGTTTTGTATTTACGGATTTGGTATTCTTCTGTTATGGGCTGAGTTCCCATACTTGGCTTTGAGTTACAGTTTTTGGGCTAAGGCCCTAATGGTCTATTGAGCAAATGTTTTGATTACTGATTTTACGATGCATGCATAATTTTTTGTGAAGGGCAAAAATATCTTTATGAAATATGTTTTTATGAACTTATTGATTTTCGTCCACTCACAGTTCTGAATGGTTTTATTGCCCTTCAAGTTGACCACGGATGCGGGCTGTAGTAGGGACCGAGACATCGCACTCCTCCACCGATCCTGGCGCGCTCTAGGAGCCCCGTATGGGCTGAGTTACGTATTATCCCTTGTCTGATACTTCGTGTCAGACGGGAGCATGACACATCCCACGTTAATCCCGGGGGGATTGGAATGGGTCGTGTCATATCAGGTGACGTGTCAGATGTCGTGGTAGTCCACGTCAGACATGTTAGACCACGTGGACCAGTGAGGTGGAGCCTCGTGGTAGGGTGTCAGACTTGTTAGTGACACGTGGCAGTGATGACGTCATCTTGTGATGTGGCAGTGTCAGAGGATGATACGTGGCACCAGTCAGGGTGTGCCATGTGGCAAGTTGTCAGATTTGTCAGAAGTTTCAGATGTCAGGCTGACGTCAGTGGATGACGTTGGCGTTGACCAAGCATGTGTGTGGTTTGATTAGCGCGTGAGGGCGCGTGGGCACGAATTTCGAAGTCAAATTGATCTTGTTCAAAATATTTCAACGATCTGAATCCAATAGTGGTGATTTCAAGTCGATCGGAGATCGTTTGATAGGTCATTTGGAGGTTTTTAGCTTGGGGAAGTGTGTTCGGGACACGTTTACTATTCTGAGAGTTTTAAGGGTTTATGATTTGGACTTGTTTAGATGGTTAGTGACCTTTGTGTATGATTTGGATGGGTCTGGACATTCCGGAGACGTTGGATTAGCCTCGGATTGATTTTCGGCACAAATTGTGAGCGTGCAGCGTGGACAGTCTATGAGTGGACATTTACTTTATAAAATGATGCGTGCATAAATGTTTTATATGTTTTAGGGACATGGTTTGAGATGCACTGATTGCATATGATGTTTTGGCGTTTTATATGATGTTTTGGCGTAGGCCGAGTTTTCCTACATGCATGTGATTTCAATGATTTGAACGAGGATTTGATTATCAGTTTTGAATGATTTCACGAAAATATGTGAAATTGACATTTCGGGCTTGAGGCCCAGTTGGTTATTGACCTTGACTTGGATCACAGTCAAATGAGATTTTGAACAGTGATTTGAATAGTGAAATGGTTTTCGAATTTGGAAATGATATTTTGGTCTTGTGACCCCATTGAAAATGATTTTGACTCAATTGTGAGTCCTTGTGAACTATTTTCCACACTACCATCCTTTATGATGTGATTGTTCTCTTCAGACGTCATAGATCCCGGAGTGGAAAGCCTTCAGATGTCGTAGATCATGGAGAGGTCACAATTACACTACCTAGAGGTGAGTAGCTCCGAGAGGAGGCCCAAGCTCAGAAGTGTCAGATATGGACATTACCCAGACATCGAAGATCCTGGGAATGCCATCACTTAGAAGTCGAGCCAGGGGCTTCGAACCTGAGTCGAAAATCACTCAGACATCGTAAATCTTGGGTGTATACTCGGATGTAGAATTCTGAGTTGTATGCGTTGTGTTGATGTCGTGACTATTGAGATGATTTGCTGGATATTGGATATTGAGGATTGGTTGCTCATGTTTTCATACAACTCCGAGTGTGTCTATGTTTCAGGCAAAGGCTCTATTGAGATGATTTATGAGATTTGGTTTTGGGCTAAGACTCTACGTGATTTGGTTTTGGTTTTGGGCTGAGACCCTACATGGAACACTTGGTTTGTTTTGATAAATGTTTTACTGTTTAATGATTTGAAAAGCATTATGATTGATTTTAAGAAAGTATTTGAGATACTTGTTTTCGAATGCATGCATGTTTTTAATTGAAGGGTATAAATGTCTTTTTCATTAAATGGTTTTATAAACTATTTATTTTTGTCCACTCATAGTTTTAATGTTTTTTATCCACTTCATGTTGATCACGGATGCGGGTTGTAGTAGAGACCGAGACATTATATGCCGTTGCGTACTCTTGAGACCGCTGCGTACTCTTGAGACCCCGAGTGGGTTACGATTTTATCTCTGATCTGACATGTGGTGTCAGACGGGAGTAGGGTACATCCCACAATAATCCAGAGGGATTGGGATGGGTCCTGTCACAAACCCATCAAAATCCACAAAGAGTTCCTTAATGTTTATAACCCTTCCAACGCCAAGGACAAGTTAAGTGACTTAAAACATTTCTCCTCCCAACTTCCTTTGTTATCTGTTCTAGGATGGACATCCATTGAAATCGTTGCCATCAAAGTTTTCTTTAGTTTCCCCTTCATTGCTTGTCAAGTAGCGTTGCGCTGTTTTCGAGTCACATATTTTGACAGGACCCATCCCTAACTATCATGAAAATTGGACCGATCCTGCTCCCGTCTGATAACTCGGATCAGACAAGGGAAGTTACTAATTTTGACCATGTCCAATTTTGTTTGATTAACCAAACCTAATTTGTTCTTGCAGAGGTTACCACCCACGTCAGACCCACTAATCCCCGTTAAGGACTGAATTCTACTAATTTCTTCATATTCGAGTTTTTATTTCCAAATTAAAATTATTTCCAAATTACAATTTGTAATGCTAACTATCTCATAAGGTTACTAAAATAAGTACTAGGGTAAAAGCACTTCACTAATGAATAACATCACTTAGTTATCCTTATGTACACGAACCCAAAAATATGGTATGTTACTAACATATACACTATCCATAATTATACCACTAGCAACCCTTAACTTCTTTGCTCAATGTGATTTATTATGAAATGCCTTTATTACTCCGCACATCAAATACACACAAGTCATCTAGCAGGTTATTAGTAATAATACACTATGTCACATGCTTATAAGATCAATATGCACACCCGATCAATATGCACACCCCACATTATGTAAGCAAATGCATTTATCATAAAAACTCCTATGGACATCTTTATGAATTTTTAGTCCACTAACAACAATCACCCTGAAGCTAACACAATAACCAACACACACAAATTCTTCTATAAAAAGCACAACATCCACAATTTGATCTAAGAATCTAGAACCACTAACAGCCCCATAACTATCCCAGGTTCGTCTACTCGTCTCATCACCAGGTCGTACATAGGGCTCACATCTCTGAGTTATGATATCAAGAGCACAACTCAGAACCTTAGCCCTGATACCAAGTTGATAGGACTCTACCCAAAACACACTAGAAAAGTACACTCGGATCCTTCTCTAGTCCCACAAGGATAAAAAATACGCATGAAGCGACTGCACGTGAAGTCCATCCAGTCACTATTCATTGTGCCTTCCACTCGTTTCTCTAGTATTCGGGTTGCCTGACTTGGCGACCCGACCTAGTTCTAAAATCTTGATTTCTCATTCCTGTTTCGACCATGATTTTCTAATCTAACCTAAGGGAAGATCCATATAATCAAAACAAGGAAAATTACCCCAAAACTTGCTCGACCAATTGAAGACTCACGGCCAACCTGCACCTCTCAGTTACTGGGTGATCTCAGCGTCTAAAACCAGGTCCTTAGAGCTAGTTAAGGTCGCAAAACCTCAAGGACGACATCTTTGAACTTGTTTCCAAAGTTCCCAGTCAAAAACTAGGTCTAACAATTCCAAAACCGAAATTTTCTTCTTGGGTCACCATCGGTCTTCTCCCTCACGGTCCAAGTTCAATCAATCTCTTTCCTCCTTTCTTGCTTCTAGTTCCCCTCACTCTCATCTCTTCTCTCCTTTGTTTCTCTCTTCTCTGGTTTCCTTTCTTTCCTTTCCAGTTTTTCATTTCTTCCCTCTCGGTGCAACACAAAACCTACTCACAAAGACAACACTTAAAACATAAAAGCACATAAAAGCCAACACACACACACACACACACACACACACACACACACACACACACACACACACACACACACACACACACACACACACACACACACACACACACACACACACACACACACACACACACACACACACACACACACACACACACACACACACACACACACACACACACACACACACACACACACACACACACACAGAGACACACACATACACACACACACACACACACAGCCACAATCAGTGGCACAAGGATATAAGGGATAAGGACATGTGTCACACCTTAGTTCAGCCACAAAAATATCTCACAAAGAAAAATTACAAAAATGACCTTTGAACGAAATTACCAAAATACCCATACATAATCTAGTTCCAGAATGAAACCGTCTGAACTCTGTTTCTAGCATGCCACCTACCGACATACTTGGGAGTCCAAGACCTTTCTAACGGCGTTTTCGAAAGTGAACAGTTTGACCTTGGTAAAAAAAGTAAACCTTTTGACTTAGGGGTAAAAATTGTCAATTTAATTTTTCATTTCATTATCTACCCTTATTAAAAGTCCGATTTGTTACAAATAACTTGATAGTTATGACCTAGAATGGATTCCAAATCGATTGGTGGAACTTGTGTTGAAAATGGCGAATTTTCCAGAAAACGGCCACTGTGGACGACATCGCTAGCGGCGGTCCAACCGTCGTCTCCGGCAAAGCTCCATTGACGAATGGTCAATGGTCGATGTCGTTAGTCAATGTTAGTCAACTATTAATTCTAATAGAATATTCTAGCGGAATATGTTAGGGGAATATTCCAGGGGACAATTCTGCAGGGAATATGGTTGGCGAGGGTGAGTGAGAGCAAGTAATGAGAAGTGTGAGAGAGTTATGAGGAGGAAGAAGAAGAAATGCAGCTGTGGGTTGACATTTATTCTGTTCAGACATTTGCCTAGAAAAGGGTTCGTCAAGCAAGCTTTAATGACCCGTCAGACAAAATTAAGGCGCCAAAACTTTCCTTTGTGCCAAAAGTTTCCCCTGCACGCCAATCATATTCAACGCAAAACTTTCTCGGCAAAGTCAAATTCGCCGTTAAAATGGTTTTTCTTGGAGGGGTCTTAGGCTTGATGGCAAACCTTTCATTTTTTTTCAAGCCAACGGCACTGGCTTCTCACGCGTAGTTTGTCCAGCGAGCCCCTTTAACGTCGCTAGACAAAGATACTTTTAGTGACGAATAGTCCTCCACCGGGCAAACTTTGGCGGGTAAGACTTGTTTTCTTATGGTGAAAGAGACGAAGATCAACTCAAGAACGAAACAAGCTCTTTCTTCTTGTTTCTTTGATTATGGGTCTACGATGAATTTAATTATGAATTTTGGCGCACAATCAAAAAAAAATTCCTGCTCTTTATAATTAGGGAAATATATAATTCCCGCTTGTTAAGTTTTTATCAAATAACATCTCTTTTTGTGGGAATTGCAAGTGGAAATTTGGCTGTCCAATTTCCATGTTTTTTCCCTTGTCATTTATTAATTTCCATATTTAAGTAGTCAAACATGGAAAAACTATTTTCTAAGGTCCCATTCTCGATTTTTAATGAACTCACTCGTTCTTTTCCCACATCCAAATAGAGGGTTAATTGCAAATTTATTTTCTGTCACATAAATCAACCACCACATCAGTCAATGTGATAATTTTTTTTTCCCAAAAAAGGAACTAGTTAATTGCAAATTGCGGCATCCATGCACGTTTCAGCACATACCTAGCGACAATAAAAGAAACACTAGCAGTCGATTTGATTAAATTGTAATTAAGCTTCCTAACAATTCCATTAACCATCCTATCCTTTGCACTATTTTACGAGAAGCCGGAGTTTCTTCTTATTGGATTGCATGACGCAACTCTATATAAAAAAAAAGGGATAATTAAAAATAGATCACATTTTTTGATTCAATTTATAAGTTAATCCATTATGGTAAATATAGACAGTAAAAAAGAAATAACCGTTTTTTTTTATTATTTGTCAAATTAAATCATTCTTTTTAGTCTGTTATTTTTTAAACAATTATAGGTGTGCCACTATATATTATATTTTTTTTAAACAATTTGGGATCTTGCATAATGTTGTTTCGTATTTTTGTTAGATTTTTTTTTTTTAAGAGTGGATTTATTAGATTCAATTTATCCACCATCTATATGGATAATATCAAGATTCATTTAGTTCATCATCTATATATTTAATCTTACTTCCAACTATATGCGTATTCGATATCACATATTATAGTTTCATCATACAAGTAATAAAATCTTTTATGTACCTGCCAATATTTAATTATAGACTTAACAGGTAAGTTAAATAATATAACCTACTTAACTCTCCCGTATAAATAAGATACTTATATATGAAAATTCTAATTGTATCATAATAGGTTGTTGATACCACATCGACCGACCAGCCTCTAGGTACAGGACCCACCAGGGCAGGACGATCGCCGACCGGCACCCACAAACGTGGCCGGCCGACCGGCACCGCCCTACAGATCAGCCATTCGGCACCTAACAGGGTACATGCACAACTGTCTGCAATAGTCACCTAATCAATTCTGCCATAACCACTCCCTGACGAGGGCAGGTCGAAACTCCAGCTAGCACCCCCTCCGGATGTCCAGGGCTTGTTAGGTGACCCTCAACCACAAAGCATAACCTGCTCCAGCAACAGTAGCCTACCTACCGCAGTTATGGCTACTATAAATACCCTGAAAACCCTTCACAAAGGTAAGCTCTCAGAGACCTATGCAGATTACTGTATTTTCTTGCCCTTCGGCGTGCAAGTACTAACTTAGGCATCGGAGTCCCTGTGGCAGGCACCACACCGGTGTCAAGTCTCTGTAGGGTATCTGCCGAACGGAAACGCCCCCAGCGGGCCCGAAGCATCACGCAGCTGGTCCCAGATCCCCCGGCGGGTCTCATCGTGTTGGTCAATTTCCCGATCAAACAATTGGCGCCGTCTGTGGGAAACGACTGTCCATCCCACTAACCCATATACCTCCGCTCAACCCCCTGCCGACGTACCATGTCTGCCGAACGGGATGACAGTGAGCTCAATAACACCCCTCAGGGAGATCGCAACTGAGCCCGAGCTAGCCTGCCTTCCGAGGATATGCTCGAGATGCTGAGAACTCTCCGGTTGGAGGTTTCCAAACTCAGGAAAAGCAACGCCGCCATCGAGAGCAGGAACCACGTATGGGGGGAGTAGCATGGAAACACCCTGGCCATCCTGCAATCCACACGCGAGGAACTGGAGGAACAGCGGGAGGCAACCAAACGGGCCCTGGCCGCTGCATCTCGTCGGTAGTAGTTCGACGCCTGCCGAGTCGAAATTGGCGATACCTGCCGACCGGAGACGTCCGGTCGCCTCCTCTTCCACCAGACCGACCTGCCTGGACCCTCGGGTACGCAGATCTACCGCGACGCCCGCAAACTGCTCGACAAGAGACAGACGCAGTCCCAGGCCAACCGTCTGACTTACCCCACTCACGACCCCCGCATCCAAGCAACCGCCCCTGCCAGTACTATCCCAGGGCGCTCGGTCACGGTCCGGATCGGCACATCGACCGACACGGTATCCACGATTTTCTGCCCAGCCACCGGGCAGTCCCCCCTCGCCGGTCGGGAGGTACGAGCCGGAGGACAATGCCAGCTCGACTACGACCTCGTCTGGGCGACGACCGACACAACCCGGGAAGCCTAGGGGCGGCGGTACAGATCACCCGCCGACCGAGGACCGTCCAATAGGAGACTGGTCGACTGGGATAGATTGGCCCAACCGATCAGACGAGCTGGTCCAGGAACTCCTCCAGCGCGTGCAGGAGCTGGAGGCCTCCAGACCCAAAGCCGGGACACTGCCCAGACCTCGGACCAACATCGGTCCCATCACAGACCGCATCATGAGGTACCGCCATGAGACGGGGGTCAAGCCCCTAAAAATCGCCTTATATGATGGACAGGGAGACCCATACACCCATATCAACAATTAAAACTCCGCCCTCGCCTTCAGAAATCTCTCTGACGAAGCGCAGTGACTGATTTTCAGCTCCACCCTCATTGAGACCGCGCTCAACTGGTTCTATCGTCTGGAACCGCAGTCTATCGACTCGTTTGACCGCCTACATATAGTATTTCTGAACCAGTTCATGATCCAGACGGATCGATTGCTCATAACCGAGGACTTGGGAGCCCTCCGACAGGGAGATAGCTAACCCATGCGCCAATACGCCGCTCGATTCAGCTTGGAATACTCCAAGTGCCATGAGACGGATGACAAGGCTGCATACCGGGCTTTCCGCAACGGGTTGCGAGAATCCACCTTCAAATACCATGCCTTCACCCAGGGCTGGGACGATTATAATGAACTCATGAGACAAGGGGCAATACACGCCAAGGCAGAACACTTCAACTCTCCCCACGTGGCGCCCCGACCCGACTCGACTAGCGCACACCCCTCACCTCCAAACAGCTGGCAGGCGCAGTTGCCTCCACCAATCAATAACGCGTGTACGGATCACCGATCCGACTCACACTCCGGGAAGAGGAAAGGGCTGTACAACAATGATCATCGGGGGAGAGACAAGTACCACAACAAGGGGCAGGGATCGAGCCACCACCAGCCAGGCAAACCCCACACGGGACCCACATCAAAGTATGAAACTTATTCCATCCTAAATACCTCCCTTGAGAATGTCTTGATGAGCATCGAAGGCACAATTCCCAAGCCACGAACGCGACCCCCTGGCCCCCGCCCGGGCATCCAATCCAACCTGTATTGCCAGTACCACAAGTTCGATGGCCATACCATTGACGAATGTGTGGCCTTCTGTGACATCGTGGAGGCGCTCGTAAGGGAGGTAAAGATCAACCAGTTCCTCCAACATGCACGCCCCGCGCAGGGTCTGCCACAAATCAACACGATCAGTGGGGGCCCTACCATTTCTTACTCTTACACCTCTAACCGGGCAAGGAAAAGCTTCATGCGAGCTACGACATCTAACCACCAAATCTTCAACATCGAGAATAGACGTGCTGCCAAGGTCGCATGGGCGGGATGGACGCCCATCACCTTCACCGAGGAAGAAGAACGGGGAGTCATTTTTCCCCACGATGATCCATTGATCATCCGCGCTAAAATAGCCAATTTCGATGTCGGGCGAATTTTGGTAGACACTGACAGTTCCGTGAACGTCCTCTTTATGGACACTTTCAACCAGTTGGGCATCGACCCCACGAGCCTCACCCATGCTGGTTCCCCGCTACTCAGCTTCTCAGGTGATTCTGTTATGCCCCTAAGCACCATCTCCTTGCCCATCTCTCTGGGCAGTGCGCCCAGAATTGCAACGGCCATCACCACTTTCCTTGTGGTCGACAGCCCCACGGCCTACAACGTCATTCTGGGCAGGGGACTTCTCAATCAACTTAGTTCCGTTATCTCTACTCAGTCCCTTCTCATGAAGTTCCCAACCATCATGGGCACTGATTAGGTCCGCGGTAACCAACAATCCGCCCGCTCGTGCTATCAAACCGCCCTGACGAAGCTCAACCCATGCGACAAACGAGAAACCATGATCGTCGCTGTGGCTGCTTACGAGGCCGACCTTCGATTGGCCACCGACCTACAGGCGCAACAGTTGCAGATTTTCAACGACTCCCAACTTATCGTCCGCCAGATCAATAGCCTCTATGATGCTAAAGACGCCTCCATGACCCGTTACTTGGCCAAGGCTCGCCTCCTACTTCGCCATTTTCAACACTACGAGATCAGCCAGATACCGTGATCTGAGAATAGCCACGCTGATGCCCTGACCCGTTTGGCCTCTTCCATCGACGACTAGGTAGGCCACCACGTCTCCGTCGAATTTCTGGAATCTCCCAGCACTAGCGAGCACCCAGTCCTGGTCATGGCCCACGATCCCTCTTGGATAGATCCCATCACACGGTACCTCACCACGGGGGAACTCCCCTCGGACCGTAATATAGCTTGGCGCATCCAACGCCAATCCGTGCGACACACTATGGCACATGGTCATTTATATCGGCGTGGATTCGACACCCCACTCTTGAAGTGTCTTCCCGCTAACCGAGGGATCGCGGTCCTCCGGGAAATTCACCAGGGAATTTGTGGCAATCACTCCGGCCCACGGTCTCTTGCGCATAAGGCGTTTCGGTAAGGCTATTATTGGCCCACGATGCGTACCGACTCCATGGCCATCACTCAACGATGTGCCCCATGCCAAAGATGTGCACATATCCCTCATTCTCCTGCTGAATGCCTAACTCCCATGCTCATCCCCTGGCCCTTCTCCCAGTGGGGCCTAGACTTGATTGGCCTCATGCCACGCGGGAAGGGCGGTGTCGAGCAAGCAGTCGTCGTTGTCAATTACTTCACTAAATGGGCAGAGGCCAAGCCACTCAAGACAATCACGGCCGCCCAGATCGAGAGCTTCGTCTACCAGAACATCATCTGTCGTTTCAGTATCCCACATACGATTGTAACCGATAACGGCACTCAATTCGATTCTACTCGTTTCCGACACTTTTATGGTGTTTATGGCATCCAGCTTTGCTTCGCCTCAGTGGCACATCCCCAGGCTAACGGACAGGTCAAGGCTGTAAACAAGCTCATCAAGCACAATTTCAAGGCTCGACTACACGACACCCCAAAGGGCCAGTGGTCCGACCTCCTGTCTGACGTCCTATGGTCCTACCGGACATCCTACCAGACCTCCACCAAGGAAACACCTTTTTCCATGACTTTCGACAGAAGTTGTCGTCCCGGTCGATATCGGGGAAACATCATATCGGGTGCTGTCCTACGATCCCCAAGAGAATGCGGCCCTCCTGATGCAAAACCTCAACTTCATCGAGGAAAGCCGCAAACATGCCAATCTCCGCAATATGGTACACAAACAAAGAATCGCTCGTTACTACAACTCTCGGGTTCAAGCACGCAGTTTCCAGGTCGGCGACTGGGTCCTCCGTAAAGTCAGCTTGGCCACTAAGGGACCCGCTGATGGGACACTCAGACCCACGTGGGAGGGCCCTTATCTCATTACTCGCATTTGTCGTCCTGGCACTTACGAGCTCCAGACTACGGATGGCCGTTCCCTTACACACCCTTGACATGCGGATCACCTCAAGTTGTTCTACAGTTAAAGTGTTTTACCCATGTATTCTGTTTTACAATTTTTGTATGCGATTTGGTTATCCCCAGTCACCTATGCCTTTCCGGCTAAGAGCAATTTTATTTTATCTCAACGTTAGTTTTGTCCTCACAACTGGGTAGCTTATTTGCCCTTGCCGATCGGCATCTACCTGCCTTGTAGATCGGCATCTACCTGCCTTGCCGACAGGAGGGCACCTCCGACTTGGGTTGTCCCGTTCTGTTAGTCGCCAATCTTAAGCTTTGTTCATAGTCGTGATCTGTTATCTGTTAGTATTAAGATTTATTTTTACTTCCGTTAGATAAATACTAGCTTAAAACCTGTGGGTCGGCACGCCTAAACAAACTTGCCCAACAACCAAAAGTGACAAACAAACGCCAAGTATCCGCCTGTCGGCAGTCCAAAAAAAAAAACAAAACACAACAAAACACACAAAGAGTTGGCAAGTACTCGCCTATCTGCAGGTGTCATTCACACCGTGTATGACATTTGCATAAACTGAATTCTGTTCGGCATTTCATTTCTTCTCAATAAACGTACATGCTACACGGGGCATTCCCCGGATTACAAAACCAAACAACAAGCAAACATAGGGGCTCGCTAACAGCACCTCCATCCCTATCAGGCCAACACCTCCACATCTTCCTCTTCCCATCGGTCTTTCCCGGACGACGAGGCGACGACATCCTTTACCCCCATGGTCGACATCTCGCCTTCACCCACCGGTGCACTTGGCTGCGGTACGGCATCAGGGTCTTGACCCTCCAAGGTGAAGGTTTTTGTTAGGGCCGGGGGCTCATCCAGCCATGGGAAGTTAAGGGTGACACCTGGATTGAAGTATAGCACACGCTGTACGCAATCATCCTCCACTTCAGCAAGCACCAAGTCGAGATGATTGGCATACACCGGATCAGCCATGAAATCTTCCAGGGTCTTCTGCCAATTGGTAGAAAGTAGGACTCTAAGCCTGTCCACTTCCCCTTGCAACTCACCCGTGGTCCTTTCTTGCTCGTTCATCTTCATAGAGAACGCGTGCGCCGTTTCTTCCCGTTCAGCAATACCGCTCTAGACCGCCTTAGCCCTGGCCGTCTGCCGCTGGAGCTCCCTCTCTAGCTCCGCCACCCGCCTCCGAGCTGCATGACCCTCTCTCTCCCGGGCACACAGCCTCTCCTCCCGCTGCCGTGCGGCGATCTACTCTACCGCCATCCTCTGCATGTGCCGAACGGCCTTCTACAGAGCCACGTATGTTTGTCCAAAACACTGTCGAGACAAAAACACTTGTTAATACAATAAACAAATACAAACAAAACCAAAATATACTGTCGTTCTTACGTGGGCTTGCTTGGCCAACACAGGAGCGAACCGGCCCGGATGCGAGCTGGTGCCGATCTCCTCTATCTTTGCAGGTGTCACCTGCGACCCCAACGCCAAGGTATTGGCAACTGGCGCCAATGACTTGTGCATGTGGTGCGTAACGGGCACCCATCCCTCACCAACCTTGGCGGACCGCACGACCTCGTCCATCTCCAGGGGTTCGACAAACACGGAAGCAATGCTGGGGCCATTAGCCGGCACCCGCTCCTTCGTCGGCGGCGGCATCTCCGGCCTGGCCTCGTTGGCCTTCTCCCTCGGCACCTCGGGGGCCTTTAGTCCCGCCTCCCTCTTCCACCGGCGGTCGGAACTCTAATTCTCTGACACCCCTACCGCCGGGGGAGACTGCCTTTGCCGAACCTCCATAAGCTTCATGCGGCGCTCTCGGTCTTGCTCCAGCCCCCCGATTACGGGCCGCTTCATGCTGACGAGTGGGTTCTTCACCTAGCTCCCCTGCTTCGGCTTTTGGACACCATCAGGTCGAACACTCGTACCTGGCCCTTGTTGGGGCTCCTCTCGACCGACACCCTTTGGCTTTAAGGCCACGGTCTTCTGCCTCCGTGCATGCTGGGGGGGTCACTTTCGGTTCCTTGCCCTTGCCGTCAGCTGTGGGAGCGTGTTTCGCCACTACACAACATTACTTGACCCACTACTACTTACCAGGCGGCGAGATCACCCACGACAACTAGGTTGGCCGGTAGCTTCAGAACGCAGTGGCAAATAGGTATATTTTTTTCAATATTCCTCACTCAAAAGAAAATAAAATAAATAGGTTCTTATTAATTTACCTATGAAAAGTAATAAGAAAACGTACTTGTAATTCTCTGAGTCTTCAAAAGTATCAAGTATTATCCGATAAAACAAATATAAAAGAAATCATATGCGCTTTTTGTGATTAATGTGTTGGCTTTGATTTGATTGTTGTGATGGTTTGCATATGATATTTGTTTTATATACATTTTCACGTATTTCGAAAACGATAAACTGTGTTTCGTTCTAATTAGGGTAAAAGATGGATTTTTTCAAATTATGTTATAAAACGATAAACTGTGTTTTGTATGCATGCATAGTTTGAGAAAATATAGGGTAAAAGATGGATTTTTTCAAATTATGTTATAAAACTATTTCTTTTCGTCCACTCACGCATTTTCTTGGTTTTATAACCCTCCAGGACCGTTGCACAGAAATCGAGGCTTGAGAGGCAGAGGCATGAACTAACGTGATTTGTGTTTATCTCTTGTCTGAAAAGGTTTCTGTCAGACAGGAGCAGGGTCGTGTTTACTATTCTAGTGTTTTTGGTTGGGGCCCTGTTAACCAGACACGCCGGTCCTAACTTCAACCCCTCCACCAGCATCTGTCACACCGGTCCCAACCTTCCCCGTCGAGGATTATGTATGACCTGGCGCTTGGTCTGCTTGTCGGCAACATTCAAAGAAACAAGGGCAACATGGTGTTGATCTCGAGCCCCCGAAGGAACAGGTTGATGGGGACGAACCGGACGTAGTCGGAATGATCTCTAAGGTTGAATTGATCAATAATTGGTTTTTGAAAGATTTTTTATTTCGAATTTTGTTCAATTTTCTTTCTAATGTTTACCCAGATTGTAAGGAGATCCACCATAGTATGTGATAGGACCCACCCCCAATCCCCCTGGATTAAGGGCTAAGTCATGCTCCCGTCTAACTTACGCATGACACGAAGGCTAAACCGACGCCCAACCTCCATGTGACACGTAAGTTGGACAAGGGATTTGCCAACGCACCTTTCCAACCTTCCAGACTTCCCAGAGCGCGCAGACTCTACGGTGGTTCGCGTATGTGATGTCTCTGTCAAAATCCATCATATCGGAACTACGCCGATCATCCATCTATCCACAACATCCTTCGACACTAAGCCGATCACCAACACTTTTATCAGAACATCACGTTGCACGTCCAATTACATCGGCATAGTGCCGACCACTGTAGCACCAATATGTACACATTTCAAGTACATGCACCAATTACTACCACCCAGAACCACGGTGCATACAACCAAACACACGCAAGGACAACCCTACAAACTTGGCATAAAAACAAAGATATTTTAAAATACCTCAACACAGTTCGTAGAGTACATCCTCACGTACTGCCAACGTCATCCTACGGTACGTCCACAAATCAACCACATTGACGTCAGACACATTCTATTACACTCAAAGTCCAACCAACAACATCAAAATGTACCCGTCACCCTCACAGTGTTTCTCCAGGGCACACAAACATCCTCGTAACGATATGGATTACCACCTGACCACGAGTCCAACACGCTTCACTTTTGAAGCCAATCGGTCCAATCCAATACTAGGCCAAACTACACGTCTTCCGGGGAAGTCCAACTCGAATCCCTTTCAAGTCTCCTGGTCTCCTGGGTTTCTTATGTGAACTCCAAGATGGTCAAGATATTCAGCCACTTTTACTCCTACAAGACAGAGCATTTTCCTCATCTGCCTGTCCAACATATCCAACCTCTGTCTTGTCCTCTTATCCTCCTAATCCACCAAACTTCAGTCCTGAGCCATAAGCAATTCAGTCTCTATCCACTCACTACTAAGTGGATCCCACGATCGTCCATACAACTCTCAAGTCAACGAACCAACAATTCTGGGAACCAAACCTCGCGCAGAGTGCGCAAAACCTGCTCTGATACCAATTGACAGGACCCACCACCAATCCTGCTGGATTAAGAGCTACGTCTTGCTCCCGTCTAACTTACGCATGACACGAAGGCTAAACTAACGTCTAACCTCCATGTGACGCGTAAGTCAGACAAGGGATTTTCCAAACGCGCCGTACCAAACTTCCGGACTTCCCAGAGGGCGCAGACTCTACTGTGGTTCGCGTATGTGATGTCTTCATCTCTCTCAATCAACAGCCCGCACCGCAACAACCTGGAGGGTATCGAAAACATGAAAGACTGTGAGTGGACAAAAATAAATAATAATTTCAGAAAACCGTTATTAGAAAACACACTTTATACCCTCCACGCAAAACCAATGCATGCATATAAAATCCATGTCATGAAACCATTTCATTTTCAAAAATCCATCATTGAAAACCGTTATTGAAAAACCCAAATCAAATTCTTCATTCAAATCTAGGGCCTCAGCCCAAAATCATAAATCAATCTCAAAGTACGGGAACTCAGCCCCAAAACTCATCAAATCCAATTCATCTGGGCCATTGCCCAAAACATCTGAAAACCAATGGAAAAACCAGTGAAAAATATCAATCATGCGAGTTGCTGGATCTCAAGTGCGCCCGAGTCTTTAAACTCAAAACCATGCGCATAATCAGGCCTTCCTAGGATATCAACGAGTCTTTAAACTCAAAACACAATCACAGGCCTCAGAGGGTATCATAACCGAGTCTTTAAACTCAAAACATATACCGAGTCTTTAAACTCAAAACCTATCAATCCAGCACCCCCCCCCCCCCCCCCCCCCGCCCCGCCCCGTCAATCAACCGAGTCTTTAAACTCAAAACCAGATCCAGCCGTTTTTTGTTTCTTTCCTGGTGTAACGACCCGTCCCGAATCCCGGGATTAGTTTAGTGACTAATCTTGATTAGTGAGGTTGAACGGTGGTTAGTAGGGCGGAATCGGACAAATTGTGCAAAATGACCGTTTTGCCCCTGGTCGTGGGCAAAATGTTGACTTTTTGTTTGGGCGGTCAAATGGACTTTGACCGATGACCGTGACGTAGTTCGGGACGTCACGAGTTCATAGACAGGTGGCACGTTCGATTCCGACATTCGTAGAGAAAGTTATGGTGTTCGGAAGTTGAGGGGTATTTTGGTAATTTGGCTTATTAGGGGCCAAATGTTGACTTTTTGATCGGGAGGTCCGATGGGCGAGGGCCAAGGACCGTTACGTAGGTATCGTCGATACGAATCCAACGACAGGCGGCATGCCGAAATCGGAGGTACGACGACGAAGTTATGGTCACGGACGTAATCGCGATAAACCGAGACTCGGAATAAAATAATAATATTTAAATAGGTGAACAGTAACTGACGAATCTGGACCCTTGGATGTAGTCCACATGTCACTCATCCCCACCTTCCCTAAAATCTGGATCCTTGTTGGCCATTGGATTATTTAATCCATTTTCTCCCCTTAAATCCTCACCATCCATTCAAACCTCAGATTAAATCCGGGCCCTTGATCTCATCTCTTTCTTCCCTTCATCTACTGATCACACTCATCCCTCTCACTCTGTTCTTTCTCCCACCCGAAACACATATGCACACAACCTACATGAACCACCTCACCAATCTCTTCTGTGTTGGTGTGTGAGTGAGATGAGCTGCACGGTGAGGCTTGAGAGACGGCGGGGGGGACGACGGAGACGGCGGAGACGACGGCGGCAAAACAAAAACAGAGGAACAAAAATGCAGAAATTGGAAGATCGTTATGGATTGGCTTTTGATCGTGTTTGAGGGGTGAAAGGAGTTCCTGGAGTCGAACTGGGCATGCTGGTGGCCACGGCAGTAGCCACGGCGGCGAGGTAAGCCTCGAACCCGTGAGTTTGTTTTCGGGTACAAAAATGGTAGGATGGGTTTTAACGTGTTTCGATCGATCTGGTGATTAGGATGTTGATCTAGAAGGTAAGACGAGCTTCTGGGGATCGTTTTCGAACGGAATGGTGGCCGGGATCGTGCAGACACGACGGTTGCAGGTGGCCGGTCTGCACACCTCCACGAACAGGTAGTGAAACGACGTTTTTTATTAGTTTTTAAAGCATGGATCAACTGGAATTGATGAGACGATCTTGTAGGAACAAACGGATTTGGAAATGGTCGAGTAATGGCTGAGAACCAGTCGGCGGCGCGTGGCGGCGCGTGGGCACGAATCTCGAGGTGAGGTCAACATGACTTTTAATCCATTCGATGTAACGGACATTTTGGAATTGGTTTCGTGTCGATCGGACACCGTCTCGATAGTGTTCGGGATGTCCGAAGGTTTTAAATTAAGTTTAAAAATAAGTAAAAATTCGGGAAAATTACGGGACTTTGATAGGATGTTAATAATGAGGTTAGTGACCCTCTAATGTGATTTGGACAGGATTGGGAGTCCCGGTGATAGTGGTGTGGCCCGGGAGGGCCGGTGGCACGCGTATCGAGGCACACGGTTAAAACGGTCTGTGAGTGGACTTTGGTTTTATAAATCCTATGCATGCTTAAATGTGTTATATGGTTTATATACATGATTTCTATGATGGTATTTGTGAGCATTGATTTTGGATATGTTGCACGTATTTCGAGGTGTTTTCCGTATTTCACGTATATCGGGATTAACGGTTTATTTGCGGTTTTGTGTGCTTGTGGTTAAATAAATAATATGATGAAATGGTTTTGAAATTGGAAATATGAACTCGGGCTTGAGGCCCACTTGTTTTGGAAATTTCGGACTTGGAGTCCATTTGAGAATCGGGCCGGGGGCCCAGTTGGTTAATGAAATCGGGCCAGGGGCCCAGTTGGTATGAAATCGGGCTGAGACCCATTTGAGTTATGTTATCGGGCCAGGGGCCCAGTTGATTTACGAATTTGGGCCGTGGGCCCAGTGGGTTTATAAGTCGGGCTGCGGGCCCAGTTGGTTTACAAATCGGGCCGTGGGCCGAGTGGTTCATAAAAATCGGGCATGAGGCCCAATTGGATTATAATGGTGATTTCGGGTCAGGGACCCTATATTTAATAATTGTGATTTTGGGTCAGGGACCCTAAATGGAACTGTGTGGTTTTATGGAAATTACGGGCAGGGCCCAATGGTAATGATGTGATAAAAGGATTTAATAAAACTGTTTTTCCATCTACCATCTGGATACAAGAATATATGATGGTCTCCTCCAGATGTCTGGGACACTGGGGAAGTCACGGTGCATTGCCTGCGAGGGGTCATTATACGGAGCAGCCGGACCGTATGATGACTCAGGAGCAGGATTGCTATGATTGACGTCAGGGACGTCAGACATCAGGGATGTCAGATATATGGACCCGGAGAGACCCCGGGCAGCACGCGTAGCTTATGAAACCGTGAGACATGACGTCAGGGACGTCTAGCATCAGGGATGCTGGTGATGGTAATGGTAAAATACGAATTAATGAAATGGTTTTCCGGGTGGATTTATGATTGTGTGATTTTAATGAATTAATGTTCATTTATGGTAGTGGGTGGTGACCCACATGGTTTTAATATGTATGGTGGTGGTATTCCACGGTTTTGGGCTGAGTTCCCATACATGGTTTTTGGTTAACGGTTTTTGGGCTAAGGCCCTAATGGCTCGGTTGAGCAAACGTTTTGGTTACTGGTTTTTGGTGGCATGCATACGTTTTTATTGGAGGGCATAAATGTCTTATAAATGTATTTGGTAAACTTATTGGTTTTTGTCCACTCACAGCTTTTGGTTTTAATGCCCTTCAGGTTGATTACGGATGCGATTGCAGCAGAGACTGGGACATTGCACACCTCCTCCATCGGTCCTTGCGCACTCTGGATGGCCCGTTTGGGCAGTAGCTCTTGGTTATCCCTTGTCTGACACCCCTTGTTGGACGGGAGCAGGGCACATTCCACGGTAATCCCGGGGGGATTGGGATGGGTCCTGTCAACTGGTCTTTAAATCCAAAACCATTTTCAATCAACAGTGAAAACCATAGGAAATCCATATCCGAATTCTCAATAATGATTCAGTAAGCTAGCATTCGGAACCATCATTCCGAACCCAAATCTAGAGTTTCCCTTCAAGTTTCAAAACCAAATCCGTAACATCGTTCCCGAAATCCAGTTCCAAAACTGAAATCTCATTTCCGAAATCACATGAATAGGGATCCAAGCCCGAAATCACTTTTCCGAAATCCATTTCAAATCCTTGAAATCAAATCATCAAAACCATGATCAAATCATAATATAAAGCGAAACCTCATAAAACGTGCAATTACGTCATAATCTAGAAATCCGTGCAAAACCGTAAACCATCAAGATCATAAATCAAATCATAGAATCACGTATAGAAAACATATAAAAACATATATGCATGCACCATAGGTTAGAAACCAAAGTCCACTCACAGACCATTTCGCCGCTGCCTCAATACGCGTGTAATTATGCTTTTCTGGCCAATCTACTATCGTCGGCTTTCCCGAACCTGTCCAAAACCCATAATAAGGTCACTAACTACTTCATAAAGCTTATACTAAAATCCCGTAATTTTCCCGTATTTTTAACTATTTTTAATCGAGCCTTAAAACCTTCGAACATCCCGAAACATGTCGAGACGATATCCGATCGACTCGAAACCAGTGCCAAAGGGGCTGCGCATGGGAGCCACGCGCCCAACACAGTGTCGTCGTCTTCCTTGGGCAAACCCGGTCCGACCGGTTCAGTAGTTCAACTGGTTCAAGTGAACCAGTGTGAGAGGTTTTTTCCAATTTCCAGTTCCTTTTTCATCCATTTTTACTCCTAATTAATCCAATACTTTCGTCCTTTCAATTCTAATCAATTCACATATTTAAACCGTGAAAATGGAACTAGAGATTACCTCCCCACGTCGACTTGTCGAACCGGCCATATTCCAATTTTAATTCTGGCCTCCATAGATTGTCTCAGGCCTTCTCTCTAAGCGTGATCGATTCCAGATCATCATCAGAACCTCACCTAAAGCATCAATACGATTATCAACCTGTAAATCGAACTTCACCATGTCTAACTGGAAAATCAACTTCCACGACCAGCATCACTTACCACCCTTCCTAGACCTCTAAAATGAGTTTCTTGAGCTCGATTTGTCTTCTATAACCTTACAGAGACCACCAAAATAGTCAACTTATATTTAAACTATCTATCTTTGTTAACTTCTAAAAAAAGGGCACACGGTCTTACCTTCGAACTTGTTACCACCGTACACGGCGACATAACCTCCTTCCTCATCATCCATTCTCTCTTTTCTTCTCACACATCACCGTCAAAAGGTGGAGATCAAGGGACAAAGGATTCACGGTCACACTCTGTTCTCTGTTTTCAACCGTGCATAAATTGTTCTTTGTTTTTAAAGACAATTCACTAAGGCGGCAGAGAGGTTCCACACACCTCTAGATTGGGCCAGGTGTCTCAATCTCTGTGGTTCACTTCCCCAAGGCAGCCACTTGTCCAACACTAACTGGGCACAGATCCCAAGACATCACAATGACCATTTTACCCTTATTCTACAAATTACCACTTTACCCCTAGTGATTTTAGACCAAAATTCAAACCTATCAACGTCCGATGATAACGTGCCGCCTGTCGTTGTACTCAGGGGATCGAGATCTACCTAAGGATCATCGAAACATGTGAAATTGACTAGTTGTCCAAAAAGTCAACCATTTGCCCCTATTCCATCAAAATTAGCAAAGTGCCCTTGAACTTCCGAACGTCATAACTTCCTCCTCAGATGTTGGAATCAGACGTGCCACCTGTCTATGAACTCGTGACGTCCCGAACTACGTCACAGTCATCGGTCAAAGTCCATTTGACCGTCCGAACGAAAATTCAACATTTTTGCTTATTCCAAGGGTAAAATCGTCATTTCGCATCGTCCGTCCGAAAACACCCAACTAATCACTGATTAACTCCACTAATCCGTCATTAACAACTAATCTAATCTCAATTTCCGGGACGGGCTATTACAGTATGTGGGATCAACCAGTCGAGGTTATCCCAACGGCTTTTCCAGTCGACGAGCGCCAAGATCGAGATTATTTACATCGATCGGCTCGGCCAAACGCCTGTCAAGTTCCACAGCTTGATGGTGCATGACATGGGTGCCATTCTTCGCACCCATTGTCTCATGATGGGTGATAAATTTTGGGATCAATCCGAAGATCACCTCACCCTCCTTTGGGTTGCCTTGTCTGTAAGTATTTTAAATTTTTTAATGAGTTTAATTATCTTTCATACTCTTTAATGATTTTACTAATTTTTATTAATCG
Source organism: Prinsepia uniflora (assembly GCA_032719365.1). Lineage (NCBI taxonomy): Eukaryota > Viridiplantae > Streptophyta > Magnoliopsida > Rosales > Rosaceae > Prinsepia > Prinsepia uniflora. The sequence goes on from CM064865.1 coordinate 55,751,730, forward strand.
TTCATTGCAAGTCAATTTCCAGGATGATATTGGGAATGCGAGACTCATGAAATACATGAGGCAGCATTGGCAATTGCGGTACTCCGAGTGTAAGTACGAGCTCGAGCTTTGGTGGAAGAGCTGGCCAACCCCAGAGGAAGCTCGTGCCAACCCTCTAGAGGAGTTGGACGATTCTCGGAGGGTCACATAGGAGTTGTTTTGTACGCACTTCATCGCGCTCGAGGACATCGTAAGTTCATTTTCTTAATTTGTTCTATTTTTACTTGTAATTTTTAATTACTAAATTTAATTAAATTTATTAATGAATAGAAAAAAAAATCGGAGGCCAACAAGAGAAATTGGGGAAAGAAGACGATGAACCACCACCGGCGGGGGGAGGGGAAGGAGGGGTGGGGGTTGCATCCATTGGCGGCCAGGCACGAGGGCAGATGCAACGCTGGGTCACTGTTCCCAGAGGTGGAAGTCTGGGGACAAGTGTACGCTAGCTGGGGGGAACCAACAAACCGATGCTCTTCATGTAAGTCTAAATCATTATATTTAATTTTTTAATTATTTGTTTATTTAAAAATAATAATAATTGTGTTATGATTTTGTAGGCGGGAATGCTGGCAAACATTAAGCAGACCCAGGAGGAGTTGGCCCAGATGTAGCAGAACATTCCCTTGGAGCAGCAACTGCCAAATCTGGAGCGTTCGATGGTGATCCTGGAGCGACAGTTGGGTTAACGTCCCGAAAAGATCGTCTGAGGTGCTGTCAAAGGGTTGGAGGGAGACATCTCGACTGGCTCCGATGCTTCTTCTAGAGGCGTCAATCATGATGATTACTTGGAGTTAAAACACAACTATATCGAGCACCGGCCCGAGACCGCCAAGGTGAGAGTCGAAAACGCTTGGATTCGGGCTCAGCTTAACATGGTCTTTAACTGCATGGGAGTTCAGCCGCCCTCTGAGTAAGCTACGGTCGAACAACGTGGCCCATCCGACCAGCCTTATCACCTAGACCAGCCTGGCACGTCCGACCAGCCCCATTCCTAGCTATGGTTTATATTTTGTTGTAAATATTTTCAAAACAATATTTTAAATTTTATTAATATATATTTCCTAATTCTAAATTTGAATTTTATTTAATTTTCATATTTAGTAATAATTTTATTAAATAAATAATGTACAAAAATAATTAAAAAATTGTTAGAATAAAAAAATTATTTAATTATACCCGACAGATAATTGTTATATTACCCGACGAGCATCCTTGTTCGGTGGATATCCATCCACCAAAGAATTATAATTACTGTTGAACACTATACCCGACGAATATTAAAATATAACCCAAATAAATTTAAATATTCGGTGGATTCCCACCAAAACTGGCAACGGTGTTACTCGAGGATGATGTAAACGTAACCCGACGAAGTTCTCGATTCGGTGGCTAACCATCGAAAATATTTAATAACTGTTCAGTGAAATACCGACGAGTGTTTTCTTGTAAACCGACGAATACTTCGGTTCGGTGAATGACTACCGAACACAATATGGCCCGACGAGCGTGATCAAGTTGTCGGACGTTTTCCGTTGACCAAGGGTTACCCGTCGAATAATCACCGACAATTGTTGATTCGGGTGATATCACTAAATGACATTATTCATTGATTAAATTTATAGGGGGAGGAGGAGGACGCCGGTGAAGAACAAGAAGATAAGGGATCGGAGTCTCATTGTGTGTGGGGATTTGGTTAGATGCAGAGAGAGAGAGAGTGAGTTCGCTGGGCCGCATCAGGCTCTAATTAGAAATCTTGTTACTTTTTTACTATCATGATTTTTTAGTGAAGTAGAAACTCTTACCCACAAAGTTAGTAGAGTCCTTAATCTATATTTATTTCCTTGATAGAATAAGTTTATGAGGTAAAATGAAGTAGACTGTAAGATAGATTGAAACCTCATATGTCCACATAATCATAGTCATTATTGTCTAAATAACTGTGATTTTATATAGTAAATTGTTGGCCAACAATCTATATAGGTACAAAAATATATGACACTTGTGGTGGTTTAATATTAATTTACTAATCTAAATCGAAACAACAGTTTCATTTTATTATTCATCAGAATCATATCTAAATTTGCAAAAAGGGTTCTCAAATGAGATGTGACACATCATATGACTTCTAATTTTGCACATTGATTAAATTTATAGAAATAACATTATTTATTAATTGTCACATCAATGTCACCACTAAATGATGAATTTAATTAGAATGTCTTCTTGTTTTATTTTTCTTCTTTTGCCACATCATCATCCTTCATTCGCTAAAAGCTAGCAGCTTATAACTATATATGTGAGAGCAATTGAGAAGAGTCATGGCTCAAGAACTCTGTTACCCTCGGGAGGGTTTCGACAAATTGGGCATGTTGCATTTCTTCTAAGCCACTCATCTATGCAAGTAGCATGAAAATAATGGTCGCATTTTGGTATGATTCTCAAAACTTCCTTCAACTTGTAGTTCCCCAAACATATAGAGCACGTGTTGTCGTTTGGCTCCGGCAACTCCCGGCCCTCACCAAGTTGAGTCTTGAGAAAGGAATCGATGGTCGGATCATCGAGTCCCTTTACGACAATGGGAGGTTGTGGAGCAGCAGGCACGGTGGCTGATAATTCTACCGCTCTGGTAAGCTGGCGTTGCCGGACCTGATCACGAGCCCTAAGCCTTAGGAAAAGGGCAAACACCGTAGTAAGTAACGGCGCTGTGATTCCCACACTGCATATCACTACCATGTACCTTGATATCCAAGGTAGACCTGAGAAAGGCTCAATTTGATTAATGGAACATTAATTATTTTCTTTCAACCATCTAAAAAAATTTGGCATTAATTTCAAAAGGCAATCATAATACACGAAACTTTTTTGGTTCATACTCTCTTTAATTTCATTTTAAAGTTTTTTTTTAAAAAATTTTCTTTTCTATATTTGTTAGAATTAACTGGAATTGGTTATCTCCTAAATTATTAATGCATGATTAGTTGGAGAGATGGTCTAAATATTCGTATGTTTAAATTAAATACACTATTATATATATGGACCTATATATGACCATGGGGATCAATCTTAATTGTTTTACATCAATTTTCTTAATATCTATTTGAAAAAATAAAATTGAAAGTGAAATGATCATATTGCTTAGAAGCGAATAAGAATAAAGTATTTATTCACAATGACATATGACCATTAGTTACTTACGTACGTAGGAGTTGGATATATAATGACTATGCATGGTTTTTCGTAAGTTCTCCCCAAATTAATTTGGTGGCTTAAAGAAAATCGAGGTTCTGCCTTACATATACTGAATTCCCCCTATATATTGAGTGAGAAATAGTAGATTTGATATATTCCACTCGTTTGTGATGGGTAATATTAATCAAAGATTAAAGATGCATGTTATAATATGAATTAATTTGAAGTTAATTACGTACGCATAAAACATATATACCCATAATCAGATAAATAAAAAATAAAAATAAACATACCCATAATTTTAGGAGCATCTGAGCACGTAATATTGAGACTTGTACCATTGATCTCAGACCCACAAACTTTATCCGGAATATTTTCACAAAAATGACAATCAGGGACGTCCCACGCCAACTTAAAACCATTAAGATGGTCCCATTCAAAAGGATCTGAGAATGGAACCATAGCAGTAGAAATCGCAGAACAAGAAGCTTCCCATCCATTTGATGACGTATTATTAACCCACTTGGAAGGCACACCACTCACCACGTAGTCTTCACCATTGCTCAGGCATAAAATTGGGGGAAACACTTCTTGTGAGCACTTGAGGAAGGTGAAGCTTTCAAGGGGTTGTGCGTATGCAAAGGGTAAACCTGTCAACATGAAGTCATTTTCGAGTACCCGCCGTGGGAAGCAGTTGTCGGGGTCCATGATCCATAGGATTTGGCCCCAGTAGTCGATGTCATGGACGATGAAGTGGCCACCAGAAGATGGGAGAGTGAAAGTGGTTATCCATTCGTGCCTAGGGTCGCATGTGAGGTCAAACCCTGGGTAGCCACAACGTGAAGGTTGTTGGTCCTCTAATCGGAATGGAAATCGAATCTTCGGGCTAACGGAGGAGCACGCCGATTCAGAACAATTGACAGCAGCGGTGTCAGCTCCTAGAGGACCTAGACCAGGAAGGAAGATAAGGAAGAAGAGGGAGGGGAAGAAGAGTTGTAAGGTAGGCATGGTGAAATAAAAGAAGGTAGCTAGAGCTATCGTTTTGGGGGTGGCGGGTAATGCCGGCCGGCCAATTATAAATAGGTTTTTTTTCTATTAATTAAAGCTACATAGTAATTAGAGTAGTAACATGACAACAATGCCTCCATCGCCCTCCAAACTATAAAATATAGGCTCTTTAGTTGAAATTCACTTAAAATTGCAAATTTGGTTTCACTTTACTCTCAAAACGGTCCAGTTGCGTTACTTATTACCCAATACCCCCACCCTCCATGCAAAAACTTGCACCACTTCCGTTAACTTCATCTAATAGATAGCAGCAATATGGCTAAAAATGAGAGGGTAAATAAGACACTTCTCACCATAGAAATTGGTTCAACTAATTTGATCATCTTCTTACCTTTTATTCTATGAGCATCCTCACTACTTTGGTTGGTTAGGTGGATTGCTGATTCTTGGCTAAATCCATTGCCCCTTGAGCTTCTCTCTCATCTTATGGTTCCTCAATATCATCCACGTAACAATCAAACAAAAAAGCATCACTATCATTGAGCAAGATTTCATCTTCCATACCTTGATATTAACCCTCATAAAAAACTCTTTGTAATATTCCTTACTTTCATATTCACTCTTCACAATGTCCTCTTCATCATTTTGAGCCTCCCTAGGATCCTATCACTTTTTTTTCAACCTCACTTCTATTAGCATTTACAGCCACACTAGATACACCCCTAAGTCTTATACATCATCTTCATCTAAAAACAACACAAATAAACTGAAGGAAGCTGAGATTTCAGCTCAAAATTAATTATTAATGGGGAAAGAGACCCAACTCTTTGTAAGCTCTTACAAGTTTGTGCAACTTTTTAATATGGGACATTTGTACTCCACATTTTCAGAAGCCTAACATGTGGACAACACATATTAGGTGACGTAAAGTATGTGTGGCGGTTAAGTCTTACACGTGGAAGAACCCTCTCTCATACTATGAAGGAAGTTGAGGTTTCACCTCAAAACCAATTAGCAATGGACGAGCAGTCCAAATCTTTAATTATAAACCCTTGTAAGCTTGTGCAACTTTCCAATCTGGAACATTTATACCTTCACATTCTCACGTAAATATGGATTATTGTTTATAAAACTGCAAATTTATATAATTATCAACTGCAAGTTTGATAGTCACCACAAACACAACAATTACATCGATCAAACAAAAAAATTTCAAAAAATCAAAAATCAAATTTTGGGTTCTTAATTTGAATTTACCATTAATGAGTTGCTCTCCTCCGGGTTGAATAGGCACCATCATCTTCGATTTTGATGGAAGATGCGGCCCTTTATATGAGTGATTCAAAGCCCCACAACACCAACACGAGAAGCAATCTATTTCTCTCAAATCCTCACTTTTCCGCCCTTTTCACTTGGTAATAGTAATATTCAAATTTATTGAGAAATGTCTTATTTTCCTTTTCATTTTTGGCCCTATAGCTGCCACATAAGATGAACTAAAGTCTGTTAGATAGAGTTAATGGAAATTGTGGAAGTTTTTGCATGGAATGTGAGTTTTGGGTGCTAAGTTAGACAATCGAGCATTTTGGATATAAAATGAGGCTAAAGTAACAATTTTTGGTGTATTTCCACTTGAAGTTTAAAATATATGATAATATATACCAATTACTCCAGCATGATTCTTTAAGACTCACACGTTTTTTAGCGCATCCTGACTATAATCAAAAGAACACCAGCATTCGGTTTAGTTCAAAAACTGTAATTAATCTTCCTTATAATTTCCAATATTGTCGTATCCTTTGCTCCATGTTAGGAGGAAGCCATAGTCTTTTCTTGTTGGATTGGTGCAATTCTACAAGAAAACTTGAGGAGTCACAAGGTTAGTAAGACAAGTTTTATAAGTTTGTTGTTTTGGTATTTATTAAGATAAAATAAAAAAAATATGATAACCATTGTTACTTAGAATACTACGTTTTCTTTTATCTTTAAGCAAGCTTAGCTAGCTTAGTACCATCCGAATGTTTACATACAGTGAACCAAGAGTAACAATTGCATGCAATATAAGAATATTGGTAAAGAATTATATATATATATATATATATTATCGGATACTGATTGATTTTATTGTTTATAGATATATATGAGAGTTAAAATTGTAATTTTGCACTTACACATGAGAGTAAATAAGAGGCATTTTAGCTTAAATGTATCCTTAACTCGCACATTTGTCACACTTTGCACCTTGAACTCATGATTTTCTCACTTAACTGCACAAAATAGTCAAGTTGTGATACTCAGCTTTATTTCCGTCATAGCCGTTCTATTTGACATCAAAATGATTATGCGACGCCTATGTGGATTAAAATACATTAAATTAATAAAGGAAAATATGAAATTTCATAATTCTTCTCCTCAACCTCCTGTAACCCCAATCTCCTCCTCAGACCCAACACAAAGGTAGCTTAATTTTAGATCTCATCTTTTGGAAATTTCACAAATATGGATTTCATTAATGTATTTCAATTGTGAAATCCAAATTTTTGTTTCACAATTCTTCTCCCCAATTACGTCCCCCAATCACAATCTTCTTCTCATAAGACATCAGCTGTGAAAGGAGGCCAAACACAACATCAGAGGTAACTTAGATCCCGTCTTAAAAATCCATATGAATCTGGTTAATCTTCGAGTGGGTGTAGGGCGATTTTGTCACCTTCACAATCTCTGGAGCTTTCAAATGGTGGAAGATCTCAAATGCAAGAGCCGGGAGTGGAAGATTCATCTCAACTGAAGTATCAAGATAAAAATCATTATAATATGTGCAAAAGGTGCACGTTAGAGCCAACAACAATGGATGGTTTATCTGAACCTATGGAACAAAAATTAATCCACCAAGGTCAGCAGAAAAAAGTTGAAATCCAGGCCAACAACAACAGAAGCTCCTGATGAGTTAGCTCCATCAGTAGTGGCAAAATCGAGGGGGAAGAAATGGAGATGTTTGTTGATCTTTATCCCATTACTAATACCTCCCCATATACCATAGTTGAAACAATGCCCCTAGCTAAAACTCCCATTACTAAAACTGCCATTATTAATGGTGACTATATGTTTGAAATGTGTTGGATGATATATGCATATATACATTGTCATTCATGTGTCTAACGCGAGGAACGATGGAAACTTACTCAAACTTCCCCCTATAATTGTAACACTAGTTAAGTTATTACATTTCGCAGAGGCCTCCAATTGTTGGAATCACTAAAATTTCTCCCTATAATTGTAATTCTAATAAAGCTACTACATTTTGCAGAGGCCTCTAGTTGTTGAAATCTTGACGCATCATGATTTCGTGGCCGAGCACATATTGGGACTCTACTCATCTGAGCACATATTGGCCGAGAAAATTGCAGCGGCAGTGCCATATGACACTACGTTCACATAGACAAGGTGTTTCACAATCTGATCCATTTGGAAATTTGAAAAAGGAAGAAATCTAGAAATCAAGATTTCATCTTCTTGATTTTTTTCTCATCTTACTGGGTATTTCAATTTTGAATTTTCATCTCCCATCTTATGTATACAAAGATATTGCAGAAGTAGTTTAAAATTATATTTGTTATTCCAGCTTCGATCGAAATCAAATCCTAGAAAAATATCCCCCAATTTCAATTTTGAACATAAACTGAGGAGGGAGAGCTATGATTTGGCATTTGTGGATCCCAATTTCTTCCCCATAGAGTCATACATGGCAAAAGTATGTCAGCGTGTCAAAAATTACAATTTTACCCTTAATTTTCACGGTCACTTAACATGTATGACAAAAATGGAACTGAATGGCACAACTCGGCTATTTCATGCAGTTAAGTGAGCGAATAACGAGTTTAGGGTGCAAAGTATGACAAAAATGCGAGTTCAAGGTGCATTTAAGCTAAAAAGCTTAATTTTAAAGACTACTAAATTAGTTATTAGTAGTATTATATAGTGAAAGAAATTTTTTTCCATCAAAATCAAAATCTTATTAACCTAACTAAATTGGAACGTTTACATCATGAGCTAAAATATTAAATAATCATGGGGACTATAGGCCTTCCTATCTAAAATAACGTTTAAAACGCTTATAGAAAGCTGCAACTTCATGAGACGCAATATTATGCTTACGGGAGGTGTACCTAAGTTGTACAGTCTCGAAGAGGGGTTGTATAGTTAGGATATCATGAATCACTCTTTCGATACTAACCTCGAGGCAAACACTTGATGTAACATATTGGTCAAATCATGGGGTTGCCTAAGCCGATCGACCACCTTAGCGTGCAAGGGTCCTCGCAAGCGGGCCAAACAAGGTGACATACACTCACCTTGCCCAAGTGATTCTCAGTCAATCCATAGCCACGCCTAGGCCAATCAGCCACCTCATCGTGTGAGGATCCGCACAAGGGGGCCTAGTAAGGTGACATACACTCACTTTGCCTAAGTGGTTCTCAATCAGTACATGGCTATGCCTAGGCCTCAGTAACTTCATTGTACGAGGGTCTGTGTAAGTGGGCGGAGCAAGGTGAAATGCACTCACCTTGCTTAAGTGTGGCTCGGTTGGTCCATAGCCATGCCTAGGACGATCAACCAACTTATCGTGCGAGGGTCCACACAAGTGGGCCAAGCAAGGTTGCATACACTCACCTTGCCCAACTGTACCTCAGTTGGTCCATGGCCATGCCCAAGCTATTCGACCACCTCATCGTGTGAGTGTCCATGAAAGTGGGCCGAGGAAGGTGACATACACTCACCTTTCCCAAGTGGTTCTCGACTAGTCCATGGCCATGCTTAGGCCGATCGTCTACCTCATCGTTCAAGGGTCCGTGCAAGTGGGCCGAGCAAGGTGACATACAGTCACCTTGCCCAAGTGTGCCTCGGTCGGTCCATGGCCATGCTTAGGCCGATCGAAAACCTCATCATGCGAGGGTCTGCACAAGTGGGCTAAGCAAGGTAAAATACACTCACCATGCCCAAGTGTGCCTCGGTTGGTCCACGACCATGCCTAGGGCGATAAGCCACCTCATCATGTGAGGGTTCACACTAGTGGGCCGAAGAGATTCACCTCGGCATGCTTCCTCAACCAAGGGCTTGGGGGACTGGTGTAATGACCCATCCCGAATTTTGTAAGTAACAAGTTTTAATTAAGGATTAATCGGGAATTAATCGAGGATTACCGGGATGATTGAGGTGAAATGACGATTTTACCCCTAGAAGGGTAAAATGTTAAATTTTGGCCTCCTAGGTCAATGGCACATGGATCGAGGTCCATTACGTATATCGAGATGTTACGAATACGTAGATAGGCAGCACGTCAAATTTAGACGTCGTACGAAAAAGTTATTGGTCAAGGAAGGTTTGATCGGATTTTATGGTACACGTATTTCGAAAAGTTGACTTTTTGTTGTTTCTAATGGGCCCAAAATATCTGGCCTGGACCAATGGATGTGACAAGTGTCACTTATCTCATTGGCCATCACCCTGCATATACATGTATCTTCTCCCTTTGTTCAAACAACCCGAAACCCACCCCATTTTTCATTCCATCATCTTTTTTTCTTCTCCCTTCTTCTGCCTTAGAGAGATTGAGATTGAGGTCGAGAGACTGACTGGATGGTGGAGGTGGCTAAGACTTGACGGTGGCTGAAAAACCCAAAAACCCAGGTAAACCCGTGAAACCCGTGTACTTTGAATTTGAGTTCCACATTTGAGTTGCTGGAAGTCTAAACCTAGGTACTTGGTGTCTTCTTTGTGCTTTTGGGAGTATGATGGGCTGAGAAACAAGGAAAATGGACGTAGGAATAGGTGCTGGGATAGGTTTGAAGGTTGATCATGGAGAATCGAGCTTGACCAACCCATTCCAAGTAGGTTTTCGTAGTTTTGATAGTAGGGGTCGACTTCTGGGAGAAGGACGGGTAGATTGGGAGAAAAATGGCGGAGTTTGGCTGAGAAACGGTTAAGAATAGACCAGGTCAAGATTACTGGTCGAATGACTCGTTATAGTCAAACGGGTCGACCAGCTGAGGTAGACGATGATGACGTGGCAAGCCACATCATCATGTTAGGCCACGTGGCGGGTTGTCAAGAGGTGTCAGTTGACGTGGCAACTAACTTGGCCAGTCCATGTCAGCGATGTTAAACCACTTGGACCAATGAGGTGGTGTCACGTGGCAGTGTGTCAGAGAGTTGTCAGATTGTTAGAGATGATGTGGTAGTACACGTGGCAGTGTTAGAGGGTGACACATGGCACGAGTCAGGGAGTGCCACGTCGTATGTTGTCAGAGCTGTCAGATTTCAGGCTGATGTTAGTAGATGACGTCCGCAGTGACATCAACAGTGATATCAACTAGGGCTGGTGTCAGTATGACGTTAGCGTTGACCCGACGAGTATGAGGTTTGATCGGCATGTGTGGGTGCGTGGGCCCATATTTTGAGGTCAAATTGGTTTTGTTTGAAAGGTTTTGACGTTCTAAATCCAATGGTGGTGGTTTCAGGTTGATCAGTGATCGTTCAATAGGTTATTTGGAGGGTTTTCTCCTTGATAAGCTTGTTCGGGACGCGTTCTCGATTGCAGGATTTTGGGGGTTGATTGTATGGACCTGTATAGGTTGATAGTGACCCTTGGGTATGATTTAGACAGGCCCAGACATCCTAGAGACTTTGGATTAACTTCAGATTGGCTTATGGCGTGAGTTTTGAGCATTCATAATGGATAGTCAGTGAGTGGACTTTTGTTTTAAAACTGTGATGCATGCATAAATGTTTTAAATGCTTTATCTTATGATTTGAGTTGAAATGATTTGAATGATGATTTGATATCATTACTTGATAGATTTGTGGATTTAATTATCGATTTATGAACGATTTTATAGATTTGCGTGAAAATGATGTTTTGAGCTTGAGACCTTATTGGAAATTTTTTCTGACTCAGAATATGTGTCAGGACCCGACCCTCCTCTGTCAAGTCCCGACTCATCTAGCATGATATTGTCCTCTTTGGGCCACAGCAATACTCAACGGCAAGCCTGCGCCCTCAAGGTTTTATTTTCGGGAGCTCACGGTGCAACTTCCCAGGGGGTCACCCATCATGGAATTGCACCAGCCTCAACTTGCTTAACTTTGGGGTTCCAATCCCCCCCAAAGCCTCTGAGCTCCCAAAAGGCCTCATGCTAGATAGGTGTGTGCCTACACCTTTAAGGCACACCACCATTCCCTTCCCAGACCATTCTCCCCTCGCAGGAATGTGGGATTGTCCACCGTTCCCTCCAAGACACGGGTCTTACAATCCACCCCCTTAGGGCCCAGCGTCCTCGCTGGCACACTTCCCGGTTGGGGTCTGGCTCTGGTACCATTCCGTCAGGACCCGACCTTCCTCTGTCAGGTCCCGACTCATCTAGCATGATATTGTCCTCTTTAGGCCACACCAATACTCAACAGCAAGTTTGCGCCCTCAAGGTTTTATTTTCGGGTGCTTACGGTGCAACTTCCCAGGGGGTCACCCATCATGGAATTGCACCAGCCTCAACTCGCTTAACTTTGGGGTTCCAATCCCCCCCAAAGCCTCTGAGCTCCCAAAAGGCCTCATGCTAGATAGGTGTGTTCCTACACCTTTAAGGCACACCACCATTCCCTTCCCAGACCATTCCCCCCTCGCAGGAATGTGGGATTGTTCACCGTTCCCTCCAAAACACGTGTCTTACAATATGAGTCCATGTGAATTTGAAAGAAAGAATGTGATTTGATGTGATTTGAATACCGATTCGGTATGATTGATTTGGTGAAATCAGGATTTATGAAATGAGTTTTGAACACTGTTTTATGATGGTTTTGTGGAAACTGCTTTTGAAAGTTATGTCTCAGGCATAGGCCCTGTTGAAATGTTTTGACTCGATTTGAGACATAAATGGTTTTAAAATGAGTTTACTAGATTTCGTGATTGTTCCACATATACCATCTTCTATGATGTGATTGTTCCCTTCGAACGTCATAGATCCCGGACTGGTATCCTCCAGACGTCGTAAATCATGGAGAGGTCATGATTACACTGCCTGGATATGAGTAGCTCCGAGGGGAGGCTCAGACTCAGAAGTTTCAGATATGAAAATTACACATACATCGTAGATCTTGGGAATGTCATCACTTGGATGTCGTAGATCCTGTGTGTATACTCGGACGTGGTAATCCTCGAACGCATTGCGTTTATATCGTGACTATCATATGGAAGTTAGATATTGGATATTGAGGATTGGATGCTCATATTTTGATTACTGATATTATGTCCAGATAATTGTTTTGATCTTAAGAAAGTATTTGAGATTTCGTGTTTTCTGATGCATGCATGCTGTTAATTGAAGGGTATAAATGTTGATTTTGGAAATTATTTTCCAACTATTTATTTTTTTCCACTCACAGTTTTAATGATTTTTGATACCTTTCAGGTTGATCGCGGATGTGGGGTATAGTAGAATCCGAGACATCACATGAAGTTGTGTACTCTGAAAAACCCTATTTGGGTCACATTATTATCCTTGGTTTGACACGTGGTGTCAGACGAGAGCAGAATATCCCGCGTAAATCCTGAGGGATTAGGAATGGGTCATGTCAGCTTGGTATCAAAACACTGGGTTGCTCTTGCGATGTTGCACACCCTCGGTGTGCACGATAGTTTTTCTTCTGATGTGATGTCTCTACGACAACAGCCCTGCCATCAACCTAAGATTGAGGATAAGAATAGGAAACTCATTGGTTTGATTAGGTATTAGATGCCGAGTTGTAGGGGTTTGGACCCCGAAGAAGGGCCGAATTTCTTGTGGGCCCAACAGTTACTGGTTGATTGGATCCCATTATGCTGAATTTTCGGTGTTGTGATCGATGATTGGTCATATAGGATGTGATACTTCTAGTAGCCGAGGTCTTTGATGACTCTTATTTGGGGACGATTGAATAGGTTACCAGGAAAGTGGTACTTGTGGATCGGATCACGAGGTGGACTGATCAGTGGATCTCACACTTTGAACCGATTGTACAGACGTTGGATTGTTCGCATGATTGTATGATCTCAATAGCAATGAGCTTCTGGGATTAGTCTGCATGAGGTTTGCGGTAGAAATTGTTATCAACGAACGTGGATGAAACTATTGAGATATGGGCGACATTCGAGGAACGTTCTTACGTTAATTTCGCACCATCTTCATCGAGATACGAGGGAGGCGGAGTTCCTCCAACATGAGCAGGAGATTCGATGGTTGCTGGGTACGAGTAGAGATTTCTGGTTTTGGTTCGGTTTACACTAAGTGCAGTAATGAATTAGACAGTGAGGCTTTGTCGGTTTAAGCTGGGTCTTAGGAGTAAGACTCGAGTGATGCTGTGGCATCTCATGTGGAGATGAACGTGTCGGAAACCTGACAATAGGTCGGATGGTTCCAGATGACGCCGAGTGCATCTAGATGATGTATTTTCCCGGGAGTGTAAACTAGGGACGCTTCTAGCTCCGATTCGGACAAGTTACAATGATCGATGAGCGGGATAAAAAGGATCCTGAGAGGGGCTGGTTGAGACTACAATTACCATTTGAGTCCAGGTGGACTATTAGTGACACGACCCATCCCCATCCCCCCGGGATTAACGTGGGATGCGTCATGTTCCCATCTGACACGAAGTGTCAAACAAGGGATAATACGTACCTCAACCCATACGGGACTCCCAGAGCGCGCCAGGATCGGTGGAGGAGTGCGATAACTCGGTCTCTGCCACATCTCGCATTCGTGATCAACCTGAAGGGAAATAAAACCATTAAGACCTATGAGTGGACGAAAATCAATAAGTTTATAAAAACATACTTCATAAAGATATTTATGTCCTTCACTAAAAAGTATGCATGCAATCGAAAACCAGTAATCAAACCATTTACTCAAATGAACCATTAAGGTCTTAGCCCAAAAACCGTAACTCAAAACCAAGTGTGGGAACTCAGCCCAAAACTGTAGAATACCAAAATCCGTAAATCCAAAACCAAGCGGGCCACTGCCCAAATCCATAACCACAAATCCACAAATATCGAAATACCATTTCATGAATCCAATAATCCATATTTACCATATAACCATCCCCGGCATCCCATATACCTAGCGTCCCAGACGCTCGACGTCCTGGACGTCATATCTCACGGTAATAAGCAACGTGTGCTACCCAGGGTCTCTCCGGGTCAATATCTCTGACATTCCAAATGTCTGGTGTCCCAGACGTCTAATCATAATAAGCAACGTGTGCTACCTAGGGTCTCTCCGGGTCAATATCTCTGACATTCCAAATGTCTGGTGTCCCAGACGTCTAATCATAGCAATCCTGCTCCTGATTCACTATACAGTCCAGTAGCTCCGTATAATGACCCCTCACAGGCAATGCACCGTGACTTCCCCAGTCTCCCAGACACCTGGAGGAGACCATCACATATCCGTGTATCAAGATGGTATATGGAAAACAGTTTTACGAAGTCATTTCAAAACATCTCAATGGGCCCTGCCCGAAATTCCCATAAACATCACAAATCCATTTAGGGTCCCCGACCCGAAGTCAAGTTTATGAAACATAGGGTCCTAGACCCAAAATCACATTTATAAAACTCAGCTGGGCCTCATGCCCGATTTTGTAAACCACTGGGCCCCCTACCCGATCACAAAACTCAAAAGGGTCTCAGCCCGATTTCGCAAACCAACTGGGCACCTGGCTCGATCACATAATTCAAATGGGTCTCATGCCCGAGTTCATCTTTGCAAAACCAAAACCATGCCATAGACCATTATTGAATTCTCAATCACATAGCAATAGCATAATCTCGTAAACCTCGAAATACGTGTAAATACGAAATTACCTGGAAATACGTGCAATCATGTAAACCACCAGTGCCATAATCATCATCATAGAAATCACGTATGTAAAACATATAAAATAGTTATACATGCATCACAGTTTAGAAAACGAAGTCCACTCACAGACCGTCCTACGCTACCGCCTTCATATACGTGCCATATGCCCGCCCGAGCCACACCACTATCACCAGGACTTCCAAACCTGTCCAAATCATACTAGAGAGTTACTAACCTCTTCATTAACCTCCCATTAAAGCCCCGTAATTTTCCCGAATTTTTAACTATTTTTAAACTCGATCCTAGACTTTTGGACACCCCGAAACATATCGAAACGATGTCCGATTGACGCGAAACCAGTCCCAAAATGTTCGTTACATCGAATAGATTAAAAGTCATGTTGAACACTTGCCCCAAAAGTGTTCCACACGCCGCTGCAAGTGGCTGCGTATGAAACCTACGCGCCGCGTACTGTTCATCGTCAACCTCTAATGAACCCAGTTTGAACCGATTCACTGGTTTTGTCCGATTCAACCGAACTAACAGACTAACCCGGAAGGTTCTCCCAATTCCGGCCACCATTTACGACGGGGTTTTCACCTACATGATCATCTAGTCGTGTTCTATTGATTTACCTTGTCAAATCATGGAAAACCAGCCTAGATCATACCTCCTAATTCGAAGAACACATGGTCCTTCATCGACCTCTGTCTCCAGCCACCACAGACCGCCTCCGGTCACAAACTCGGTCCCAAACGACTCCTGGAAACCTTCAGATGTTCACCCAATCCACCAAAATGAACAACAATCAACATAACGTGACTTGCCATTTTCGAACCAAAACAAGGTCCTCAAGGAAAAACTCATACCTCTGACGTCGTGCACCGTCGTGGTCACCACCGTGACCGTCTCACCATCCCTAATCAACTTCATTCATGGTTTACACTCATTTGGTGAGGCTTAGAGGTTTAATTGTGGGGTATGGGTGCTCGGGCTTGAAGAAGAAAGGAAAATGAATAAGGTGATGGCTAATGTGCGGGGGAGGGAGAGAGAAATGTGTGATAACTTATAAAACAATATAAAATATAATAATTAAATCATCTCCCCAATCAAACAAGATCCCCAAATTAGGGAAAGCCACCCATGGGATGAGTGACACTTGTCACTCACAAATATCTGTCTAATTGGATTAAAATAATATTTAATACGAATCCCGAGATGTAAATCTCTGATTTCGCTCCCGTGATCATAACTTATTCTTCCGACGTCCGATTTCGACGTGCCGCCTGTCTACGAACTCGTGACATCCCGATATATGTCACGGTCATCGGTCCTCATACGTCTGACTCCCCGAGTCAAAAGTCAACATTTTACCCAAGACTAGGGGCAAAACAGTCACTTTGCACAGTCCATCCAATTTCACTCAACTAATCACCGATTAATCTCACAAATCCTTCATTAGTCACTAATTTAATCTCGGAATTCGGGACGGGTCGTTTTAATTAGAGAAATGTCCTACATGTAACGACCTGTCCCAAATTCTTAGGATTAATTAAGAATTAATTATGGATTAGCGAGGCTAATCGGGGATTAGTCGAGGATTATCGGACGTTCAGTGTGAAATTACGATTTTGCCCTTAATCGAGGGTAAAAAAGTTAACGTTTGACCCAGAAGGTTCGATGCATGAGGACCGAGGACCATTACGTAGATCGAGTCTATACGAATTCGTAGACAAGCGGCATGTCGAAATCGGACATTCAATGGAAAAGTTATGGTTCACGAAAGTTTCGAAGAACTATTTAGGACGACACATTTTACGAGGCGAGTGAGTTTTTCCTTTTTTCTCATGTGGGCCCAGATATTTGTTCAGGCCCAATGGATGAGTGACAAGTGGCACCCATCCATTGCCCACAAACACACATTCATGCATATCATCTTCATCTATTTCATCCATCTTTTTTTATTTTCCTAACTCGAAACCCATAACCCATGCAACTCTATCTCTCACAAACAACCCCCAAACCTCACCTGACGATTGTGACCCGTGAATGAAAAAGAGAGAGGAGGTCGAGACGAACTGAAAGGTGGCAAGGTTGAGGACCGTCATTGACGGGAAACCGTGAACGGTAAGCTTTTAGGTTCAAAATTCACATTTGATTTCTAGGGGTTTTTGATAGATTCTAATGATTGGGATTTCTTCCTGGTGGTCTTACGTGGTGATTGGGATTGAGAACAAGGACGGAGGAGGCCGGAGTCGACGGCGGAGCACGGTGGCAGGTTTCCATTACGGTTCCTCTTCGAACAGGTATGTTCATGGCCTGCTTTCTCGTTTTTGGGATTGTAGATCAATTAGGATGGGTCAGACGAAGATTTAGGAAGAAAAAAGAAAAATAATAGCGGCCGAAATTGGGAGAACCGGTCTCTCCGGTCAGGTCGAACTAGATTTGTAGTAAACCGAGTTCACTTGAGGACAGGGATGACACTGTTCACTAGCGCGTGGGTTTCACGTGCAGTGGCTTTGGGTGGTGCGTGAAGGCGCGTGGGCCCATATTTTAAGGCACTGTCAACATGTGTTTTCATCCTTTCGATGTAACAAACATTTTGGCACAAATTTCGAGTCGATTGGACACCGTTTCGGGGTAGTTTTGAGTGTCCGAAGGTTTATGGTTTATTTTAAATACATTTAAAAATCCCCAAAAATTGGGGGATTCATTGTTACCTTATTTGAGGTAGTTAGTGACCCTCGGGTGTGATTTGGACAGGTCTGGGAGTTCCAAAGATGGTAATTTAGCCCGAGGAGGCTTACGGCACGCGTATCGAGGCGACAGCTTGGACGGTCTGTGAGTGGACTTTGTTTTATGAATTTGATGCATGTATAAATGTTTTATATGTGTTTATGAACATGTTTTTATATTCCATTAGTGCATATGATTTAAATATTACTTTTTGGGAATTTTCGGAGGAAAATGCGTTTGTGCACGTAGTTCGAGATTTCTGCTTTATGTCATGTTTGGGCTTCGGGCAACTGTACTACGTACTTTTGTTTTATGTGATTCTGAGATTTCAAGGAGAAACGTGAAGCCGAGGAACTGATTTACAGTTTTGGAGGATTTCACGGGGATGCGTGAAATCTAGATTCGGGCACGAGTCTCAATTGAACTATGATTTGAAAGTATTTTGGAAATGAGAAGTAGTTTTCAGCTTTGGAAATATCTTTCGGGCGTATGACCCATTTGATTTGAGGATTGACTTAGAGTATAGTTAAACATGAGATAAGTCGGGCAGTGACCCAGTTATGAGCTTTATGAAAGGTATTTCGGGCATGAGATTCAGTTGTGGATTTGATAGGATTCGAGGATTCGTGGGATGTGAAGTTTCATAGGACACTGGACTTTCGGGCTATAACCCATTTGATGATGTTCCATGTTTGAGGCCCTATGTATGATGATAGCATTCAGGTTCATCTCGGGTGTTACGGCGCTCGTCTCCAGATTGTGATGTGTTCTTTCCGGAGAGGTCACGATGCACTACTTGTTGTCGAGCAGCTGTGAGATGCAATGAACGATTGAGGTTCGACTTAGGAGTGCTGATGAGATATTTTGAGCGGTCCTGAGTAGTATGCACATGTGCTAGGATGAAAATCGTGACTGATATTGGGATTAGTTCCCATGGGATGTGTTCCCACGTGTTCTTTGTTTGGGCTGTGGTTTTGTATATTAGCAGAGATAGAGACATCACATGCCATTGCCGATCCTGGTGTACTCTGATGGACCCCGAGCGGGTGACGAGTTTATCCCTGGTCTAACACACGGTGTCAGACGAGAGTAGGCACGTCCCACGATATTCCATGGGGATTAGGACGAGTTCTATCACTACACCTGGAGCAGAGATAGGTGTTTGGTCTTACCTTGGCGAGTATGCACGGGTGTTGGTGGAATACAGACCCTTACACCTTATCTCCTGAAGTTTGTATAGGAGTGGATCCCACCAGGTTAGGATAGTGGTATCAGTGCTTTGACTGGTGCTGTGATTGGATCACCTACTTGGTTCGAGTAGAAGGTTTTGACAAGGAGACGAATTAGAGTTCCCTAGATATTTGTGATTTGGACGTGATCGTAGGGATGGATTGGTGGGCTACTCGTTACTCCTCTGTTGAGCATTGAGGAACTGATGGTATTTTGTAGTCCTGAGTTGTCATGAGTGGTGTTTTGGTGGGACCAGAAGAGATCACTAAGAAGATTATTCAACTTTTTACAAGTCTTACCAATGACTAGCCATAGGGTACTCATTTTGGGAGTTACGGTTTGGAGGCGAGGAAAGTACTATAGAAAGACTGTTCGGGATATGGTTTACGTGTTGTGAAGTCCCCAAATGGCTCAGAAAGCTTGAGGATGATGTCGGTTGTGTCGAAATTTCTGGTGGTGTTCCTCGTAGAATTTACCGGGGTTGCTACCTCGGAAGGAGGTTGAGTTACGATTGAGTTCCTTCTGGGTACTCAACTCATTTTGTAGTCATAGACTTGAGGATGTAGCACAGATACCCTATTGGATTTTTTTTTTTTACTTGAGTCAAAGTCAAGAATTTGGTTGAAACACATGCTTTGGATGCATGTATTGTATGCTCAGATGTGTGATTCCTAAGTTGACTTCAGAAGTGAAATTCGCCGAGACAGCTTACGATTAATGCTATGGTGACAGTTGGCCATCGTGAGTTGGCAACGAAGTAGGTGATTTTGTTATGGTACACTAGGGATTCATACTGGTTGAGATGAAAATGGATTTCGGGAAATATGGACCAGTGTTGGTTTCCTGGTCATGATTTTATTATTGTTGCGAGATTACTGTGGATCTTACTATTGTGTGATGTGATCCGGATTGTGTAATCCGATCTACGATAAGTGTTATCGACTTGCAGGTGGACGTTTTCCTCTGAGACTGTAATCTGTTGAAGGGATTGACTCAAAACGGAGTCAACCTGGTGTGAGATGATGTTTGAGTGAGTAGAATGTTGACTACTG
The DNA here is from genome assembly GCA_032719365.1 of Prinsepia uniflora. NCBI lineage: Eukaryota > Viridiplantae > Streptophyta > Magnoliopsida > Rosales > Rosaceae > Prinsepia > Prinsepia uniflora. The sequence goes on from CM064865.1 coordinate 55,771,873, forward strand.
CTTTAGTTTGACTCTTCTGGAAATTAGTGGGGGTTTTTTGTGGTGACACATGTACATAGAAGTTGGATTGATCATAGACAGTGGAACAAGAAAATCGTGCGGAACTAGTACTCCTTATCGTGGAAGTTCTTAGTGAACTATCTTCATCACCTCTGGAATCCATGGATGTTTAAGCTTGTAAAAGTTGAGCTGATTTGAGGAGTGATACGATCGTGGGAGGATCGCTACAGTAGCTATTAGCAGATATTATTGGTTGGTGAATGAGACTTCTCATTTTCTGCTTTTTTTTTTTTATAAGGACTTCTAGGTATGCTTACAATATGGTTGCAATTTCTCTTGGTTTCAAAGGTTGTTTAAGAACTTGACACCCAGGCGGTGGGCAAATTTTGAATAAGTTGAGGAGCGGGAGGTGCTTGGTGTCACCTGACGTTGATGAGCGTAGTTTGTATTTGTATTCACACTCTCGGATGAACTTTAATGCAATCATTTTTTACTTTCTTCATAAGGGAAATTATCATGGGCTAAGTAGAGGAAATCCGTAATTCGTATATTAAGTGGTGACAAGTTCTATAACTCATAATTTAATTTTCTTCTGTTATTTCTTGGAATGCCGGAGAAGTATGAAGGCACATGAGGGATACTGAAGCCTAGTTTTGATTAAACTTAGAGGGTGCAATGATATACCAAGCAGAGTGAGTATCAGGTTGGTGTACCTGCCTTGGTGTTATAGGTCATATTCTTACTGTTGAGAGGATTGCTGGAAGTAGATGACTGTGGAGCGTTGTTGGATAGTACTCCCATGAAACCCATATTGCTGGATTAGAGGTTTATAGCACAGCTTTAGGATCCAACCTATTGCATCATCAGGATGAGGGTCGAGGTAAGTAACCTACAAGATTTTTCATTCAGGATAGGTACGACATGGTAGGCGTAAGTTGGCTGACCTTGGGAGTTAACCAAGAAATGGGATTGGTTAGTGAGTTGGATGGTTTGTCTTGCGAGTTCTCGATGAGTATGTGTTGGACATATCTCAAGTGTGGTCAGGTGACTAGGAGAACTCCGAGAAGATTTGAGTTAGTATGTGATTTGTCCTAGTCTGGGATCAGACATACATGTTCTAGTGTTGGGCCACGATTGGTATGGCAGCTAGATGATGATCGAATTAGATCCGCGATTAACGTGGTTCGAAAGATGGATTAGATCCGAGATTGTTATGGACTGAGTGTGGATACTGGTACGTGTCCGGATGGTGCGTGTACAGTCCCTGGACGTAGCTCGGATGTTGCGTGAGTGCAGTCCTTGAGAAGGCGTATGAGTAGTGCCAATATGATTGATGTGATGTGGGTGCACCTGTGAGTAGTGCATGTTGGATGGTGTAATTATTAAGTGTTGCTCATTTTGAATGATGTGGTACGATCATCAGATTAAATCCGAGATGGACATGGTATGGTAATTTGATTGGATTCAATGTTGGTTGTTCATTGAGAATTAGGACCGGGCATCGTAGACTATGCGCTAGTGCAGAGTGGTTTTAGAGGGTTCAGTTATTATGCGAGCTTGGAGCTCCGGGCCATGGTTGGCCAATGAACCCTAGAGTTTCTGATTGTGATTATCTCGATTAAAACAAGTATTTGATGGGGGTCAAGATGCACTCAGGATGAGTGAGATACCAGTTTGAGGCTCGAGAGGAGTAGGGATCACAGTGTTGGTTAGTGAGTGAGATGAGGTACTGTACGAGGACTTTAGTACGAGTCGGGTTGGATAAGGAACTTGAATGGGAAAGAGTGGAGTTGTGAGTTACTGGCTGGTCACGACGGGTCGTTGTAGTTATGATTAACGATGGGAGACCGTCTAGTGAGTGGAGGACTTGGCATTGCTCGGTAGGAGCAAGATTGTTAGATTGGATTTTGAGTACACCCACGTAGGTGACAAGTGAGATTGAAAAATGTCGATGTCTCGAGAAAAACTGGAGAGTTTAGTTTTAGAATTTCAGTGTTTATGGGTCAGGAATGATTGCACATACTACTTACGATTGCACATTTTACGAGGAGTTGATTTTTAGTGTTTGAGCAGTAAGGCCCAAAATATTAGCCATGGACAAATGGATGAGTGGCAAGTGTCACTCATCCCATTGGCCTATGCTCCCACATACATGCATCACCCTTTTCCCTTCTTCATTTGTCCAACCTGAAACCCGAACCCCATCCCCTTCCCCTCACTTGGTTTTGATCTGTGAGAGAGATAGAGAATGGCTGAAAGACTAGGAAAAGGCAAGGGACAAGGCTTCGCCGTCGCGGATGGCTGAGGAAACCAGCAAAAGGTAAACCCGAAAAAGCAGTTTTCAATTTGAAATTCAAAATTGCGATTTGGACGCTAGGGGTGTATTCTGATGCCAAGGATGGCTTCTCGGAGCTCATATGAGCTGGTAGGGATCTAAATCGAAGGGAATGGACGGCTGAGCAGCCCTCGATGATGGTTCGAACATAGGTCGTGACTTTTCGATCCTGACAAGTAATTTTCAGACATTTTCTCTGGATTTTGAGGGCGTAGATATGTTTATGGGAGTGAGATGATGAGATTGGGAGAAAAATGGTGAGGAATGGTGGTCGGAGGAGGAAGAACGGACTCAGTCAAGGTCGCGGGTCAAACGACCCGTTATAGGGTCACAGGTCGACCTGGATGGAGGTTGATGACCATGTCATCATTTTTCGGACCTATCGAGCCACGTGGCCAACCAAAAGGTGACACGTCACAGTTGTCAGGTCCAGTTAGTAGTGACGTGGCACTTGTCAAACCACGTGGACTAGTGAGATGGTGCCATGTGGCAGTATGTCAGGGACTGTCAGATGACATGGCAGTTGACGTGGTAGATCTACATTAGCCATGTTAGACCAAGTGGACCAATGAGGAGGTGCCACGTGGTAGTGTGTCAAAGATGGTAGAGACACGTGTTAGGACATGTGGCACCAATTAGGGAGAGCCACATGGCAGGTGTCAGACCTATCAGGCTGACGTCAGTGTTGACCATGATGACGCCAGTGTTGATTATGAAGTCAGCGTTGACTTTGGTGACATCAGAGTTGACCGCCATTGACTTACATGTGGGGGACTTTGATCGACACGTGAGGGCGCGTGGGCACATATTTTAAGGTGAGACCGGTCTTGTTCAATAAGTTTCGACGATCTGAATCCAATGGTGGTGGTTTCAGGTCGATCGGAGATCGTTTGATAGGTCAAATGGAGGTTTTTCTCCTCGAGAAGCCTGTTCGGGACAAGTTAACCGTTCCGGGATGTGTAAGGGTTTATGATTAGGACTTGTATCGATGCATAGTAACCCTTTAGTATGATTTGGATAGGTCCAAACATCGGGGAGAGTATGGATTAGCCCCGAAGTGGCTTATGGCACGGGATTCCTAGCGCACAGCACAGACGGTTTGTGAGTGGACTTTTACTTTATAAATATGATGCATGCATAAATGTTTTATATGTTTTATGAACATGGTTTTAGTTGCAATGGTTACACATGTTTTGACTATGATTGGGCATTTTCGTAGAAAATGATAATATGGACGTATTTCGAGATTTATGTTTTGTATGATGTTGGGCTTCGACTGAGTTTTATACGTCCATGTTATTTATATAATTTTATGGGTTCACGGAGAGGCATTAAATTGAAAATTTGATTTACGGTTTAGAAGAACTTCACGGAGATGCGTGAAATCGAGATTCGGGCATGAGTCCCAGTTAGAAATCCCATTTGATTATTAGGATTTGGAAAATGATTTGAAGAATGAAATGGATTTCAAATTTAGAAATATCTTTCGGGCGTATGACCCAGTTGATTTATGGTTTGACTTAGAGTATAGTCAAACATGAAATATATTGGGTTGTGACCCAATTATGAGATTTATGAAAGATGTAACGACCCGTCCCGAATTTCGGGATTAGATTAGTGGTTAATGACGGATTAGTGAGGTTACTCGGTGATTAGTAATCCATCAGGTTCGATTGATAGAAATGTGTTTTAAATTATTTTAACTTTTTGTGATACACTGATGGGTTTCAAATGGTTTTCAGATGTTTTGGGCAATGGACCGGATAATTTGATTTATGGTTTTGGGCTAAGGCCGAGTGATTTGAGAAAAGGAAACTATTTCTGGTTTTCATAAACGGTTTTTATTATCTTGAACATGAAATGGTTTTCGAATGCATGCATTGGTTTTACATGGAGGGCATAAATGTCTTTTCTTATAAAATGTTTTCTGAACTTATTATTTATTTTTGTCCACTCCCAATCTTTTCTATTTTTCGATACCCTCCAGGTTATTGATGCAGTGCGGGCTGTTGTTAGAAAGACTGAGACATCACACACACGATCCACAGTGATTCTACGCACTCTGAGAAATCGGAAGGTGTATTTGGACGACATTGACCTGGGTATCCCTTGATTAGCTTGCGTGTTCCACGGAGGTTGAACGGGTGTTTAGCCATCGTGTCGCATGCAGGTTAGACAGGGAGCATGACTTATCCCTTAATCCCGGGGATTGGGGGTGGGTCGTGTCAAAAGATATTCGGGGCATGAGACCCAATTGTGGATTTAATAGGATTTTAGGAATCTTGTATTTATGAAGTATTGATAGACAGTTTTCTCAATAATGGTTCTGTGGAATCGGATTTGATGAAACTATATTCTGGGCATGGACCCTGTTGAGATGATTTATGAGAAAAAACTGTTTTGATTTGAGTTATAACAGTTATAAAAATGTTTCCACTATTTTCAAAATGATGATTATGATTTTGAGTTTAAAGGCTGGGGAGTTTAAAGACTCGAATTATGAGAGGGTCTGGTTGTGAATATGTTTCCCCGAAAACACCTTGGAGATAATACTCGCCTCCGAAGTACGAAGAGGTCACAATGCGCCTCCTGCCGAGAAGCCGAGGGAGGCTCAAATCAGGAGTACGGTATATGAGATCGATCGATGATATGTTCACGACGATCTGGAGATTATCGACCGGTGATACGTTCACGGTGACATGCTCAGGATAAGAGTAGTCCTTGAGCTTATGAGCACGCGTTGCTGGGATTGGAATCGTGATTGATGATGATGGGCTGAGATCCCACATGGGATTATATTTGGACTGAGGTCCCACGTGGATTTGATTTGGGGTGAGACCCTATATGATTTGGTTTTGGGTTGAGACCATACTAAGGAAATGGCTGTGATTGAGAAGCATTTTTCACTGTGTTTTGAGAAGTATTTTTCACTGTGTTTTTTTTTTTTGAAAAGAAATATGATTTGCTTTTGAGAAAAGTATTTGAATACTTGTTTTCTGATGCATGCATGATTTTACTTGAAGGTATAAATGACATTTTTGTTAAATTGTTTCCCAACTGATTGTTTTTGTCCACACACAGCTTTTATGGTTTTTGATACCCTTCAGGTTGATCGTGGATGCGAGCTGTAGTAGAAATCGAGACATCACATGCTGATGCGTAACCCACATATCCTTGCATACTCTGGATAACCCTAAGATGGTTACGGTTTTATCCCTTGTGTGGCACATGGTGTCAAACGGGAGCATGCACATCCCACGAAAATCCAGGGGGATTGGGATGGGTCCTGTCAGGTTGTCCCACATGTTTATGTTTTGGGCTGAGATCCCACATGTTGTTGATTTAGGCTGAGTCCCTACTAAGGAAATGGCTTTGATTGAGAAGCATTTTTCACTGTGTTTCGTTTTGAAAAGCAATACGACTTTCTTTTGAGAAAGTATTTGAAATACTTGTTTTTTGATGCATGCATGGTTTTACGTGAAGGGTATACACATATTTTTTATAACTGTTTTTGATAAACTGTTGGTTTTGTCCACTCATAGCTTTTATGTTTTTTATACCCTTTAGATTGATCGCGGATGCGGGCTGTAGTAGAGATCGAGACATCACATGCCGCCACAGATCTTGGCGTACTATAGATAACCCCGAGCGAGTTACAGACTTATTTCTTATCTAACACGTGGTGTTAGATGAGAGCAGGAACATCCCATGATATTCCAAGGGGTTTGGCATGGGTCCTGCCACCAAAAATATCTAGCCTGGACCAATGAATAAGTGACAAGTGTCACTCATCCCTTTAGCCCATCACCCCATACATACATGTATCATCTCCCTTTGTTCGAACAACCCGAAACGCACCCTATTTTTCATTCCATCATCTTCTTTTCTTCTCTCTTCTTCTGCCTGCGAGAGATTGAGAATGAGGTTGAGAGACTAACTATATGGTGGAGGTGGCTGAGCCTTGACGGTGGCCAGAAAACCCAGAAACCCAAGTAAACCCGTGAAACTCGTGTACTTTGAATTTGAGTTCCACATTTGAGTTGCTGGAAGTCTAAATCCAGGTTCTTGGAGACTTCTTTATGCTTTTGTGAGTATAATGGGCTGAGAAACAAGGAAAATGGACGTAGGAATGGGTTCTGGGATAGGTTCGAAGGTTAACCGTTGAGAATCGAGCTTAGCCAGCCCATTCTAGGTACGTTTTCATAGTTTTGATAGTAGGGGTCGATTTCTAGGAGAACGACGAGTGGATTGGGAGAAAAATTGCAGAGTTTGGCTGAGAAACGGCTAAGAACGGACCGAGTCAAGGTCGCAGGTCGAATCACCCTTTTTTTCAAACGGTTCGACCCGTCTGAGGTAGACAACGATGTTGTGGCAAGCCACATCATCATGTCAGACCATGTGGACCAATGAGGTGGTGTCATGTGGCAGTGTGTCAGGGAGTTTTCAAATTGTTAAAGATGTCGTGGTAATACACGTAGCAGTGATGACGTCAGCAAGTGACCTCATCATGTGACGTGGCACTATTAGAGGGTGACACGTGGCACCAGTCAAGGAGTGCCATTTGGTATGGTTTTAGAGCTGATATAAAGCTGTCAGATGTCAGGCTAACATGAGCAGATGGCGTCAGCAGTGATGTCGGCATGACGTCAGCAGATGATGTCAGCATGACGTCATCATTGACCAGCCACGTATGAGTTTTGACCGATACGTGTGGGCGCGTGGGCATGAATTTTGAGGTCAAACCGATCTTGTTTGAAAGGTTTCGACGTTCTGAATTCAATAGTGATGGTTTCAGATCGATCAGAGATAGTTTGATAGGTCATTTGGAGGTTTCTCTTCTCAGGAAGCGACTTTGGGATGCGTTCTCGGTTCTGGGATTTTTTGGGGTTTATTTTATGGACTTTTATAGGTTGATAGTGACCCTTGGTTATAATTTGGATAGGCCCAGATGTCCTGGAGACTTTGGATTAGTTTCGGATTAGCTTACGGCGCGGGTTTTGAGCACGCAACATGGATAGTTAGTGAGTGGACTTTTGTTTAATAATTGTGATGTATGCATAAATGTTTTAATTGCTTTATCGTTTGATTTGAATAGAAATTATTTGAATGATGATTTGATATCATTACTTGATAGATTTGTGGATTTAATTATCGGTTTATGAACGATTTTACAGATTTGTGTAAAAATTATGTTTTGGGCTTGAGACCTTGTTGAAAATGCTTTTGACTCAGGATGTGAGTCAATGTGAATTTGAAAGAAAGATTGTGATTTGATGTTATTTGAATACCAATTTGGTATGAATGATTTGGTGAAATCTGGATTTATGAAATGAGTTCTGGACACTGTTTTATGATGGTTTTGTGGAAATTGCTTGTGAAAGCTATGTCTCAGGCATAGGCCCTGTTGAAATGTTTTGACTCAATTTGAGACATAAATGGTTTTAAAATGAGTTTACTGGATTTGGTGACTATTCCACACACACCATCCTCTATGATGTGATTGTTCCCTTCGGACGACGTAGATCCCGGAGTGGTATCCTCCAGACGTCATAGATCCTAGAGAGGTTATGATTACAATGCCTAGATATGAGTAGGCCTGAGGGGAGGCTCAGGCTCAGAAGTGTCAGATATGAACATTACCCAGACGTCGTAGATCCTGGGAATGTCATCACCCCGACATCGTAGATCCTGGGTGTATACTCGGGCATGGTAATCCTGAGTCGCATGCATTGCGTTGATATTGTGACTATCGTATGGATGTTGGATACTGGATATTGAGGATTGGATACTCATATTTTGGTTACTGATATTATGTCCAGACAATTGTTTTATGATTTGATTTAAAGAAAGTATTTGAGATTTTGTGTTTTCTGATGCATGCATGCTTTTGATTAAACGGTATAAATGTTGATTTCGGAAATTGTTTTCCAACTGTTTATTTTTGACCACTCACAGTTTTAATGGTTTTTGATACCCTTTAGGTTTATCGCGGATGCGGGCTATAGTAGAGTCCAAGACATCACATGAAGTTGCGTACTCTGGAAAACTCTATTTGGGTCACGATATTATCCCTGGTTTGACACGTGGTGTCAGACGAGAGCAGGATATCCCGTGTAAATCCTTAGGGATTAGCGACGGGACCTGTCAACTGGGAATTGATATGGCACACACCCACATAGGCCGAAAGGCACACAATAAGTCATCGACAGAGGAAATCCACATCAGTCAACAACTTTGGGGATTTCTATTTGTACCTAATTTGGTCAACCTGAATCAAGACTGAGCAATCCCGTCTTAGAACATTCCAAGCCCTCGGCTAGACAAAACACACAAGGCCATGCCTTTAAACGACCAATACATTACTGGGCAACCACATCTCGTCATCCTGCACATTGCTCGACCAAGCCACATCCTTGGCCAGACATACAACCTACCGCCTAGGTCAAGATAGCATAGGCCAACTGCATCTGGTCAACCTATTCACTGTATCACCAGGCAAGTCAGAGATACTCCTCAGGACTACACGAAGACTTGTGTTAATTCCTGGAATAATGATATTAATCTCACATCAAACTATTTCACCAGCCAAATTCAATGCTACTATAAATACAAAGTTACCGCCCCTCCAAAAGGTAATGAAATTGTTTCCCTCAGGCTCTCTAAATTACTACAGTACCCTCCACACTTAATCTTTCTTAAGTGTCAGAGGATGGTAGGTTGGTAGCTCTAGGTTACACTGAAACGGATACAGATACAAGAATATGATACAATGCAATACTCTAATATGCCAAAATAAAAAAATCAAAGGATACGATACGAGAAGAATACAAAAAATAAATAATACATTAAAATTCAAATATAGTTTAAAAAAACATACAAGCATGCAATTTTAGTTTATCCTAAAACAACTTCATATAGAGATCTTTAGGCATCTTCCACATCAAACTGTTCATTGTGTTCATCTTCCTCTTCATCAAAATCAAAGATAATCGCTTCCAAGTCGAGCTCATCAATGGAAGGTTGGGAATCTCAGGTCTCGCAACATTAGCTACATCCGTAGAATCCATTTCATCACCACCAACATCCTATTGTTGAGTCATACCTTCATTGTAACCTGTATGTCTCCTAAACAAAAGACGAAGATGAGTACGAAAAAAAAACCAAATCTTCCACCCTTTGTGGAGTTGTCTTGTTCCTGGCCAAAAAACGAATGAAATTGTAAGTACCTCAATTCCTTTCACAACATGAGGAAGAAGAAGGTTGACCAAGCATCTTATACGCTAATTGTTGGATAGTAGGGACACTTTCTACATGGACTAACCAACAAGTTTTAGGGTCCAAATGATACCGATCTCTCATAGCATCTGTATCACTAAGACCATCCATACTATTGAAAAGATCAGCAAACTCAATTGTGACTTTTCTTCGATCTTAGAAATTTTTAAAATACCGAGTAATACAAGCTTTCCTTTCTGCAAAAATCTCATGATCATTATTGGGAGAAACCCGGTTGTTGCCATCTTCAAGTCACTCAGAGCTGTAATACCTAAATAAGATAAAAAAAAAATTAATAAGGAATTTCATAATAACACAAAGTACCAAAATGAATTGAGTAGATGCTATATTTACTTAGGATTCATAGAGTGTGTCAAGAAATGTATGGATGTGTAACTCTTGGTTCAACGTGTTATCAATACTGATTCCACAACCTCCCAAAACTCTGAAATTTCATGTAGTTACTTTCTTTCTTTTCGGTAAATAACCTACTTGATTCCCTCTATCATACTATCTCACCATTCATACACCAAATGAAGACAAGGTTTATCAGTGTCAGCTTTTCTTATCATCTCATGAATGGGACCAGCGAATGAAAGGATATAATCAATGCCATCCTAAAATCGCTCAGCAAGTAGCTTTACTTTCACAATTCCTGCCTTATGATAATCATCTGCTCTATAATTGACACGACCCATCCCAGTCCCCCCCAGGATTAACATGGGATGTGTCATCCTCTCGTCTGACACGAACTGTCAAACAAGGGATAATACGTACCTCAGCCCATACGGGGCTCCAAGAGTGCGCCAGGATCGATGGTGAACTTGAAGGCAATTAAAACCATTAAGAACTGTGAGTGGACGAAAAATCAATAAATTCATAAAAATACATTTCATAAAGATATTATGCCCTTCACTAAAGAGTATGCATGCATCGAAAATCAGTAATCAAAAAATTTACTAAAATAAACCGTTAGGGCCATAGCCAAAAAACTGTAAATCAAAATCAAGTGTGGGAACTCAGCCTAAAACTGTAGAATCTCAAAATCCGTAAATCCATGACCAAGTGGGCCACTTCCCAAATCCATAACCACAAATCCATAAACAACGAAATACTATCTCATAAATCCAATAATCCATATTCAACACATAACCATCCTCGGCATCCCAGATGCCTAGCGTCCCAGACGCTTGATGTCCCAGACGTCATATCTCACTGTAATAAGCAACGCTTGCTACGCGGGCTCTCTCCGGGTTAATATCTCTGGCATCCCAGATGTCAAATCATAGCAATCTTGCTCCTGAGTCACTATACGGTCTGATAGTTCCATATAATGACCCCTCGCAGGCAATGCACCGTGACTTCCCCGGTGTCCCAGACACTTGGAGGAGTCCATCACATATGCTCGTATCAAGATAGTATATGGAAAATAATTTTACAAAGTCATTTCAAAACATCTCAATAGGCCCTTCCTGAAATTCCCATGAAACATCACAAATCCATTTAGGGTCCCCGACCGGAAATCACGTTTATGAAACATAGGGTCCCATACCCGAAATCACATTTATAAACTCAACTGGGCCTTATGCCCGATTTTGTAAACCACTGGGCCCCCGGCCCGATCACATAACTCAAAAGGATCTCAGCCCGATTTCGTAAACCAACTAGGCCCCTGGCCCAATCACTCAATTCAAATGGGTCTCATGCCCGAGTTCATCTTTGCAAAACCAAAACCATGCCATAGAACCATTATCATACTCATAATCACATAGCAATAGAATAAACTAGTAAACCTTGAAATACGCGTAAATACAGAATTACCTCGAAATACGTGCAATCATGTAAACCAGCAGTGCCACAATCATCATCATAAAAATCACGTATATAAAACATATAAAATAGTTATGTATGCGTCATAGTTTAGAAAACGAAGTCCACTCACAGACCGTCCTACGCTGCAGTGACAGGACCCATCCCAATCCCTCCGGGATTAACGTGGGATGACCCTGCTCCCGTCTGACACGAAGTGTCAGACAAGGGATATTTCCAACCTTTGCCCTCCCGGGCTATCAGAGTACGCCAGGATCCGGAGGAGGCATGTGATGTCTCGATCTCTGCTACAGTCCACATCCGCTGTCAACCTGAAGGGTATTAAAAACAGAAAGACTGTGAGTGGACAAAAATAAAGATTTTATAAAACATTTCCATCAAAGACCTTTATACCCTCCACTAAAAAGCATGCATGCATAGTAAAACCATTTATCCAATCATATATGTTAAAACATCCATAAATAGGGTCACAACCCCAAGTTCCGTAAATACAAGTCACACGGGCTCCTGCCCAAAACCAATTTACAGAAAACCAGAACATAGTAAACATATGTGGGATCTCAGCCCAAATCCATTTATCATCATAAAACACAGTTTCCTAAACCAATTGAAACCATGTTTATCCAATATATTTCATATCCAGAACCTGTCACGGTAAAATAAAGCTACACGTGTGCTAACCGGGGTCTCAAACCCAAGTCTCTCCAGGGTCCACCCAGGTCAATGTCCGTAGATCAATGACCCTCCCTGGAGGTAACGAACCATGCCTATCCTGAGAGTCAGGAACCCAACTGGGGGGCGACTCCACTCAGTCAGTGCTCCGTGACTACTCCGAGGTCCACCCAGGCCAACGACCCTCCCCGGAGGAGACAATCATATATATAGGATGGAGTATGAAAAACCTTTTGAAATCATTCTTGAAACCTTTCAAGGATTCATGCCCGGCCCCCATAAGCCGTCATGAACCATAAAATTCTTTCATGGGTTCATGCCGGTTCCCATAAACCGTCATGACCCGTAAATCCATTTCAAGGGTTCATACCGGTTCCCATAAACCGTCATGACCCGTAAAAACCATTTGTAATACATAACTGGGCCCTAGGCCCGAATCCACATACAAACTGGACCCCCGGTCCGAATCGTAAACCAATTGGGCCTCCGGCCCGATTCCGTAAATCAAATGGACCTCAAGTCCGAGAATTACCTTTTCAAATCCAAAATTATTTCATTAAATTATTTCCAAAATCATAAGTACGGAAAATCAGTGTAAAATTGGAAAACCTCGATTTACGTGCAAGCACGTAAATCGCCTCGAAATACGTGAAACCATATAATTCACAAATATCCAAATCAACATTATCAAATCATATTCATAATCCATTTGGAAATCCAAAACCATTTCAGTTAGACCAATAAAGACGTACGGACCCGTATAGGAACCGTATAGGGCCAAAACCTCGAAATACGTGCCTATACGTAACCACACATCCAAATGCACTCATGGCATCACAAATAAGTATTTAAAACATATAATAAACATTTATGCATGCACCAATTTAGAAAACAAGGTCCACTCACAGACCGTCCGAAGTCGCGTCTCGATACGCGTGCCATACGGCTCCCCGAGCCGATCACCGTCACCGGGACTTCCAAACCTGTCCAAATTAATTTAGAGGGTTACTAACTACTTATATAACCCCTCACTAAAGCCCCATAATTTTTCCGTATTTTTAACTATTTTTAATCTCGAACTTAAACCTTCCGATGCCCCGAAACATATCGAGACGGTGTCCGCTCGACTCGAAACCAGTCCCAAAATGTTCGTTACATCGAATAGATGATTTCATATGTTGGAACCTTCCTCAAATTGTGTGCCACGTGCCCTCACGCGCCCCAAGAAGCCACTGCGCGTGGGCCTCACGCGCCCTGCACAGTGTCACCTGCTCCAGCGATCGAACCGGTCTGGGCCGGCCGGTCCGGTCCAACCTCTGCAACTGGACTGGCGTAACCGGTCCAGGCCTCCTTCTCCCTCATTTTTCATCCGATTTCTTCCATTCCAATTCCTAAATTCCTATTTTTGTGTTTCCTATCTAACCCAATCCTTAAAACCTTAGAAAACTACCTGAAACCCCTTGGTTCGAAATGGACCTCACGGTCCCATTTTTCCGATCGGTCCCCCACGGCTTCTCAACCGTTAAACCTCACCAAAACCGTCATAACAACTCCCCAGAAACCTAATGGACTCATTAGAACCATTAAAAATGAACCATAACAACAAAAACATGATTTTGGGTTCAAAAACCAAAATCGAGCCATACCTCGGGTTCGGTCTCCGCCGTGTACGGTGGCTCCCTCTTGGCCGGCCACCATCATCCTCAGTCCTTCCCTCACGTCTGGTCTCCGTCCTGGCCGAATTGGGGTTGGGTTGGCTGGGTTTGGGTTGCACAAAGATGGAGAGAAAAGGGTGAGATCGGGTGGGTTTGTGTGTGGATGAAGAAATGAAAATGCACGGGGATGGGTTTGGTGCATGAGTGGGTGAGGTTGGCCAGTGGATGGGTGACAAGTGTCACTCATCCATTGGTTGCTGAAAAGTAACTGAGCCCACTAAAGACAAACGGTCCTCGTAAAACGTGTCGCCGGGAATAGTATCCCGAAACTTTCGTGAACCGTAACTTCGCCGTCGAACGTCCGAATTCGACGTGCCGCTGTCTACGGATTCATATCGTCCTTATCTACGTAACGGTCTTTGGCCCTCGGCCATCGGGCCTCCCGGTCAAAAAGTCAACATTTGACCCCCATTTAACCAAAATTACCAAAATGCCCCTAAACTTCCGAACGTCATAACTTCCTCCTCGAACGTCGGAATTGAACGTGCCACCTGTCTATGAACTCGTGACGTCACGAACTACGTCACGGTCATCGGTCAAAGTCCATTTGACCGCCCGATTGAAAAGTCAACGTTTTGCCACCACTAGGGGCAAAACGGTCATTTTGCATCGTTCGTCCGATTTCGCTCTACAAATCACGGATTAGCCTCACTAATCGTGATTAGTCACTAATCTAATAATGGAATTTGGGACGGGTCGTTACATGCAGCCTTGATACGCGTGCCATAAGCCCTCCCGGGCCACACCACTATCACTGGGACTTCCAAACCACACTAGACGGTTACTAACCTCTTCATTAACCTCCCACTAAAGCCCCGTAATTTTCACAAATTTTTAATTATTTTTAAATTCGGTCCTAAACCTTCGGACACCCTTAAACATATCGAGACGATGTCCGAGCGACACGAAACCAGTCCCAAAATGTTTGTTACATCGAATAGATTATTTCACATGTTGAAAGTTTCCCCAAAAATCCCCTCACGCGCCCCACGCACGGCTTGAACTCCCTGCGTGTGAAACCCACGTGTGGGGGCACTGTTCATCATCTTCTTCACTGAGCAAACCGGTCCGATCTAACTGGACCGGCGTGGTCGGTTCGGTCAATTCTAACCCTTTCTTCAACCCGTTTTCACCCCAATTTCCTCCTAAAACATCCTCTAACTAAAAACCATACCTTCAAGTTCGATTATTGAACCGATCGACCTCCACCATTGGTTCCCTTGCCTCCAGCCACCTTTTCGCCATCGTTCCAAGCCTATTTGGCTTCTAGAAACCTCAGACACATCCTCCAAACATCAAATTCATTCGACAACCAGCCAAGCCCAACTTCTAAATTTAAAAATCGAACCTTACCGCTTATGGCAACGCCGGCCACTGTCCACGACGGTCGTCGATATAAACACCATTCGACTTGCCTCCCTTCACTCTCTCATCTTCGTTCAAGGTCTAACTTCAGTGGTTAAGGATTGAGGGTTGTTTGTGTGATTGATCGAGGTTTTTTTTTAGTAAGGAAAGGAAATGACAGCGGGAATAAGAGAGAGAAATGTGAGATGTGGGTTTAGTTAATTAATTAATTAATTGACCAATAGACATAGATCCACAAATTAAGGAAATGTAACCAATGAGATGAGAGACACTTGTCACTCATCCAAGGGCCCCACAATAAATATCAGTCAATTGGATTAAAATAATATATAATTACAAATTCCGAGACGTAAATCCCCAATTTCGATCCCGTGACCATAACTTTTTCGTCCGAGGTCCGATTTTGGCATGCCCCCTGTCTATGGATTCGTATCGACCCGATCTACGTAACAGTCCTCGGCCCTCGGCCATCGGACCTCCCGGGTCAAAATTCAACATTTTACCCATAACCAGGGGTAAAATGGTCATTTTACCTCGTTCGTCTGATTTCTTAACCTCACTCATTCTTGATTAGTCACTAATCTAATCCCGGAATTTGGGACGGGTCGTTTCAACCTTCCCCCCTTAAATAATTTCTTCATCAAAATTCCCACTATCCCGATTCCACATCCACCTCGTGGAAAACAATTCGATCTCACATCACGTGTACACCTGTACACCCACTAACCAGCACAATACTTGTCTGCACCCAGACGTTCCATCACGAACCCACGTCATACCGACTACACCCGACAACATCGAGTGACATTGATCACACGATCCGCGTTAATACCACTTGACAATTCTACCCTTACTCTGACACATTTAGCTGACACATTCAGCTTAACAGTTGTCCTCAAACACCAATCCACTCTGACATCTGCTCCCACTGGGAGTCACCAAATCCTACTCATCAATCCACGTTGACACATTCA
This sequence comes from Prinsepia uniflora, assembly GCA_032719365.1. Classification (NCBI taxonomy): domain Eukaryota; kingdom Viridiplantae; phylum Streptophyta; class Magnoliopsida; order Rosales; family Rosaceae; genus Prinsepia; species Prinsepia uniflora. The sequence goes on from CM064865.1 coordinate 55,788,039, forward strand.
GCCAAACCGTCACCATTTACCAGTCGCAAATCAATCCAACATCTCTCCCACATCGAGAGTTACCAAATCTCACAATTTCTCCTCATTCCATGAATTTTACCATGTCAACATTACACGTTCCATAACGTCGCGCTCAGCCGTCACTCACGGCTCCAAGGTCACAATTCGAATCACCGACACACCCTGACTCACTCTAGAGTCGCACCAAGGTACCTCGTACCAAAATTTCCTCATAACCATGATGCCATTAGTGAGAATCACAGAGAATCTGATCCACGCAAAACAACCCGTGGTTACACCAACCACCAACTCACTCAACCTGAGTATACGTATACCAACATCTCACTCGACCTGCATGTAACTGGACCCCAGCAAATACCTGCCCAGCAGTAATACACATCCCAACTCTAAGGTTCTATTAGCAATCCACGGCTCTGAGCACCTGCTCATACAATCACTGAATCCGTCAAAATCACTCTGCCCAGCGCACAATATTCAATGTCCAGTTCACGTCCTCAAACAATCCAATGACATCGGAACTAAGTCGACTACCAACACGCTCAACCACACACCACTGGTACATCCTATGTACCATCACCAAGCACCACTCGGCCTATCCAGTATTGATCCTTGCACAACGTACATGGTACGTACATCCATCCTCCAACCATTCCATTACATGGTTCGTAGTTAATAATGATTTAATACTAGGGTCTATCTGTCCAGTCTCGTACTAGACAAATCAATTACTCCAACTCATCATCTATTCTGAGTCCCATGGTCACCCGACCAGCATCACAACGTCTACTCCCAACACGTAATCCAACACGTATCAATCTAACTCACGCCTACCAAGGCGTACCCATTCATGCCAATTGAGTATCCAATCTCACCCACGTCTACCCAGACGCACTAACACCGAACCTATTGGTTACCTGCTCAACTATTTCCATACCACATTTGATTGACTTCGAAAGGAAGCCAATCCCATCGTTCATAGATCTAAGACTGACCAATCCGATCCCATCGGATACCCACTCGTTTACAAAGTCAAATACCTAAGCCAAATCATAAACATCTCAACTTTTTCAAGTACCATCTCATACCGGATTAATTTCGAAAAGAAGTTTAGTCCGAACATTCCCATATCCAAATATTCAAGACGGGGCAATAAACTCTCCACCTAACCTGATCAACAAGATCACGATTCAGATCCATCACCACGTCACCCGACAGGTAACATGTCAGGACCCGACCCTCCTCAGTCAGGACCCAACTCATCTAGCACCATATTGTCCGCTTTGGGCCTCGCCCTCACGGTTTTGTTTTTGGGAGCTCATGGTTCAACTTCCTAGGGGGTCACCCATCATGGAATTGCACCAGCCTCAACTCGCTTAACTTTTGGGTTCCAATCTCCCCCAAAGCCACTTGAGCTTCCAAAAGGCCTAGTGCTAGATAGGTGTATGCCTACACCTTTAAGGCACACCATCATCCTTTCCCAGACCATTCCCCCTCGCAGGAATGTGGGATTGTTCACCGTTCCCTACAGGACACGGGTCTTACAATCCACCCCCCTTAGGGCCCAACGTCCTTGCTGGCACACTTCCTGGTCGGGGTCTGGTTCTGATACCAAGTTTTCAGGACCCGACCCTCCTCGATCAAGACCCAACTCATCTAGCACCATATTGTCCGCTTTGGGCCTCGCCCTCACGATTTTGTTTTCGGGAGCTCATGGTGCAACTTCCCAGGGGGTCACCTATCATGGAATTGCACCAGCCTCAACTCGCTTAACTTTGGGGTTCCAATCCCCCCCAAAGCCACTTGAACTCCCAAAAGGCCTAGTGCTAGATAGGTGTGTGCCCACACCTTTAAGGCACACCACCATTATTTCCCAGACCATTCCCCCTCGTAGGAATGTGGGATTGTTCACCGTTCCCTATAGGACACGGGTCTTACATAACAACACGATCCTAGATCGTTACAATGCCCAATGTCCACAACATCACAATCCTGATCCACCTAGGATCCACACATGCTCACTCAGCTAACAATCCACCTGAAATCTGACTGTAGGGTCTTACACCCTCTTTGAATCTTTCGTCAGTCACACCATTCTTAACTTATTTTCACATCTAATCACTCAGTCAAAAACGAAACACGTCTAAACTATGGGTCCTCTCCAATTACCTCATTTCGATCCTTGTCATCCCACCTAGCGAAAATCAAGAATGATTCCAGACGATGACATCAAAATTCATCCTACATTAGTGCAAACACAGGTTCACTGCACTCACCACACCATGTAACCCAACATCATCTGCCACTAAGCAGAAAATGAGAAATCTCATTCACCTAACCTCGAAATACCCAACTCCTCCTGATGACCCCAAAACAAAACACGGGTCCACCAAACAAGACACGCTCAACGTACTGGTAACAACAATCATCATCTGCAATGGGTAGAAAATAAGAAGTCACCCCAATGGCTTCAGGATACCCATCACCAATGTTGCCACAAGTACTCATCTCGTCTCCTCAATCACAACTTCTCTCGAGTTAGAAGTTCCAACCACGTTGGAAATAGATATACTTCCAACAAGATGTCAAGTCCAACCACTGGACTTCCCAAATCCTCAACTCACTTGGACAACCACGTGTCCGCAACCAATCTATTACTCAGACCTCCTGTCCGTCCATAACCGTTTATGCACATCCGAAAGGATGTAATTCGTTACTATCTGGTTCTAATATCTCAACCTTTACAAGCTCAACTCTCGGGTTTCCATGTTATTCACAATCTTACAATCTCACATTAACAACACCATTGATTCCCTTCAGCTTCTCCCAACTTCCATGAATCCTTTGCACTTCCTCGTGATACTAGAAACACACAACCATTCAAGTTTCAGAGTTGACGACAAATCCCCGAATCCAATAATTTCCATGACGTCCCCTGCGTCATCCAAAAACTCCTCACGTCTCAATCACACCTCTTTCATCCATTCATCACTTGTCATCTCATAACTGTTGGGAGTTATCCCAACACATCAAAACCCCTGATGGATCTCGTCCAGACCAACTCATCCACTACCGAATATCAGATACCGAACGTATGCCCATCACGACGGAGTCATATCCCAACTCGTGGCTCATCGTCATCACCATCGCCAGCACACGTTGAGTGAATCAGACAATGCTGAGTTATTACTCATACCGAGCAACAACCCCGTACCTCCACTCAGGTTAGAGGAACTATGCCTCTCTCGTACCCCACAACTATGGGTACCACCATTCCGACGACCCACAGCAAGATAATGAACGTTCCCTGAACGTCCCCCGATCCTTAACTACCACCACTACACCAATCACCCTCGATAGCCAGCAATCTCCACATGAATGTCGACCAACAGTCATCGCTATCGAGATCCGTATCCCCACATCACACTATTATTCGGTCCAACTCGGGATTCCCTATATTATCTCATATCCATAACTGTGGATCGAATCCCATCATTTCATTTCATGTCGGGCCAACCAACCTCTATAGTTCCGACTAAACTCACTAGATTTATCCACATGGTCATCCACGACGTCAGCCACTCTTTACAGCACAAGTTTCAATCCACCAGTCACGATCTGGGGTTTGACCGATAAACCATCTCGACATCGGAAAGTCATCCAATCCTCAACGGCTATGGACTCACAATTCTAATTCATCAATCACAACTAAAGTTCACCTTTCCATTCCATCCATCATAAATTAGGGTTCCATAATCACACCCTAGGGTTCCTCTGAACCCATCGGCTCTCTTCAATAAATCCGCAATCTGACCGACCCCGCGGTCCTGACATCGCATGGATGTCAATCCAATCCTACCATCAACACAACTGGGGTTCCACCACTAAGGTCATCAGCTAACCCCGATGTACTAACATTCCTCACACCAGCACTCACCACTAGAGTTCACATTCTCGTACCATCACTCAACTGAGATTCACATTTCCATATCACAACTCAAATGGGGTTCCCCGAACTCAGCTGCTCCCAGCAGCACCACAATCAAACACCATATGATAGAACCAACGGTCCCACATTACCAGTTCGTCACATACAACCCCAATTGGGTCGGATCACACTAACATACAGCGTATCGGGCCAATCACACACTATACACTATTCAATCCCAAAAACTACCAAACCGGCATATTACCATCAGGCTGATGACTGGCTGACCACGTAGAGACATCACATCCTCGACCTATGCGTACCACAACAACTACACAGTTTTCTCGAATAGCGACAACCTCACTCTGATACCACTTAACACGACTCATCCCAATCCCCCCAGGATTAACATACGATGTGTCATCCTCCCGTCTGACACGAAGTGTTAGACAAGGGATAATACGTATCTCAGCCCATATGTCAGGACCCGTCCCAAATATCACCTCGATACCCGGGACGAACCCTGCTCCCGTCTGACAATCACACCTAAAGTACCAAAATAACCTCAATACCACAATAAGCATAACTATCAGACGAATGAGTAAATATATACAACTGTAAGTCAGAGCATAGTTCTACAAAATGGCACAAAATCCTACTATGCTAGTCTCGCAACGGAAGAACGTCGTAAGCTCTATGCCTCGATTCCTGCCTCAACGTTCACCCCAGCGCTATCACCACTACCTGGAGGGAAAATTTAAAACCAAAAGTGTGAGTGGACTAGAATAAATGAAAGTTTCAAACACAGTTTATCATCATATCAAAGTTAAGGAAAAACAGTAATAACATTTGTTCCCTCCGTTTTGAAAACATGCATGCCCAACTACGTATCAGAAAAATCATAACATAGAACATCATAAGAAACAGAAACACTATAAAACTGCATCATGAATCGTGAATACCAAAGTATCATTTTTCGATCAAACCTGCTGGACCTATCCGAGTCTTTAAACTCAACCAGGCATCTATAATATCCGAGTCTTTAAACTCCCGAGTCTTTAAACTCAATAGGCCTACGGGGGTAATATCATAAATGTCCGAGTCTTTAAACTCCCGAGTCTTTAAACTCAATCCGGGCCCGTCCCCCGTTAATTAGAATCCGGGTCTTTAAACCCAATATCCAGATCCAGCAAATCCAATAACAATTCAATGTAAAACCATTTCTAGATCCAGAGCCAAACTCGAATTCGAAATCCCCGGTTCGAAGCCCTTCCGGCGTTTAGAACCGTCATTCCGAACCCAATTCCGGAAATCCACTTTTATACCAAAACCCACATTCCATTACAAATCATGTTTCATAATCCATTCATCATCATCAGAAAACATTTATAGATCAAAATCCCTAACTATGGCATCAAAATCCGAAAACCAGCTTTTCTCGAAAAACGTGCAAAATCTCGAAAATGTCTCGAAAAACGTGCAAACACATCAACCATATATAATCATCATCAAGAAGTATAAAAACACATTTAATATCATAAAACATCAATAAACCAGTTAGGCATGCTCGAAAGAAAGAAAGAGTCCACTCACAAATCAGGACGAGTCAATCGCGCTCTGTGCGCTCCTCGACCGTCTCAGGCGTCTCCCGTCCTGTCAATAGACACCAAATAGAGTCACAATTACATCAAGGATACTAACCCTAATTTCCCCAAATTTTTGGGAATTTATTAATATTTTAATCCTAGACCCTAAACTGTCCGGATTCCGGAACAATCTCCTAACACCGTCCGATTAACCCGAAAATCACATCAATGGATTTCTTAAAACATTTAGAACCAAAACTATGTTGGAAGCTTGGCCGGAATCCTCCCCACGCACCCCCATGCACCACCCAAAGTGGCTGCGTGTGGGCCTCACGCGCCTGCTACAGTGCTCCTTCTTCCTCGAGCCACCCGGTTCAACACAGTTGAACCGGCGTGACCGGTTCTCTGCAATTCCTACACCGTTTCAGTCCAATCCAATCCCAGGAGCTTCGTCCCATCCTAAGAAATCTAATCCCATCCTTACAATTGAGATTCACGGCCCAAAACCTCACGATTCTCTCTCGAAAAACTAAGCATGTGGCCCCTGTTTTGGTCGTCGGCCGCCCAGGTCCTCCCCCGGCACGGCACCACAACCAAACGACTCCTGAGACCTCCAGGAGTCTCACCACACCCACCAAATCTCTCGACTCTAAGCCTAACTCCACGACTTTCGAATTGAAACTCACGGGAAAAACAGAGGAAGGAAGCTTACCTTTCGATTCAGTCTCCGCCGTGTGCACCGCCGCGTGCCACGGTGTAAGTTGGGTTCCCTATAACCTCCTGAGTCTCCTATTGGCTTGAATTGATCCACCACACGGCACAACCACCACCCCTGTCTCACGGTTTCCCTGTTTTTCTCAAAACTCCTCCGCACCACCGCCGTGTCTCCGGGCACGATTCCTCCACCAAAACACGATCACAAGCTCAGCCTTGTCTCTCTGTCACTCTCACAATTCACTCTTCACTCACTCACACCCTGAATCGATCACAAGCTCTCTAATTTTTCCTCTCTGTTTCTCTGTGTTCAAACGATTGCATGGTTTTGAAAACGTGCAAAGTGTGCCCGTGCACATTTTAGAATTCCCTGGAACCATCCAGTGTCCCCCACGTGTCCATCATCCATTGGCTCAAAATAAATATCCCAGCCCACTTCTGCCACTTGCCCTTATCTGATTGGGCTGAGGAAAAAGACCAATTTGCCCCTCGTTTTAATAATTATCGTTTTGCCCTCGAACTTCTTAGACCCATAACTATTCCGTCCGACGTCCGATGACAGCGTGCCGCCTGTCGTTGTACTCAGGACGTCGAGACCTATCTAACGGTCCTCGGTCTACGTCAAAATCACAAGTCCACCAAAAAGTCAACATTTCCCTCAATTAGTCAAAATTACGGTAACGCCCTCAATCTTCCGAACGTCATAACTTTTTCTCCGATTGTCCGAATCGAACCTGCCACCTGTCTACGGACTCGTGACGTCCTAAACTACGTCACGGTCAATAGTCAACACTCATCCAACTGGTAAATCAAAAAGTCAACTTTTGACGCACTATTCACAAGGGCAAAATCGTCCTGTCATACAAATATTTACAAAAATTACATTTATACCCTTCCCGAAGGTACGGGTTGTTACACTATACGGGGCTCCAAGAGCGCGTCAGGATCAGTGGAGGAGTGCGATGTCTCGATCTCTGCTACAGCCCGCATCCGTGATCAAGCCGAAGGGCATTAAAATCATTAAGAACTATGAGTGGACGAAAAATCAGCAAGTTCATAAAAACACATTTCATAAAGATATTATGCCCTTCACTAAAGAGTATGCATGCATCGAAAACCAGTAATCAAAACATTTCCTGAAATAAACCATTAGGGTCTTAGCCCAAAAACCGTAAATCGAAACCAAGTGTGGGAACTCAGCCCAAAACTGTAGAATATCAAAATCCGTAAATCCAGAACCAAGTGGGCCATTGCCCAAATCCATAACCACAAATCCATAAAGAACGAAATACCATCTCATAAATCCAATAATCCATATTCACCAAATAACCATCCTCGGCGTCCCAGATGCCTAGCGTCACAGACGCTTGATGTCCCAGACGTCATATCTCACGGTAATAAGTAACGCGTGCTTCGCGGGGTCTCTCCGGGTCAATATCTCTAACATCCCAGATGTCTAATCATAGCAATCCTGCTCCTGAGTCACTATACGGTCTGGTAGTTTCGTATAAATACCCCTCGCAGGCAATGCACCGTGACTTCCCCAGTATGCCAGACACCTGGAGGAGACAATCACATATCCTAGTATCAAGATGGTATATGGAAAAAAAATTTACAAAGTCATTTCAAAACATCTCAATCGACCCTGCCCGAAATTCCTATAAAACATCACAAATCCCTTTAAGGTCCCCGACCCGAAATCACATTTATGAAACATAGAGTCCCAGACCCGAAATCACATTTATAAACTCAACTGGGCCTCATGCCCGATTTTGTAAACCACTGGGACCCTGGCCCGATCACATAACTCAAAAGGGTTTCAGTCCGATTTCGTAAACCAACTGAACCCCTGGCCCGATTGTGACGACCCGTCCCGAATTAGCAGGATTAATTAAGAATTAATTACGGATTAGCAAGGCTAATCAGAGATTAGAAGAGGATTAGCGGACGTTCGGGCGAAATGACGATTTTGCCCCTAGAATTGGCAAATCGTTGACTTTCGTTCAGGCGGTCAAATGGACTTTGGCCGATGACCATGACATATTTTGTGACGTCATAAGTTCATAGACAGGTGGCACGCTCGATTCCGACGTCCGAGGAAGAAATTATGACGTTCGGAAGTCCAAGGGCATTTTGGTAATTTAGTTAAAAGGAGCAAATAGTTGAATTTTGGACCGAGAGGTCCAATAGCCGAGGGCCAAGGACCGTTACGTAGATCGTGACGATACGAATCCATAGACAGGCGGCACGTCGAATTTGGACGTTCGACGGCGAAGTTACGGTTCACGGAAGTTCAAGTGCACTATTGCACGAATTACTAAACGAATTAACTTTTGGACTTTAGTAGGGCCCAGATATTTAATGGAGGGCCAATGGATGAGTGACAAGTGTCACCCATCCATAGGCCATCTCTTTTCCTTCATGCATCGACCATTCCATTTTCTCCATTCAAAACACAAAACATTTACTCGATCTCACCCTTTCTCTCCATCTCTGTGCAACCCAAACCCATCCAACCTTCAACCCATGATCATTTGAGGAACCAGGAGAGTGAGGGAAGGCCTGAGGATGATGGTGGCCGGCCAGGAGGGAGCCCCCATGCACGGCGGAGGCCCGAACCCGAGGTAATGCTCGGTTTTGATTTTTTTGATCCATAATTGTGTTTTTGTGAATATAGTTGATATTAGATGATTAATATGGGCTTAATGAGTCATTAGGGTCCTAATGGAATGGTTTTGGGAAGTTTTGGACGGCTGTACAGCCATGGTGCAGTTTTGGAAGCTTTGAACCGTATGGTTCAAGAATTAAACCATGAGTTTTGTGTAGTTTTAGGTGGTTTTAATTAGGGGTGGGCATAAATCCGTTAAAACCGTTAACCGATCCAATTCAAACCGTTATTTATCCAACGGTTTTAGTTTGACCGGATAAAAGTCAAACGGTTTGAAAATCCAAACCGCACCGTTAGTAACGGTTTGGATTTGGATTTTCATTTTGAAAATCCGTTAAATCCAAACCGGACCGTTAAAGAATTTATTAATTTTTTAAATATATTCTTAAATTCATTAATTTCAACAATTTGGTAGGCTAGCAACAATTGATCTGAATTTTGTAGGTTTAGTGAGTCTCTATGGTTTGCCTCATTGGGCCATCCATTTAGAAATTAGCCCAATGCATCCATTTAGCAATTAGCCCTAATCCTAAGCCCAATACATCCTTCTAACAATTACTTTCCGTATACTGAAGTCTCAAATTCGTGGGCGTTGTATCAAGCTGCACTTCTCAACTTTTACTCTTCTAAACTCTCAACCCTAGCCGCACTCACACAAAAACTCTCTCAACTCTCAACCCTAGCCGCACTCACCAAATTTCTTGTCAGCAGCCTCCTTGAACTCCTTGTTCCTCACAAAGTGGGTCTGACCGTCGACGCCGCTTGTGGAGTTGCCGACATTCTGATTCTGTTCGGCTTCAGCTCGCCTCTGCTGCTGCTTCCCAATTTCGGAGTAACAGGTATTACATACATATTAGTGGTCTACCTCGCGGCAACAGTCATATAAAGACAAAAGTATTTAGTCTTAAAAGTATGGATTATGTAGTAAGGTGGCTGAGAATGAGTGGAGTTTGATTTTAATTGGTTTTTGACTGGAACGTTAGGAGAAACAGAGTTCACTTGACTCCAACATTTTGTCCATAATATTACTTTCTATATATCTCTCTCTTTTACCAAATATAATGTAGCTCCAAAAACCGTCCATTTCGAACCAGAAAAAAAAAATACCTGGTCATTTCAGTTGTTTCTGGTCTTTTTAATTCCTTGCCATATGCATTTTAATTACTCAAGCAAAGCGGTTTAAGGCCAGTAGTTGTTTACTTCTACACATACTTTTATTAGTTATTTATGTCTAGCCACATTGTAAATTTTTTCTCAATACTTAAGAGTTGTTTTCCAGGTGGTCTCCATGCTCTCAGTTTTTTTAATGTATATATCGACTTTATCAATGGTTGCAATTAAGCCCATAAAAATTCTCATCAAACAGTTTGCAAAATGCTCAGAGGCACACTTGTGCAGGTCTTATTTCTGTCATCTTGTGCATTGCATATGCAAAATGCAAGTGCATGGTTGAAGTAGGCATTATACATCGTGTTATACCCTTGAGTTATCTTGGAAAAAATCCTAGTTTGGCCTTATGTGCATTCATCCCCAAGCTAAAGGGATGCTTTTGAATTGAAAGTTACAGGAAGCATAGTGGAAAATAACCATTAGGACCAAAATTGTAATTTGAACTTATATTTTCTTGTTATTAGAGGACTTCCATACTATTTTTTATCTTCTATTCCTTAGTTGAATAGTCTCGCCTCTTTCCTTGCTTATTATGTTGGGTTCTTAGTATTAGATATTAGTGGTCTACTTATCTTTTTCTTTTAGTTTACGGTTTTCTTAAGAATGATACATCTAGAAGTTGAAAGTTGAAACAATGACTTGTAAGTTGTAACTCACTATATATATATATATATTATAGAGATGATATATAATTATACGATGTAAGCTTTTACATAATTATTATATGCCATATAGAGAAACGAATCAACAGCTGGGGTATCATTTAGTCAAAATGATTTGGCATTATGTGATGAGCTGCGACTCTGCGAGCCCAATAACATATCACAAAGCATTTCATTATATATGTTATTGTCTTTGTGGAATTTCATACAATAATTAGGGGAAGAGGGATTTATCACCTACTCTTTGACTAAGGGCACTTTCTTTTAAAATAAATGAACGTTGGGGAAGATGCATGCTAGCTAGCTATATACCTACATATATATATATATATAGGTGCAATCAATCTATTTTCTTGCATAGTCTCTTACTAATTTGTAACCATTTCATTTTTCTTATTGCTCAGCGAGAGTGTAACCATTTCATTTTTCTTATTTGCATTGATTTGAAAATACAGATTTGAGTTGGTGAGAGTGAGTAGCTAATCTAGTCAAGTCATTTTCTAATAAAGGCTTTGCTCACTGAGCTCTAACATCTAACCCTCACTGCTGCCTTATTGCTCAGTGAGCTCCTTTAGGTTTCAGATCAAAGAAATAATAACTCTTGGTGAGGTTTCATTTCAAAGAAAAAAATTCATTCTCTCATATCCATGCATGTCGCACAATGTAAGAAATTAAGATATGACCCCAAAACTGACGGTGATTAACATTTCTATTAACCACTGATTTAGGGGCATGTTTTGTTAGGTTTTTGATATGATGACAACATATATTACTTAAAAACAGTCAACATGAATATATTTTACAAAAATAAGGATTAGAAAAAGACCTCGGAAAAGTATGAGTAACATATGGGCCACTTACAAGCTAGTGCACAATGATTATCAATTTCAATCTACTGATTTAACTTGCAAACATCAATGAACTTCTTATCAATCTTCAATCCTTTCATCTTGTGATATTATTGTTCACTGTTTTCCTTCAAGCATGTCTTTTGTTTTTTTTTTTTTTTGTAATTTGTTCTTTTACTTATCTTATGCCAGTCACTGGATTTGCCCCTTGCGTCTCCTCGTTGCTCATTGCTCATCACTCATTGTCCAAAATGTCAGATGTAAGTACTAATTTGGTTTTTGGTTAATTTGATTGTTAGGACAATTTAGTTTGAGTTTTGGTCTTTTATTTAATTTTTCTGTTTGCTTATTGGCAGGAAGTGACAAGTTCTGTGCAAGACAATGCCAATCTTGCACATAAACCACTCGAGTTTGAAGTTACTGCAGAGGTTGGGGCATCCTTGAATAAAATTGATGGTGGCAATCTTCCACCGTTGCATCCGAATAAAAGAAAAAAGCGAAGTGAGGTATGGCCTCATTTTGACGAGTATGTCACTGGTAATTCTTCTGATCCAACTAGAGTTAAATGTAAGTATTGCAAAGCTGATTACAAGTATGATTCAATAAGGGTGGGACATCACCTATGAGAAATCATTTGAAATTATGTTCAAAATATCCTTATAGAGTTCCTGCAGCGAGTTCAGACCAAAAAGTTTTGGTTTTTTCCAAGGATCAATCTGGGAATTTTAGTAGTTTAGGGGCATCGGGATTTAACAAGGAAGATTGTAGAACTGCATGTCTTAGGATGGTGGTCATTGACGAGTTACCTTTTAGTTTTGTTGAATGAGAAGGATTTCGTCACTTTTGTAGTATTGCATGCCCTAGGTTTATACCTCCATCTCGTAGAACAATTGCAAGAGATTTGCTTTGTTTTTATTTTGAAGAAAAGCAAGTGTTAAAAGCAATGCTTAGTGCGTATAGAGTTTGCCTTACTACTGATACTTGGACATCTTGTCAAAATATAAACTACATGGTTCTTACTGCTCATTTTATTGATGGAGATTGGATGTTACATAAGAGAATCTTGAATTTTTGTGTAATTTCTAATCACAAGGGTCGATCAATTGGGAAACTAGTTGAGAAATGTTTGATTGAGTGGGGAATAGAAAAAGTACTCACAATTACTCTTGATAATGCATCTGCGAATGATAAAGCTGTTAGTTATTTGAAGGATAAAATTAAGAATTGGCCTTTAGGAAATGTGTTGGATTGCAAACAGTTGCATATACGTTGTTGTGCTCATATTGTAAATCTGATTGTAACTGATGGATTAAAGGAATTACATAGCTCAGTTAAGTGTATTCGTACAGCTGTTATGTATGTAAGATCATCCCCCCAAAGATTGGAAATTTTCAAAAACTGTGTTTCAATTGAGAAGATTGATAGTAAAGGTCTTGTTGTATTAGATGTTCCAACTAGGTGGAACTCCACGTACATGATGTTAGAAGCTTCTTTGAAATTTAGAAAGGCTTTTAATAGGATGGAAGATGAGGATGGGAATTATAAGGGTTATTTTGGTAAGATGGTAATGCCACCAACTGAGGAAGATTGGGAAAATGCTGATGTGTTTGTCAGTTTCTTGAAGAGTTTTTATGATTTTACTTTGAGGAGTAGTGCCACTTTACATGCTACTTCACACACAACTTTTCATGACTTGTTTGCAATTGATTGTGAGTTGTCAGAATTAAGTGTGATAAACAATCCTCTTCTATCAGATATGGCTCAAAACATGAAACTGAAATTTGACAAGTATTGGGGTTCACTTGATAGTATTAACCAATTTTTGTTGATAGCTCTTGTGCTTGACCCTAGGTATAAGTTGGACAATTTATCTATGCATATTGCTGAATTGTATGTGGATAACAATGTTTATGTTGAGGAGAAGACAAAAGGTGTGAAAGATCTTTTGTTTGAGCTTTATAAGTTTTACGATGAAACAAAGGTCGTTAATCATACTGAAAATACCAGTTCTAGTTCAATTAGTGGTATGGTGCTAGATGGTTCGTCTTCATCTTTTGGGGGTAATAAGAAAAGAGCCATGAAGGAAAAGTGGAAAAAAAGGCAAGAAGAAAATGAGGTTGTGGTTATATGTCATGAGATTGATAGATATTTGTTAGATGCTACTGAAGAAGATGTTGAAGATTTTGATATATTAAATTGGTGGAAAGTGAGTAGTTCTAAGTATCCAATTTTGGCATGTATTGCCAAAGATGTGCTTGCAATTCCTGTTTCTACAGTAGCGTCAGAATCTGCATTTAGCACTGGAGGACGTACAATTAACTCATTTCGTAGTTCATTGAGCCCTGCTATGGTCGAGGCTTTAATATGTTTACAAAACTGGTTAAAGTCGCCAACAATTTCCATAGAAAATGAGCCAACCATTGAGGAAATGGAATTTTATGAAGCAATCGAGCATGGTAATCTCTAATCTGTTTTAATGGTCTATTAATTTGAGGTTAATTTAATTGTGTGTTATGTTCACTTTTATTTGTTTGATGTGCATGTGTTATGTAGAAATGATTAAAGCAAAGGCCATGACGCCTTCTAGTAGCAATGGGTCGTGATATCCTAGAATTGTGGTTTGTTTTTATATTTTATGAGTAACCTAGCTTGTTGTTTTTTATTTTGGTGCAATTTTTATGCATTCGAATTTAATAAAATATTTTTCAGAAGAAGTTTACAAATGGATGGACAAAAGAAGTACAATTGATGTTGAGAGCTTGAAGATAACAGATGTTGTATTTATTGTTGCTGCTATATTTCATTTTTTGTTACTGTTTTGTTGTTATATTTCATTTCTTGTTGCTGTATTTCATATTTTGTTGCTGTTTTGCTACTGTACTTCATAACAGATTCTGCTACTATATTTCTTGTTGCTGTTTTTCTGCTGGATTTCATAACAGATTGTGCTATTGTGTTTATTCTTGTTATTTTGCTGATGTATTGAAACATTGTATTTTGATTTTAAAGATTGTCTTGCTGGATTTAACTATCTATGCATTTATTTTGGTTGGAATGTTTGTTTTCGGTTGTGTTAATAAAGATCCAATTTCATTATTGATATTTTTTTTTTATACCTAAATAGGCTAAACGGTTTGAAACCGTTATCGATCCAAATCGAACCGTTAATAACGGTTTGGATCGAAACGGTTTCATTTTTAATTTTAGAGAATCCAAACCGTATCGAACCGTTAAGATTTTAACGGTTTGGATTTGGATATTGTCAATAACCGTACCGAACCGGACCGTGCCCACCCCTAGTTTTAATGATAGAAATTGATAGGGAATGAAGAAATAGGAATTATAGGATTAATTAGGGTTGAAATCGCACCAAAATAGAGGGAGAAAACCACTGAACCGGTCACGCCGGTTCGGAACAATGTCGTGAACAGTGAACCGGTTCAGCTGGAGGTTAGGGACGATGAACAGTATTTTGGACTTTCCTGGGGCGCTTGAGGGCGCGTGAACAGTAATTTGGGAAAGTGTTCAACATGTGAAATCTTCTATTCGATGTAACAAACATTTTGGGCCTGGTCTCGTGTCAATCGGACACCGTCTCGATATGTTTCGGGGAATCGGAAGATTTAGGATCGGTTTAAAAATAGTTAAAAGTTTGGGAAAATTTTACGGCTTTGGTAGGAGGTTTATTAAGTAGTTAGTAACCTTCTATTAAAATTTGGTCAGGTTCAGGAATCCCGGAGGTACCGATTGACCCGGGAGACGGTTATAGCACGCGTATCGAGGCGGCAGCTCGGACGGTCTGTGAGTGGACCCTTATTTTGAAATTGATGCATGCATAAATGTGTTATAATTGTTTTAGAATATATTTTGTGATGCCATGAGTGCATTTGTTTGTGGTAGCCTAGGATTTACGTATTTGCACGTATTTCGAGATTTTCGATTTTATAATATGCATATACGTTCTAGGTTTTCAAAGAGGGTTTAATAAATGGATTTTGGATTTAGGATTATGAACTCGGGCGTGAGACCCAATTGATTTAAAAACTCTCGGACTTGGAGTCCATTTGATTTGACGAAGAATCGGACCGGGGGTCCATTTGAGTTATACGATCGGACCGAGGGTCCCGTTGGTTTATGATTCGGGCTTGAGGCCCAGTTGATTGTATTCTCGAGCTGGAAGCCCATTTGAATGTAGTATCGGGCTCGAGGCCCTATTGGTTGCGAAATCGGGCTTGAGGCCCCGTTGCTTTACGGTTCGGGCTTGAGGCCCAGTTAGTTGTGGTATCGGGCTTGAGGCCCAGTTGAATGTAACATCGGACTTGAGTCCCAGTTCAGTTTATGTAATGAGAATTCGAGCATGAGACCCTATTGAACCGAGGATTTAGGCCGAGGCCTGTGAAACTGAGTTGAATCGGATTCGAGGAATCCTATTGAAATGAATCGGGTATAAGACCCAGTTGAGAAATGAGTTTTGAGAAAGAAAGTGATTTGAGAAAGAAAGAAAAGAATTGAAATGAATGAACCCTCCATATGATTTATATGGTCTCCTTCAGACGTCGACTTGGAGAGTCACGATCCACATACCAGAATGGGTATCCCCATAGGGATCCCGTTCCAGGAGTGGAGGTTACTTATGTTGTGGTCCCGGACCAGATTTCGGTGAGATATGTGGACTAGATCAAGAGAGAGAGCTCGGACTAGATCCAGTGATTGAGCCTCCCAAATGGAGATTCCTGGGAGAAGACTCGGAGTGAGACCCCGAGTAGTGTGCACACTAGTATAGAGATGATGATATCGTGACATATCGGGGATGTGTTCCCTAGGGGCTGTGTGCCCCGAGTTGGCATCTTCTCCGGAAGTGCCTATGATGGGTTATACGTATGACGGTACGTATGAGATTTTATGAAAGTGTTTTGGGGCGAGACCCCGTATTCGATGTTTATAAAAATGATCTGGGGGCGGAGACCCCGTGTGGTACGTTTTGGTATTTCACTGAGAATGATTTGGGCCGAGTTCCCACATATATGGATTTACGGGTTTTTTTGAGTTGTGATATCGGGTCGGGGACCCAAATGAATTTACGGTTCATGACGGTTTATGGGAACCAGCATGAACCCTTGAAAGGTTTTTATGGGTCATGACGGTTTATGGGACTGGCATGAACCCTTGAATGATTTTGAGATATTTGATAAATTGTTTTATGAACGTTTTGCTAAACGGTTTTCGAATTCATGCATATGATTTTATTGAAGGGCATAAATGTCTTTATGCGAAAATGTTTTATGAAAATGATTGTTTTTGTCCACTCACAGTTTTCGTGTTTTAAATGCCCTTCAGGTTGATCGCGGATGCGGGCTGTAGCAGAGACGAGACATCACTCTCCTCCTCCTACGATCCTGACGCACTCTGATAGTCCCGGCGAGGGCTAGAGATGGAATTTTCTCTAGTCTGACACTTCGTGTCAGACGGGATCAGGCGGGTCCCACGTTAATTCCGGGGGATTTGAGACCGATCCTGACCCCGATCACACAATTCAAATGGGTCTCATGCCCGAGTTCATCTTTCCAAAACCAAAACCATGCCATAGAACCATTATCATACTCACAATCACATAGCAATAGCATAAACTGGTAAATCTCGAAACACGCATAAATACGGAATTACCTCGAAATACATGCTATCATGTAAACCACCGGTGCCACAATCATCATCATAGAAATCACGTATATAAAACATATAAATAGTTATGCATGCATCACAGTTTAGAAAACGAAGTCCACTCACAGACCATCCTACGCTGCCTCCTCGATACGCTTGCCATAAGCCCTCCCGGGCCACACCATTATCACCGGGACTTCCAAATCTGTCCAAATCACACTAGAGGGTTACTAACCTCTTCATTAACCTCCCACTAAAGCCCCATAATTTCTCGAATTTTTAACTATTTTTAAACTCTGTGCTAAACCTTCGGACACCCCGAAACATATCGAGACGATGTCCGATCGACACAAAATCAATCCCAAAATGTTCGTTACATCAAATAGATTATTTCACATGTTGAAAGTTTCCCCAAAAAAAGCCCCTCACGCGCCCCCACGCACGGCTTGAACTCCCTGCGCGTGAAACCCACACACCGGGCACTGTTCATCATCTTCTTCACTGAGCAAACCAGTTCGATCCAATTCGGTTGGTCCGGTCCGGTCCAACTAGACCGGCGTGGTCAGTTCGGTTAATTCTAACCCTTTCTTCAACCCGTTTTCACCCCAATTTCCTCCTAAACCATCCTCTAACTATTTCCAATCGATCCATGGATTCAAAATTAGAAGACCAAGTCTAAAAACCATACCTTCAAGTTTGATTATTGAACCAGCCGACCTCCACCGTTGGTTCCCTTGCCTCCGGCCACCCTTCAGCCACCGTTCCAAGCCTATTTGGTTCCTAGCAACCTCAGACACATCCTCTAAACATCAAATTCATTCGACAACCAGCCAAGCCCAACTTCTAAATTTAAAACTCGAATCTTACCTCTCATGGCAACGCTGGCCACCGTCCGCGACGGTCGTCGATATCAACACCATTCGACTTGCCTCCCTTCACTCTCTCATCTTCGTTCACGCTCCAACTTCATTGGTTAAGGATTGAGGGTTGTCTGTGTGATTGATCGAGGTGTTTGTTTAGTAAGGAAAGGAGATGACCGCGGGAATAAGTGAGAGAAATGTGAGATGTGGGTTTAGTTAATTAATTAATTAATTGACTAATAGACATAGATCCACAAATTAGGGAAAAGTAACCAATGGGATGAGTTACATTTGTCACTCATCTAAGGGCCCCACACAAAATATCAGCCAATTGGATTAAAATAATATATAATTACGAATCCCGATACGTAAATCCCCGATTTCAATCTCTTGACCATAACTTTTCCGTCCGACGTCCGATTTCGGTGTGCCGTATGTCTATAGATTCGTATCGACCCGATCTATGTAACGGTCATCGGCTCTCGGCCATCGGACCTCCCGGGTCAAAAGTCAACATTTTGCCCACGACCAGGGACAAAACGGTCATTTTGCCGTCCGATTTCGCCCAACTAATCACCGATTAACTTCACTAATTCTTGATTAGTCATTAATCTAATCCCAAAACTCGGGACGAGTCGTTACAATAATCCTCCTATTTTTGGCTAATCACCATTTGTTGCAAACCATTTTTTATTTTTTAAAATCTCAATCATCACATTTGTCGATGCAAACCTTGTAGGTGCAATCGAAAGTAACCTCAAGTCACAATGCTCTGAAAACATAACCAATCTTTTACCATGATTCATAATGAAGTTTCTAATAACTACAACATCATCAAAAACAGGCATGATCCAAGAATATGCATCATACACATCTTAACTTGCATCATTATGTGGTGAAAGTGTTGTAGGTGCACATATGTTCTTCACAACAAGATTTAATGTATGAACTACACATAGTCCAAAATATGGTAGGATATTTGGTTTCGATTAGCTAACCGGCCTTCAAACATACAGAAGCATTATCGGTGACAACTTGCACAAAATTTTGATACCTAACTTCCCTGATAACCTGTATGATCAGGCTTGCAACCAACTTATGATCCTTGAATTCAACCTCGCAATTTACCGCTCTCAGCATCATCGCACCATTTTGATTAGCTGCTGTCACATTGATTATAGACCTTCTTATTGGATCCGACCAACCATCACTACATAAGCTCACATGCACCCTTTAAAGGCCAAGTCTTCTTAATTGACTCCAAATGATGCTCAATATTTTTCTTTTCTCTTACTAGAAGAGTGGTCCTCAATATGTTATAACCTGGTGGTACATAGGCTGTGGTACATAGCCTGGAAGGAATATATATGCAGAATTACAAAACAATCATTCTCTATTGATATATCGCAAGCCCCAATCTGTTATATGCAAATTAAATCACAACCACACATTAATATATATACTTCTAATATATATCAAGGCAAAAACTGACGATGAAACAAAAAATAGATCATCGATCAAGTTAATTCGATGGCGATCGATGATGCTGAAGAAAATGTTGAAGACGATGTTGAGGAAGAAGGGGTGACAAGAGATGAGCCCTCCGGCGACTTCCGACACATGGGACATGTTGCATTCATTTTAAGCCACTCGTCTATGCAGCTAGAATGGAAGTAATGGTTACACTCCGGTATTGTCCTCAATTCTTCTTTGGGTTGATATTCACTCAAACATATAGAGCACATGTTGTCGTTCGGCTTTGGTAACCTTTTACTCACCCAACCTATCGAATAAGGAGTGCTATGTGGCTCCGTTGGTAGCTGCAAATGCTCCACCAGTTTCTTCGACACAAAATTCTCACAGCTGCCATTATCTACAATCGCATCACATATTTTGTTTTTAATGGAACAGTGAGAACGAAATATACTATTACGCTGGCCTTCCTCTTTTGGAGCTAAAAGAACTCGTTGCATCACCAAAGTAACTCGTTCTAAGCCCTCTTCAATTGCAAACTCGGCTCCTTCATACTCATCCTCAAAAATTTCTCCCCCTTCTTCTTGACCATCATCATCCACGTCTACTAAATTGGCCTGTCTCCGGTCAGGGAAAACATTAGAACGATGCCGTTGTTTGCCACAACGATAACAAATATCCCCCGTGGGTCTAGCATACGGATTCGGATTCTGCTTCTGGGGCTGATTTCGAATCTGCCCCCTATCAAAATTTCTGCTACTCCCCTCATTACCTCCTCTCGGCTGGAAATTTGAAGGTTTTGAAGTGCCTTGCTGCACGGACTTTCCCTTATCAGTAGGGAAAACTGAATTATTTTCAGATAAATCCGGCATATTCATCCGGTAAGGCAATGTGCGTTTTTCTTTTTCCATCAACTCGGCCTTCATCGCCATGTTAATTGCCTCTTGCAAAGACCACAAATTCTGCAAGCCAATCTTCTCTTGAATGGCAGGTTTCAGCCCGTTCATATACCTCGCCACCTTCTGATTCTCGGTCTCTCTTAGGTTATTTTGTTCAGCCAATCGCATGAACTCATCAGTATATTCAGTCACTGTTTTGATGCCTTGAACACATCCCATGAACATCCGATGCAAAATTTGCTCGTGGTCAGCTGGTAATCTCTCCATCATAAGTTGTTTCATCTTTCGCCATGTCCGAACCCTATTTTTCCCTTGCCTTTGTCGGGTATTCTGGAGTTGATCCCACCAAACAGCCGCTGTACTTTTCAAACGGAAAGCAATCATCTTTACCATCTTGGCCTCGGGAATCTCCATGAGCTCGAAAAATCTCTCTACGTCCACCAACCAATCTAAGAAATCTTCAATTTTTAAATTTCCCGAAAAGTTGGGAATATCAGCTTTAATCCGATAATCATCATAATGGTTGTGGTTATGGTTATTGTGACGTGGCTCTTCGAGTTCCTCTTCAGAATCGGAACCACCTTCTTCCTCACGAAATCTCCTAGGGTTTCCCCTATCATTACCCGCCCGATTGTTGCCTTGGTTGCCTCTTCGATTATTCTCCAGCAACAATGCTAGCAGCTCCCCAAATTGAGCAGTTAATTCCCCAAATTGAGTAGTTAATTCAGTGAGACTGCGGTTTTGGGCATCGATACGACGAGTTTGGGCATCCAAATTCGCTCGAGTAGCAGAGACATCGTCTACACGATCAGCCATGGATAGAAATCAACGATAACTAGAGGGGAGAAACCCGCTCTGATACCACTTGACGCAACACGAAATAAAATAGGGTAAACAAGCGTAAAACCCTGAAGAACAAACACTGGAATCCACCAGAAGATAACCGAGAAAACTCTCGAATTTGGTTGAATAAAAATATATGATAAAAACAAATACAACATTTAAAGGTTGTTTAAATACCTAGGAAACCCTAAAGTGAAACCTGAATCAAAAAGGAAAAGAAAACTCTAATTAATTAAAATTCCGAAAATACTAGGAAAACTTTAAAACTACTTTTTGAGGCCCTAAACGACGATATTCGGCTAAAAAGACCCATATGTCACAGCATAAGCGGTGAGTTTGATTTGTCTCGTCGTTCCCTTTCCGGAAAGGTATCATAAGCCCCATTCTGAGCTCGGACGCTAAATCTGTAAATTCCGCTTACGTCCTTTTTGCAGTTTTCGCTCCATCTCTTCCTCAATCCATTCCGCCAATTGTTCTACATCAACCGGCCGACCTCCACCGTTGGTTCCCTTGCCTCCAGCCACCCTTCAGCCACCTTTCCAAGCCTATTTGGTTCCTAGCAACCTCAGACACATCCTCTAAACATCAAATTCATTCGACAACCAGCCAAGCCCAACTTCTAAATTTAAAACTCGAATCTTACCTCTCATGGCAACGCTGGCCACCGTCCGCGACGGTCGTCGATATCAACACCATTCGACTTGCCTCCCTTCACTCTCTCATCTTCGTTCACGCTCCAACTTCATTGGTTAAGGATTGAGGGTTGTTTGTGTGATTGATCGAGGTGTTTGTTTAGTAAGGAAAGGAGATGACCGTGGGAATAAGTGAGAGAAATGTGAGATGTGGGTTTTGTTAATTAATTAATTAATTGACTAATAGACATAGATCCACAAATTAGGGAAAAGTAACCAATGGGATGAGTGACATTTGTCACTCATCTAAGGGCCCCACACAAATTATCAGCCAATTGGATTAAAATAATATATAATTACGAATCCCGATACGTAAATCCCCGATTTCAATCTCTTGACCATAACTTTTCCGTCCGACGTCCGATTTCGGCGTGCCGTCTGTCTATAGATTCGTATCGACCCGATCTATGTAACGGTCATCGGCTCTCGGCGATCGGACCTCCCGGGTCAAAAGTCAACATTTTGCCCACGACCAGAGACAAAACGGTCATTTTGCGCCGTCCGTCCGATTTCGCCCAACTAATCACCGATTAACTTCACTAATTCTTGATTAGTCATTAATCTAATCCCAAAATTCGGGACGAGTCGTTACAATAATCTTCCTATTTTTGGCTAATCACCATTTGTTGCAAACCATTTTTTATTTTTTTTAATCTCAACATCATCACATTTGTCGATGCAAACCTTGTAGGTGCAATCGAAAGTAACCTCAAGTCACAATGCTCTAAAAACATAACCAATCTTTTACCATGATTCATAATGAAGTTTCTAATAACTACAACATCATCAAAAACAGGCATGATCCAAGAATATGCATCATACACATCTTAACTTGCATCATTATGTGGTGAAAGTGTTGTAGGTGCACATATGTTCTTCACAACAAGATTTAATGTATGAACTACACATAGTCCAAAATATGGTAGGATATTTGATTTCGATTAGCTAACCGGCCTTCAAACATACAGAAGCATTATCGGTGACAACTTGCACAAAATTTTGATACCTAACTTCCCTGATAACCTGTATGATCAGGCTTGCAACCAACTTATGATCCTTGAATTCAACCTCTCAATTTACCGCTCTCTGCATCATCGCACCATTTTGATTAGCTGCTGTCACATTGATTATAGACCTTCTTATTAGATCCGACCAACCATCACTACATAAGCTCACATGCACCCTTTAAAGGCCAAGTCTTCTTAATTGACTCCAAATGATGCTCAATATTTTTCTTTTCTCTTACTAGAAGAGTGGTCCTCAATATGTTATAACCTGGTGGTACATAGGCTGTGGTACATAGCCTGGAAGGAATATATATGCAGAATTACAAAACAATCATTCTCTATTGATATATCGCAAGCCCCAATCTGTTATATGCAAATTAAATCACAACCACACATTAATATATATACTTCTAATATATATCAAGGCAAAAACTGACGATGAAACAAAAAATAGATCATCGATCAAGTTAATTCGATGGCGATCGATGATGCTGAAGAAAATGTTGAAGACGATGTTGAGGAAGAAGGGGTGACAAGAGATGAGCCCTCCGGCGACTTCCGACACATGGGACATGTTGCATTCATTTTAAGCCACTCGTCTATGCAGCTAGAATGGAAGTAATGGTTACACTCCGGTATTGTCCTCAATTCTTCTTTGGGTTGATATTCACTCAAACATATAGAGCACATGTTGTCGTTCGGCTTTGGTAACCTTTTACTCTCCCCGAGCAAAGTCTTGGGGTACGATTCGATTGTTGGGCCGTCAAGACCCACTGCCACGATGGTGGCTTGGCGAGACACTGAGGAGGGCAAGTCCATGTTTGGCTGGCGGCGGCCACCGTAAGCCTTTATTCTGCCGAAGACATAACTTGCGAGTCCAAGGATGCATAAGAGTCCGGGAATTCCCACACCTATGATTATGCCATACTTTGCACTTCGGGGAAGACCTGCAAAATTTAAGGGACATTGTTAGTAATTAGAAAAGCCTTATTCTTTTTATTTAATTAATCATATCAAGAGGAGATTACACTGCTAGAATGGTAGTTTACGATTATGCCACAGTAAAAAGTCTTAAGAGGATTTGTAATACTGCTAAATTGATTCTATATATATATATATATATATTAGATATAACTGTGGCCGGTTTAAATATCATTATTGTAAAACTTAATAGAAACATAAACTATATATAAACTTATACATACTGAGCAAGCTATAGGTCAACAAAAGCATTAATTTCTTTGAGGGGGAGTTTGTCGAGATATGATATATATTCAAGGAGGTCAGTTAATAGCAGGCAAGACCCAATCATGACGGTAGGCAAACAAGTTATTTATTAGTCAAGCTCGATCCGCGTTTGCAGCATATCATCCATCCACTCTCCTGTCTGGTAACTGGTAATTGGTATCCATCACATTCTCGATTGATTAGTCAAAATTCTCGATTGAGGATTATTCATTCAGCGGATCATGTGGAATGTTAGAATTCTAAGTCATGGACTCATGGTTATATATAGTAGTGTAGCAATTCTGACAACCAAGAAATTAAAAAGATAATAAAATTTTACCAACCTAATTAATTAAAACAATCCATCATGTCAATCATGCAATTTGGTCAACTGCTTATCTTGATCTAACTACTGACTATCACAGTGTACACTACGTTTGGAAGTTTTAATTCATCTAGGTTACGAATTACATGACACAAAAAAGGGGCATATATATATATATATATATAGTAAGGACCAATTAACAAATTAAGAATTAATTAACCAACCATGTATGTATGCTGTATGCATGCATGACATTCATCATTAATTAAGAATTAATTATAATATAGGAATAAGAGCGTCTATACCTTTCCTTGGAACGGTAGGATATGAACACAGAGTCCGATTCGTATTTCTGTTGAACCCACAATTTCCACCTTCTGTTTCACAATCGCGGCAATCAGGCCATGACCAAGTCAACCTAACACCGAGTCCGACATCCCCGGACATCTCCTGCAATTGATAGGCGGATGTCGGAATCAAGACACTCGAAATCACCGTACACAAAAGCCACGACGATGACGAGGACGTTGACTTTAGCCAATCGTCGTACGCAGTGGACGGGGCAGCAAAGACGGTGTGATTTTCACTGCCGAGGCAGGAAACACTGGTGGCCATGACAGGGAGCGACGCCGTTTGATTTTGTAGCGCTTGGGTCGAGCAGTTGAGGAACGTGTAGTTTTGGAAAGTAGAGTCGATGCGAAACGGCGTGTCGTGTAAGCTGATTAGGGTTCTGTGGAGGAAGCGTTGGGGGAGGCAGCCGTTGGGGTCGTTGACGTAAAGTGTTTGAGCCTCGTAGTCAATGTGCTGGACAATGAAGTTGTCATGAGCAGTAGTAGAGGGTGGGAGGGTGAGCGTGGTTTGAAAGGTTGGCAAGTGGCATGAGAGGGCGAAACCTGGATCATAGCTACAGCCTGGGGGTTGGCTTGGCAAGTTTCGAAGTCGGAAAGGGAATCTCACCGCCGGTCCTTCCTCCGAGCATCTTGAGGTAGGGCAGATAGAAGCCCATGTTGAATAATTGAACAAGAAGAAGAAAACGAACAACAAGAGTTGGAGTTTAGCCATTTAATTGGTAGTGAAAGCGAAGAATTAGCTAGTTCTTAGGAGCTATGGCTAGCCAATTGAAGGTGTTTGATGTTTGTGACGAGGGGGTGCATTAGTCTTAACTGGGAACAGCTTCAAAATAGTTTATTCAATTAGGGTCGAGTATATATGTTTTTTGTTGGGGCATCTTGGTCCAAAACTTACTCAGGAGTTATAATCTATATAGTAAAAATTAACATTGGTAGGATATGTAATATACATTGGCAACAAGAATTTATATATGAACTAAATATTTAATTTGTAAATAACATTTATTTGTATTAGTAAATGATAGGATGAAATGAATTAATTAATGTTGTACAAAATGTGAAGTGATTGACACAAGCATTTTTGTGTCTGTGCTGGTTGGTACTCGTGGGGTGCATGTGACGGTGGGAACTAGGGAAATGTCATGGCCTCAGATTGTTTATTAATAAGGGTGGCTTGCATAATGGAACAAGTCAGCGTTTGATACAAGCATCATGCAGTATAAACAAAATGGTCTATCAACGTATTCAATGAGTCTCAATTTTCAAAACTCACCTCACAGTTCACACCACCGTTTAATTACCGACAGCTAAGACCATCACATCAGTTAAATTTTTGAACAAATTTATATTAAAATAACTTAAAAGTTATTAATAATTATAGTCAATTTTTACAATGATTAGTTTTCAACTGAATTTTTTAACAGTTTAAATAAATATATTGAATATATTAAAATTATTGAATGTTTTTTAATGTCTAGTTTTCTTCCTTTCTTCCGCCTAATTATTGAATGTGTTAAAATTATTATACTCAAGTTCTTTTTGAGGTAACTCGGTCTTCCCGATCGTCACTTAAAAACTGCAAAACATCAAAACTTCATTCCCAAATATCATAAAGAATCAAACTTTTCCCAACCCAATACGAAATGTCCAAGTCAATAGGAACAAAAAAAATTGAAAATTCATTTTCTTTTCTTTGAATTGTTGATAATTCACCAAACTTTAGAACTTATTAATGCAAATAATGATAAGTTTTGAGAATGAAAAAGAGAGGTTTTGAAGTAGAGATGATGTAGAGGAAGAAGGAGAGAGAAGAAAGAAACGAGATGAAAAAATAACTAGCAAGAAATGGCTAGGTACTAGTAGCTCGTCCCAATAGAAAAAGTAAATTTTATGTTAAATCTAGCTAGTCTACTGCAGACCTATTTTAATATTTTTAGATAAAATTTTTGTTAAATTTTTTTAAAAGTTAAATTTGATTAGTCTACTGCAGATATTCTAATAATACTTTTACCATTGTTATTGTTTATGAATTATAGTTACATAGATGTATCTTTTTAATAAATTCCAATAAATTCTTCATCCAACCGACTTTGTGTGTTACTGATTTTTTATTATTAAATGATAAATTCATTATATATATATAAATGTTTAGTACTAAATGAATTCATTAAAAATAATATATTAAAAATACATAATATAATATATGAATTTTATATATTATTCAACGTTGTGTAAAACTTATGTTTGTAAACATAAATTATTGGTATCTACATAATACTTTTGATTTAAAATTTATATATTTTGGAGAATTTTAAAAAGCTATACGAAAATGAAATTATTTTAAAAGTATATATGTAAATATATATTTAATACGGACTAGAAGCATAATAATATACAATTTTCAATATTCTCTAAATAAATAGAATTGTGAGGTCTCAAATCTCAAGGCAACTTCAAGTTTGAGGTATGACTGGCAATACTGTGATGACCAGTTCAATCATCGAATCTTCTAAATTGTTTATTGATCAAACAAGCCTAACCTACTGATGCATAATTTGACAAGATCAAGTCTAGCTTGGAAAATTTTAGATGGCTTTGTAGAAGGTAGGATCTGGTACATTTTGTAGGGTCAAACCCATTATACTTTCCGACATTATATATAGTCACATCTCAAATCTTTTGGTCGAATTAAAAATCCCATAAGAGTCCAAAAGTTTTTTTTTTTTAAGAGTATTGACCCATTTTCTTGTCCTGTAATATTATTAACGGAGCACACAATTGGTTGATGCTTTTACTTTTTTTGCCATCTCCGGACTACTAAAAGGATTTTCTAAATATTAATTTAGGACATTAAATATTAATTTTTAATAAATAAGATAGTACTTTATTTTATCATCTCAATAATTGAGAGTTATATTATATTTTATTGAAAATTTTATTATTTGTAATGAATCTTTCATTTATTTATAAATATATTGAAGTTACGTTTTAACTTGTTTTACGATATGTGACCAAATAAAAATATTTTGTATAAGATTTTTTGGTTACTTAGTTTTACTAAAATTTTGATCTTTGGTGAAATTAAAATTAATTTTTTTCTCACTGAATAGAAAAGAAAAAAAATTGAATCAAAATGTGGAATAAAATTGGATGGTAATATGTATTGAATGAAAAAACTAAAAATATAATCATTTATGCTCCAAAAAAATTGAATTAAAAAAATTGAATTAAAAAAAATTGGGTTAAAAATTGCACCAAAGAAGTCGTTGAAAAATCTGAAAATGCCAAAACTATTTTCTTCTCTGCAACTACCGAAGAGCAAGAGGGAGAAGAAATTAGAAACAAAAAAACGGTACTTTTTTTGCCGCAAAGTATGTTTGTTGTGCGGACCATTCCAAATTCCTAAATTTTGCTGTTCGACTCAAAATTTATAATTAGATAAATAATCTCCAATATTTTTTTTAAGTAAATCATTGTTACATTCTTAACAATTTTTTATTTTATTAAAAACCTTTAATACTTGTATATTAAACAAAATAAAACCTTACTTCAAACTTTTTTTATTCAAAAATCCATAAACAAAATTTATAAGTAATAAATTTCACATCTACCATTTTATATCTCAATAAAAAGAATGAGTGAGTTATTGCGATTTTTTTAAAACAATTAAAAATAATATTATCTTTTTTAATTCTCTTTGCCCTATGTGCCCCTTAGTATTTGATTTCTTTGGCTTTTTGGACCCTTTATTATATTATGCATATAATAAATATTATATATATTGTATATAGTTACAATTGCATTTTTTTTATAAAATAAAAAATAAAATCCGTATTGTCTGGGGTTCAACGATAGGATGTAGAATTTTTTTTTTTTGGGGAGGAGGGAGGGGGGATTGAGATGGTGGTGAAAACTCGTATGACATAGAATTTCATTCTTGAATTTTGGTACAAAATTCAAGAATTAAATCCTAAATTATACGAAATTAACCAAATTATTTAATATCGGAAGATAAAAAAAATTAAATTTAAAAGTATTTTTGAAGAATTATTACTTTTAATTATCTTATTTTAAGTTAGATTATATATTCATATTACTTTTAAAATGAGCAAGTGAAAAAAAAATATAAATAGGAGTAATGTTTTCATAATCCTCAATATAATCTTATAATAAAAAAATAAAAATAAAAAGTAATGTTGAAATCATGATAGATTTTGGTAAGTATTTTTTAAATTGTTGTTGTATTAGTTTACAATTTGATGGCATTAGTTGTAATTTATATAAAAACTATGATCTATTTTAAATTGTATAATTATTTGACTAGTTAAAGGATCTATGAGTTTAATTTTTCTATATATAAGTTTTTGAATAAACTTATATGTTAGTAATGACCTATGAGTTAATTACCCTTTTTTTTTAACATACTTTCCGAGGAATATTCTCATTTCACCCATGTTTGATTATGATTCATTTTCTTCTTCTTTTTGTATGTAAGTCTAATAATTGAAATCATTGATTTCTTAAAATATAATGTAAATATCATATTTATGTTTGGTAATTTATATCTATAAAAAAAATCGACAATGTTAATAACATCTAATTGAGTTCACACAAACACCCTCAGAAGTTTTTTGTATTTTCACTACCACTCCCCCCTCCCCCCCCCCCCCCCCCCCCCCCCCCCCCCCCCCCCCCCCCTCTTTTACATGATATAGCTAAATTAAAAATAGGTAAAGAAAAATTACCATAATGCCCTCACGAGTGTGTTGGCCCTTGGTTTTCCACTCTTACGGGCTACTCGGTAGGTACGTGGTTTGTGTGTGTGTGTGTGTGTGTGTGTGTGTGTGTGATTTAAGCCCAAGTCCATAGTACATCTAACCAGTGTGATTTAAGCCCAAGTCCATAGTGCATCTAACCCACTTGGTTTATTTGGCACATTTGGGGGAAAAGCCCAAAAACTAAGTCCCCATTTCACCCAAAGCCATATCCTTACCTTACTTTGATCTAAAGCCCAATTTGAAAGCCCGATGCCCACTTTTATTATTGAAGCCACTTACCTTTACTCCCTGATCTATCTCTCACACACTCACGCGCACACCCGTATTCTTCCCTGCACAAACTCATGAACCCCTTCCATGCAGAAACCACGAAATCCAATTATTTCCATCAAGCGGCCACTTTGGGTATCATTCCCTTTAACTTAGGCGACAACCTACCACCATCCTTCTCCCTCGCCATCTTCCTGAAAATAATGTGTCCATGCTCTCTGCTTATATTGTTGGGTGAAATGTAGCTGGTTTTCATTAGTTAGGCTTCACCCGACCTCCCAAAAACACAACATTTTAAAATTAAATGGCTTTTGTTATCTAGACGTCATTTTACAGATGTCGGCCATCATGCCTCGATCTTCATGTCCCTACGAACTCTTCAGATCAGGGTGTGTTAATTTTTTTTATCAAAGCGGTGGTTCTAGGACGTGTAATTAGTTTTGGACTCTTGATGATCATACAACCCGATTTCCTAATGTCAGAGCAACTCCTCGAATATATCAAATCGCTTTTTAGCTTGAGTTTTAATTTGCTACGACCTAATTGTGAGTTCCCCGAGTAGAGTTGGAGTTCACTTTAGTTTTGCTACATCTTAGTCGAGATTGGTTAGATTATCTTCTGTTAAATTTCGTGTTCGGATGGTGCTTACGAGCTTGGTGCTCGTATGGGTGATATGAACGAGTTATTCGATGATGTGCGTGGCAAACTTACCTTTTCACACTAGGTTCGTTTTTGTTTTATCGCGGGAGAAGAGATCTCTAGAACCGCCCTAAAAACTCGAGCTAAATTTGCGGATCGAATCTTTTGGGAAACCGCTACGTTTGAAGCGACTAACGAAGTTTTCCTTTTGAGGACTTTGGAGCAGTCTTTAGCAATTTTGCAAGTTCTTACACGTAATTCTCTCCTTGGGTAAATTATGCTTTGAGGATATTTCTGGTTTTACTGAAAGACACCTCACCACATCAAATGCTCCCTCCAACCAAGTAACCTACTCATCCGGGTCCAACTTGCCCATAACAGTTGTGACCACAGCCTCTACACTCATTCAATACACCTATGCTAGAACATAGTAACCAATGTCCAACCCAAGTTTTCCAGGATCTGATTCATCTCTAGGTTCATCCTGGGATCATATATACTCCTCATAATATCTGTCCCATTCTTATAACCAGGCCGCGCACGGGGCTCACGTCTTGGAGGCATGATGTTTGCTAAAAGAAACAAAAATTCGTATCACAATGCTCTTATTCCAATTTGACATTATCCGCTCCAAAAATATTTTGATAGTAGTGACAAGTCCGGCTCCCGTTTGACAAATAAACCGAAGTTCCTGAAATGTCCTTAACACCTATCAAACAAGGGATAATAGTACTAATGTCGTCCCGCTTATGCGTTCGTCTCTAGATTAGCCTCAGTTTCTATGCAACGACCTGGAGGGAAACAAAATCATTAAAAGTGTGAGTGGACAAAAATAATCATTTGAAAATACCTTTACGAATAAAATAAACTTTTATCCTCCAATTCTAAAAAATGCATGCATAAAGTAAAATATAAACAACATGATTTCAAGTCAAATGAAATCATAAACCGTGGACTCACAAAATCATAAAATGTATCAAAAGCCTATGGCCCACATTTCCCTAAAATCCCTGTTTATTAAATCATGTGAAACCATCTAGAGATACATATTAGTAATCAAACACAATCAATCTTCAAATACTCGAGCATAATCCACGATGATCAATCAACATTGCGCGTAAGAAAACTCGGGAACTGCACTCTCACATCATCCGAGAAATCTCTGGGAATAAAGTCAACATTTGGGTAGTAACTCAGGAACATGCCCATATCTAGACTATGCTAGTATCGGCGAGAACAGACAACCTCTGGATGAAATTTTTGGGCACTGTCGACGTCCGAGCGATACTAAACCATGACATCCCTGTGAATGAGTCTCCAAAGGATTTACTCAATCTAGGCAATTCCATATTGTGATCTTTCCGGGATTCCAAACTGATGTCTGGAGGAAACTATTTCACATGAGGATCGTTAATCGTGGAAAATAGTTATAAAAACCAAGAAAACTTGCTTTTACATAAATCCTTAGCACAAAACCAAGTTAAAACATTTTCAAACCATGCTTGAGCCCAAAACACTATTTTCACAAAATAATCATAAAATCTGCGTCTAGAAACCAATCAAATATGGAATAAATATTTTAAATTTGGAAAATCATCAAAACATGTTTAGAATCATTTATTCATCTCATTGCAATCAAACGTATGCATTAAAACATTTAAAACATTTTACTATGCATGCAATTTTAAAAATCTAAACATAAACACTTTGGATACAAAACCTAACCTGAGACGATATCTGATCGACTTGAAGCCTGCACCAACATGTTTGTTGCATCGAAAGCATGAAAATTCATGCTGACCATGACTAGAGACTAGCTGCCACGTGCCGCCAAGCGCCTGTGGCCGGCTAGGTGGCGTCTCCGCAAGCATCCACATGCTAGAGTCATCTTCAAGCTCTAGCCGAGTATGTAACGACCCATCCCAAAAATCCGGATTAGATTAGTGGTTAATGACGGATTAGTGAGATTAATCGACAATTAGTTGGATGAATTCGGACGGACGATGCGAAATGACAATTTTGCCCTTGGAATGGGCAAAAATGTTGACTTTTCATTCGAGCAGTCAAATGGACTTTGATCGATGACCGTGACGTAGTTCGGGACATTACGAGTTCATAGACAGATGGCACGTCCAATTCCGACATTCGAGGAAAAAGTTATGACGTTCGGAAGTTTGAGGGTATTTTGGAAAATTGTTTAAAAAGGGGTAATTTGTTGACTTTTCATACGACATGGACTGTTCACATATTTCGAGTACCGTTAGGTAGGTCTCGATTCCCTAAGTGCAACGACAGGCGGTACATTGTTATCGAATTATCGATGGCTTGGGTTTTGGCCAAAGGAAGTTAAGGGCAAAATGGTAATTTTTACCATAAAAGGCGTTTTGGTCATCTGTTGCCTTGGGACTTGGGCCTAGTGACACTTGGTTGTCTTGGGCTGGTTGGATCATCAGATGAGGACACTTGGTTGAGCTCTAGAGGCTTGTGGAACCTCCTAAGCCACCTTTGTCCAAAATTAAAAAAAAAAGGACGATGATATTTGTTTGCACGGGCTGGGAGAACATAGTGAAACAGAGTGCAGTGAGTGTGTGATTGTGAAACCTATGTCCATTTGATTTTTCCCTAAGTGTTGGTAAAAGATGATGAGAGAAGGATGAGAACGTGGTGGAGCACTCATAAGAACCGTCATGGACGATGTTTGGTTTTCTTTCGAACCGTGAGAAACAGAGAGGGACGTGTGGCCTTGAATCCAATCTCCTCAAATTCTCATCAACAGCCTAAACTATGTAAATAAAATATGGAAAGGGTGATGAGACAAGCTCCTTGGACTTGAATTCAAGGCTTAATAGGGACGGTAAGTGAAGAACCCGTCAAAGTCTCTTTTGATTTCAAAAATGGCAAAGTGTGTTTTCGTGATTGTTAACCCAATTGATTGTTTAGACGAGGTTCTGGAGGTCAAAAGAGAAAGTGTGGACTTGAAATCACGGCCTGAGGTGGCCGGCGTCAGGAGGACACGACGA
This sequence comes from Prinsepia uniflora, assembly GCA_032719365.1. Taxonomy (NCBI): domain Eukaryota; kingdom Viridiplantae; phylum Streptophyta; class Magnoliopsida; order Rosales; family Rosaceae; genus Prinsepia; species Prinsepia uniflora. Next base: position 55,821,674 of record CM064865.1, read on the forward strand.
TGGAACCGTGGAGGTTTGTTCTTCGAGCTAGACGATAAGATACAAACCTTATTTTAGTGTTTTGAAACTGTAGATAGAAAGGGAATTAATGGACAAAGCTAACAGTATTAAAAGGGTTGAAATCGGACCGAAAATGGACGATTTAGGAGGATGAACTGCCCATGCCGGTTCAATTAGACCAGCCTAAACCGAACTGGTCTGGACCCGGTTGGGCGAAAGGTTGAAGATGACTGCCTGGCGCGTGAGGCCCATGCGCATCCCCTTTGGGAGGTGCGTGGGGGCGCATGGTGTGTCTGTTGAGGAAATTCCCAACACGACTTTTAAAGTATTCGATGTAACGAACATTTTGGCACTGGTTTCGAGTCGATCGGACATCGTCTCGATATGTTTCGGGATGTCTGAAAGTTTTAGGGCTCGTTTAAAAATAGTTAAAAATTTGGAAAAATTACGGGGCTTGAGTAGAAGCTTAATGACGTAGTTAGTGACCTTATTATGGGATTTGGACAGGTTCGGGGAAGCCGGTGATAGTGGATTAGCCGGGAACGGCGTAAGTGCACGCGTATAGAGGCAGCGGCGTAATGGTCTGTGAGTGGACTTGCTTTCAAACTTATGATGCATGCATAGATGTTTTTATATGTTTTATATATGTGATTCTATAATTTGATTTATGATCTTGATGGTTTACGGTTTTGCATGGTTTTCGAGATATTTACATAATTGCACATTTTACGAGATTTCGATTGATCTTGTGATTTGATCATAGTTTTAATGATTTGATTTCGGGATTTGAAATATGATTTGATTTCAAATATTTTAAATGGATTTCGGAAAAGTGATTCCGGTCTTGGAGCCCTGTTCATGCTATTTCGATAAATGAGATTTCGATTTTGGAACTGGATTTCAGAAATGATGTTTCGGATTTGGTTTTGAAACTTGAAAAGGAAATCTGGATTTGGGTTCGGGATGATGATTCCAGATGCTAGCTTACGGAATCATTATTGCGAATTCGGAGATGGATTTTATATGGTTTTCACTGTTGATTGAAAAATAGTTTTGGGTTTAAAGACCCGGAAAGAAAAAGAAAAATGGTTGGATCTGGTTTTGAGTTTAAAGACTCGGTTGATTAACGGGGGGAGGGCCCTGGATTGATATGTTTTGAGTTTAAAGACTCGGTATATGTTTTGAGTTTAAAGACTCGGTATATGTTTTGAGTTTAAAGACTCGGATATGATACCCTCCGAGGCCTATGATTGTGTTTTGAGTTTAAAGACTCGTTGATATCCCGGGAAGCCCTGGTTATGCGCATGGTTTTGATGTTTTTCACTAGTTTTCAGATGTTTTGGGCAGTGGCCCGGATGAATTGGATTTGATGAGTTTTGAGACTGAGCTTCTGTACTTTGAGATTGATTTATGATTTTGGGCTGAGGCCCTAGATTTGAAATGCGGATTTGAAGAAAGAGATGATTCTGGTTTTCATTGATGGTTTTTGATATGAAATGATTTTATGCATGTACTTTATATGCATGCATTGGTTTTGCGTGGAGGGTAAAAATGTAATTATGCTTTCTGATAACTGTTTTTGAACTTATACTTTATTTTTGTCCACTCACAGTATTTTCATGTTTTTTGATACCCTCCAGGTTGTCGCGGTGTGGGTTGTTGGTAGAGAGAGATGGAGACATCACATACGCGTACCACAGTAGAGTCTGCGTGCTCTGGAAAGTCCGGAAGTTGGGAACGATGCGTTGAAAAATCCCTTGTCCAACTTATGTGTCACATGGAGGCTGGACGTCGGTTTAGCCTTCGTGTCATGCATAAGTTAGACGGGAGCAGGACTTAGCCCTTAATCTAGGGGGATTGGGGGTGGGTCCTATCAAATTGGTATCAGAGTAGGTTTTGTGCGCTCTGCGTGAAGTTTGGCTTCCAGAGCTAGTGGTTTGTCAATTAGCATGATGTGATGTTACTGTGGATGTGATGTCTCAACGCGAAACAGCCCGTCATCAACCTGGATACGCCAGTGATAACGGGTAGTTGTACGGTAGCTAGTGGCTTAGTCAGTGGCGAAATTATGAGCAACTGAGTGATGCGTTGCCCGATACGCAATTGGATGTGTTACTTGTCGGCTTTGGATCGAAAAGGATAGCGTGGTGGACGCTGGATATGCTCGATTTTTGGTTGGGCCATAGGGTCGGTATGTGGAGCCCGATAGTAGCTTGTTGAGCTGGTGGTACACGTGGGTCGAGGAGGCCGGTTGACGGTGGCCTGTAGGGCTGGACTACGATTGGATGACGATAGATTGGACTTGTGACCATTTGGTCAGAGTGTTCGAGTTTGGACTTGTACGACTACTTCAAGGATTTGAGGGATTTCACCCTCGTGTTGGTTATTGAGTGACGATGGTGTGTAGAGTTTACGATAGAGGATGGTCTTAGTCGGGTGTGACGACCCGAATGGTAAAGTTGTAATGAACCAGTGGCTGTTGCGGGTTTGGATAACCCATATGACGAGGATGATTTGAGGAACCCCGTGGGATGACTGGTTTGGATTGTGAGTACCTGAGTGAGAAACCTCAGGGCAAGTGCTTAATCGAGAAACCGTGAGTTGGGGGTTGTGGTTAGATAGTTGTTGTGGTTGGGCCGATCTACGGCCGGATTGGCGATGGTGCTGCTGGGATGCAGCCGAGGTTTTTGGCTTGGTGGATGACTCTGGACAAGTCCAGTGAGATGATGGCGTTTGGTTGAGCATTGTGTTTCTCAGAGATGTAGAGTACGAGGGAGGCTAGTTTCCCTGACCCGAGCGCAGGTTGAGGGTTTTGGCCCGGTAGGAGCGGAGGTTCGGGATTAGTATGCTGTGGACCCTAAAGTAGGGATGATGTGCCACGAGCTGGGAGATAGGATGACCATTAGTAGGTCATGTTCGGTACGAACGGTCAGGATGTCGTTGGTTTGATCAGAGTAGCGTAGCGGAAGCGCGGTGGATCTATGCTTCGTGTTGGATCGAGCTAGGTTGGTATATGGTCGGGTTTGACTGTTCATGAGGTTGGTTTTAGGTTAAGGCCACATCAGATGTTCTTTAGGTTACAAGTGTCACCTCCTAATCCTTCAACGCCAGCTCCTTTGCTAACTCAGCTTAAAACCCACAACAAATCCATACTTAATTTTTTTTGTATAATCGAACGTCCCATAAAACCATTTTAGACCCATAACTCAACTATACAGTCTCTAATTTCAACGTGTCGTCGTTCTGCGAACTCTGAATTCTGAGACCTACGTAATGATCCTCGATAAACATACAAAAAGCTCCCCTCTTACTAAGTCAACTTTTGAGCTTTAATTAGCAACAAAGGTGAAATAGTCTATTTCCTTTTAAAATTTTTGAAATTAAATTTCTGAATTTTTGAGTTGTTACAATAAATTAAATCTTTATGAAAATTTTGGAGTTTTGGAACAAATTATCTTTTGAATTAGTCTTTTTTTTTTTTGTAAACAAATTACATAAAACGAATATTTAATAACAAAAATCTAAGCATTGGCTTTATATATAAAAATGATGTTATTGCTTGGCTTTTACGCTTGACCATGGGCTTTTTGGATTAAACAAAAATTTAACTAATTTAGCATTCTGGGTTAACATATATGGATAAATAAGGGTACTTTTTACTTGGGTGAATGCAGTGTAAATTTGTAATTATTTTGAATGAACGCATCGGTCCTTTAGAGTGAACTCGAATTATGATGCCTTTTTAATTTAGGAAAACACAAAGGGAAACCAGCGGTTCCAGGGCTGGGTTTCATTTCATTTTTTGGCCCATGGTTGAATTCAGTAGTGTATATTTGACAATGTTGAAGATGTTATTTTAAGCCCATTACTATTTTTGCTTCTAAGCCCATAACTATAGTGTTATACTTTCGTTTGGGCATTGTATTATTTCTAATGCTTAGTTGGAATTGATACAACAATGCAATACTTTTAAGAGAGAACTACGACAGTTGATTTCTCTTATAAGTAAATTTTTTTTTTTTTTAAGAACGAAAGGGAATTGAAAAGAAATGGCTTATATTTTGTTTATTTTAGGAGGAATTTGGATTTCAATTTAATAATTAGACTAATTTTTTATAAGAATAAAACACAATAGATTAAATGAATTTGAAATAGCTAAATTTAACGTCAACTAAAGAGATTTAGTATCAACATTTAAAATAACCATACGCACAAAGTCATATGAAATCTATTTGTTAAATTCAAATCAAAGTTCTTCTAAACATTCGAGCTTGTAAATTATTTAATAAAAATACGAATGTCAATCGGAAGGAAAGAAATCAGATAGATCACTTATATATACCAAATGTGCATTATTTTCCACATTTCTTCGGTAATCTTAAATTGCCATTTTGTTCTTGGTCAAATTGCCACAAAATTGAAATGGGATATAACTTTTTTTTCCCTTAATCAACTTATTGAAAATAAAATAAAATAAAAAAACAAAATGCAATCCAATCCAATAACTCTTCACATTTGGAGGGATTTAGGGATTTTAATATGTGAAACTCACTCTACTCTAGACACTAGTGGCCTCAATATGGCGGGAAAATGTCCTTATAGTCCTCAACACGTATAAAACCCCTAAACCGATGCCTCTCCTCTATTCGTATTCATTTCCCCTGCTTCAATCTCACACCAGCATCAACAATCTCTTCGAGCTCTGCGTGCCTTAAGACACCCCACCTCAAAAATTGGTACCTTTTTCCAAAACCCACTTTCCAGGGTCTAGGGTTTTCTGTTTTAGGGCTTATTATTCCTTGTTGTGCGTATGTTGTAATTGCCGATATTTTCCTGGCTAACATTTTTGTTCTCAATTGGATTTTCGGTACAGAGGTTTTCGACCGAAGGAATCGATTCTCTTTGTGAAGATGGATGGTTCTTTCGAGGATGAGGTTGAAAACAGCGTTTCAATCGGAGATTATCTCAAGGACGTTGAGGATCAGGAACTGGTTTGCCTCTTGTCATCACAATTAGTTACAAACTTGTTCAAGTTTTTCTTTTATAATAGATCAGTGAAATTAACTGGTTCCAAATGCAGCATTTTAGTGTTTCTGTTGTTATTTTATTCATGATCTGTTATGTTACTGAGATTACTGTGGGCAAAAAGTAAGATAATGATTGAATTAGTATTTTGTAGCCAACAATTTCTCCTGTGTCGTAGTTTTATAATGGGTTAAAAGTGTTGCAAAGATAAGGCATCGATTCTAGGTTCAATTCGCATAAGAGTTGTGTAACTTCTCTTCGATTCTCAAGATGAAAGATTTCCTTCAATTGTTAAGTTTGTCCTTACTTGGTAACTTCATGTCTAACAATGTGTATGATAATTTTTTTTTGGTAAATATGAGAAGAAAAGAAAATTTTCAAGCGGAAGAATTGCTACTCTGGGGGTTGTAACTTGTAAGCCAGCCCAAATAAGCCATGCGTTGGGTTTTTAGGCTCAGGTTGGTAAATATTGAGTATAAAAGATCGTGTAGATGAGTGAGGCTCCCCTACCCTTGACTAGCTCAAGTCCCAAGTAATTTAACAATGCTTATGCATGTTAGTCTTCAATGCAGTGTGCTCAGCTCATTCAAAAGGTATTAATTGTTCACCTGGAGGAAGGGTTGGTAACCAAATATTTGATTTTAGGCGGGTTGCACATATTATTGTCCGAGGAAGGATTCAATCAAATACTGATGTATTATGAAAATAATGCGTAGATTAGTAGCATATCTTTTCTGGCCTCTATTCTTATTTCCTCAATTGTCAGCTCTTCTACTTATCAAATTGATTAAATTTGTGTTTTCCCTTGGCTCCTATTACTATTGAGCTTAAATAAATGAATATATTATTGTTTGTATACCTGTTTAATCAATAAACCAAGCCAAATTTTCAAGGACCTGGAGAAAAAAACCTTTGGACTGCTTGGTCCCCTTTTGTAGTCACAAATTTAAACTAGAGGCTTTAAATAAAAAAATTACTCATGTTTTCTATTAACTCCACCTTTTGGTATTTGATCATGCAAAGAGAGCTGATTTGGTTTTGGGAGGAGATGAAGGCAAGGAGTGCACCTATAACAATGGCTATATGAAGAGGCAAGCAATTTTCTCATGCTTGACTTGCACCCCAGATGGTAATGCTGGAGTTTGTACAGCTTGCAGCTTGTCTTGCCATGATGGCCATGAGGTACTTTTATTTAAGCGTGTTAACGGAATAAAATCAAGGCTTTGCAATTTCTGTTTCCATTTCTTTCTTTACCTGATCAGTGGATGCTTTATTCTTTTTTTGTTTGATTATAACCAAACTAGTTGTGCAATTGCCATCCCTCCATATTAGATGGCTGTCTCGAACCCTTTGAGACTCAACACATGCATTCAAAGTTTGAACACCTCATTTTCTTTCTTTTCTTTCTAACCAAACCTAGCAGCACTTGCTCCCCCTTTTTAGCTTCTTTCATTCTTTTGTTTGAATAATATTATAAAGAGCATATTAAGTTACTGCATTATCTATCTCATTAATATTTTCTTCATATGTGCTGGAGAAAATTGATATACGGTACTTTGGTGATTGGTATTCATGGTTTGTTATATCTACTACTTCAAATGGGATGTTTCATGATCTATTACTGCTTAGATCCTTTGACTATGTCATTTTATTTTATTTTTCCTCTTTCTGATGATGGTTATTATTGTTACTTGGAAAAGATTGTCGAACTATGGACAAAGAGAAATTTTAGGTGCGATTGTGGAAATTCAAAATTTGGAGTGTTCTTCTGCAAGCTTTTTGCAAATAAAGATATAGTAAATGCTGAGAATTTGTACAGTCATAATTTCAAAGGCTTATACTGCACCTGTGGTCGTCCCTATCCCGATCCAGATGTTGAAGAGCAAGTGGATATGATGCAGTGCTGTGTGTGTGAGGACTGGTTCCATGAGGAACATATTGGCCTTGAATCTTCTGATGAGGTTGGTAGCTTGGGCTATTTACATGCTGGGTGCTATCTTAAAAATCTTGTTTTTTTCCAACCATCAGGCAAGGCATGTTTTTTAATCAAGCAGTTTAACAGACAATATCTTGATTTAACGCCAAGTAAACTCATATTGATGAGATGGTTGCAACTTCAATACCGTACTTATGAATCATCATTCATGAATAACTCTGAATCAAATATTTTTGGTTCATCCTCTATTGCTAGTTGTACTTTAGTAATAGAATATCAATGTAGGGGATTTATTCTTTCTGTTTCTTATCAGTTGGTAATCTGTGCTCCGTCAATCTGGAGGGAAGTTGATCTGTGTTTAGACTATGGTTTTCTATACGTTTATGGAAATTTAAAATTTAGTTTAAAGAGTTGTATTGCTATATGTGTAGGGTTGGACTGTCGGAATTTACATTTACTCATAAAAAACAATTATTTTGCATCTCCCTCAATTGCTCCAATCACGTCCAAATTATCCTGAATATTTCTATGTCATTAATATTCACTCTAGGTACCCTGCTAACATTTTACTAGTCCCTTTGATGTACTACAGATCCCAAGAGATGAGGAAGGTGAACCTAGATATGAGGATTTTATATGTAAGGGATGCTCTGCAATTTGCTCATTTCTAGGACTATATGGTCAAACCATCATGGCAGTAGGGACCCAAAAGGATGTTTCTGTTAATAATAGCAAGAATAAAGAAGTTTTGGGCAATATGACTTTAGCTTGTGGATCTGGAAAGCTAGAGAATGAGACTTCTGTTAGTTCTAAAACCAATTCTGAACCTGTACTTGAAGGAGAGGGTTTGCTCCTTGGAGAAAATTCTGGGAAGACTGTAGGTCTGGATCAATGCACTACAGATGCCGATGCACATGTTACTTGTGCCATTGGTGTTAATCTGGTGGTTTCTTCCCCTTCTTTAGAGTGTAAGCCAATGTTTCTTTCAAAAAACTGGAGGGATGCACTCTGCAGGTGTGGAACATGCTGTGAATTTTATGAACAGAAGCATATCAGGTTTTTGCTTGACAAGGAAGACACGATTATGGAATATGAGAAGATGGCAAACCAGAAAAGAGAAGAAAAATTACAGCAACAGGACGGGGCTGAGTTGGCCATGCTTGATAAACTTGGACACGTAGGGAAAATAGAGTTTCTGAATGGAATTGCAGACATGAAAGATGAACTTCGTTCTTTCATGGTATGCCCTTGATGACTATAAGCTTTAATTTTATTTCATGCGGTGCTTTTACAGTATAAAATTACGTTTGGGGTTTTAAGTTATATACTCAAATTTATGTTCCACAATTTTTCAGGAATCATTTGATCCATCAAAGATTATCACGTCTGCTGATGTCCACGAGGTCTTTGAGAATCTTGCAAAGAAACGCAGGCGTATAGAGTGAGTTATTACTAGTTCTTTACTTCAATCATATGCATGTATTTCTATTATTAACCTGCTATGTTTACTTTTGGATTTACTCGTAGTTTGGTAACATTAAAAGCCTATACATATCTAGGTTGTTCTAAAGAATTCTGTATTAGTATCTAATTGTCTATGTAACTACCTTTTTAAACGTTTATCCTAACATATTATATATTATTTTGAGGTTCTTTTTTTCAACTGCTCCTTACATATTATATATTTTGAGGTTCTTCTTTTCAACTGATTGACATGCTACGCAACTAGATGTTATAGTTGCATGTATTTTGGGTTCCAATCTATGAGGACTAGGTCTGGTCCCATGACATAATTATCTAAGTGTTCCATTAGTATGCATATATAAATGTATACATGCAGGTGTTTGTGCATCGAAAAAAACTTGCATGTCACGAATATATACCCCCTCTCTCTATATGTCTCTTCTCATGTGACTATCATTTAAGGGGAGATATAGGGAAGGAGATGGGAGATACATACCCGTGAGACCCAAGATTTTCCTTTATGCCTCGCATGAATGCATGTGTCAAGGTGAATTGTTGACTGGATTTGCAATACATGAAAATGCATTGCTGTTTCATGAATCTGCTCCTCTGATTGTGTGTATGATGGTAAACTCAAACTGGTGTGAGATCAGATGCAGATTTGTTCCATCATATTTTAACTTAAAAGTCTTCAGTGGCACTTAAAAATTGTTGTGGGGCTCAGTAAATCTTCGGGGCCGTGATTTCTGATTGACAGCAAGATTTTCAAATACCCTTTACCAAGAAGGGACAAAAGTAGGTTTGGTTCTCCCTTTGGAAAGGAAAATGGTTGTATTCATGTGTTTTTTTTTTTTTTTTTTTACAGTTGAATGCGTCTTTGCAAATTATGAATTTAGTCATCTTCGTACCTAAACGATGGAGACTGTCGAGTGAGTACTAATGCACCGCTGATTTCTGAAAGCGAAATGGTCTATATTTTTAGCTATGATGGAGAAAATCTTTGTTTTTTTAAAATAAAATTATTGAAATTTATGTATCCTTTCAGGATCTATATACTTTGAAGTGTTTTCCAGTCTAAGCCCCTTGTATTAAGATATTGTCATTAGTCATATAATTAAGTACTTTGTGCAAGTCAAGTTTTCATTACTCTTTTTTTTTTTTTGGGTGTGAAATCATTTGTTGTGAAGTTATTGAGAATTTGTAGGGTTTTTCCTCTTTCTTGGGTTACTATGTATTATCGTCATTGGTGGTCCTTCAACACAGGCCCTACTTAGGTAATTTAAGATCGGGTTTTCATATGTTGGTTAATATTACAGGTGATTCTCTCTCTTTGCATCGGCGTTTGATCTAATGTTTAAAATGGTGTTAGGTGTTTTTAGGGCGGTCGATAAGGGTCTTTGTGCTTCGATAGTAAGGTTGAGTTTAAGTAATTTTCTTTTTAAGAAAAAATTCAGTAAATTAATAATATAATTAATATTATCAAAAAAATTTAGAATACAAATTAATCATTTAGATAAATAAATTGAATTGAGAATTATAAATATTGAAAATATAAATTTATATTAAACTTATTTTTATTATACTATATTTTATGTTTTTTATTTTATTATCTTTGTTTTAATAATAATTATATAATTAATTAAGTATTTAATAAACAAAATAACTTATATAACTATATATATATATATATGAATTCTTAAGTTTACAAACTAAAAGGATTTACAAGCAAATTCACCTAAATACTTAGTTAATATGCGGGGTGGTTCTTCACATTCAAACGCCTAGACGGATTAAGTGGCTGTCGTTTTGAACAGTGGTTGGAATCGCTTTCGTAAAATTCCGGATTATATCCTTTTAACTTCAATATTATTAATAAAAAGCTTGTGCCTTCCATGCAAGATGAGAGCTGTATAAACTTGTGCATTCTGGCCACTTAGTACTATTATTTAGTGATATTATTTTTTATATTCTATATTGATATTATTTTTTATATTCTATATATTGGAGGTCTCGTTTTGATTCTCATAAATAAAGAGATCAAACTCAATGTGTGGTAATATAGTTCTCTTCCTCCGACATCATTATATAATTTTAAAAAAAAAAAAAAAATTGTCTAAGATGAATTCCACAAAAATGGACCTTACATTACTGTGAAAATTATTTGTAACATTAAAGTGCTAAAACAAAGTTTTTTAATAAGCCTTTAAGTGATATTAGTCCTTGATGGTTGCTTTATGTCTCGTATCATAATTCATATGGACATGCAGAAGCTGACATTCTTGCTCCTTCAGTCGCTTTTTTAAGGAACACAAAAAAAAAAAAAGTGTTTATGAGGAAAAGGGTTAATTTATTTATTTAGAGTAATAAAGTGATTGAGATTAAAAGAAAAATGAACTTTAGTCTCTCTCAAGCGATTTGTAGCAAAATCAAATGTTTGAAACCAGGGCACCATAAAAAAAAAAAAAAAAAATTTAAAAAAAGGAGTTTGACATTTAGGTGGGGGAGGTTGAAATAAGCACTTTCTTTTGACCAAAAATCACAAATTCTATGAGACTTACCCCATTTATAGTCCTATAATTTAGCGCAATTTTTTTAAAGCATGCTATCTATAACATAATAGACAATACTTGCAATACTTTTTTTATACCACTCTTTCAATATATTGAATAATTCATATACATATATAATAATAAAAATGTTTATATCCTAAATATCATTTCAACATTATCTCCACACAAAAATCAATAACTTTGGAGATTGTTTAGTCATTTATGTGTATCAAACAATTTAATTGTATTAATAACGAAAAAAATTCTTATGGTGAACCGTCGATTTAATTTACGTATTAGGGTGTTTAGCACTGGTAAACAGTGAAGCACCCGAAGAAGGAGAACATATTTGAATATATATATAAAGAAAGTGACAAAAGAGAGATTTATTTTTTGTCAACATTTAAAAGAGAGTTATATAAAAACTTTTTTACTTGTTTCAAAGTATTTTTTTTGTTGTATTCTCTCTCTCTTCTTTCTTCTTCTTCTCAAAAATGAAAATATCAAAATCGACAGAATTTTTAATTTAAATTGAGAATTTAAAAGAAAATTTTCGAAGACAAAATTTGAAACTCGTAAACTAAATTCGTTAAAATTTTTATTTTGTAAATAAACTATTTAGGAGAATTATAAATTATTTATCTTTATCTTTATTTATTATTTATTATCTTTATTTTAATTTTATTATTATTATCTTTATTTATTTTTTCCTAAAAATCCCCCAATAAACACAAAAAACCATTTTTCTTCATTTTTTCCTTTCTCTCTCCCCAGCCATCATCTTCTCCTTCCTTCCCCTCTATGACCGGCGACACCAACCAACACCACCGCCCTCAAATCTGACCACCGTCAAGCGCACCAATGACACCAAATGAACCCCCTCCTTGAGACAGACCTTCCTTGTGTTCACCAGCAGTTGACCTCGCCTTAGCATGAGTCATGGCCGATAGAACCTCGAAACCTTCCTCCGTCTCTTTCACTATTTTCGATTGACTCACGTCGTAATAGCAACACCATTCACTTCATCTGGGCAAGGCGAAGCTGGCCTTGCCGATCATCAAGATTGATGTTGCCTGTAGCTCGTGAATCAATTTCGGCATCGATGTACAACGTCAAAAGCATTTAAGGAGACGGTCGTTCTCTAGATTCCGGCAACTATTCCTCAGTAGGTTTCCTACTATCTTTCAAGTTTTATACAAGGAGATGGTCGTTCCTTATCGTTCACCCCATCTCCTTTTACAATGACTCAAAATCATGCAACCAGTGACGCCGACAAGGAGATGGAGGACTCCGATCATTGGTAGTTTTAGAATTTAAAAAGAAAATAGATTGAACTTTTTGTTTCTTTCCCTCGATGAGATGAGTTATTATTTATAGGATAAAACTTGCATTCTACCCTAGTGCTACACGCTTGTATCCCCCATTATCTATTTATCATTATACATATATCATAATCGAAATCATTCAACTCCTAAACTACTATTTCAAGATTATTTATGTAAAAAATGAAAGAACTTGGAAATAATTTAGTTGTTTGTATGTATCAATTGTTGAGATGTGAGGAAAATGTCTCACATCGGAAAAGCACAACTACAATTTGTGCCTTATAAGATCTTGAACTACTCCCCCCATTGCCAATTGGTTTTGGGGTGGAACCTCAATTTCTTACATGGTATCAGAGAGGGGTTATTCCACGTGATTGACTTAACCGTCACACGTGTCACACGTACCCATCCAAATCGTCACGTGATAGACTGGAAAATCTGCCACACGTGAGGGGGCGTGTTGAGAGGTGAGGAAAATGTCTCACATCGGAAAAGCACAACTACAATTTGTTCCTTATAAGATCTTGGGCTACTCCCCCTATTGCCAATTGGTTTTGGGGTGAAATCTCAACTTCTTACATGATATCATAGCGGGGTTATTCCACGTGATTGGCTTAACCGTCACACGTGTCACATGTACCCATCCAAATCGTCACGTTGGAAAATCCGCCACACGTGAAGGGGCGTGTTGAGATGTGAGGAAAATGTCCCACATCGGAAAAGCACAACTACAATTCGTGCTTTATAAGATCTAGGGCTACTTCCCCCCATTGCCAATTGGTTTTGGGGTGGAACCTCAACTTCTTACATCAATTACATGGATAGTTTGCTATGAACATTTTAATATTTACCAAAATCGTAAATTATTTTATATATATGATTCACTAAACGACCTTCAATAATGTTGATTTTCTACATAAAAGGATTTGCGAATGATAATTTAAAAAATGAACAGTTCTAATTATGATAAATGTAAGAAAAATTGATAAATTGATGTAGTGGTATAAGAAGGTACTACTAGGGTGAAATCCAAGTATTATCTATTTGAGAGAGAGAGGGAGAGAGAGAGAGAGATAAATAACCAAATTATACAACACCAATCAACAGGCCTAAAATTGGCAACAGCAAAAAATCAACCAGCCTGAAAAAATGGAAGATAGGTGTGTAACGTACTCACAAGAAAACTAAGTTTAGGGGTTTCATACAAAACCCTAGGTTTTTTCGTAAAAAGAAAAAGCGGCGGCGAGTTTTTCTCCTTAGAACGACGAAGGGGAGGTATATGCGATGGAAGATCTGGAATGAAGCTTTGGGGCTAACATGCGTCTCACGAAGCATGAACATATGCTAATGGCCCTGGGGCAAGAGGAGGTTGAGGATATGCCATTGGGTTTTATCCCCAGTATTGTGGCAGAAGTGCTCACCAATAGGACTCTAAATGGTAAGGCTTTCGTGGATCTGTTCGCTGGACTATGAAAGGGCAGAGATGGGGTGTCAATAAGGTTGATAGGGAAGAAGCACTTATATATTAACATGCTTCAAGAATTAACGTGATAAACAACGAATATTTGACATGGCCGGAACCATGGACGTTTATGAAGTCGTTGCTGGCCGTGGGGGAAGGATTTCCTAGCCACAATCATGAAGCCCGAGATTACAACACTGCTTGTTTTGGGTTCAGTTTCATAGGATATCAGTTCTAAGTATGATAATGGTGGCCGTCCGTAAGATTGGCCTTCTTATTAGAGCGGTGCTGGAAGTAGACAAGTCAAGACGTTGTGAGTTATTGGGTAGATTTGCACGAGTACGTATTCGAATAGGGGTGGATGATCCATTGATAGGAAGTGCTAATGTCGAATTTTTAGGAGATGGGAAACTTTGGGAATAAAACAAGGGTTTGTGAGGAGAAGCATTATGGTTGAATAGGGAAATAAAGAAGTGGCTTCCATAGAGCAGTTGATGGCGTTTAAAGCCCTCGATGCCTTGGAAGACCTTAGGGGTAATCCACTTAAGAATATGGTTCAATGCCAAATTCTTTAGGTCGAGATGTCATTAGAGCCGAAGTAAAAGGGGAGATGGGATAGCTTATGGTTCGGCAGCGAGGTTCAGGGCCCAGAAAGAGGCTGAAGAAAAGCATAAGGGTGTTGGAGATGGCTTATGATTCAGGATTAATTGGAAAGGGGGTCAGATCATCTCTCCACCTAATCGAAGCATTATTCCTTAAGGGTCACAGGTGGTTTCTGAAAATACAGGCCTCGGAGTTACAAGAGAGGAGGGTAAGCGTTTTATCTAAATGCACCAAATGTAGAACCAATGGGTGAGAAAGATATGAGAGATGTTAAGGGGAAATAGAGCACTCAAAATCTCGTTCTCTTCGAGCTGGGTCTAAAGATCGACCATTTTAGCCGGACACAATGGAGCAGTAATAGGAAAAGAACCTGTGAGGAAGGACTAATAAACAAGAGTGAGGCTACAATAGGTGCGCATAAGACAAGGAGGCAATGTGAGTCTAGGATGGGTTATGAGGCAAGATCGCTTCCATGATGCTGTAAATGAACACGAGAATGAGGTATTCTCCAAGTGGTGACGGACGAGGAAGTTCGTAATGCTATAAATCCCATCCACTATACCAAGTCACCGAGACTGGATGGTTTTACGGTGAGCTTTTACCAAAAGTAATGGAGCACCGTGGGGGCACGAGGTAATACTAGCTGTATAGTCATTTTTCAGACCTGGTTGTTTGATGCAGGGTTTAAACCACACCCAAATAGCCCTGATCCCAAAAATGGCGTGTACAATGAGTATGTCTAAATATCAGCCCATCTTTTTTATATATTGTAAAAACAAAATTATTTCTAAGATCAAGCGAATTTTGGCTCAGATAGTGATACACAAAAATTGAGCATTAAAGTAAACAAAAAGTCACATTCAACACTTAAGGAAAACGTATGCAATTAAAAACTTTTTTTTTGTAGATGTAGTATTAGTAAATAAGGATAATTCTAAACTGAGGATTGAGAATACCAAAGCATGATTAACGTTTGGATTATAGAATGAGGATAAGAAATTGATTTTAAAGTTCTACATAATTAAGTTAAACCCAAAATAAACTAACATAATCTATTATTTACACTTGGTCAACTCATTCTTTATGTCATACTCATTCATAAATTATATTAACTTTAAACCTACCTAATTCTATAACCTTAGTTCTACGAGATGGTTGCATATTCGTAAGTACGTGCACGGGAAGCCCTCTACACTTTCAATAATAGACTAGAGAACGTCCAACTCATCTATCAAGCGTTAAACACCAATAAACAAATATAACAAAAACTAAAATATTAGAACACATGGAAGATTTATACAAAATCAATACAAAGCATAAAACCAAGATAAGATTGATAATCAATTCATAGAAACGATATTAATGCCAAAAGATAACTACGAAATAAGAGGTCATGTTACACTTTTTCTCCTGGGAAGCCCAAATGATGCTAAGTGATATGAAACTCTTGGGGTGAGATAATAGGAAACGCCCAACTATGCCACAGATAAAGGGTAGAAGATGAGGTATGGTGTAATTAATCTTGCAAAGTAATATCGATTATATAAACTGGAAAGTTTGATCAAGTAGAGTTTCGGTACAAAAAACGAGCGACTCTATACAATTAGCCTAAACCTCTCTATTTATAGGAGAAAGTTAATCCTCAAATAAAAAAGAGTTCACAATTTAAATTATAAAAGAAAAATGATTAAACTAATTAATATTGAAGTCCTAAAGAAATAAGGTTTCCTTTAGAAAAAGGAAACAAATCCTAACTTGAATTGGATAATTATTCCACTAGAAAGAAGGGAAATGTTGTTGGAAATTGAACATGAGAAAATTCGATGGAAGGGCACCGAAACTTGGGCTGGAATTTGGAGTCAAAGGGCGTGGACAACGTGGAAGGGGGCCACTAATGAAAATATCGCCAAATTCCGGCGATATATCACCGAAATTTTGTTAATTCCGGCCGACGGCAGCTAACAGAGGGGGGGGGGGGGGGGGAGGGACGGGGGTAATTCTTCCCCCAATATCGCCGATTTCGGGCATTATCGACGAATATCATCGATTTCAGGCGATAGTGACCAAAATTACCGATATTGGACGGTCCAGAGTCCAACGGTGGCCACGACCCTGTTTTCGTTTGAAAATAATAATCTCGATTTTAGTAGTTGTTAATCGATTTTGATGAGTGCAACATGTTCTAGAGGTTGAGATTAAGCTATTGGACTTGGAATCACGGCCAACGGTGGCCGAATCGCGAGAACTGGGCTGAGGAAAGTTGGTTGGTTGTTCATTGGTCGGGAAGGTAATTTCTAAGCTTGGTTTTCCAGTTTTGAACCCATAGATTGATATGAAATGGTTAGACGAAGGGAATAGAGGAAAACGGGAGTGGAACGGGGTAGAATTGGCTGAGAACCGGTCTTTCAGGTCCGGTCGAACCGAATAACCAGCGAACCAGTCTAAACCGAGTTCGATTGGAGGTCAGGGACAACACTATTTCGACGTGTGGGCTTCACGCGCAGCCGCTTGCAGCGGCGCGTGGGGGCGCGTGGGGAAGATTTGGGGGATGTAGTCAACATGTAATTTCATTCTTTCGATGTAACAAACATTTTGGGACAGGTTTCAAGTTGATCGGATACCGTTTCAGGGTAGTTTTGGATGTCCGAAGGTTTAGGGTCTATTTTAAATAAGTTTAAAAATTTCGAAAAATTAGGGGGATTTAATGGGAGGTTAACTGAGATGATTAGTGACCGTTGGGTATGGTTTGGATAGGTCAGGAGGTTCTGGTGATGGTGATTTACCTCGGGAATGCTTATGTCGCGCGTATCGAGGTAACAGTTAGGACGATCTGCAAGTGAAAGCCGCCAAAGACCTGGACGAATTGACATAGCATGGAAATATGCCATTGCAATTCCTGGAAATAAAAAAGGTGTCATATGTTCGTTTTGTCAACATCAGTTCTAGAGTGTAGGCATAACGCGATTAAAGTTTCATCTAGCAGGTTTTAATGAAGTTCAATGTGTGAAGTATTCTTAGTGCAACATTATTAATAAACTTATGTTTTAATTCGAATTTATCTTTAAGATTTTATACTGTTAGTTATCGTCAGACTTATATTCTATCATATGATTCATCATATATTTATTATAGCAAAGTTATTTTATCATTTTTATTAGTCAAATATAACTATTATAGGGTACTTAAATTTTTCCCAAAGTTTCATTCCAAATTTCCAACTTTAAGATCGAATTTTCGTCATTTTTATTGATCATAAACGATATCGATATCGATATTTGGGATGAGATATCCGTAAATTTGACTAGCGATATATCCGTCGATACCGATATTTCAATCCTTGAAGGGGGCTGAAAATAGACTCGGTGGACGCGCGCTGAAGTAAGGTAAGGGAGTTCGGTGGATGCGCGCCGAAGATGGCCTCAGGGATTCAGAAAAAGTGCACCGAGCTGGTGTTGCCGCCTTTGGTGCACGCGAGCCGAAGATGGTTCTGGGGGTTCAGGAGGCGCACCAGACTGGTGTTGGGATGTCTGTTTGGATTCGGTAGGCCCTTACCAAATTCCTTCAATATTTTTGGTGACCTCCTTTCATTCGATCATAACTTCTTCAATATAACTCTAATTGAGCAGATTCTTTCGCTTGAATTCTTATAATTCTGAGCTTTATCCAATTCTGTACATTTCTCACAAAATATGTTATTTTCTCCTATTATTTGGTATTCAAACATTAAAAGATAAGTATAAAAGGGTATAAAATGATGCTTAATTCAAGGCTTATCAGATAGTTAGTCGTACTCAACTTGCATTTGTGAAAGGACACTAAATTACTGATAATATTTTGGTGGTACATGAGGCTCTCCATACCATGCAGAAGAAACGAGTAGATGAGGACAAGGATTGGTAATTAAACTGGATCGAGTTAATTGGAATTTTATTTTGGTAATACTACAGAAGTTGGGTTTTGGTAGCCAGTTTTGTGCTTCCGTTCATGAGTGCATTACTATGCCAATATACAGTGCCTTGAGTGATCCACTATCACCTTTTCTTTTTGTGTTATTTTCTAAGGGCCTAATCTCGTTACTAAGAAGAAGGGAGGAGGAAGAGGTGTTACATGGAACTAGGGTAGGCATGAGTGAGCTCACTATCAACTATCTATTATTTGTTGATGGTTCAATGTTCTTCTATAAAGCGAATGAGGAAGTGCTTCATGTATCTTGGCTATTCTAAAGTGTTACGACGAAGGGTTAGAGCAAGTCATAAATTTTAAGAAGAGTCCATAGAGCAAGGATGTAACGACCTGGAACTTAAATTAATGTAAATTGCGAAATTGAATGTAAAATGACGTTTTTACCCTTGTGTATGTATTGTGGTTAAATGTTGACTTTTGACCTGCAAGGATATTGAGAATTTAACCAAGACCCATTAGGTAGATCGAGATGTGACGAGTCCGTAGATAGGCGGCACGTCGAGATCGGACATCGGACAAGGAAGTTACGGGTGAAGGAAGAGTTTACAAACTATTCATATTTTGCGAGGTTTTGACATTTGGCAGTTTTAAGTGGGTCCAAAAATATCTAAAACAGACCAATGGGTGAGTGACACTTGTCACTCATCCCATTAACTCTGGTACCCATAAACATGCATCCCCTATTTCCTAATTCTCCTTCTTCATCTACCCGAAAACCCAAACCCACCCACAAACATCATCTTCCTCATCCTTGTGTGTGGCTTGAGAGAGACTGAGAGGGAAGGATAGGGTGACAGTGACAGTGGACGATGACAGAGGCAAGGAGGAGCAGCTTAGAGCCCAGAAACCAGGTAAACCCGAAAACCCTGTTTGGCTTGGATTTTAAATTTAGGTTCGGATGGGTTGTGAGGTCGTTCTGATGGTTAGGAATGATTCTTTGGGATTGGACGAGTCCATAGGAACAAAACAGCGGAAAAAGGCTGCTAGAATCAACTGGGTTTCAAGTTGAAAGTTTGGCCGAAAAACATCAAGATTGGTTAAAGCTCTTAAGGTATTTGCTTCCCCTTTTAAGCCCATAATCTTGTTCTTGGGTCGATTACTAGTAGATAGGTCGAAAAATGGCACATTTTGGTGGTCGGAGGAGGAAAAACGAGTCAGGTCAAGTCGCTGGTCGGTTGACCCGTTACAGGATTGTGGGTTGACCCGTATAAAGGTAAGAGACGATGATGTGGCATGTCACATCATCACTATCAGCCCACATGGCAAGTCAGGCGATGCCACGTGGCAGCTTGTCAGGTCTAGTCAGCACTAACGTGGTAGTGCACGTCAGACATGTCAGACCATGTGGACCAGTCATGTGGCGCCATATGGCAACTTATCAGAGGGTGTCAGGGTGACGTGGTAAATGACGTGGCAATCCACATCACCTTGTTAGACCCCATGGCAGGCCAGGGTTGGTGCCACATGGCAGGGTGTTAGAGGTGTCAGAGATGGCAGGGCAACTGACGTGGCAGATTGACAGGACCCATCCCAATCCCCCCGGGATTAACGCGGGATGACCCTGCTCCCGTCTGACACGGAGTGTCAGACAAGGGATACTTCTGACCTTTGCCCTCCCGGGGTATCAGAGTACGCCAGGATCCGGAGGAGGTATGTGATATCTCGGTCTCTGCTACAGTCCACATCCGATGTCAACCTGAAGGGTATTAAAAACAGAAAGACTGTGAGTGGACAAAAATAAAGAGTTTATAAAAACATTTCATCAAGACCTTTATACCCTCCACTAAAAAGCATGCATGCATAGTAAAACCCTTTATTCAAACACATATGTTAAAACATCCATAATTAGGGTCACAGCCCCAAATTCGGTAAATACAAGTCACACGGGCTCCTGCCCAAAACCATTTATAGAAAACCATAACAAAATGAACATATGTGGGGTCTCAGCCCAAATCCATTTATCATTATAAACACAATTTCCCAAAATCAATTGAAATCATGTTTATCCATTATATTTCATATCCAGAACCTGTCACGGTAAATATAGAGCTACACGTGTGCTAACCGGGGTCTCAAACCCAAGTCTCTCAAGGGTCCACCCAGGTCAATGTCCGTAGATCAATGACCCTCCCTGGAGGTAACGAACCATGCCCATCCTGAGAGTAAGGAACCCAACTAGGGGGCGACTCCACTCAGTCAGTGCTCCGTGACTACTCCGGGGTCCACCCAGTCCAACGACCCTCCCCGGAGGAGACAATCATATATAAAGGATGGAGTATGAAAAACCTTTTGAAATCATTCTTAAAACCTTTCAAGGATTCATGCCCGGCCCCCATAAGCTGTCATGAACCATAAAACCTTTCAAGGGTTCATACCGGTTCCCATAAACCATCATGACCCGTAAATCCATTTCAAGGGTTCATGCCGGTTCCCATAAACCGCCATGAACCATAAAAACCATTTGTAACACATAACTGGGCGCTAGGCCCGAATCCACATAGAAACTGGACCTCAAGTCCGAATCGTAAACCAATTGGGCCTCCGGCCCGATGCCTCGTTAAATCAAATGGACCTCAAGTCCGAGAGTTACCTTTTCAAATCCAAAATCATTTCATTTAATTATTTCCAAATCATAAGAATGAAAAATCGGAGTAAAATCGAAAAACCTCGATTTACGTGCAAGCACGTAAATCGCCTCGAAATACGTGAAACCATATAATTCACAAATATCCAAATCAAAATCATAAAATCATATTCATCATCCATATAAAACATTTATGCATGCATCACAGTTTAGAAATCAAGGTCCACTCACAGACCGTCCGAAGCCGCGCCTCGATACGCGTGCCATACGGCTCCATGAGCCGATCACCGTCACCGGGACTTCCAAACCTGTCCAAATTAATTTAGAGGGTTACTAACTACTTATATAACCCCTCACTAAAGCCCCGTAATTTTCCGGAATTTCTAACTATTTTTAAAACCGAACATAAACCTTCCGATGCCCCGAACATTATCGAGACGGTGTCCGATCGACACGAAACCAGTCCCAAAATGTTCGTTACATCGAATAGATGATTTCGTATGTTGGACACATCCCCAAAAACCCTAGCACGCGCCCACACGCGCCCCTGGAAGTTGCATGCGCGTGGGCCTCACGCGCCGCTACAGTACCGTCGCCTTCCTCGCACAGCCGGTCCGGGCTGGCCGGTTCGGTCCAACCCCTGCAACTGGACCGGCGTAACCGGTCCAGGCCTCCTTCTCCCTCATTTTCGGTCCGTTTGCTTCCATTCCAATTCCTAAATTCCTATTTCTTCATTTCCTATCTAACCCAATCCCTAAATCTAAGAAAAACCCACCGGAACCCCTTGTTCGAAATGGACCTCACGGTCCAGTTTTTCCCCGCCGTTCCCACGGCCTCCTCCGCCGTGAACCACCCTCCAAACCATCCTAAAATCATCCTAGCAACTCCCTAATCATCTTCCAATCACCCATAACAAACCATAATGTCATATTCGAAAATAATGGAAAATGGGCATTAGTTGGGTAATCGGGTTACCTGGGCCTTCACGGCCGTGTGCGGCGGTCCAGGTGCTCCCAGCCACCGTCCTTAGCTTCCTCAGCCTCTCCCTCACTCTCTGGTCTCATTCAAGATCAGATGGAAAGGATTGGATGGGTTTGGGTTCAAACTGAGATCGGGGAAATGTTTGAAATGGAAAGAAATGATCGATGTAGGAGGATGGATGGATGTGCATGAAGGGAAAATGATGTCCAGTGGATGGGTGACACTTGTCACTCATCCATTGGGCCTTAAGATAAAAATCTGGGCCCCACTAAGTCCAAAAGTGCAACCGTCTCGTAATTCGTGCAATAGTACGTTCGAATTTCCGTGAACCGTAACTTCGTTGTCAAACGTCCGAATTCGACGTGCCACCTGTCTACGAATTCGTTTCGTCCTTATCTACATAACGGTCTTTGGCCCTCGGCCATTGGACCTCCCGATCAAAAAGTTAACATTTGACCCCCTTTTATCCAAAATTACCAAAATGCCCCTAAACTTCCGAACGTCATAACTTCCTCCTCGAATGTCGGAATTGAACGTGCCACCTGTCTATGAACTCGTGACGTCACGAACTATGTCACGGTCATCGGACAAAGTCCATTTGACCGTCCGAATGAAGAGTCAACGTTTTGCCACCATCAGGGGCAAAACGGTCATTTCGCATCGTTCGTCCGATTTAGCCTAACTAATCACCGATTAACCTCACTAATTGTGATTAGTCACTAATCTAATCTAGGAATTTGGGACGGGTCGTTACACAGATTGTCAGAGCTGTCAGACCTATCAGATGTCAGACTGACGTCAACGGTGACCAGCGTTGACCGCCGTGGACCGAACTTTGACCGGCGCGTGGACACATATTTCGTGGCCAAATCGATATTATTTAAAAGATTTTGACGATCTGAATCCAATGGTGGTAGTTTTAGATCGATCAGAGATCGTTTGATAGGTCATTTGGAGGTTTTTAGTCTCGAGAAGCGTGTTCGGGACACGTTTACGGTATCAGGCTTTGTGAAGGTTTGTTGCATTGACTTGTATAGAACATTAGTAACCCTCGGGTTTGTTGTATGGACTTGTGAGTGGACTTTTGTTTTAGAAATGTGATGCATGCATAAATATTTTAAATGTTTTATTATATGATTTGAATTGAAATGATTTGATATCATTACTTAATGATTTTATGGATTTAATTATCGGTTAATGAACGATTTTACGAATTTGCGTGAAAATAGTGTTTTGAGCTTGAGACTCATGTGAATAATGATTTTGACTTGAATTTGGAGTCAAACGTGAATTTGAGAGAATACTGAGATTTGATATGATTTGAATACCAATTTGGTATGATTGATTTGGATAAATCGAGATTTATGAAATGAGTTATGGACATTGTTTTTTGATGATTTTGTGGAAACAACTTGTGGAAGCTATGTTTCGGGCATAGGCACTGTTGAAATATTTAGACATGATTTAAAACGGCTTGGAGAAGCTATGTTTGGAGCATACACCCATTAAATGATACATATAATTTTTGATAACGCTGCGGTGGTGAGCTTTGAGCTAGAGAGTTTCCTAGTTTTTTCGTAAATTATAAATTCCATGTATTCATCCATGGTTCATGCGTACTATCATACAAATTGTGCATTAGAGTAGGGAAAAGGAAAAAGGAAAAGACAGGAGTACTAGGCTGAATCTTCTCTCTCATTTTTGGAAGCTAGGGAGCGTTGTTATATATAAATATTCATGGAGGTTAGGTTTACAAACTTAATCGCTGTACGCCCGTGACTCCTGACATGTCGGGCCATGCGTTGGGGTCCATTTATTTCAAACTTGAATCTTCTCTTCATTTTTGCCCACAAAATTCAATCCAAACGTACGTGTTCACATTGTCGACTGTTGCTTCCTTACTTCTTGTTAATTCGTAGTCGAAATTGGCACAATCGCCGTTTTCCCTTTGTTTTTATGCTACCATATTTCATTTTAATTTTAATTTTAATTTTAATTTGAGAACCTCATGGTTATTTATAAAATTTAAATTTAAAATTTCTCACGTATATAGGAATTCATAATTATATATGCAAATTCCATACGGCTGTTGCATGAGAATTCAGGAAAATTCATTAATTATACGCAAAAATTTCAAATAGGAAAAGAGGAAAAGAAACCATGATCTCAAATCGCAAATTTTAAATCTTAAATTTCAATCAATAAATTGAACACAAATTTGGGGTGATATCAATCCCTACTTCTCTCTCCTCTATGATAAATCTTAAATTTAATCACTATACTCGGTAGGAAGATATCAATTCTTATTTTCTCCGTCCTCTTTGATAAATTTAGTGATATTAAAATATCAAAATTTTAAAATAGAGGGGGAAATAGAGTATTTGTTGGAGTCTATTTTATAGAGGTGGGCACAGTGTGATTCGATACGAATATTGACAATATCCAAATTTAAACCATTAAAATCTTAACGGCTTGATACAGTTTGGATTTTTTAAAATTAGAAATAAAACCGTTACTAACGGTTTTGTTTGAATTGAAACGGTTTGAAACCGTTTAGGAATGATAAAAAATCAAGGATATAAGAAAAGGATACAAAAAATAAAATAAAATAACCAATATTCAAAATTTTATATATTAAGCTTACTAAGAATTGTATTGCAAACATTATCAGTATATTAAGATTTATCAAACAAATATTACTATTTAATAATATTTTATTATATGGGTATACAATGTAATTATATGGATATATCTAGATATCATTTTATTTTTATTATTTTTACTTTATATTAATAATAGATTTAAAAATTAATAAAAAATATATTCTTTAACGATTCGGCTTGTATTTAACGGATTTCCAAAATAAAAATCCAAATCCAAATTCAAACCGTTACTAACAGAGCGGTTTGGATTGTTAAACCGTTTGACTTTTATCCAGTCAAACCAAAACCGTTGGATAAAAAAGGGCTTGAAACGGATCGATTAACGGTTTTAACGGGTTTATGTCTACTCCTACTATTTTCTATAAAAATTCTTAAATTAAGTAACTAGTGTATTTTAAGGATTCTCTCGGAGATAGTATTAAATAGGATTTCATTTTCCTTTCTTGTTTATTGTACCAACATTTTTCCAATATATATTTTCTCAAGGTTGGATAAAGACCGGTTCAACATAATTTTATGAGTCAGTTATAATTTAATAATATTGAATTCAATACACATAAAATATATTATAAAATTAAAAAGAAAAAAAATACTATTAACCATATATTGTGGGAGGTAGCTTAGCGGTCCATCATGCGCAGTGCGTTAAAAGTTAAAATGTCACAATCAGACAATATTTAGATGACAATAATTAATTGGATTTTTAACACTCGTGAAGGAAACAAGTCTACTTACTCTTTTTCTTTGTTTCTATTTATTTTATTCTTTTTTGAGTTTTGTTCGATTTCAATTCACACCTATGTCTATATATATACTTGCTCTCCCTCCTTTGTCACCCCTTAGTAGCCAAGCCATATACATATGATACACTTGTAGCTAGCTTGTTCCCAGAAATATATGGTACTTAATTAGAATGTCCTCATTTTAAAACAACAAAAGGAGTTGGATCGATAGCATCATCAAGTACGTCCCCCCCTCTCCGCAGTTTAGATTAGATTACGCATCAGCAACATGGGGAATTGTATGGAGACATGCACACAGAGGGAGCAAGAGGAGGAAGATCAAACACAGCAGCAACCACAAGATGAGAGAGAGAACGAAATTAGGTTTGTGAAAGAAAGCAAATCGAATTCAAATTCGAGTTCGAATTCGAATTCGAATTGGAATCCGAGTCCGGGGAACATAAGGGTGAAGATTGTGTTGAGCAAAGAAGAGCTAGAGTGGCTGATGGTTGCCCTGAAAGATAGATCAGGAGGGAAGAGCTTAGAAGATGTTTTGGAGGAGATCCAAAAAGGAAGAGCCAAAGTTGATGATGAGGCTTGGAAGCCTTCTTTAGAGAGTATCATGGAATGCCCTGAAGTTATTGATGAGATGGAAAGATCATGATCGATCATAAGTCCCAAAATCATAACTACTTTTTTCTGTTCTTTTCTTTTCCTTTTTCTGCCTAGCTATTTTCAATTTTTTATTTTTATTCTAGGGTTTTCAACTTTTCATGTGTGGGTGATGACCCAATTTTGTAATTAAAATGTGCTTGAATATATAAAATATATGTTGAGCTAGCTAGCAACCCATGAAGTGGTTTCAGATATCAAATTAAAAATTTTAATTCTTCCTTTATAGCTACTGATTATTTTCTTCCATCATATGCCATCAAATAATTTGCATGTGTAGTAGTTGACAACTTGACATGGTTCACGATACATCCGTACAAACTGGAGTTGAAAATTCGCGGTTCTACATTTTCTGCATTCTTTATAGTCCAACTAATTAGTTGGGCAAGTCCAAGGCTACTCCTCTTCTCTGAAAATTATTGGTTTTTGAACCTACCAATTTGGATTTAATAATAAATACACTCTTCATGTATTTTTGCATGTGTATTTTTTATGTACAATAATTTCATAAAATGTATGAATTTTATTTTTGTGAATCATCCTTGAATTTTCTACTTTTCAATTTACCACTTCAAAATCCCTAAATTATCATTTTATTTTATTTTATTTTATAAAATGATATTATAAGTTGAGGATTACAATATAGACATTAAGTGTCATTTGCGAAAGTCAAATTCGAAACTTCTCATGTAACATATAGAAAGAAATATCATTAGATCATATCACTAACTGATAATTATCAGAATACGAAAGTACCAATGTATATCTCAAATATATATTAAATCTAAATACAAATGATTAAATGAGAATATATATATATATATATATATATGGGTTGAAATAAGTCGATTAATTATGAAATGGAACTTAATACATGGGGCCACAATAATGTTGAAGGGATGAGCACCAAAGACCAAAGTGCATCTGGGAGGTTTGAATTATTGATGGGAAAGCTACCCCGCCTACCTCATTTATAGGCATTTCTATCCATCCGCGCGTCTCGTGACTCTAATGATTGGGGAGTTAGCTTTGCTCGCCGGTTGTGCTGCGCGAGCCTCCAAATGCCTCCAAACAATCGAGGCTTTTCATGGAACTTGTGCCCTTCATGCCACAAACTCCGCCTCGGCTTGAATGCTGTGTACTATTGAATAGTATGGGTATTCAAACCATTCATCCTCTGTTTTTGGCTCATCTTACTTCTTCATAATCATTGGATACCTATATCATTCAACGCTTCCCTACTGAAACCTTGTCGCACAAACTCATATATAGCTCCAGGTTCCAGCCATTTAATTTCATTCATTATTTGCTCATGACTTTCTGGCACTTCACACAAACAACAAGGGATCAATGTAAATGCAGGGCACATCCGACTTTCGCATTACCAACATCATTATGTAACAGAATGAAAAAAAAAATGCTATAATTTATTTTCATATAAAATTATTATACCACATGAGATAATAATAATAAATAAGAAGTCCACAATTGGTGCGTGCGAAGCTAGGCTACAATGTTTAGTGACAAGTGAGCGAAATTGTCGAAGCTCCAAGGGCTTATATATTATTTCTTCAAGGTCCATACACTGAACTAAAATCATAGTCTTGAGGCCAGATGTCTCTTGTTGTCGGCTTCCGCATATCCAACGTTTCAAACCATTAGGTGAATTTGGGTCCAACTAAATAAACGAATCACAAAATATTGCTCTATTCAAGAACTTTGGAACTATATCAAAAATGAGGTCAATCACTAAATCACAATAACTTCGGGGGCCATTGTGTGTTCCATTTTGTCTAGGAGTATAATTTGAGTGGGGCCCATCCGAATTTATGCTTACCAATTCCGCTTTTAATTTGACTTTGTAAATTTAAATTGAAAATACTTGAATAAGGGTTTATTTTTTGTGTTGTGTTATTCTTTCCTCAAAGAGGTAAATATATACATGTATATTGTATTCGAAATGAACTAATTACATTCTTAACTAGGAAAGAAATTAATTACATTCATGATCAACTGGGGAATCCCAATTACCATTGGATTCAAGCCAACAGTCCCCTTTAATGTGGTGCATAAATATCGCTAATGTCCAGCTTGACAAGTAAATCATTAAAGGCCTGATTAGATACTGCCTTTGTTAAAACATCCACTAATTGCAAAGTAGTATTGACATATGGAACCTCAATAATTTTCTCTTCAAACTTCTCATAAATGAAGTTTCGATCAATCTCCACATGCTTGATTCTATCGTGTTGCATTGAGTTTTTAGAAATCTTTATGGCTGACCGATGGTCACAGAACATGCTTATTGGCCTTTCTGAAGGAAAGTCCAACTCGCTTTAAGCAGTCTCAACCAAAGTAACTCAGATATACCTTTCATCATTGCCTGGTACTCAACTTCTGCATTAGACCGCGACACAACTTTCTACTTGTTAATTATTTTTCCAAGTTACCAGATTACCTCCTAAGAATGTGAAGTAACCAGAAGTTAGGGCTAGGCACGGTTCAGTATGGTACAAAATTGATCGATACCAAAACCGTTACCATTTAATTTTAATCGGTACGGTACGGTTCGGTATTCCACATTTTGAGAGTGAAACCAGATTGTACCGTACCAATTATATTCAGTACGGTTTCAGTATAGTTTCGATTTTGAGCAAAAATTTTGTAGAAATATGAAATATTATTTTCAATCCTCTTCTCGACCAAAATGTCTTTCACACACACACACACACACACACACACACACACACACACACACACACACACACACACACACACACACACACAACACAACACACACACACACACACACACACACACACACACACACACACACACACACACACACACACACACACACACACACACACACACACACACACACACACACACACACACACAACACACACACACACCACACACACACACATACATACACACACACACACACATATATAATTCAATTCAAAAACAATATTATCAAGTCATCAACACATTATATGGTATAGTTGTACCCCCAAGAATATTATATTCTCCCACATACAATACTTGATATTTTTCTTATTGAGCAAACACGAAATCAGAAATTATAAACAAAGAAATTATACACTATTTTATTCATGAGAATGTAACAATCAGAGAACAAAGAAACTTTTCTCTTCAAATTTGCAGCCTAAACTCTAATTTGATCATTCAATAGGAAAATAAAGAAAGCTACTCACCAATCCAACAATGCTGGGACATGATTTGCATCGAATCCAGATGATAGTCGGATTAGATACGAGATAGACGTGGTACGATAGTCAGATTGGATCCGAGATGGACACGGTATGGTAATCGGATTGGATCCGACATGGACTTTTCATGGAGATATTAGGACCGGGTAGGCATTAAAGGGTTCAGTTGTTGTGCGAGCTTGGAGGTCAGGGCCATGGTTGGCAAACGGAACCCTAGTAAAACATATTTATGATTATCTTAGCTAAGAACAAGTATTTGATGTGGTCCAGATACACTCAGGAGGAGTGAGATGCCAATTTGAGACTCAAGATCACAACATTGGTCGCTAAGTGGGATGAGGTATTGTACGGAGGACTCTGGTGTGAGTCGGATTGGATAAGAAACTTGAACGGAAACAATGGATCCATGAGTTACTGGCTGTTTACGACGACGCGTTGTGAGGGTGATTGACGTTGAGAAACCGTCTAGTGAGGCAAAGGGACTTGGCACTTCTCGGTAGGGAGCAGGATTGTTAGATTGGATTCTAAGTACACCCACGTAGGTGGCAGGTGAGGTCAACGAGTGTCGATGCCTCGAACGAGGCTTGGGAATTGAGTTTGGAGTTTCAGTGGTAGTGTGACCACTCTCTTATTAGGTATAGTCACCGAAGATGAGCAGAGTTTCAACATTGGATATTGGATTGCAGTAGACGTCAGTTGACACGTGGATGGATGTTGGACGTGTACTGTACAACGTGGGAGCCTCGGGTTGGAGGCAGAATTGATTTTTCGCAGATTTGGATTCGGGTCAAAGTGAATTTCGGGAACAAAATTCTTTAAGGAAGGTAGAATTGTAACATCCGACCCCAAAATTACGAAATTATCGAGAGATTTGCAAGACTAATAGAGATTAGTCGAGGTGAAATGTCGATTTTATCCTTAAATGGGGGAAAATGTTGACTTTTACCGAGGAAGGTTATTTACACGTTGACCAAGGGTCCATTGTGTAGATCGAGGGATTATGAGTACGTACACAGGTGGCACGTTGAATTTGGACATTGTACGACCATGATACGGGTCAATGACGATTTAATCGGAATTATCAATGCGCATTTTACGAGAAAAAGGAATTGCCATTTGTTTGTTTGTGGGACCTAAAATATATGTTGGGGGAGACATAGGATGTAACGACCCGTCCTGAAGAGTAGGGATTAGCAAAGTAATTAGTACATGGATTAGTGAGTCTAATTGGTGTTTAGTTGGTTACTTTTGGCCCGTTAGTGTAGAATGACGATTTTGCCCCTAGAATGGGCAAAAAGTTGACTTTTAGTTCGGGGGCGGTCAATTGGGGCATTGACCGATTGACCGTGACGTAGTTCAGGACGTCACAAGTCCGTAGACAGGTGGCACGCCCGATTCCGACATCTGAGAGGAAGTTATGATGTTCGGAAGGTCTGAGGGCACTTTCGTAATTTGGTTATAATAGGGGAAAAAGTTGACTTTTCGTAGACAGGGTTTTTGGACGTAGACCGAGGACCGTTAGGCAGATCTCGTCGTCCTGAGTTCAACGACAGGCGACATGCCTTCATTGGACATTGGACGAGCGAGATACGGGTTTAGAACGACGAAGGGCAAAAATGGTAATTTTGATTCGTAGGGGCATTTTGGTCTTTTTGGAGCATTGGGATTTGTGCAAATAGGAGGAGGACAAGTGTACAGGCGCAAGTGGATATTTTGGAATTGGGGCCATGGGATGGAGGACACGTGGGGTGTGTGTAGTGGGTTCTAGGCGTGTGCACGGTTCAAGTATTTGGGCTATGTGTGTGGGCCGGTGCAATCAAAGAAAACAGAGAGTGTGATTGAGGGAGGAATCGATCAAATTACAGTGAGTGTGTGAGTTCTTGGGTGTGAGAGTGTGTTCAGAGAAGATTGAGAGTGCAAGGACTGAGCTGAGAGGATTGAGAGTTGAGTGGTTGTGGTGTGTGAGGAGGGTGAATTCTCAGGAAAAAAAGAGGTGTCGAGGGCGTTTGGTGGTGGTGTTTCTGTGTTCTGATCCAATCAAAGTCCGAGGGGGAGCTGAGACTGTTCTGTGAACTCCATGGGAACGCGGTGGCGAGCACGGTGGCGGAAGGCCCCTACGTAATGGTTTTTCTTCCTCTGTTGTGCTCTGTTTTCTATTTTGTTTCAGACGTTTAGTCGTGAAGTTAGGGGCTGAGTCGAGGTGTGTCTGGTAGGGTTTTAATTGACTCCTTAGGTCCTTAGGACCCTGTAGATGTCGAAGCCGTGATGGGGGGGGGGGGGTGACACGGGTGGTCGGATTGAAGAACAGGGGTTTTGTTGGTCACAGGTTCGAGCTAGGGATGACGGGTTAGAGGCCGTGTTGTCGTGTTTGGTTAAGGGGAATAGATTTCTTAGGACAGGACAAAGCTTCTGGGCTTGGAAGGAAGGAAAATGGTGGACGGACGGCAGAGAACTGGTCACGCCGGTTAGACCGGTTGACCATCGAAGAAGAAGATGAACAGTACTCTGTGTGCAGGCGCGCGTGAGGTCTACGCGCAGCCACTTTGGGCGACACGTGGGGGGTACGTGGGCGTTTTTCTGGGGAAACTTCCAACTATGGTTTTTGTCAGGACCCACCTCGGTTTCACCCCGAAAACCGAGGTAAATCCTGCTCCCGTCTGACACCTTGACACAAATACAGTCAGACGCAGGAGAAAATATACAATACATCCCGAAGTTTAAAAAGTTTACAGAGCATAGTCCCAGTACAAAAGAAAGAAAACTATTAAACTACATAGACGCACACGGAAATATTTAAAACACTCCGGGATCCCTCTCGCGACTTCTATGCCTCAGACGCTGCCTCGACGCCGAAACCCCGCTCTAGCTCCACGACCTGGAGGGCAATTTAAAACAGAAGGTGTGAGTGGACCATAAATAACAGAAAAATTTCCAAAACCATTATATAAGAAAACTGGGTTTAGCCCTCCGTTTTGAAATCACATGCATAACCCAGTTATCAAAATGGTTATAAATCAATCATCATAAAATATCATAAGAAACAGAAACACTATAAAACAGTTATAAAAATCATAGCAGAAACATCATAAAACCGTATCATAAATCGTGAATATTAACTCATCATTTTCCGATCAAACCTGCTGGACCTATCCGAGTCTTTAAACTCAATCCAGGCCTCAATAATATCCGAGTCTTTAAACTCCTGAGTCTTTAAACTCAACAGGCCTACGGGGGAAATATCAATATATCCGAGTCTTTAAACTCCCGAGTCTTTAAACTCAATCCGGGCCCGTCCCCCGTCAATCAATATCCGGGTCTTTAAACCCAATAACCAGATCCAGCAAATCCAATCAAAACCATGTGAAAACCTTTTCCAAATCCACATCCAAACCCGAATCCAAAATCACCGGTCTGATGCCCTTCCGACATTCAGAACCGTCATTCCGAACCCAAATCCGGAAATCCACTTTTCAACTTTAAAACCAAATTCCGCTTTCCGAAATCCTATTCTAAAACCGAAAACCTTCATCATCGAAATCATGTTCCAAAATCCATTTATAATCATTGACAACCATTTAACGTTTGAAATCCCAAAACCATAGCTTATATTCAGAAATCACACTTTCTCGTAAAACGTGCCAAATAGTTATTTCTCGAAAACCGTGCAATTATATAAAACCACATCATAAATCCAACATTCATGAAATCACATATATAAAATAATTATAGAAAAGCAGTTATGCACGTTCGAGTTTAAGGAAAGGGTCCACTCACAGTACCGAGCCCTCAATCGTGTCCCGAACGTCTCGTACGTTCCTCAGCTTCCTCAGGAACTCCCGATCCTATCAACAACCACCAAAGTACGTTACTAACACGTCCACTAAGGTCCACCTAAATTCCCTCAAAAATCTCCGGGTTCTAAACGTAACGAATCGGAACCCTAAACCTTCACCCTCGCGGAACTATCCTCAAACAACGTCCGATTAACCCGAAACCAACGCTAAAAGATTCGTCACAACACCTAGACCAAAAACCCAGTTGACACTTTCCCCAAAGACCGCCGCACGCGCCCCCACGCGCCGCCCAAAGTGGCTGCGCGTGGCCCTCACGCGCCTGCTACTGTGTCACCGTCT
This sequence comes from Prinsepia uniflora, assembly GCA_032719365.1. NCBI lineage: Eukaryota > Viridiplantae > Streptophyta > Magnoliopsida > Rosales > Rosaceae > Prinsepia > Prinsepia uniflora. The sequence goes on from CM064865.1 coordinate 55,854,992, forward strand.
ACCTCAAGCAGACCCGGTTCAGCACAGTGTCTGCAACTTGAACCGGCGTCAGCGGTTCACCGCCTTCCGTCCATTAAATCGACTCCTTTCTTCACCAACAGCATCGTCCAGACCTAGGCTACCCATTCCCGTAATCCAATCACCTCGACACGGCCTAATACTCATCGACTCGAACTCGAAACAAAACCCGAACACTGCCCTGTTTCCTTCTCCGGCCACCAGGTTACCCCCCATCACGGTGGCTAGCTTAAACCCTTCCTAGGGCCATCCTAAACCTCACCCAACTCACCAAAACCGTCGACTCTACCCCAAACTTCACGATTTTCGATCTGAACATCGACGGCAAAATAGAGCACACAAGGTACTCTCCGTCGTCTAGCCTCCACCGTCCACTCCTCCGTCACGACAACACAACCAGAAGACTCCTAGGACTCCACTGAACTCCCTAGACCTCACAGAACTCCTCGATTCTATCCCTAAAGCCACGACTTCCACTTTGAACTTCCACGGCTAAACAGAGCAAATAGAAGAGGATGAGAAATTACCTGTCCTCTGATCGCAGTCGTGAGCTCAGCCACGAGGTAGTATCTCCTCCCGTCCACCTCCAGCCTCTGGACACTTCCACGAGTCCAATTTCACCGTACACGGCCACTCCACCACCACGATCTCTCTGGTCTCCCTGTTTTTCCTCCCTGGTTTTTACCCGTGGCTCTCAACTCACGTACAACACTCACCACTCCTCCAACCTCCCTCACTGCCTTCCTCTCAAGTCCTGATCACTCTCACACACTCATAAACTCACACCCTCACCAACTGGATCGATTTCTCCCCAAATTCCCAGTCTCTGTTTCTCTCTGGGTCGAAGAACAACCACGAACACATGGGCACCCCAAATAATTGGGACCGTGTTCCCTAGAACCCTCTAGTCAAGCCCCACGTGTCACCAATCCTACCCTTCCTCTCACACAAATGGCTCAATCCCAGCCATCCACTTCCTTCTCTGTGCACAATTCCCCAGACAACCAAAAGACCAAAATACCCTTCCTTTTATCCCAAATTTATGATTATGCCACTAACTTCCTTGACCCGTAACTCACACATCGTAAGCCCGATGAATACGTGCCGCCTGTCAGCGAACTCAGGACGACAAGAGCTACATAACCATCCTAGGTCAACACAACAAAACCCGTTCAAACGAAAAGTCAACTTTTCCCCCTTAAGTTAACCAAATTATAATTATGCCCGCAACCTTCCGAACATCATAACTTCCTCCTCGGATGTCGGAATCGGGCGTGCTACCTGCCTACGGGTTCTTGACGTCCCGAACTACGTCCTGGTCACCAGTCAAAACCGAATTGACCGCCCGAACTAAAAGTCCACTTTTTGCTCGGATTAGGGGGAAAATCGTCATTCTACACTAACGACCCCAACGATACCAACGATACCAACTAACCACCGATTAAGCTTACTAATCCCATCTTAATCACTATCTTAACCCTAGTTTCTGGGACGGGTCGTTACAACCTACCTACCTAAAAAGAATTTCGTTCTCGAAATTCCACAGTCAGTTCCCGACACCTAGGGTCTCCTACCCGGTGCTTCACCACTAAGTTAATAACGTCTCCTAAGTTTCCTGTCTATCACCTCCACCTTGGGTATTTCACACCATCCCCAACTACAAGGTACACTTCATGGTGTTCGCAAGGGAAACTCTATGAACAGAAAACAAAGGGATTTTAAAATACCTCATATGGAGTACCCGATAGAATTCATAGAGTACATCCTCACGTACAACCACCCCACTGTCCAGCAACAGGAATCCTACCTACTGGCTCATTCCTTCGGCTGTTACTTCGGCCACTTGTCGGATAAACCTACAAAGTACTTAAGGCACACTCTAGATTGTGGGTTCTCTTCCTTCAATAACCTCATATCGGTCAGTTATAGTCACTCCTTTCCCGTTTCTTCCGTCCTCCTTCAACGGAACTCACCGTAACACGCCAGGTCACCTAGGGAAAATCCTAGACTCTCCCCTGGGATCCAGCAACAAAGTAGGTACAACACAACCAAGAGTAATACAAGTACCTGTCCCCGCATCTGGTGCCGATTGAACTTCCTGCTAAATCATCGAAAACACTCGGGCCTGAGATCCCGACGCTCTACCACGTCCCCTCGAACTACTAGTGGCACCACCACCTCCTATAGTGCCCGCTGTCCCTGACGCTGTACTCTGTCCAGGCTCCGCCACTCCTCGGCCTACACCACCTTCCTGTGGCAACAGTGGACACTCACGTCAGAAATGACCTCACTCTCCGCAGTAAAAACAAGCATCCCGACCAGAAGGATCTGGTCGCCCTGTCGACGCAACAGACGTCGCACTAGCTTGCAGAGTCGGCTCGTGCTCGGTAACCACGAAATCCTGAACTCTGGAAACTACCAGGTCTACCGAAACAATCATCGCCCGACGACGAAGCTCCACCGAAGTTACCTCTCTTCAGTGTCCTCTGACTCGAAGCTCCAGAAAAAGATGACTCCCGGTGTTGTACTGGAAAACTAGCCTCAACCCTTACCGCTGCGTCCGACAACTCTCAGAGGGTAGCAAACGATCCAGCAGTCACGATGGCAAGAATCTCACCTCGCAGGCCCAACTCAAACCTACAGCACTTCTCGTCTTCAATAGCCACGAACACAGGAGCGAACCGAGACAACATCTGGAACTTCCGTTCGTACTCAGCCACACTCAGATTCCCTTGCTGAAGCTGCAGAAACTCAGCCTCCTTGGCATCTCGGAAAGAAAGAGGGTAATACTGATCTAGGAATCTCTCCCGAAACGTCTCCCGGGTCACAGTATGGGCATCCCAGCTAGACAACTCGAGGGTATACCACCACTCGTACGCTGCACCAACCAGTAAAAACGTAGCCAACAACACTCGCTCCTCCGGTGGACAATGCATTACTGCAAAGATCCGCTCGAGTCTCGTGATCCACCTCTGGGCTTCCTCAGGATCAGCCCCGCCACTAAAAGTAGTAGCCCCGAGCCGCTGGGCTCGTTCAATCGTAGTACTCTCTGTTCTTCTCGCCGCTTCTTCTTCAGGTCGTGGAGAGGGTCCACGTCTCGGAGGCATCGTCAACCGCTCGCTTGAAGAGGCATAGAAGTAGTCAAACAATCGAAACACAACCTGACAACTGACAAACCCCAACAAACTCGACAAACTATGCTCTGATACCAATTGTCAGGACCCACCCCGGTTTCACCCCGAAAACCGAGGTAAATCCTTCTCCCGTCTGACACCCTGACACAAATACAGTCAGACGCAGGAGAAAATATACAATACATCCCGAAGTTTAAAAGTTTACAGAGCATAGTCCCAGTACAAAGGAAATAAAACTATTAAACTACATACATGCACACGGAAAGATTTAAAACACTCCGGGATCCCTCTCGCTACTTCTATGCCTCAGACGCTGCCTCGACGCCGAAACCCCGCTCTAGCTCCACGACCTGGAGGGCAATTTAAAACAGAAGGCGTGAGTGGACCATAAATAACAGAAAAATTTCCAAAACCATTTTATAAGAAAACCGGGTTTAGCCCTCCGTTTTGAAATCACATGCATAACCCAGTTATCAAAACAGTTATAAATCAATCATCATAAAATATCATAAGAAACAGAAACACTATAAAACAGTTATAAAAATCATAGCAGAAACATCATAAAACCGTATCATAAATCGTGAATATTAACTCATCATTTTCCGATCAAACCTGCTGGACCTATCCGAGTCTTTAAACTCCCGAGTCTTTAAACTCAATCCAGGCCTCAATAATATCCGAGTCTTTAAACTCCCGAGTCTTTAAACTCAACAGGCCTACGGGGGAAATATCAATATATCCGAGTCTTTAAACTCAATCCGGGCCCGTCCCCCGTCAATCAATATCCGGGTCTTTAAACCCAATAACCAGATCCATCAAATCCAATCAAAACCATGTGAAAACCTTTTCCAAATCCACATCCAAACCCGAATTCGAAATCACCGGTCTGATGCCCTTCCGACATCCATAACCTTCATTCCGAACCCAAATCCGGAAATCCACTTTTCAACTTTAAAACCAAATTCCGCTTTCCGAAATCCGATTCTAAAACCGAAAACCTTCATCATCGAAATCATGTTCCAAAATCCATTTATAATCATTGAAAACCATTTAACGTTTGAAATCCCAAAACCATAGCTTATATTCAGAAATCACACTTTCTCGTAAAACGTGCCTAATAGTTATTTCTCGAAAACCGTGCAATTATATAAAACCACATCATAAATCCAACATTCATGAAATCACATATATAAAATAATTATAGAAAAGCAGTTATGTACGTTCGAGTTTAAGGAAAGGGTCCACTCACAGTACCGAGCCCTCAATGTTGTCCCAAACGTCTCGTACGTTCTTCAGCTTCCTCAGGAACTCCCGATCCTGTCAAAAACCACCAAAGTACGTTACTAACACATCTACTAAGGTCCACCTAAATTCCCTCAAAAATCTCCGGGTCCTAAACGTAACGAATCGGAACCCTAAACCTTCACCCTCGCGGAACTATCCTCAAACAACGTTCGATTAACCCGAAACCAATGCTAAAAGACTCGTCACAACACCTAGACCAATAACCTAGTTGACACTTTCCCCAAAGACTGCCGCACGCGCCCCCACGCGCCGTACAAAATGGCTGCGCGTGGCCCTCACGCGCTTGCTACAGTGTCACCGTCTACCTCAAGCAGACCCGGTTCAGCACAGTGTCTGCAACTTGAACCAGCGTCAGCGGTTCACCGCCTTTCGTCCACCAAATCGACTCCTTTCTTCACCAACAGCATCCTCCAGACCTAGGCTACCCATTCCCGTAATCCAATCACCTCGACACAGCCTAATACTCATCGACTCGAACTCGAAACAAAACCCGAACACTGCCCTGTTTCCTTCTCCGGCCACCCAGGTCACCCCGCATCACGGTGGCTAGCTTAAACCCTTCCTAGGGCCATCCTAAACCTCACCCAACTCACCAAAACCGTCGACTCTACCCAAAACTTCACGACTTTTGATCTGAACATCGACGGCAAAACAGAGCACACAAGGTACTCTCCGTCGTCTAGCCTCCACCGTGCACTCCTCCGTCACGGAAGCACAACCAAAAGACTCCTAGGACTCCACTGAACTCTCTAGACCTCACAGAACTCCTCGATTCTATCCCTAAAGCCACGACTTCCACTTTGAACTTCCACGGCTAAACAGAGCAAATAGAAGAGGATGAGAAATTACCTGTCCTCCAATCGCAGTCGTGAACTTAGCCGCGAGGTAGTAGCTCCTCCCGTCCACCTCCAGCCTCTGGACACTTCCACGAGTCCAATTTCATCGTACACGGCCACTCCACCACCACGATCTCTCTGGTCTCCTTATTTTTCCTCCCTGGTTTTTACCCGTGGCTCTCAACTCACGCACAACACTCACCACTCCTCCAACCTCCCTCACTGCCTTCCTCTCAAGTCCTGATCACTCTCACACACTCACAAACTCACACCCTCACCAACTGGATCGATTTCTCCCCAAATTCCCATTCTCTGTTTCTTTCTTGGTCGAAGAACAACCACGAACACACGGGCACCCCAAATAATTGGGACCGTGTTCCCTAGAACCCTCTAGTCAAGGTTTTTGATACATGATTTGATGATCAAGGTTTTCCGATTTTTGAATCGGATTTCGGAAAGCGGAATTTGGTTTAAAAGTTGAAAAGTGGAATTCCGGATTTGGGTTCGGAATGACGGTTCTGGATGCCGGAAGGGCATCAGATTAGTGATTTCGGATTCGGGTTTGGTTACGGATTTAGAATTGGTTTTCAAATGGTTTTGGATGGGATTTGATGGATCTGGTTATTGGGTTTAAAGAACCGGATATTATGATTGACGGGGGACGGATCCGGATTGGGTTTAAAGACCCAGATTGAGTTTAAAGACTTGGGAGTTTAAAGACTCGGATATATTGATATTTCCCCTGTAGGCCTGTTGAGTTTAAAGACTCGGGAGTTTAAAGACTCGGATTATATTGAGGCCTGGATTGAGTTTAAAGACTCGGGAGTTTAAAGACTCGGATAGGTCCAGCAGGTTTGATCGGATAATGATGACTTGGATTTATGTTTTATCGTACTGTTTTCATGATGCCTATTTTGTGAATTATAAACGTTTTTATGATGATTACTACGTGGTCTATAGCTGTGTTTAATTAATGGGTTATGCATGCATGTTTTCAAAACGGAGGGCTAAAATCTTGGTTTGTTTATGAAATGGTTTTCGAAACTTTCATTCTTTCTGGTCCACTAACACTTTCTATTTTTAACTGCCCTCTAGGTCGTGGAGCTAGCACGGGGGTTGACGTTGAGGCAGCAACGGAGGCATAGAGTACTCGAGAGTTTTCCCGGAGTGGTTTCATTTTACCGTTGTGCGTGTACTCTGTGTATCAATTTTGTTTTCCTTTGTTTGGTACTATGCTCTGTATAACGGTTGACTTTGGATGTTTTAAATTCTCCTGCGTTTGACAATGTAATGTGTGGTTTTCGTGAGGTCATTTCGGTCTTTCGTTTTGGGTTGTCAGACGGGAGCAGGATTTACCTCGGTTTTCGGGGTGGAATCGGGGTGGGTCCTGACATAGGATGAGTGACAAGTGTCACTCACCCTATGGCCACCATATTTATCATACAACTCTTACTCTCTCATTTCAAACACATACCCATACTACACCATCCCACCATTTCTCAATGTTTTCTTAATTGTGGTTCTGGTTTGAGGGACATAGAGAGAAGGGGAGAGGGTGTGAGTGATTTTGGGATTGAGAATGATGAAGGAAAGAGGACACATGCTGCTGGAAATAAGTAAAAACCAAGAACCCATATAGCTTGAATTTCGGGTCTTGGATTTTAGGGGTTGAAACTCTAGTTTCAAACCACCTTCATCTCTTTTGAGTTCATGCAAGCTGGTAGAGACCACAATGGACAAAAAAATGGACTACTAAACCGGCCCTGGGAAGAGTTAAAAGTTGACCGGTGAAGAATTGAGCTTGGCTAGGTATGGTTCGGTACATTTTTTATAGTTTTGATGCCATAGAATTGTTCCTGGGTGAAAGACGAGCAGATTAGAGAAAGAATGGCGTGATTTGGTGGTCAGATGAGGGAGAACGGACCGGGTCGAGGTCGCGGGGTCAAAATGACCCGTTAAAGTCAAATTAGTCGACCTGTCTGAAGGAAGACGATGATGATATGGCAAGCCACGCCATCATTCTTAGGCCACGTGGCCAGCTAGAGGATGACATGTGGCAGATTGCCAGGTTGAGTCAGCGTCGACATGGTAAATCTATGTTAACATTACCGTCCATGTAGACTAGTGAGGTGGTGCCACATGGTAGTGTGTTAAGTTGTCAGGCTAACGTGTCAGGGATGACATCAGTAGTGACTCCGCATGCTGTCGTCATGTACCACATGGCACGTGTCAAAAGGTGAGACGTGGCAACAATCAGGGGGTGACACGTGGCACCAATTAGAGGTGCCACGTGGCAGCTATCATGTCAGGCGTTAGAGTTGTCAGGTTGACATCAGCGATTGACGTCGGCAGTTAACCGTCGTTGACTAACGTTGATTTTTATTGACCGATCTTTGACCAGCGCTTGAGGGTGCGTAGGCACAAATTTCAGGGTCAATCAAATTTTGTTTGAAATTTTACGATGATCTGAATCCAATGGTGATGGTTTCAAGTCGATCGGAGATCGTTTGATAGGTCATTTGGAGGTTTTCTCCTCGAGAAGTGTGTTTGAGACGCGTTCTCGGTTCTAGGATTTTTGGGCATTTTACCTATGGACATATATAGGTTGATAGTGACCTTTGGGTATGAATTGGACAAGCCCGGAGGTCTCAGAGGCTACAGATTGGTTTACAGCTCGTGTTTCGAACGAGCGGCAGTACTGTGAGTGAACAGTTTTTTTTCATAACTCTGATGCATGCATATTTATATGTTTTTACTGGGTTTTTGATATGATTTTCTGTGATTAGGAATATGATTTCAATTGTTAGATAAATGTTGGATTTAAAATTTTTTATGATTGTGTTTCAAGATATTGAAATATGTTGGTTTCTGGAAAATCGTGTTTTGGCCCGGTACCCGTATGATAACTGTTTTTGGTTGTTGGCGTGTACTAAATTGTGTTTCGGTTTGGATTCTGTATGTTAGAGTAGTTAACATCAGGTGATTGGATCGCCATATCTGGAGTTGGACTATGTAGACACCCAGAGACGGGCTCAGACGTAAACGGGGTGGATCCCACACATACCGACGGGGTTGGACCCTGTAGATCTCGTACTCTCCTACCGGTAATGCACATGGGATGCTAGTTGGATTAGGAGCCAGTTGGACCAACATGATGAGGTTTGACATTGAGCTGGCTGGGCCAGCGAGATCAGGTTTGGTATGTACTTTAATTTACGGTTTGTGTAACGATTATGTGCAAAGGTTTTCAAAACGGCTTAGAGCCGATGATTTCATATGCATGTGGGCCTGAGAGCCTTTTATATTTATGCGGTTTTAGGTTGGAATCAAGGTTTATATAGAAACTGCGATTTTATTTGGAAGCAATGTTTTCTTGGTTATGCATGCATGTTTTCTTAAACGGAGTGTTAAAAGGAGTATTTCAGAAGATAGTTTTCCAAAATTTTATTTTCTGCTCACTCACACTTTGCTTTTGGTTTTGGTACCTTCCAAGTTGGTTGTGGACGCGGGTTGCAGGAAGGTTGAGGCATCACGGTAAGTGTGTACTCTGATCATTCTTGTTATTATGGGGCGTTATCCCTGGTTTGACACGTAGTTAAGATGTTTATTATGGTACCGGAGGTATTAAGGTCATTTTACAAGGTCGTATCAGACAAGAGCACAAGATTCCCTGCTAATCCAGGGAGATTATAGGGTAGGTCGTGTCACGCAGGCTCGTAGTCGCTGAAGTGCGAAGAGAAAGAGGAATGAAGATGATTCACATGCTTGGAGTCGCTGAAGTCCGAAAAGAATGAGGAACAAAGATGAGTCACTGAGGTGGAACGAAGATGTTGCAGCCAAGCCCTAGTTTTAAGTTTGGGTATTTTAGTTTTGATTAGCTATGGTCAGTCCTATACGTTTAGTATAGGATTGCCTAGTCAACCAATAAGAAATAAATTTAATTATTAAAAAAAAATCCTAATTCAGTACTGTAGCTGACAGGACCCGTCCCAAATTTCCTGGATTATCATGGGACGTGCCTGCTTCCGTCAGACAAGAGATAATTCCAACCTTAGCCCAACAGAGGCTTCCAAAGTGTACTAGGATCGAAGGAGGAGTGTGATGTCTAGATCTCTACTACAGTCCGCATCCGCGATAAACCTGAAGGGCATTAAAACCATTGAAAGCTGTGAGTGGACGAAAGAATAGTTTATAAAAACCCATTTCATAAAAATACATTTATGCCCTTCACTAAAAAGCATGCATGCATTCGAAAACCATTTAATGAAACCATTTCTCAAATCATAAAACGATAGTTAATAAAACCGTTTATCAATCATAGCCATTTCCTTTCTCAAATCATTAGGGCCTTAGCCCAAAACCAAATCCGTAGAGATTCCGCCCAAATCAAATCATGTGGGTCTCAGCCCAAATCCAATACAAGTGGGTCTTAGCCCAAAACCAAATATATGGGTCACAGCCCAAAACCAATCCTCGGCATCCCTGATCCTTGACATCCTAGATGTCACAACCAACACCATCACAGTTCCAACGTACGCGTGCTACCTGGGGTCTCAATCCCAAGTCTCCCCAGGGTTCTCCCATGCCAATGACCCTCCCTGGGGGGGGGGGGGGTTTTAACCTCTAGCAATCCTGCTCTTGAGTCACTATACGGACCGGTCGCTCCGTGCAATGACCCCTAGCAGGAAATGCCCCGTGACTATTCTAAGATACTACGAGATGTCTGGAGGACACAACCCACCACACCACGATACTACGGGACGTCTCGAGGGCAACCGTTCGTGAGGATTGTATATGGAAAATCGTTTTACAATTCATCTCAAAATTGTTCAAAGGGCTACGCCCGGGTTTTCCATAAAACCACCATAAATACAAATTCAATTGGGGTCCCCGACTCGAAATCACATTATAATCATAACTGGGCCTTTTGCCCGAATTTGTAAACCAACGGGGCCCCCTGCATGATCGTATAACTCAAATGGGCCTCCAACCCGATTTCTCATCAAATCAAATGGACTCCAAGTCCGATGGTTTCCAATCAAATGGGTCTCATGCCCGATTCCATATTTTCAAATCCAAAACCTTTCCATCAAATCACCACAGAAAACACAACACGTATATGCACGACATAAAACTGTAAATCTCGAAATGCGTGCAAATACGTAAATACTAATTACCACAAACATATGCACTCAAGGAATTCCAAAACATGTATTTAAAACACGTATAAAACATTTATGCATTCATCATAATTTAGAAAGAAAGGTCCACTCACAGACCGTCCTAACTGCCGTGTCGATATGCGCGCCATAAGCCTTTCCGGGCCAATCACCATCTCTGGGGTTCCCAAACCTATTCAAATCATATTAGAGAGTTACTAACTACCTTAATAACCTCTCATAAAAGCCCTCTAATTTTCTGGAATTTTAAACATATTTTAAACTCGATCCTAAACTTTTGGACATCCCCAACTATATCGAAATGATGTCTGATCGACTCGAAACTAGTCCCAAAATGTTTGTTACATCGAAATGATGTTTTCACATGTTGGACACTTCCCCAGATTCTCCCCCACGGGCTTCCACGTGCCGCCCAAAGGCCCTGCGCTTGGGTTTCACACGCCAGGGAACAGGGTCGTCTTCTTCCTCGTACGATTGGTCCATACCGGTTCACTGGTTCGGCCGGTCCAACTGAATCGGCGTGACCTGTCCAGGTCTATATCTCCCTCATTTTTCATCCTTTTTCACCTATTCCAATTCCTATAACTTCCTCTAATCATGTGCAACCTGTCTATATGATTAAAACTAAGAAACACTACTTAGAATCCATTAGTTCCAAGCACCCTTCACGACCCAGTTTTTCCTCCCACGGTCTGAGCCCATATAAGGGTCAAACCTACCTCCTAAGGGTTCCATTAATCTTGTACTATGCACAAAAAACATGTTTGGGGGTTTGATTTGAGCTTACCTGGCCGGGAACCGAATTCGGTGGCCAGCCACTGAAAGTCCTCACTGCCTCTATATGGCCTACTCAACCGCTCTCCGTCGCCCAAAACCATTCCATAATCATCCTACCAACCCCCTAAACACAACCTAATCAACAGATAACCTCCTTAACGTCCAAATCACAAAATCCAAAATTCGAATTAAACAAGGTTACAGGTTTACCTGTTTCCCATGGGTTGCTCCGCCACCTACGACGGTCTTGCCATCGACCCGCCACCATCATCTCCCTCATCAACCTCACTCTCTTAGCCTCACATAGATTCAAAGGGGAAGGGGTCGATTTTGGGTTCATCGGGTTTGGTTGGATGAACACAGACAAAGGAGATGGATATGCATGTATGGGAAATGGTGGGCAATGGATGAATGACACTTGTCATTCATCCATTGGGCCTGCCTCTAAATATCTAGGCCCACTGATTGACAAAAGTCATCCCGTCTTGTAATTCGTGCAATAGTTCCTTGGAACTTCGGTGAACCGTAACTTTCTCGTCTAACGTCCAATTTCGACGTGTCGCCTGTCTACGAACTCGTATCGACCCGATCTACGTAACGGTCCTCTATCCTTGTGGATCAGATCTCTTAGGTAAAAAGTCAACTTTTCGCCCTCGTTTAGAGGCAAAATTGCAATTTTACCCGCAACGTCCATTAATCCTCGGCTAATCCCCGATTAGCCTCACTAATGCATAATTAGTCTTAATTAATCCCTAAAATTAGGGACGGGTCGTTACAATAGCGGTATGGGAGGGTTTTTTCAAAATATCGTTACCAAAACCATACCAAATTATATCAGTACGGTTTTGGTACCGTAGCAATCATACAACAGTTTTACTATTCAGTTTTGTTTGGTATGATTTGATCTGGAACGGTGCGGTCTGGATATTTTGGTTCCATATGCCTAGCCCTACCAGAAGTAGATCATCGCCTCTCCCCTTCTGGTCCCCAAGATGAGTTAGCATATCCTACGACTTTAGCATGCCCATGTTTAGAAAACATCAATCCTTTACCAAGTGCAGACTTCAAATATCGAAGTATTTTGTAAACAGCACTCATATGATGTTCACTAGGGTTGTGCATGAACCTACTTACAACACTAACAACATATGCAATATGAAGCCTAGTATGAGATAAGTAAATCAATATTCCCACTAACGTTTGATATTGTCTCTTGTCAGCTAGAATCTAATCAGAACACTCATCCATGCCATGGTTATGTTCGATATAAGTACAACCAGACTGATATTCAAGCATAACTTTTTATTTTTTTACAAATCAAGCACATACTTTCTTTGAAATAAGAAGATACCTTTGTGTGGAGTGACTAACTTCAATGCCTAAAAAATATTTCAATCCACCAAGGTCTTTCATATAAAACTCAGAAGCTAGATACCCCTTCAGTCTATTCATCTTGTCAGGATCATTGCCATTCACTACTATATCATCCACATAAATAATCAGGGCAGTTAAATTTTCACCTTGTCTCTTAAGAAATAATGTATGATCTGTATTACTCTGCTCATACCCATATTTCCTCATAGCCACACAAAATTTACCAAACTAGGCTTTTTAAGACTGTTTCAGGCCGTACAATACCTTCTCCAGCCTACAAAAAACATTAAACTGACTATAGCCTCTCTCAGAGACTGTTTCAAGCCGTATAGTACCTTCTTCAGTCTACAAACAATATTAAACTGACTTAGAGTACTATAGCCTGGTGTTAAGGACATATAGACCTCTCCCTGAAATCCCCATGTAGGAAGGCATTCTTAACATCATACTATTGCAGAGGCCAATCAAAGTTCACTACTAAAGACAATAAAACTCTAATGGTATTAATTTTAGCTAAATGTACAAAAGTCTCTTGATATTCAATACCATAAGTATGTGTAAACCCTTTGGCAACAATTCTTTCCTTATACCTGTCAATGGTGCCATCATGCTTGTACTTAATAATGTATACCCATTTACAACCAACATGTTTTTTCCCTTTTGACAATATGACTAATTCCCATGTATGATTTTTCTCGAGGGCTTGCATTTCATTAGTTTTATCGGGGCCTTGCATTTCATTAGTCATTGCAATATCCCACATAGGATTGGATAATGCTTCATGTACCTCAGTGGGAATAGGTACTAATGACATGTGGTTTACAAATGCCTGAAATTCTTCTAGTCGTGTATGAGTAGACACATAATGTGTAACGACCTGTCCTGGAAATCGAGATTAGATTAGTGGTTAATGATGAATTAGTGAAGTTAAATGGTTATTAGTTGGGTGATTTCAGACGGACGGTGTGAAATGACGGGTTTGCCCCTGAAATGGGTGAACGGTTGGATTTTTGTTCGGGCGGTCAAATGGACTTTGACCGATGACCGTGACGTAGTTCGAGATATCACGAGTTCATAGACAGGTGGCACGTTCAATTCCGACATCTGAGGAGAAAGTTGTGACGTCTGGAAGTTCAAGGGTAATTTGGTAATTTGGTTTAAAATGGGCAATTTGTTGATTTTTCACAAGATATGGACTTTTCACGTAAGACGAGGACTGTTAGGTAGGTATCGATTCCCTGATTACAACGATAGGCGGCACACTATCATCAGAGTTCGGATGGCTCGAGGATCTGTCAAGATATGCTAGTGGCAGTTTGGTAATTTTACCTAATAAGGGCATTTTGGTCATTTTTCTGCATTGGAATCTGTGCCCAGTGACTAATGGACAAGTGGCTGCCCTGGGAATCGATGTCAACTGATTTTGGGACATTTGTCTCTCTCTAGAAGGCAGGAGAACTCTCCCCACCGCCTCACCAAAATGTTTCATACAATTAAATCGCATAGTTTGGTTCCTGGAAAAACAGAAAACAGGGGAAGTAGACCCATGAGGAACCATGATTGCAAACGTCCATAATTGCTTGACAAGTCTGAAGGAAAATGATGCAGGAAGGTGAGAGGAGTAGGTTGGTGGCAAGAAGTCGAGCTGCCGTGGACGGTGGTTTGAGGACTGGGGAAAACAGAGAGGATTAGGTACCCTGTTTCAGTTAAATGTCAATTGGACTTTGGGACAAGAGAACATCGTATTGGTTACAAGAAGGATGTTTAGGAGAGCTTATCAAGTCGATCGAAACCAAGTTCGAGGCTTGCCGTGGATGGTGGCCATAGAACCCGTGTCGTGGTAAGTTTTCTATACAAATGGTAACTTGAGCTTTAGGTGGTGTTACTTACTATTAATGCTTAGGAGTTGTTTTGGACGATCCTAGGGACTGTTTGGCATCGAAATCAGGGGCTACGATGGCCGGAATCGTGGAACCAGAGAGGGGGGCCAGTTCGAGTTTTGCACGTTGATTGGGAGGTAAGGTTTTGTACTTAATTTCCAGATTTTAATGGTTAGATCGAGGGTGTAGAGTAGGACAAAGCTAATAGGACAAATGGAATTGAAAATCATGGAAAAATGAGGGAAAACCGTGAACTCCGGTTCAAGTTTTGGACCGGATTTGCAGACCGGTTCAGACCAGTCGACTTAAGGAAGACGATGAACTGTACTGAGGCGCGTGGCACACTTTTTGAGGAAGGTTCCAACATGACTTTTAAAGTATTCGAAGTAGCAAACATTTTGGCACTGGTTTCGAGTCGATCGGACATCCTTTCGATATGTTTCGGGATGTCCGAAGGTTTTAAGACTCGGTTAAAACTAGTTAAAAATTCGGGAAAATTACGGGGCTTTAGTAGAATCTTAATGAAGTAGTTAGTAACCTTCTTATGTGATTTGGACAGGTTCGGGAAGGCCGGTGATAGCTGATTAGCCGGGAACGGCTTAAGTACGCGCGTATCGAGGCGGCGACGTAACTGGTATGTGAGTGGACTTTTCTTTTGAACTTATGATGCATGCATATATGTGTTTATTTGTTTTCTATACGTTATTTCTATCTTTGTGAATGGATATTGATGATTTACGGTTTTGCACGTATTTAGAGATTTTGATGTATTTGCACGTTTTACGAGATTTAGATTATGTTGCGATTTGATCATGGTTTTGATGATTTGATTTTGGGTTTTGAACTATGATTTGACTTCAATGATTTATAACGGATTTCGAAAAAAGTGATCTCGGGCTTGGAGCCCTGTTCATGTGATTTCGATAAACGAGATTTCGGTTTTGGAATTAGATTTTGGAAAGAAGATTCTTTATTCGGTTTTGAAACTTGAAAGAGAACTTCTGGATTTGGGTTCAGGATAATGGTTTTGGATGACGGCTTACGGAATCATTATTGCGAATTCGGATATGGATTTTCTATGGTTTTCACTTGATTGAAAAATGGTTTTGGGTTTAAAGACTCGAAAAAAGAAAAAGAAAAACAGTTGGATCTGGTTTTGAGTTTAAAGACTCGGTTGAATGACGGGGGAGGGCCCTGGATTGATATGTTGTGAGTTTAAAGACTCGGTATATGTTTTGAGTTTAAAGACTCGATTATTGTGATATCCCCCGAGGCCTGTTGATTGTGTTTTGAGTTTAAAGACTCGTTGATATCCCGGGAAGGCCTGATTATGCGCATGGTGCATGGTTTTGAGTTTAAAGACTCGGGCGCACTTGAGATCCAGCAACTCGCATGATTGATGTTTTTCACTGGTTTTCAGATGTTTTGGGTAGTGGCCCGGATGATTTGGTTTTGCTGAGTTTTGGGGCTGAGTTCCCGTACTTTAACGTTTAATTCATGATTTGGGCTGAGGCCCTGGATTTGAATTGTGGATTTGAGGGAAGGAAATGATTCTGGTTTTCAATAATGGTTTTCTCATCTCGGATCTGGAATGGTTTTTATGGAATGAGTTGTATATGCATGCATTGGTTTTAAATGGAGGGTATAAATGTCTTTCTGATAATTTTTTTCTGAAATTACTATTTATTTTTGTCCACTCACAGTCTTTTTATGTTTTCGATACCCTCTAGGTTGTCGAGGTGCGGACTGATGGTTAAGAGTG
This sequence comes from Prinsepia uniflora, assembly GCA_032719365.1. Taxonomy (NCBI): domain Eukaryota; kingdom Viridiplantae; phylum Streptophyta; class Magnoliopsida; order Rosales; family Rosaceae; genus Prinsepia; species Prinsepia uniflora. The sequence goes on from CM064865.1 coordinate 55,871,258, forward strand.
TCGGAGACATCACACACGCGATCCACAGTAGTTTCTGCGCGCTCTGGGAAGTCCGGAAGTTTTAAACGGTTTGTTTGGAAATCCCTTGTCCGACTTACGTGTCACACAGAGGTTGGACGTGGGTTTAGCCTTTGTGTCACGCATAAGTTAGACCAGAGTATGACTTAACCCTTAACCCCGGGGGATTGAGGGTGGGTCGTGTCATAATGGCCGAATGGGTACTTCAACTTTTACACAATTTGTGGTATGTATCTATCTGGTGGTTGCCGAAGACTACTACTTGGAGGCAATTGATACATGTGACAATTCATAGACTCAAAATCATTGTCAGTATTAATCAAGTTATCTGAACTTACCTCAGGAACATCAGCAAAAAGAGAGTTGAAGACGGGCACTAAAGGAGTAGTAGAAGATGGGCGTCAACCTGTATAGGGATGTTAACTGTAACGACCTGGAAATTTGAGAAAAGTAAAAATGATGGTTTTTCCCATAAAGGTCAAAGGTTGATTTCTTGACCTGGACATTTTCTTGAAAATTCAAAAGGACCATTAGGAAGGTCTTGGATTTCAGAGTCCACAGATAGTCATTATGACAAATTCGAAGATCAAATTGGTAAGATACAAGTCAAAATAGTACATGGGAAAAATGATAAATTTACCACCAAGGGTAATTTGGTAATTTTAAAAGAAGGGCCTAGAATACTGTAGACTTATCTCCATTTTTCCTCCCTAATTTCTATAACAACCCAAATTTTCAAGAATTTGTAATTTCGGAAATTCAGTAGTAAAATGGTAATTATACCCTTGGAAAGGCAAAATGTTGAATTTTGACATGAGAGGTTATTTGAAATTTGATTAAGGCCCATTACGTAGATCAGGAGCTTACAATTACATAGACAGGCGGCATGCCAAATTTGGATAACGTACAGTTATTTTACGGGTCTAGATCGCTTTAACGGTTTTACGGCTACATTTTATGAAGGGATCGATTTAAGTTTGGATTGTTTTAATTGGCCCTAAATATCTAAGGCTGAACCAATGAGTGAGTGACACTTGTCACTCATCTCATTGGCCCAGCTTCCCGAAACCCATGCATTGAGGTGCATCTCCCTTTCTCTTCCCTTCATTCGACCGAAACACCTCTCCCATTTCTCATTTCCCATTTCCCATGTGTTATGCTTCTGCCTGAGTGAAAGTGAGAGTGAAAGAGAGTGAGAGAGAGTGAGAGAGAGAGAGTACTGAGACGAAGAGGAAGACAGAGGAGGTAAGGACAGCAGCGTAGGATGGCCGAAAAACACGAAAGAAAGTAAGTCATGAACCTTGGTCTTGGTTTTTCAGTTTTGAGGTTTGTAAACACAGACTAAGGCTAGGGTTATGTTCTTTGTACTCATGCGAGTCTACAGGGACAAAAACGGTAGGAAAAGGACAAGTAGATCGACTCGGCTCTGAGTTTAAAAATTGGCCGTGAAGGACCAAGCACTGCTGGAGCTTTCAATGTACGTTCTCTTGATTTTGAGCTCATAGGTTTGTTTCTGGGTTGATTAAGAGTAGTTTGGTGAAAGAATAGAGTGAGAAGGTTGAGTTTTGAGTAAGTTAGAATCGGGTCGGTTAACCTGATACAGGGTCTCAGGTTGACCCATCATGAGGAAGAAGACGATGATGTGGCAGCCACGTCATCTGGTCAAGCCACGTGGTGAGATGTCAGAGACTTGTTAGAGCTGACGTGGTAGTACACATGGCAACAGTGATGTCAGCATATGATGACATCATCACAGGACATGTGGCACGTGTCAGAAGGTTACATGTGGCACCTATAAGGTGGTGCCACGTGGTGACTTATCAGATGCCAGGTCACGTCAGCATTGACCGGCGTTGACCAAACTTTGACCGATGCGTGTGGTCACGTTGGCACGAATTTTGAGGTTAAACCAATCATGTTCAAATAGTTTCGACGATATGAATCCAATGGTGGTAGTTTTAGGTCGATCCGAGGTCGTTCGGATGGTTTTTAGCCTCGGGTTGCATTTACTGTTCTGGTGTTTAGGATTTTCTATCCTAAGGTACTGTACAGGTCTAGTGATCATTACTCATTGTGTTTGACAAGCAGAAACGATCTTAAGAGTTCTAGGGACGTCCAGCTCAAGGTTGAGCTAGCAGCTTGGACCAAGTGTGAGTGGACTTTGACTTATAAAATGATGAATACATAAATGTTTTAATGATCTTACGAGCATGGTTTGAAATGCAAAGTTTGCATATTATTTTGAATGATGATTTCGGAAATTGATTTTCCAAATTGTTTATTTTTGTCCACTCACGCTTTTGATGTTTTACTGACCCTCCAGTCCAGTTGCATAGGCGACAAGGCTAGTCCAAGGAGAGAGGCATATCCTATCCGCTGGTGCTTGCTCATTTTCTTACATAGTAGGTTTTTTTTTTTAACTTGTTGTACAGTTATGACTGCTATGTAACTACTGTTGACTGGTTGGCCTGATTTAAATAACAGTTATGTTAGTTCCTTTATCCCTTATCTGGCATTGTTTTGTCATTTTGTGTCAGACGGGAGCAGGACCTCACGATTACCAAAGTGTATTCGGGACGGGTCCTGTCAACTTCTTCCACTAACTTAGTCATCTTATAAATAAGTATGTGTGTTGTGTGTCTGTGGCATTCGGGGGTAATGGCTAAAAAGAGAGGATAAGATAGAAACATGAGAAAGGGGAAGAAAGAGAGAGGGAAGGGAATCCAAAAGAAGGAAAGGGAGAGTCTTAAGGAAGAAGGACGAGACTAAAGCTAGAAAGGAGAAGCTTGAAGGCCTGGGAAGAACCCAGCACCGAAAACCGTGAAGCCAAGTTGGTCGTGAGTTAGGAAAATCGTTTTGAAACTTCTTAGTTTCCAACCAAGGATGCTAGGATGTTAGTTGAGTCCTTAGGATCGTGTTGGGGTAGAAAAAGGTAAGTTTTGACATGGGGAAATGAGAGATATGATTTATGAACCATAGTCTTACATAGTGGAATCACGAAGAGGTTTCAGGTACATTGCCCATGTTCTAAATTCATATATCTTCTTTTGGAGTTGATGAGATGAATTTGGATACAAAGAACATGAGAAAAAGGTGAAGAAATGGGTGGTTCCAAGCCGGGTCTTGGTCACGGGTTGAACGACTTGTTTTGTAGGAAAACGGGTCGAAGACAGAGGTTGAAGACGACCTCCTCTGTGCAGGCGCATGAGGCCCATGCATAGAGGACCATGGTAGCATGTAAGGGCACGCGTGTCATCCTTTTGCTGGCCAGTCAAAATGAAATTTCTTCGTTTTTACATTCTGAGTCTAATTGTGATGACCCGAAAATTCGAAAAAGGGAAATTTAGAAATTTTAGAGGGAAAGAACGATTTTACCCTTGGTTAATGGGGTCAAAAGTTGACCTTTTGACCTGGATGATATTCAGACTTTCCATGAAGATCGTTGTGTAGGTCTCGAGACGCTGAGTTCATAGATATGTGGCATGTCAAAATCGGAGTTCGTATGTGAGAGTTACGGGTCTAAAACGATCAAGAACATTTTGGTAATCATGCAAGAAGGGGCAAAGTGGTCATTTGGTTGGTTTTTGATGAGTCATTAAGGGTGTGACTCACCCCTCTATTTCCGTGACACGTGTCACCCGATGGATGAGATTGGTGGCAACTTGGCCTTGTTGGCCGTGTGTGTACGTGAAATGTGTTGTTTGAAACACAAACCACAAACACTTACCTTGGTCTGATTTTCCCAGCAATTTGAAAGACACAGAGCGACTGGGAATTTGAGAGACTTTAAGAGAGAAAAAAAACGAGATAGGAACAAGGAGAAAATAGAGAGGAAAGGGAGAGAAAGAACCTTGAAACCCAAAACCCAAACCCAAATCCTTCATTGAGAATTTAAGATTGAATTCCATGTTTGGTTGATTAATTATCAAAATTGAGGTTCATTTAACGTTCTTGAGGTCTCTACGAATCAAACCATCCAAGAATCAAAGGATTTGGACGAAAAACAAGCCCAGAACAACCCTTCTTTTGTTTCGGAATTCTGATTATGAGTTCAAGTAATTAGAAGGAAAGTATCATGAAATTGAATTTGAATTCGTGTTTAGGAAGGTCATGTGAAGGTCCCGGATTGATTAGAATGGAGAAAACAGTTGAAATTAAAGGGAATTGAACCCAAGATAGAGTCGCGGCCCATTTCAAAGTTTGGATTGGAATCGAACCGTTTGAGGTAAGGACTCATGTAATTAAGGTTATGGATCTTTAATTTGCATTAAGGCGATGCAATTTGACATTTAAAACATTGAAATTGAGTTCTAATTGATGGATTTCTAACCGGGTTGAGTCACGGGTAAACAGAACCGTTTCACAGGTATTCAGGCGAGGAAGGTGACACTGTAGCAGGCGTGTGGTCTTCACGCACAGCCGCTTGCGGTGGCGCGTGAAGGACAATTTCGAGGTATGGTCAACATATGATTTGATGCTTTCAATGTAACGAACATTTTGGCATAGGTTTCGAGTCGATCGGACACCGTTTCGATATAGTTTCGAGGGTCCATTATCTTTCGTTTTAAATACGTATTTTAATCCCGAAAAAATTGGGGGATTTTAATATGACATTACTTGAGGTGTTAATGACCCTTAGTGGTGGTTTTTGACAGGATTTGCGATTCCTGGAATTTACGGAAAAGCACACAGCTCGAATTCGAGCAGTTTGGTCGGAGTGGACGCTTGTTTTATAAACTGATATGCTTGCATAGTTAAATGTTTTATTGATTGCATGATTTGAGTTGCAATGATTGCATGATTATTTTATATGATTATTTGTTGATTTTATGGATTATTTAATGATTTTCAGATGAGATTTTACGGATTTACGTGAAAATGGTATTTTGGGCCTGAGACCCTTTTGGAAATGGTTTTGAATTGGTTTTAAGTCAAAGTTTGGTTGAAACTAATGATTTGGGCGTAGGCCCGGTTTGATGATGGTATTTGACTTGGAATGTAAGTCAAGGATGGTTTTAAAATGATTTTAGGATGTAATCCCTGGTAGTTTCATTGTGATTGTGATGAGTTCCTAGACGGTCAAAGCTAAGGGTATTTCCCATACGACCGAAGCTTGGGGTAATTGTGATTGTTTCCCAGGCAGCCGAAACTCGGGGTGTTTCTCAGATGGCTGATGCTCGGGGTATATATGTGTTCCCAAGCAGCCGAAGCGCGGGGTGTTTCCCAGACGGCTGATGCTCGGGGTATTGTGGCCTATGCATAGTGTTGATGTGAATGTGTGATTGATTGTGCACTTGTGAGTAGTGCGGTTTGATTATTTTGCTTGTTATTTGAGTACTGGTAATGAGTACTGTTGTCGATGGTCTTTGTGACTGGTTTGATGATTTTCATGTGATTTGGCTTGAGAGCCGGATGTTCATATGTTTACTCTGTGCATGCATGTTTTATAACTGGAGGGTAAAGTGATCCATTTTGAAATGTATTTTCAAACGACGTTATTTTTATCCACTCACACCTTTGTTGTTTTATTGACCCTCCATGCCATGACACGAGAATCAGGGCTGATCGAGAGGCGGAGGTATGAGTGGAAATCAGTGTAGTTATTCCTTGTTTGGCAAGTGCTGAGGGTAATTTCGGTACTTCAGTTGACTTGTCAGACAGAAGCAGAACCAAGCACGGTTATCAAAGTCCAGTTGGGACGGGTCCTGGCATTAATGGTACAAAATTCGATTATTTAAACATAGTTTGAGTATGGTTTGGTTGTTTGACATATTATGTTTATATTTTAAACGTGAATTTGATTTTGGAAAAAATTAGAGAATTCGAATATATGGTTAATTTGGATGATAATGAACTTAAAAATGGAAATTATGAAGGACATTAAGTTTATGGAAGCAATGAAGGGATTGAGTATGCATAAGGGTTATGTATAAACAGATTTTGTTAAAAGTATCATGCATAGTTGATATCTTAAACTATTATGTAATATGACTATATTGAAATAGTTTAAAAATAGTCTCCAACATTTATTAAATAAATTGAAGGAAATTTGGATATTATTTTAGTATAATTCTGAATTTTGATATTATATGCATATATATTTAAAGTTTGAATTTAATAAAAGAAATTTTGGAAATGTAATGTAAGGCTAAACTAAATATTAGTGATCCAAACATAGTTAAATTGGCAAATGGAAGATTTACAAGAAGAATAATTCGAAGATTTGACTCCCATATTACTTTCAACACTAATAAATTATAAGGGTAATTATTATAATTATTATTGATAAAGTTTTATTTTACTGAAATGATTATGTATACATTATTATCAATAATTATTTAATACAAATTATTTAATACAAATTATTTAACGAGTCATTGTTTGGAAAGGGTCAGTTGGGCAATTTTCACTGTTGAACAGGATTAGTGGGTTAGACGTGAGCAAAAATCATGTACAGTTGAACTCAATTTGGTAGACATGTCAAAATATAATAAGGAAAAACTTAGGAAAATCCTTTGTTTGACAAAATTTGTCAGATGAGAGTAAGACTAAGTCGATTTTTTTAAGTAAATTTGGGGACAAGTTCTATCAACTTGGTACCAGAGCCAGATTACAGAATATGTTATTTTTGAAATATGTTGGTTCGATTATGATTATTAAAATGATTTTTAATAATTTTAGAGAACTATTTGAAGTACACGATTTATAAACGAAGCTCGGTCTGAGATTTGGGTCTGATCTATAATGTGAGTTAAAGTTGTTGTATGATCTATGTAATAATGGTTTTAATTTGGTTTTTGAATGAATCTTGAGAATTTTAAATAAACTTAGAATATATGTTTATGAGATTTTATGAAAATGGTGTTGAATTAAAACCGGATTTCAAAATGACAATTTGGTTTTAAGGACTGAAAATAAGATGAAATGATTTGAATATGATTTTTGAATAGTTAACTGATAATTTTTGGGAAATTATTGATTGCTTGAATGTACGTTTTACGAGGTTAAATAAAAAAACGTTTTTTTGGCTTAAGCTTGGAGTTTGAAATGCGAAAAATAAGGAAATGGTTTTAAGGAATAAAAGTATATTATAAATGTGTATTTTTCGATATTTGTGCATTATTGTGAGCTTTGGACTGCTAGTTGGTACTCGGATGCTGTACTTGCGAGTGGATATCTGGTGTGGTGGTTAGTCAGTCTCAGACGTCGAGTAGGGGTCTGTATCCTAAGATTGGCGCTAACTTAAATGTCAAGCTAGGCTCTGTATATTGAGTCAGTTTACACTCGGACATTGAGTTGGGCTCTGTATCCTTAGTGATATGTGGATATTAGTTAGTCTTAGACGTTGAGCTGGACTCTATATCTTGAGACTAGTATAATGGTGCCGACTTAGATGTCGAGCTGGGCTTTGTATCTTGAGTCGGTTTCCACTCGGACAGTGGTTTACCTACCGATAGTACATATACCCCGTAGGAATATTTTTCTGGATGTTGTGTTGGTGCTGTTTTCATAATTAACCTTGATAATTTTTGTGATGGTGGCCTATGTATAGTGTCGTTGTGTGATGTGGTTGGTATTTGAGGTATTAAGTGGTTGAGCTTGGCTATGGATTGGTGGGATATAAGTTTTGCTGAACATGACTTTGTAAATGCCTAGAGTAAGGTTGGTTATATGAATTAGTTAAGACAATACGAGATCCTGGAAATTGTTGTTGTCTAAATGAAGTCACAATTTAGTGAGAAGAAGAAATCGAAAGGTCGCTTATTTTGAGCAGCTCAGTTGTCCAATTTATGTATGAAAATAAGATTGGATTTGTTCTAAAATTTCTAGGATGAAACTTTTTTAGGGGGGTAGGTCGTAACGACCCAGAAATTTGAGAAAAGTAAAAATGACAATTTTGCCCCTAAAAGTCAAATGTTGACTTTTTGACTTGGACATATTCTTGACAATTTGAAAGGACTATTAGGAAGGTCTTAGATTTCTGATTCCATAAACAGTCATTATGCTAAAATCAGAGATCAAATAACACGTGTGGTGAGGTTCTCAGATGTCTCAGTGAGCTTAGAGAGATATCTATTGTGTAGGAGTTTGTGGATACATTATCGGGAGTACCGCCCATGGGGAGGTTCTTCTAGGTACTCAATCCATTTCGTAACCGCTGTGTCGAAAGGTTCTTCTAGTCCAGTTACATGATCTAGTGGATTTGGGGTTCATTGACTTGGAATGTCACTTTGGGGAGCCCCAATGTTCTTTGTTTGTAGTTGGATAGATCTTTAAGAGTTAGATTGGACAAGGCAGCTGGACAGGGGGTGCATCGATATACCAAGCAAAGTGAATATCAGTGTTGGTGGACTCGTGTTGGTATTATGGGTCATATTATTTCTACTGAGAGGACTGGTATGGATCCTCGAAGGATCGAGATGGTTTGGGATTAGCGTCAACTAACCACGATAATTGATATTGGAGTCACTCAGATTGGTTGAGTAGTATGGGCATTTATTAGAGAAATTCCCCGTGATTGCAGCCCGTTGACGCGATTGGCTCGGGAGAGAGTCAAATTGATTGGGTTTGAGAGGATTATGCTGGAGGTAGATAACCGTGGAGCGATACGGGGAAGAGTCCCTGTGAGACCTTTATGGATGGATTAGACGTTAAAGCATTTCTTAAGAATCCAAACCTTCGCATCATCAGGATGGGGGTCGAGGTAGGTAACCGACATGAATTTTTCATTCATGATTGGTACATCTTGGTAGGCGTAAGTCGGTTGACCTTTGAAGTGTACCAAGAAATTGGATTGGTTAGTGAGTTGATTGGATTGTCTCAAGAATTGGTCAGATGACCACGACAACTCAGAAAGGACCTTGTGTATTGGTATATGATATGTCCAGAGCGGAGATCGGACGGACAAGTTCCAGTGTTGGACCATGATTGGCATGGTAGCCACATGATAGACAGATTAGATCCGAGATTGATATGGTATGTGTGGACTTGATTGTGGATACTGGTACATGTCTGGATGGTGCGTGTTCAGTCTCCAGACGTAGCTCGGATGTTGCGTGAGTGCAGTCCTTGAGCACGTCTAAGAGTAGTGCCGATGTGATTGTGTGTTGTGTATGCACCTGCGAGTAGTGCATGTTTGATGGTGTAATTGATGAGTGTTGATCACTCTAATTGATGTGGTACAATCATCAGATTGAATCCGAGATAGACATGGTATGGTAATCTGATTGGGTCCCATGTTGACAATTCATTGAGAATTAGGACCGGGCATCGAATACTGTGCGCGAGCGCAAAGTGGCTTTAGAGGGTTCAGTTATTGTAACAACCCGTCTCAAAATTTTGTAATTATTGAGATTTAATCAAGGATTAATCGAGACTAAAAAGGATTAGTCGAAGTGAAATGACGATTTTTCCCCTAAAGGGAAAAATGTTGACTTTTAACTTGAGAGATTGCAAGTGGACCGTGGTCAATTTCGTAGATCGAGGAATTACGATCACGTAGATAGGTGTCACGTCAAATTTGGACGTCATACGGGAAAGTTACGGGTCTAGAACGGTCGTACAAATTGTTTTCAATTGTACGGTTATCAAGGAAGTTGACTTTTTTTTGTTTGTTAGTGGGTCCAAAATATCCCATCTAGACCAATGGATAAGTGACACGTGTTACTCATCCCATTGGCCCTTTTTCCCACATGCATGCATCATCCCTTTCCTTTGTTCAACTCACCTGAAAACCACCCCATCCTCCTTCATTTTCATTCATCATCCTCATCATCTTGTTCTGGTTTGAGAGAAGCAGAGAGTGACGGAGTGACGGAGTGACGGTGAGAGGCTGAGGATGAGCTAGGAACCTTGGAGGCTTCTCAGAAAACCTAGGTAAACCCGAGAACCCGTTCAGATTAATTTTTGGATTCGAGTTCGGACGTTTAAAACTGTGTTTTTAAGTCTTTCTCTTGTTCTTTAAGCCTATAAGACCAACCAGGACCCAGAAACAGAGAGAATGGACGACTAGACGGGCCTGGGTTCAAGTTTGAAGTTTGGTGGTGGGAGTTCAAGCTTGGCTAGGTGATTTCAGGTACGTTTTTATAGTTTTTATGCCACAAATTCGTTTCTGGATTAAGGACGAGTGGTTTAGAGAAAGAATGGTCGACTTTGGTTGAGAAAAGGTAGAGATATGGCCGAGTCTACAATACAGGTCGAACGACCCGCTACAGTGAAATGGGTCGACCTGACTAGAGGTTGAAGGCGAGGAGGTGACAAGCCACATCATTTTGTTAGTCCACGTGGCCAACCAAATGGTGACACGTGGCAAGGTGTAGGTCGAGTTAACTACGATGTGGCAAGTCCACGTCAACACTGTCAGACCACGTGGACCAGTGAAGTGGTGCCACATGGCAACATGTCAGAGAATTTCCAGATTGTCACGCTCAGGTGACATGGCAAGTCCACATCAACAATGTTAGACCACGTGAACCAGTCAAGTGGTGCCATGTGGCAATATGTTAGCGTTTTTAGAGTGATGTGGCAGTGTTGATGTCATCAGTAACATCGGCATGATGTCATCAGTGACATCAGGTTGACGTCATCATGTGATACGTGGCACGTGCTAGAGGGGTAACATGTAGCACTAGTTAGCGAGTGCCATGTGGCAGGTTGCCTGAGCTGTCAGTTGTCAGATGTCAGGTTGATGTTAGTGTTGACCAAGCGTGTGAGAACTTTGACGAGTGCGTGTGGGCACGTGGGCACAAATTTTAAGGTCAAACTATTCTTGTTTGAAAGTTTTAGACGATCTGAATGCAATGGTGGTAGTTTCAGGCCGATCGAAGATCATTTGGTTAGTGTTTTGGAGCTTTTTCTCCTCTGGAAGCGTATTTGGGACATGTTGATTGTACCGGGGTTTAGAGGGTGTTTACGTATAAACTTGTATAGATTATTAGTGACTCCTGAGTGTGACTTTGACAGTTCAAGTGGTTCTGGAAGCTATGAATTGGCTTACGACGCGGGTTTCACGAGCAACGTGGACTGTTTGTGAGTGGACTTTGATTTATAAATGGTGCATGCATATGTGTTTTAATGGTTTTATGAGCATGGTTTGAAATGCAAGGTTTTCATATTGCTTTGAATGATGAATTCCATAAAGATTCATATGATGATTTGATCATGGTTTGGAAATGAAAGATTTTTACAGATTTGCGTGAGAATGGCATTTTGGGCTTTATACGCTGTTGGAAAATGATTTTGAGTATTGTGAAATGAGAACTGGACACTGTTTTTATGATATTGTGGAAACTATGTTTTGGGCTGAGACCCTATGCAAAACAACTGATTTGATTTGAAATTCAATAGTTTTTGAAAATGTGTTTCCACTGTTTTTACTATGACCATTCTCCGTGATATTGATATGACTCTGGTTGGGAATGTGTTTCCCCGGAGACGGACTCCGGTTGTGAATATGTTTCCCCGGAGCAGTCCCTATGATGTGTTGCTCGCCTCCTGGATGCGCTGTGTCCCCCTCCCTGGCGGATAGGTCATGATGCGATGTCTATTGTCGAGCACCAGTGGGAGGCTCGACTCAGGAGTGCTTATGCTGTATGAGATTGGTCGTTGATATGTTCATGTCGATATGAATGTCGGCCGTAGATGTGTTCACGACGACGTGCTCGGGCGTAAGCTGTCCTTGAGCTTATTTGCACGCGTTACTTGGATATCATGACTAATTATGATAATATGATGGTATGAGACAGATGTGGGATATGAGAATGGGTCAGGATTTTGATTTATTGCTTTGTGTACAGATATTTTCACATGTGTTGGTTTTGGCGATGAAAGCATTTTCCTTTTCCTCAAGGAAACCTTTTTTTAGTAGGATTTTAATTTCCTTTGATTTTTAGGTGCTTTGTAACCCTATTTAAAGGGATTTTCTCCTCACTTTTAAGAGTCGCTCATTCTTTGTAGCAAAACATTGCTCAACCAAATTTCCCCTTTCATTATATTCAAGATTTTAATTGTCAGAGAAATTACACCATACTTCACTTCTACACCTTCATCCGTGACTAAGTTAAGGAGCCCTTGCTTGTCTCACCAAAGAGTGCACATTCAGTTCGTCTCAATAGGGTGCCCCAAAGAGGAAAAGTGTAACACGACCTCTTTACCTTGTAGATATTTCTTATGCTTGAGTATTGATTATATGAATTGATTTCTAACAATATTCTTAGTTTTATGATTTGTATTGCTTCAAGATTCTATGTGTTCTATGATTCTAGTTTTTGTTATGTTTGTGTGTTGATACGCTATAACTAAGTATTAAAATAAACACAAAGTCACACTCAACACTTAATAAAAACATATGCAAATTAAAACCTCTTTTTTTTGTGTGTAGATTGTAGCATTCATAAGTAGGGATCATTCTTAATCGGGGATTGAGGGTACTCAAGCATGATTATCATTTGATTAGTTTATTTGGGGGGGGGGGGGGGGGGGGGGGGTAGTTGATTGTTTCTATTATCCTACGTGATTAACTAACCTAATATAATCTAATATAACTTAATTTACTATTTACATGGTCAACTCATCTAGCCTAACTCATTCATAAACTCTATTCACTTTAACCAACGAAATCCTCTAATTCTAGCCTTACGAGTTTCTTGCATATTCTTTTAAGCACGTGCATGGGATCTCCGACGACAATTTCAATTATCTAGACTCTGGACCCCTATATCTAGTCAAGTATTAAGCGCGAACATACAAACATAACAAAAACTAGAATCATAAAATAAATAGAAAAGTGAATCAATACATATCATAAAACCAAGAATAATATTAGAAATCAGTTCATAAAAACAATATTCAAGCACAAGAAATAACTATAAGGTAAAGAGACTGTCTTACACTTTTTCTCTTTGAGACACCCTATGGATACGAAGTGAATGAGCACTCTTCGCTGAGACAAGCGTGGACCCCCCAACTAAGTCATAGATGAAGATGTAAAATATGAACTATGGATGCATACTTTATAAAACAGAGGGTTAATTGGGGATTAGCGAGACTAATCGGAAATTAGTCGAGGACTGTCGGATATTCGGGGAGAAATTACGAATTTACCCCTGAAATGGGTGAAAATATTGACTTTTGACCTGGAAGTCAAATGCATGTGGACCGAGGTCCATTACGTACATTAAAACAATACAAGTCTGTAGACAGGTGACACGTCAAAATTGGACATCATACGGGAAAGTTACGAGTCTGGAAAGAATCGGGGTATGATTTTATGAATTACGAGGCAATTGGACTTTTGTTTCTAGTGGGGCAGATATTTGTGTTTCGGCCCAATGGATGACCGACAAGTGACACTCATCCATTGCTTCTCATCGTTCATACATGCATCTATCCTCCCTTACTATTTCAATCATCCTACCCAAAACCCCTCCCCTTGCCCTTTTGTTTTTGATATGGTTTGAGGACCATCGAGAGACTGAGAAAGATTAACGGTGAGACTTGGAGACGACGAGGGACGCAACAAAGCCCTGGATGGTGGCTTATGAACTGAAGAACCAGGTAAAACCCAAAACTCAATTTGGGTCCAAAATTCAAAATCTGCTTAGACAGATTGGTGGGTTATTTTAATGATTGGGAATGATTCCTATGACTGTACGACCTCACAAGGACAAGAAAGGAAGGATTTGGTGGCTGAGATCGCCTGAAAATCGAGTTGGAAGTTTGGTCGAATTGCATCAAGCTTGATAGGTAATTTCTAGGCCTTGTTTGATGATTTTGAGTCCATAGATCCCTTTCTGAGTTCATTACGAGCATGTAGGAAGAAAAATGGGCTGAAATGGTTGAGGAATGAGTGAGATATAGGTGGGACAGGTTCGTGGCTCGGTTGACCTGTTACAGAGAAACGGGTCGACCTGGCCAAAGGTTGACGATGATGATGTGGTAGTCCAAGTCATCATCTTATCAGACATGTCAATCCAAGTGGCAAATCATATGATGCCACGTTGTAGGCTGTCAGGCCTAGTTTGTAGTCGATGTGTCAGGTCCGCGTCAACATGTCAGACCATGTGAACCAATCGGGTGGTGCCACGTGGCAGGGTGACAGGACCTATCAGGCCTACGTGGTAGCTGATGTGGTAGGTCTAGTCTGCACTGTCAGAACATGTGGACCAATAGAGAGGTGCCACGTGGCAGTGTGTAAGAGATGTCAGAGACACGTGTTAGGAGACGTAGCACCAGCTAGGGAGTGCCACAAGGTAGGCTGTCAGACTTGTTAGGCTGGCGTCAGCAGATGACGTCAACGTTGACTGTGATGACACCATCATTGACCGTGATGACGTCAGCATTGACCGTTGACTTTTATTGACCAGAACTTTAACCGTTCGTGAGGACGTGTGGGCACAAATTTCAAGGTGAAACTGGTCATGTTCTAAAGGTTTCGACGATCTGAATCCAATATTGGTTGTTTCAGGTCGATCAGATGTCATTTGATGGGTCATTTGGAGTTTTTTAGCCTCGAGAAGCATGTTCAAGACACGTTGGCTATTCCAAAAGTTTTGAGGGTTTATGGTTGGGACTTGTATCGATGGATAGTGACCCTTGAGTATGATTTGGACATGTCCGGACGTCCTATAGACTGTAGATTAGCTTCGGAATGGCTTACGATGCAGATTTTAGAGCGCGCAGTGTGGACCGACTGTGAGTGGACTTTGGTTTATAAATGATGCATGCTTAAATGTTTTAATGTTTTATAAATATGGTATGAAATGCAATGTTTTCATATGGTTAGATTGATGAAATGCATAGATGTTTTGCTTGCTGGTTGATTATCGGTTTTGAACGATTTTATGGATTTTCGTGAAATGGATTTTGGGCATGAGATCTAGTTGGATTATGGTTTTGACTAAAATTATAGTCAAACGTTTTATGAAACTATGTTTTGGGCTTGTGACCCTTTTGAAATGATATGTCGGGTGACCCCATTATGATGAAATTTTGGGCTTGTGATCCTATTAAGATTCGGTTTTGGGTAGTGATCCTATGTGGAACACATGATTTGATTGTGAAATGATTTGAGATTGCGAAATGAGAACTGGACACTGATTTTATGAGTTTTTGTGGAAACCATGTTTTGGTCTGAGACCCTATGCAATACAACTAATTTGATTTGAATATGTTTCCACCATTTTTACTATGACCATTCACTGAGATGATGAGTATGAGAAGGCTTCCAGTTGTGAATATGTTTCTCCGGAGAAAACCCTGGTGATAACGCTCGCCTTTGGGATGGGATGTGTTCGCTTAGAGTGGTCACGAAGCACTTTCTATTGTCGTGCAGCCGAGGGAGGCTCGACTCAGGAGTGCTGGTATTATATGGAGATCGATCGGTGATGCGTTCATAAAGATCTGGAACGTCGGCCGGTGATGTGTTCATGGTGACCTTCTGGGATCTGAGCGGTCTTGGAGCTTATTTGCACGTGTTGCTTTGGATATCATGACTGATATGATGATACGATGATGTGACAGTCCAAGATCGATGTCAGATATGAGAATGGGTCCTGAGGTTTTTAACTGATTGATTGTATCTAGATGTTTTTGACTGATTGATTGTGTCCAGATGTTTTTGAACATGTGTTGGTTTTACGATGAAAGTACTTGTTTTCCATATGTACTGTTTTATTGGAAAATATTTTTGTAAATTGATATGCATGCATGATTTGGAAAATGGAGGGTGAAAGGTATATTTGGAAAATGGTTTTAAATGAATGTTTATTTTTGTCCACTCTCACGTTTGGTTGTTTTTGGCACCCTCCAGGTTGATCACAGATGCGAGTTGTAGGAAAGCCCGAGACATCACATGCCGCAGTGTACACCATAGATCTTGGTGCACTCTGGATAACCCTGAGCGGGTTACGAATTTATCCCTTTTCTGGCACGTGGTGTCAGACGGGAGTAGGCACATCCCACAATAATCCAGGGGGATTGGGATGGGTCCTGTCACAAGTTGATCGCGGATGCGGGCTGTAGTAGAGATTGAGGCATCACATGAAGCTGCGTACTCTAGAAACCCTGAGTGGGTCACGGTAATATCTCCGGTCTGACACATGGTGTCAGACGGGAGCAGTTCATCCCACGCTAATCCTGAGGGATTAGAGATGGGGCATGTCACTGACAGTTATTTGAGGGGGTTCTCGATGGTTGGAATATTACATTATTGTGTGTCGCAACTAAGGTTAGGGTTGTTAAACCGATTTAACCTTTCCTCCAGGGTTAGTGGATTGGAAGTGGGTGGTGAACCCTGGGGAGCAATGTTTGTTGGTTTATTCCCTTGTCTGACAGTATTGACATTAAAGAGTCGTGTTCTAGGATGCTTTTGCAATTTCTGCCTAGGTTGTTAGACGGGAGTTCCTGAGGCAATTTTGTTGGGGCGGGTCTTGTTAGGAAGAGATTCTAGAGGAAGAAAAGGGAGAGTCTTGTGGAAAAAAATTGAGACCAAAGTTGGAAAGGTGAAGTTTGAAGGCTTGGGAAGAACCCAACACCTAAACTCGTGAAGCCAAGTTGGCCATAAGTCAGGAAAAATCGTTTTGAAGCTTCCTAGTGTCTAACCAAGGATGTTAAGATGTTAGTTGAGTCCCTAGGATCGTGTTGGGATAGAAAAAGGAAAGTTTTGATGTGGGGAAACGAGAGATATGATTTACAAACCATAGCCGTACATAGTGGAATCACGTCGAGCTTTCAAGTATGTTGTCCATCATTCTAAATCCATATATCTTCTTCTGGATTAGTGGGTTGGATGTGGGCGGAAATCCCATACGGTTGAAGTCAATTTGGTGGACATATCAAAAAATAATACGGACAAACTTAGAAAAATGTCTTGTCTAACAAAAGTTGTCATACGGAAGTAGGACTGACTTGATTTTTAAGTAAACTCGGGGATGGGTCATGTGATAGAACCCATTCTCAATTGACTTAAAAATCATACTAGTCCTGCCCCCACCTAACAACCATTCTAAATTTATCAAAACTTACTTATACTTCTTGTCAGACAAGGCATACCTCCAATTTTTATCCATATTCATATCTTATGAAATTAACCAAATTAAGCTTACCCTTGCAGGGTTACCGTCCACGTCCAACCCACTAACCTCGTCAAGTAGTGCGAACATTAGTTCACTTTGTATCAGTAATCAACCTTGTATCATATAAAAGTTTGTTCATCATTAAGTTACCATTAACAACACGCCCTCATCACCTTGTATCATATTGTTGTCTTCCTTTATCATCATATCATCATATATATTATCATGACATATCATCATATCATCTCATCACATCACAACATAACATTATATATGTTAGCATATCATCACCATGTTATACACCATACATTTATCATCAAATTATTATCATATATAATTATAATGTTATCACACATAAGGTAGTTTTTTATATTAACTTTAAGGAAAATCTTCTCACATAAACAATACTCATAGTCAAAACCTTCCTTTTATTACTTTCACAAGCATATTATCTATCATAATTATAATCATCAAATTATTAATTATTTAAGTGTGGCTATGGTCAAGTCCTTTTAAAAAATGATTAACATTTATAAATATGCATAATAATATAATCACATATTTTAAATAATATCCTTGATTACATATTCCCAATTTCATCTTTACGTTGCACATACTAAAATTAATCATCCAATTTACCCTTATTTAATTTCCTCAAATTATTCAAAATTAACTTGAGTTTAAAACATAAACACATCATAAGCATAGCATAAATATATGTCTGAAACTACACCCAAATGATATTCAATTAATTCAAAATTTATATCATTAAACTCGGAATTTCAAGATGAAAACTTTTCACGTTGACCTCAGGCCGAGAAGACGCCGCATACCCTTCACGTGCTGGCGAAGGGCCTCTACGAGTGGCTGTCACACGCTTGCAGGTGCAGTCGTACCTGTACTTACCTACAACCTTGGGCGGGTCGACCCGTAGGTATGTGCATAGGACCCGACCTAGGCGGCTCCAACCCATTCCAAACTTGCTATTTTCACGTCATTTCTCCAATTTTAAGCGTTGGAACACTTCTAATCTATTCCCTAACAAGTTCTACGATGTCAAAAGCACATAAACGTACCTCGAAATCACCATTCCATCCTATTGAACATGGCTGGTTTTTCCAGCTTGCTTTCCGGACTTCCCTGCATCCGAAAACGTCTCCTTTCAATTCTAGAATGATCATAGAGACTCAAAGAACATATTAGGACCCTCTGCTTCGAGCTGACAACCCAAAACCTTCTTGACAACCCATGACCATTGGTGCGATTTACATGGCTTCGGTTTGGAGGGTTTTCACCTATCCAGTCCATCTTTACGCACCGCCTTCCTCATCATCTCTCTTTTTTTTTCTTATCTTCCCCTCTCTGGTTTCCTTTTCTCTCTTCCTCTCTATTTTTTTCCTTTCTTTCACTTTCTCCATGTCTCTCCCCTTTTCGGACATCCACACGGAACCCCCCTTAATCACACCACACTCACATATTTATATTTAACTAAGTCGATTGAATAGAATGGGCGGGGAAAATGAAGAGAGTTCAAAAATACTCTAGGTTTGTCTTTCAAAATGACCAAAATACCCTTATTTCTATAATTGCGAAAATGCCCCTAGGTATTTTTGACCTATAACGAACCTATTTGATCTCTATTTTCGACATACTTCCATCTATAAACTCAGGACTCCGAGACCTTCGTAACAGTATTACCGAAATATCTAGAAGGTGTCTTGGTCAAAAAGTCAACTTTTGACCTTATAAGGGCAAAGCTATCATCTCTCTTTTAAATTTATTTTTCTCGAATTTTCAAGTCGTTATATCTTGTCATTAACTCTCATAGTAATCAGTGTGTCACTCAGTTCAATGTTTGATCCTATTGAAATCGGTACAGCTGATTTAGTAGTTACTGCATTTCGCACAAGAACGTGCAATTCAATACTATCAAGAAATAACTCAATCCAATTCATCTCATCAATAGCACTCTCCCCCGAAAGAGGAGAAGTGGATACCAGGGTATAAAGAAAAATTCTTCGTTCAGAAAAAGTAATGTCCATGGTTACATAAAAGTGATGAGTAGGCAAATGATAACACCAGTAACCTTTTTGAAATGGGTGATAACCCAGAAATACGCAATTCAGAGCACATGGGTCAAGCTTGGTACGCATATGTTTGTGCAAGTGTACAAAGGAAATACACCTAAAATCACAAGGTATAAAAGTACGATGAGATGGGATGGGAACATAAGATGCAAGTTTATCCAATGGTGAATTTTAGGGCACTAGTTGAGACACAATTGAGTAAATAAATAGAAACAGTGATTGTGTCCTCCCCAAAACAGGTTTCATATGTGCTCAAATTATGCTGGCTCTTGTAATCTCAAGAATGTGCCTATTTTTTCGTTCATCTATGCCCTTCTGCTGAGGAGTATATGGACAGGTGGTGTCACGACCCGCCCTCCTCCAGGATGATATTGTCGGCTTTAAGCACAGCCCTCACAGTTTTGTTTCTGGGAACTCGCGCGCAACCTTCTAGTGGGTCACCCATCATGGAATTGCATTAGCCCACACTCACTTAACTTTAGAGTTCCCTAGGAATCCAAAACAAGTGAACTCTCAAAAGCCGCATCCCCGATTTCCCCCCGGGCGATGTGGGATTTCTAACCATGCCTCCAAGGCACGGGTCCTCACATGTGGTTTCATGAAGGATGCCATGATCCCAAAAGTATTCCTAGATTGTCTGATTAATATACTAGCCCACATTATCTAACCGAAGAACTTTAAGAATAGCTGAAAATTGGGTTTGAATGTCACAACCCGACCTTCTCCAACATGATATTGTCTGTCAGGACCCGTCCCAATCCCCCTGGGATTAACGAGGAACGCTCCTGATCCCGTCTGACACGGAGTGTTAGACCAGGGAAAATTTGAACCTTTAGCCCGACTGGCTTCCAGAGTATGCCAGGATCCGGTGGAGGACTGTGATGTCTCAGTCTCTGCTATAGTCATCACCAGTAATCAACCTGAAGAGAATCAAAAATAAAAAAAGACTGTGAGTGGACGAAAAGTAATAGTTTCATAAAACACATTTCATAAAAGACCTTTATGCCTTTCACTAAAAAGTATGCATGCATAGTAAAATCATTTATCAAACCACATATGTTTAAATAACCATATTTAGGGTCTCAGCCTCAAGTTCCATAAATTCAAGTCACACGGACCCCTACCCAAAACCATTTATAGAAATTCATTTTCATAACAAAGTAAACGTATGTGGGATCTCAGCCCAAATTCATTTATTATCCATAAAACACAATTTCGCAAAACCAAGAAATCATGTTTATCATAAATCATATATATATCATATAACCAATCCTGTCACGGTATCTAGAGTTAAGAGCGTGCTACCCTGGGTCTCAAATCTCAAGTCTCCCTAGGGTTCACCCAGGTTAATGCCTATAGATCAATGACCCGCCCATGGGGTTATAATCCATAGCCTTCCTCAGAGTAAGGAACCCAATGGGGGCGACTCCACTCAGTTAGTGCTCCGTCACTACTCTGGGGTCCACCCAGGCCAACGACCCTCCCCGGAGGAGACAATCCATATATATAAGGATGGTATATGAAAAACCATTTGAAATCATTCTTAAAACCTTTCAAAGGTTCATACTCGGCCCCCATAAACGGTCATGAACTAGTAATTCATTTATGGGTCCCTGACCCGAAATCACAACGTAAACCATAACTGGGCCCTAAGCCCGAATTCATAAACCAACTGGCCTTATGCCTGATTTTGTAAACTAAATGGGCCTCGTGCTAGATTACGTAAACCAAATGGGCCTCGTGCCCGATACGTAAGTCAACTGAGCCTCGAGCCCGATGCGCAAACCAATTGAGCCTCGAGCCCGGTTCGTAAACCAATTGGGCCTCCGGCCAGATGCCTTGTTAAATCAAATGGACTTCAGGTCCGAGAGTTTGTAAATCAAACGGGACTCGTGCCCAATTCCATATTTCCAAATCCAAAATCTATATAAGAACCAATTGAGCCTCTGGCTCGAAAACGTAACTAAATGCACCTTAAGTATAAGGGTTTTCAAAACAAATGGGTCTCGAACCCGAGTTTACCTTTTCAAATCCAAAACCATTTCATTAAACCATTTCCAAACCATAATCACGTATAATCAGTGCAAAACTGTAAACCTCGATTTACGTGCAAGCACGTAAATCACCTCGAAATGCGTGAAACCATATAATTCACCAATATCGAAAATCAACATCATAGAATCATATCCATAAAACATCTAAAACATTTATGCTTGCATCACAGTTTAGAAATCAAGGTCCACTCACAGACCATCCTAAGCTGCCGCCTCGATTTGTGTGTCGTAAGCCTTACTAGGCTAATCACCATCACCGGGACTCCCAAACCTGTCCAAATCAATCTAGAGGGTTACTAACTACCTTATTAACCTCTCATTGAAGCCCCGTAATTTTTCCAAAATTTTAACTATTTTAAAACCCGATCCTAAACCTTCAGACGTCCCGAACATTATCGAGATGGTGTCCGATCGACACAAAACCAGTCCCAAAATGTTCGTTACATCGAATAGATTAATTCACATATTGAATTCATCCCTAAAATACCAACCACATGACCTCACGTTCCGCCCAAAAGGGCTGAGCATGAAGCCCACGTGCCGGTGAACAGTGTCACCCCTAACCTTGGGTGAACCGGGTTCTCTAGTTTTGAACCGGACCGGATCGGCCTGGATCAGGTTGACTGGTTCAGTTCTTCAATCCTCATAGTTTTGATCCAATATTGTCCATTTTTATTCCTATAGGTTCCTAGCATTAAACCCTATCGATCTACGACCTCAAAACGCAAGAAAACCAAGTGAATCCATACCTTCCATGCTCAAACAGTAAGCTTGATCTTCAAGCTCGGTTTTCAGTCGTTCCAGGCGTCCATTTCCATCAACATCAATCCTCATCGAGTCGTCTTGGTCCCTATGTCTCAATAGAATCGAAAGGGACTCAAAACATCAATCAAAACTCAACTTTCAATTTTCAAAATAAAATTGGGTTCTCGGGTTCTGTTTGACTCACCCCCGCCGTGGACCACCGTGGGCCGCCGTCCTCGTCACTCCCAGTCTCTCATTAATCCTCACACGAACGTATGGATGCAAGTGTGGTGGTGGGGTGGTGTGTCGTGTGTTTTTCTTAGTGAGGAAGAAGAATGGGGTGTTGGGGTTGTTTGAAGAAGAAGATATAGTGAGGCTGATGATGGTACAAAGAAGGGAGATGGACGACTAGGATGGGAGAAGGAGATATAGATGAAGGGTGGAGATAGGAAATGGGTAGAAAATACATATAAAATAATACAAGTGGACCAATCACATTGTAGATCCACAAAATGGAGTTATGGGCCAATGGGATGAGTAACACTCGTCACCCATCCATGGGTCCCACCTAAATATCTGCCCAATCAGATATTGCCACCTAATCCTTGCCTTGTAATGCATGCATAGTGAAATTGAACTTCCCGTGACCATAGCTTTCCCGTTCGACGTCCGATTTCGGCGTGCCGCCCGTCTATGGATTTGTATCGACTCGAACTACGTAACGGTCCTCAACCCTCGGCCATCGGACCTCCTGGGTCAAAATTCAACATTTTACTCATGACTTGGGGTAAAACGGTCATTTTACACCGTCCGTCCAATTTTGCCCAACTAATCACCGATTAACCATACTAATCCTTAATTAGTTACTAGTCTAATCCCGGAATTCGGGACGGGTCGTTACATTATCCGATTTAGGGCTAGCCCTCACGGTTTTGTTCTCGGGAGCTTACGTACAACTTCCCAGTGGGTCACCCATCTTGGGATTGCACCAGCCCCTACTCGCTTAACTCTGGAGTTCCCTAGGAATTCAAAGTTAGTGAGCTCCCAAAAAGACTCACGTTGGATAGATGCGTGTCCACACATATAAGGCACATCCCCCAAATCCCCCAGACGATGTGGGATTGCTAACCATGCCCCCAAGGAATGGGTCCTCACAATCCACCCCTATTTGGGGCCAGCGTCCTCGCTGGCACACTCAATTCCGACCGGAGTTGGGCTCTAACACCAAATTTTCATGACCCAACTTTCTCCAACAAGATATTGTCCGTATTGGGCCCAGCCCTCACGGTTTTGTTCTTGGGAGCTCACGTATAACTTCCTAGTGGGTCACCCATCTTGGGATTGCACCAGCCCCTACTCACTTAACTTTGGAGTTCCCTAGGAATCAAAAGTCAGTGAGCTCCCAAAAGGCCTCCTGGTGGATAGATGCGCGCCCACACATATAAGGTGCATCCCCCAGATCCCCTAGGCGATGTGGGATTGCTAATCATGCCCCTAAGGCACGGGTCCTCATAATAAATGACAAGTTCCATCCCAATCTCCATGGATTTTCGTGGGATGTGCTCTACTTCGGTCTAACACCATGTGCCATACCAGAAATAAAACTGTAACCCGTTCGTGTTTTCTAGAGTGCGTAGTGATTTCCAGAGTACGTAGCATCATATGAAGTCTTGGTCTCAGCTACAGCCCGCATCCGCGATCAACCTGAAGGGTATCAAAACCATAAAAACTGTGAGTGGACAAAAATAAATTGTTGGAAAACACATTTCCGAAATAAACATTTATACCCTTCACTTAAAAACAGGCATGCATTAGAAAACAAGTATCTCAAATACTTTCTTAAAAGCAAATCATATGGCTTATCAAATCAACACACATTGAAAAAATTTATCAATCAAAGTCATTTCCTCAATAGGCACTCAGCCCAAAACCAAATCACGTAGGGTCTCCGCCTAAATCCAAACACATAGGGTCTCCATCCAAATCAAATCCTGTAGGGATTCAGCCCAAATCCAAATCTTATAATACATCTCAATAGGGTCTATGCCCACAACAACGACTCACATCCGAAGTTGTATGAAAACATGATCAACCAATCATTTTTATCCAATATTCAGAAAATAATCTCAATAGTCACGATATCAGCACTACTCCTGCGACTTGAGATTACACATCCGAGTATACACCCAGGCTCGAAGCCCGTGGCTCGATGTCTAAGTTGATCTAACTCAAGCTTGGAACCCCTGGCTCGACGTCTGAGCGATGGTATTCACAAACTCGGAACCCCTGGCTCAACGTTTGAGAATTGTCCATCTCTGACACTCTTGAGCCTGAGCCTCCCCTCAGAGCTATTCACCTTTAGGTAGTGTACTCGTGATGTCAGGGCCCACCCCTAATCCCCCGGGATTAGGGACTAAACCCTGCTTCCGTTTGACTTACGCATGACACGAAGGTTAAACTGACGTTCAACCTCCATGTGACACGTAAGTCGGACAAGGGATTCTCGTTCCAGCCGTCCTGAAAGTATCTTGACTTTCCATAGTGTGCCGAACTTCTGTGGATTTCAATTGTGATGTCACCGTCTCTCTCGACCAACAGCCTGCACCACAACAACCTGAAAGGTATTGAAAACACGAAAAGACTGTGAGTGGACAAAAATAAAGTATAAGTTCAAAATCAGTTCAATAAAACAATTACATTTTTAGCCTCCATGTAAGAATCAATGCATGCATATTAATTCAAGTCATGAAACCATTCATATCAAAAACCATCTTTTACAATCATTTGAAAACTCGAAATCTGCTATTCAAATCCAGGCCTCAGCCTCAAATCACAAATCAATCTCAAATCCGGGAACTTAGTCCCAAAACTCGTCAAATCCACTTCATCCGGGCCACTGCACAAAACATCAGAAAACTAGTGAAAATATCAATCATACAAGTTTACTGGATCTCAAGTGCGCCCGAGTCTTTAAACTCAAAATCATGCGCAAATAACCAGGCCTTCCCGGGATATCAACGAGTCTTTAAACTCAAAACACAATCATAGGCCTAGAAATCGAAACCTCGTAAAACGTGTAGATACGTAAGAATCTCATAAAACCTGCAAAACCGTAAATCATCAAGATCATAAAGCAAATCATAGAATCACGTATGAAAACATATTAAAACATATATGCATGCTTGTAACGACCCGTCCCAAATTCCATGATTAGATTAGTGACTAATCACGATTAGTGAGGTTAATTCGTGATTAGTTGGGCGAAATCGGACGAACGATGCAAAATGACCGTTTTGCCCCTAGCGTGGGTAAAACGTTGACTTTTTGATCAGACGGTCAAATGGACTTTGACCGATGACTGTGACGTAGTTTAGGACGTCACGAGTTCATAGACAGGTGTCACGCTGAAATCGGACTTCGAACGGGGAAGTTATAGGTCACAGAAGTTCAATTTTACTATACACGTACTTCGAGGCGATGATGAGGTGGCCTTTTCTGATTAGGCCAGATATTTTGAGTGGGTCCCATGGATGAGTGAGAGTGACAAGTGTCACTCATCCCATTGGCTAAATCCCCTAAATTGTGGATCTCATTAATTAAATATTATTATATTAATTATTTTATAATTAAACTTTCTAACATTAAATCCTAGCCCTCCATCTAAACTTAAACTTTTAATCCTCACCACTCATCTAATCATCTATTCTCTCATCAACCATCAAACTTCATCACTTCATTCTTCTTCATTTCCTCATAACCCGAAACCCCCCCACCATTTTCTTCATTTTCTTCAAACACACAAACACCACCACCATCACTCTAGCTCATCCTCCTCCATGCTTGTGTGTGAACGTGAGGGAATGAGAGGCTGGACGGCCACCCACGGTGGCGGCCACGGCGGGGGAAAGCCAACCCGTGAGGTAAGGAATATTCAAAATTCCTAAATTTCGGTTTTGTTGGTTTTATTCGATTCTAAGGTTTAGGTTTGGTTTCTGAGGACCTTAGTATGAGTTTAGGATTGTTTTCGTGGCTTGGGAGAGCCTGGAATGGGCCGTGGACGGCGGAGGAAAACACCTCCGCCATGGCCGAATAGGAAGCACGGGTTGTGATGGTTTTTCTTCGGTTTATAATGTCTAAATAATAGGAAATAGGATTATGATGATATTGGGATTAAAATGGGATGAAATGGACCTAAAATCGGTCCAAAAACCGGAGAAAACCGAGGTTGAAGACGAATGAACAGTGTCGTCAACAGTGACGTGAACCGTAGCTGGAGGTTGAAGACGATGAACAGTGTTTTTGACCTTCTAGGGACGCGTGAGGGCGCTTGGGCCATAATTTGGGAACATTTTGGGACTGGTTTAGTGTTGACCGGACACCGTCTCGATATGTTTCGGGGCATCGGAAGGTTTAGGTTAGGTTTTAAAAATAGTTAAAAGTTCGGGAAAATTTCGAGGCTTTAATGGGAGGTTAATAAGGTAGTTAGTAACCTTCTATTAAAATTTGGACAGGTTTGGGAGTCCCGGTGATAGCGATTGGCTCGGGAGAGCCTATGGCACGCAAATCAAGGAGGCAGCTCGGACGGTCTGTGAGTGGACCTTGTTTTCTAAATTGGTGCATGCATAAATGTTTATTATATTTCTAAATACTTTTTTTTGATGCCATGAGTGCATTTTGATGTGTGGTTACGTATAGGCACATATTTCGAGGTTTCGGCCCTATACGGTGTCTATACGGGTCTGTATTTCTTTATTGGTCTAAATGAAAATGTTTTGGATTTCTAAAAGGATAAACTCGGGTATGAGACCCATTTGGTTTTGTCTCGGGCATATGACTCAGATATCGGGCATGGTGCCCAGCTGATTTCCTATGTTCGGGCACGAGACCCAGTTATTTTACGGTTTATGATTTCGGGTCAGGGACTCTAGATGGATTTCCAAGTTCATGGAGGTTTATGGGAACCGGCATGAACTCTGGGAAGGTCATTGTGGTTCATGACGGTTTATGGGAACCGGCATAAACCTTTGTCAGGTCATTCTGGTTCATGACGGTTTATGGGAACCGGCATGAACCCTGTTTAATGGATATTATGGATCATAACGGTTCAGGGGAACCGGGCATGAATGTTTATGTTTATGTATATATATGTTCATCTACCTTCCTTTACTTATTCTATCTCCTCCGGGGAGGGTGGTTCGCCTGGGTGGACCCCGGAGTAGTCACGGAGCACCGACTGAGTGGAGTCACCCCCAGTTGGGTTCCTTACTCTCAGGAAAGCTATGATTACTATTACCTCGGGTAGGGTCAGTGGTCTGCGGACATTGATCTTGACTTTGAGAAGACTCGGATTGAGACCTCGGTAGCACGTGCGTAGCTTTGGAAACCGTGACAGGATTGGTTGTGTGAATTATATGTGTTTATGATATAAATATGATATATGATATGTGATGTGTGGTTACACAGGATTTGAGCGGTGCCTCGTGTACTTGGTTTATTTCTGGTTTGGGCTGAGTCCCTCATGGATTTGGGCAGTGGCCCGTATGGTCGTTTTCATTGTGGTTCTTTCAATCTTGGTTTTGGGCTTAGTTCCCACATATGGTTTCTTTCGGATAAATGGTTTTCGAATGCATGCATGCTTTTTAGTGAAGGATACAAATGTCTTCTCGTTAAAATGTTTTTATAAACTTTGGTTTTGTCCACTCGCAGCTTTTAATGTTTTGACTGCCCTTCAGGTTGACATCGGATGTGAACTGTAGCAGAGACCGAGATATCACATACCTCCTCCGGATCCTGCCGTACTTTGATAGCCTGGGAGTGCAAAGGTCAGAAATATCCCTTGTCTGACACTTCGTGTCAGACGGGAGCAGGGTCATCCCGTACTAATCCTAGGGGGGATTGGGATGGGTCCTGTCAATGCATCATAGGTTAGAAAGCAAAGTCCACTCACAAACCATTTCGCCGCCGCCTCGATACGCTCGTACCTACGCCGTTCCCGATCAAACCACTATCATCGGCTTTCTCGAACCTGTCCAAATCCCATAATATAGTCACTAACTACTTCACAATGATCATACTAAAGCCTCGTAATTTTTTCGAATTTTTAACTATTTTTAATCGAGGCCTAAAATCTTCGGGCAGCCCGAAACATATTGAGACAATGTCTGATCGACTCGAAACCAGTCTTAAAATGTTCGTTACATCGAATACTTAAATAGTCATGTTGGAACCTTCCTCAAAATCCGTACCAAGTTCCCACACGCACCGCCCAAAGGGGCTGCGCGTGGGCTTCACGCGCCTACTACAGTGTCGTCTTCAACCTCTGTCCAAATCGGTGCAGACCGGCTGGTTCAACTGGACCAGCGCACCCGGTTTTCCTTTGTTTCTGGTCCAAAATCGATCCTAGTTCTTTCTTTAGATTCGTCCAAGTCTCTATAATCAATCTAACTAATTAAAAACACACAATTAGACTAGGTGATTACCTTCCCGATCGAGTTCATTCCTTCAAAAACAACTACTCTCCGTTTCCATGGTTCCATCCCGTGTTGTCCTTCATTCCTCATCCAACAGTTCCCTTTTATTGTCCAAAACCTTACCTAAAGAACCAATTGAATCAATTGTCACTATATTTCACCTTACCATTTTCGAAATCCAAGGTACCAATTACCAGTTTTCCACTTACCGTCCATAAGAGAACTCGAAACTGGGCGGGATCGACTCCTAGTGACCTTTAGAACGGCATTTGATCAATCAATTGGGCTTATTCTTCCCTTACTTGATCCCATTAATTTCGACTTCGAACAAGGGACTCACGGGAAAACAGAGATTTTCTCACTCACTCCAAACACCCTAATACACACACTACACTCTCAGCTTCTCTCTGATCACACACACTCGATCACCAAGACTCACACACTTTGAAACCGATCGATTGTTCTTTGTCTCACGATCTCTCTGTTCTCTCATTTGAACGACAAAAAACCCAAACAATTTAAACAAAACCGTGAAAGCGGCTAGAAGCCACTACACAGTGGCCAGGTGTCCAACACCCTATGGTCCACACTCCCAAAATATCCAATTAACTCTATCCAGGTGGCCTTATCTGATTGCACAAAACCCAAGGAGTAAAAAGATCGATTTGCCCCTAATTGTCAAAATTACCATTTTACCCCTCACTTTCTAGACCTATATCTTAACCATCCAAATGACCGCCCGAATTAAAAGTTAACATTTTTCCCATTCCAAGGGCAAAATCGTCATTCTGCACTATCCGTCCAAAGGTATCCACCTAATCACCGGTTCTCTTTGCTAATCCGTCATTAACCACTAATCTAATCCCGACTTCCGGGACGGGGAGTTACACGTGACCTCTCTAGGATTTACGACGTCTGGTGGCTAAAATCAAATCATAGAGGATGGTCTTGTGGAAAACATTTCGCAAATATTTTAAATCATCTCAAAATATCTCAATAGGGCCTACGCTCGAAATATAGTTTCAACAAATCACTTTCCACAAAACCATCATAAAAACTGTGTCAAAAAACATTTCACAAATCCAGGATTCCGTGAATCTTATCAAATCCAAATCTGGTAAATCCACAATGGGTCGCAAGCCCAAAATCTCATTTCAGAAACCATAACTGGGTCACAAGCTTGATATATCATTTTCAAATCCAAACATCGTTCATTATCACGTTTGTCTATACTCTAAGTCAAACCATAAACCAACTGAGACACATGCCCGAATATTCTTTCCAAATCCAAAAACCATTCCACTATTCATAAAAATTTTCCAAATCACCTTTGAGTGTAATCCAAAGTCAAAGTCAATAATCAACTAGGTCTCATGCCCGAAATAGCATTTCACGCATCTCCGTGAAATCAATCAAATCACATAAATCACATGCACGTAGAAACTCGGCTTAAGCCCAAGTATCACATAAAAACATAAATCTCGAAATACGTGTAGTATAACATTTTCTACGAAAATGCTCAACAATCAAACTCAATTCATGTTCATAAAACATATAAAACATTTATGCATGCATCATATTTATATATCAAAAGTCCACTCACAGACCGTCCAAGCTGCACGTTCACAATCCGCATCGTAAGCCACTTCGAGGCTAATCCACAATCTCCGGGATGACTGAGCCTGTCCAAATCATACCCAAATATCACTTTCAATCTATATAAGTCTAAATCATGAACCCTCAAAATTCCTAGAATAGTTAACGTGTCCTGAACACGCTTCTCGAGGCTGAAAAACTCCAAATGACTTATCAAACGACCTCCGATCGACCTGAAACTACCACCATTAGATTCATATAGTCAAAACCTATCAAACAAGATCGATTTAACCTCAAATATCTTGCCCATGCGCCCTCACGTGCTAGTCAAAGTACGGTCCATGGCGGTCGACGCCAGTCAACGCTGATGTCACTCCCTGAATTGTACCACGTGTCCTTGTACGTGTCATTGATAGGTCTGACACTTATCTGACACACTGCCATGTGGCACCATCCCACTAGTCCACGTGGTCTGACAAAGTTGACGTGGACTTGCCACCTCACCTAAAAAGCCTTGACATATTGCCATGTGGCACTATCTCACTAGTCCATATGGTCTAACAATACTGACGTGAACCTACCACGTCAGCTGCCACGTAAGCCTGACACCCTCTGACGGATCGCCACGTGGCATCACCTGGTTGTCCATTTGGTCTAAAAAGATGACGTGGATTGCCACGTCATCACCTTCAACCTCTGGTCGGGTGAACCCGAACCTCTATAATTGATCGTTTGACCCGCAACCTTGACCCGACCATATTTTCATCTTCCGACCACCATTTTCCTCCATTCTTTGCCCAAACTGCTCGTCTCTCCCACAGACACAGTTCTACGGCCTTACAAATGAAAAACAAGAATTGGAATTACCTGTTCCAAATCGATCTTCCATGGCCAGACTTCCAACCTCCTTCTAGGGCTGTCTAGTGATCCTCCGCCATTCAAACTCATCCCTTCAAGCTCGTATGAGCTCCCAGAACACAATAAAAACAATAAAACTAGACCCCAAACACCTAAAACTAGAAATCCAATCCACCAAAAAACACGGGTTACGAGTTTATCTTTCTCTGGGTTTCCTCAGCCATCCACGACGACTAAGCCTCTCACCATCGTCTTCCTCAGTCTCTCCCACCCTCTCTAACTCTCAATCTCTATCAGGTAGCCTAGAAGATGAAGCAAGAAGATGGGAAAATGGTGAGGGTGGGTTTCAGGTTTGGATGAATGAAGGAAATGGGAGAGATGGTTGCATGAATTAAGTAAAAGGGGCCATATGTCACGACTCATCCTAATCCCCCCAGGATTAACATGGGATGTGTCATGCTCCCGTCTGATACGAAGTGTCAGAAAAGAGATAATTCAAGCCTTTTGACCGACCGGCTTCCACAGCGCTCCAGGATCTGGTGGAGGAGTGTGATGTCTCGATCTCTACGACAGTCCGCATCCGAGATCAACTTGAAAGGCATTAAAATCATTAAAAACTGTGAATGGACGAAAATTAATAAGTTCATAAAAACACATTTCATAAAGATATTTATGTCCATCACTAAAAAGCATGCATGCATTCGAAAACCATTTATTAAAGTTACCATGATTAGGGTCTCAGCCCCAAATTCCGTAAATCCAAGTCGTACGGGCCCCTGCCCAAAGCCATTTACAAAAATCCATAATTCATTTCAACCATATGTGGGAACTCAGCCCAAAACCGTAAATTCGAGTATGTGGGTCATTTCCCAACTCCATTTACTATTCACAAAACACAATTTCACAAATCTAAGAAATAATGTTTACAAGGATGGTATATGAAAAACAATTTCATAATCATTCTTAAAACCTTTCAAACCTTTCAAAGGTTTCATGCCAGGTCCCCATAAACCGTCATGAAACCAGAAATCCATGTTTCCAAATCCAAATCCAGTTAGGGTCTCCGAACTTGAAACCACATTTATAAACCGTAACTGGGACGCCTACCCGATATCATAACCAATTGGGCCTCAAGCCCGATCATGTAAACCAATTGGGCCTCAAGCCTGATTTCGTAAACCAACTAGGCCTCAAGCTCGATTTCGTAAATCAACTGGGCCTCCAGCCTGATGTCTTATTTAAATCAAATGGACTCCAAGTTCGAGAGTTCGTAAATCAAATGGGTCTCATGCTCGATTCCATATTTTCAAATCCGAAATCAATTCACGAAATAATTGGGCCCCTGGCCCGATAAGTAACTAAAATGGACTTTGAGTTCGAGGGTTTCCAAAACAAATGGGTCTCATGCCCGAGTTTACCTTTTCAAATACAAAACCATATCATTAAACTATTACCGAAACCATAAGCACGTATAATCGGTGCAAAACCATAAACCTCGATATACGTGTAAATACGTAAATTGCCTCGAAATACATGTAATCATGTAAATCACCAATATCCCAATCATCATCATAGAAATCACATATGTAAAACATATAAAACATATAAAACATTTATGCATGCATCACAGTTTAGAAATCAAGGTCCACTCACAGACTGGCCTAACTGCCGCCTCGATATGCGTGCCATACGCCTTCACTGGTTAATCACCGTCACTGAGACTCCCAAAACTGTCTAAATCATACTAGAGGGTCACTAACTTATTAACCTCTAATTGAAGCCCCGTAATTTTCCTGAATTTTTAAATATTTTTAAACTTGACCCTAAACCTTCGGACATCCCGAACTATATTGAAACGATGTCTAATCGACATGAAATCGGTCCCAAAATGTTAGTTATATCGAATAGATTAAAAGTCATGTTGAACATACCCCCAAAATATGTTAGGACCCGACCCTCCTCTGTCAGGATCCGATTCATCTAGCATGAAATTGTCCGCTTTGGGCCTCCTTGCCCTTGCCCTCACGGTTTTGTTTTCGGGAGCTCATGGTGCAACTTCCTAGTTTGGGTCTGGCTCTGATACCAAATTGTCAGGACCCAACCCTCCTCGGTCAAGACCCGACTCATCTAGCACCATATTGTCTGCTTTGGGCCTCGCCCTCACGGTTTTTTTTTCGGGAGCTCATGGTGCAACTTCCCAAGGGGTCACCCATCATGGAATTGCACTAGCCTCAACTCGCTTAACTTTGGGGTTCCAATCCCCCCCAAAGCCACTTGAGCTCCCAAAATGTCAGGGCCCACCCCTAATCCCCCAAGATTAGGGACTAAACCCTGCTCCCGTCTGACTTACGCATGACACGAAGGCTAAACTGACGTCCAACCTTCATGTGACATGTAGGTCGGACAAGGGATTTGCGACCCGACTATCCAAAAACTTCCGAACTTCCCAGAGTGCGCCAAGTCTACTGTGGATCGTACGTGTGATGCCTCTGTCTCTCTCGACCAACAGCCCGTGCCGCAACAACCTGGAGGGTATCAAAAACACGAAAAGACTGTGAGTGGACAAAAATAAAGTTTAAGTTTAAAAACAGTTCATAAAACAATGACATTTATACCCTTCACGTAAAAACCAATGCATGCATATCAATTTCATGTCATAAAACCATGTACGAAAACCAAACACATTTTCCTTTTCTCAAATCCCGGGCCTCATCCCAAAACCATCGAAAACCATTTCATCCGGGCCACTGCCCAAAACATCGGAAAACCGTTATTATAAACCATTATCATCACATCTCAGTGAAATCCAAAACACAATTGGAACCACATTCTCATCCATCGAACCTGTTGGATCTATCCGAGTCTTTAAACTCAATCCAGGCCTCAATAATCCGAGTCTTTAAACTCCGAGTCTTTAAACTCAACATGTAACGACCCGTCCCGAATTCCGGGATTAGTTTAGTGACTAATCTTGATTAGTGAGGTTGAACGGTGGTTAGTAGGGCGGAATCGGACAAATTGTGCAAAATGACCATTTTGCCCCTGGTCGTGGGCAAAATGTTGACTTTTTGATCGGGCGGTCAAACGGACTTTGACCGATGACCGTGACGTAGTTCGGGACGTCACGAGTTCATAGACAGGTGGCACGTTCGATTCCGACATTCGTAGAGAAAGTTATGGTGTTCGGAAGTTGAGGGGCATTTTGGTAATTTGGCTTATTAGGGGCCAAATGTTGACTTTTTGATCGGGTGGTCCGATAGGCGAGGGCCAAGGACCGTTACGTAGGTATCGTCGATACGAATCCAACGACAGGCGGCATGCCGAAATCGGAGATCCGACGACGACGTTATGGTCAAGGAAACGAACTAACGAACCGAGGCCGGGATTAAAATAATAATATAATAATAAATAGTGACCGTTGACCCTACACACCTGGATGAGTGACAAGTGTCACTCATCCCTTGAAACCAGAATCCTTGTCTTAGGGGAAACATCATTATGATGTTTTAATATTTATTAATTAATTAATTAATCATTTTAATTTCCATTAATTCCATTTGTGTTTTCTTAACCGTGTACAACCAAATCCAGTTTTCTCCCACCCTTGATTCCTCTTCCATTGCTGAACCTGAGAGTGCGAAATTGTGAGTGAGTTGGGTGTGAATTCAACTGGGTAAACACGAGAGAGTGGCAGTAAGGAAGAACTGAGAATTCGAAAAATTGAGTTTTGGGAGGGAAAATCAAATTGAAGGAATTGGGCTGTGATGATCGAATTGGAGGTTACAAACATCTTCCTGAGGTTGTGACGAGTCGATCCACATCAAAAACGAGAAGGAATGGTGCCGTTTTGGCTCTGATCGAGCTTGGTGACAGAGGAAGAAATCGAGGCTGAGTCGTGGAGTTTGGGGCTGTGATTGACTCAATTGTTGTGGGGAAATGCTTTCTCATGATCCCACGATGCTTCTGGGATCATCAATTGAAGGAAAACGTTGGAGAATGGCAGAACTCCATTGTTGAACAGTGACGGTGCTCGAGTTTGAGTCGTGACGTTTGAGCACCGGTTTGATGCAATTGATGTGGGGGAATTGTTCCTCATGGTCCATTGATGCTTCTGGAATCATCAATTGGATGAAACCTGCATCAATTGAGGGACTTCCATGATTGAACAGTGACCGGGTGTTCTTCGTGGATCATCATCGAATCGTGGGAATCTGGGTAAGGAATTGTGTAATTGAGTTTACAGACTTATAATTGGACTTAAAACGAAGCTAATGGATTGATCAATTGAAGGAATTAGGATCGAATTGGCAGGATTGGAACCGGGTTGTGTCGCGGGTGAATTGGACCCGTTTACCAGACAAACGGGTTGGGCTGGTGACACTGTAGCAGGCGCGTGAGTTTCACGCGCAGCCACTCACGGCGGCGCGTGACGGCGCGTGGGCGCGAATCTCGAGGTGAGGTCAACATGACTTCTGTCCTATTTAATGTAACGGACATTTTGGATTTGGTTTCGGGTCGATCGGACACCGTCTCGATAGTGTTCGGGATGTCCGAAGGTTTTAAATTAAGTTTAAAAATAAGTAACAATTCGGGAAAATTACGGGACTTTGATAGGATGTTAATGATGAGGTTAGTGACCCTCTAATGTGATTTGGACAGGATTGGGAGTCCCGGTGATAGTGGTGTGGCCCGGGAGGGCCGGTGGCACGCATATCGAGGCACACGGTTAAAACGATCTGTGAGTGGACTTTGGTTTTATAAATCCTATGCATGCTTAAATGTGTTATATGGTTTATATACATGATTTCTATGATGGTATTTGTGAGCATTGATTTTGGATATGTTGCACGTATTTCGAGGTGTTTTCCGTATTTCACGTATATCGGGATTAACGGTTTATTGGTGGTTTTGTGTGCTTGTGGTTAAATAAATAATATGATGAAATGGTTTTGAAATTGGAAATATGAACTCGGGCTTGAGGCCCACTTGTTTTGGAAATTTCGGACTTGGAGTCCATTTGAGAATCGGGCCGGGGGCCCAGTTGGTTAATGAAATCGGGCCAGGGGCCCAGTTGGTATGAAATCGGGCTGAGACCCATTTAAGTTATATTATCGGGCCAGGGGCCCAGTTGATTTGTGAATTCGGGTCGTGGGCCCAGCGGGTTTATAAGGTCGGGCTGCGGGCCCAGTTGGTTTACAAATCGGGCCGTGGGCCCAGTGGTTCATAAAATCGGGCATGAGGCCCAGTTGGATTATAAATGTGATTTTGGGTCAGGGACCCTATATTTAATAATTGTGATTTTGGGTCAAGGACCCTAAATGGAATTATGTGGTTTTATGGAAATTTCGGGCAGGGCCCAATGGTAATAATGTGATAAAAGGATTTAATAAAACTGTTTTCCATATACCATCTGGATACAAGGATATATGATGGTCTCCTCCAGATGTCTGGGACACTGGGGAAGTCACGGTGCATTGCCTGCGAGGGGTCATTATACGGAGCAGCCGGACCGTATGATGACTCAGGAGCAGGATTGCTATGATTGACGTCAGGGACGTCAGACATCAGGGATGTCAGATATATGGACCCGGAGAGACCCCGGGCAGCACGCGTAGCTTATGAAACCGTGAGACATGACGTCAGGGACGTCTAGCATCAGGGATGCTGGTGATGGTAATGGTAAAATATGAATTAATGAAATGGCTTTCCGGGTGGATTTATGATTGTGTGATTTTAATGAATTAATGTTCATTTATGGTAGTGGGTGGTGACCCACATGGTTTTATTATGTATGGTGGTGGTATTCCACGGTTTTGGGCTGAGTTCCCACACTTGGTTTTTGGTTAACGGTTTTTGGGCTAAGGCCCTAATGGCTCGGTTGAGCAAACGTTTTGGTTACTGGTTTTTGGTGGCATGCATACGTTTTTATTGGAGGGCATAAATGTCTTATAAATGTATTTGGTAAACTTATTGGTTTTTTTCCACTCACAGCTTTTGGTTTTAATGCCCTTCAGGTTGATTACGGATGCGATTGCAGCAGAGACTGGGACATTGCACACCTCCTCCATCGGTCCTTGCGCACTCTGGATGGCCCGTTTGGGCAGTAGCTCTTGGTTATCCCTTGTCTGACACCCCTTGTTGGACGGGAGCAGGGCACATTCCACGGTAATCCCGGGGGGATTGGGATGGGTCCTGTCACAACAGGCCTACGGGGAAAATATCAGTATATCCGAGTCTTTAAACTCTGAGTCTTTAAACTCAATCCGGGTCTTTAAACCCAATTTGGGCCCGTCCCCCGTCAAATATAATCTGGGTCTTTAAACCCAATAACCAGATCCAGTAAATCCAATCCAAATCCATTTGAAAACCATTTCTAAATCCATATCCAAACCCGAATTCGAAACCACTGGTCCGAAGCCCTTCCGGCATCCAGAACCGTCATTCCGAATCCAAATCCAGAACTCATATCTATTTCCTTTCCAGATCCGAGTCCGCAACCATCATTCCGCAAGCCGGCATCCGGAATAACCATTCTGAACCCAAACCCGGAATCCACTTCAAGTCCCGAATCGAATCCCGAATCGTCATCCGGAATTCCGATTCAAAAACCCGAAATCCATTTCTCAAAACCACTTTTCCAAAAACACTTTTCCGAAATCCTTTTACTGTCTTTGAAATCAAATCGTATTTCAAATCCCAAAATCAAACCATTAAAACCAGGTTCAAATCACAATATCCGTCAAATCTTGTAAAACGTGAAATACCGTCATTTCCTCGAAAAATGTGCAAAACCGTAAACAATCACAATCATAAATCAAATCATAGAATCAAGTATAGAAAACATATAAAAACATGTATGCATGCATCAAGAGTTAGAAAGCAAAGTCCACTCACAGACCATTCCGATGTTGCCTCGATACGTGCGCACTTACGCCGTTCCCGGCCATTCCGCTATCCTCGGCTTTCCCGAATCTGTCCAAAACCCATACTATGGTCACTAACTACTTCACAATGGTCATACTAAAATCCCATAATTTCCCCGTATTTTTAACTATTTTTAACCGAGCCCTAAAACCTTTGGACAACCCGAAACATATCGAGACGATGTCCGATCGACTCGAAACCAACGCCAAAATGTTCGTTACATTAAATACTTCAAAACACGTGTTGAACATGCCTCGAAAAGAGGGCCCACCCACCCTCACGTGTTGGACTGGTCCTCTGCAACTCGACCGGCGTTGCCGGTTCCTGTCCAAACCGTCACCGTTTTCAATCCTTTTGCCTCCACTAATTTCGTCTTTGCCCATCTAATTGATTCGTATAATCAAACCAAGAACTTAGGGTCAAGTAATATACCTCCTGGTCGAATAAAATCGTTGTTATTCCTCCTCTCCGTACCGGTGCGTCCCGACCGCCATTCTTGTTCCTTTCAAGCCCAAAA
The DNA here is from genome assembly GCA_032719365.1 of Prinsepia uniflora. Classification (NCBI taxonomy): domain Eukaryota; kingdom Viridiplantae; phylum Streptophyta; class Magnoliopsida; order Rosales; family Rosaceae; genus Prinsepia; species Prinsepia uniflora. The sequence continues at coordinate 55,909,598 of CM064865.1, forward strand.
ATTTTGTTTTGACCTCCAAAACCTCATCTGATCCATCATTTTGGTTAACAACCACCAGAACACAAGTTACCATTTTGGACATTAAAAGAAACGTTTTCGAGTTCTTCACTTACCGTCCTTATTAGACCTTGTATCATATCCAATGAATTTGTTTCATCTTCCTTTCCCTTTCTTGTTTACAGAACGTGAGCTATGGATGAGGATTTGAGGAGATTGGATTCGAGTCCCTTCTCTGTTTTTCATAGTCCCTTGGCCACCGTCCACGGTGGTGTGCCGTGACAGCACCACCCACAACCACATCTCTATTCATTCACTCACCCCGCCTCTAAGCTCACACCCGATTCACTCTAATGGAACAAAGATCAATCAACTCTCAGGCTCTCTGTTTTTCCAGTCTCCCTCTGTTCTTCCCCGTACACACACACACCATCACAATTTAAAACCAATGGAAGGCGGTGAGAAGGGTCTACGGCCTTCCTGAGGAGGACAGATGTTCCAAAGTCAGTGGACACCATCCCCCTGAACGGCCACTTGTCCCATTACCACTGGGCACAAAGCCCCAAGGCCCCAAATGACCAAAATACTCCTACAAGCCCAAATTACCATTTTACCCTTCACCTTCCCAGACCCATATCTTAAGCGTTTAATTTCCGATAAAGACATGCCGCCTCTCATTGTTCTCTGGATGTCGAGACCTATCTAACGGTCCTAGGTCTACGTACAAAAACCCTATTGTGCTAAAAGTCAACTTTTCCCCCTATTTTCACCAAATTACGATACTGCCCCAACCTTCCGAACATCATAACTTCCTCCTCGGATGTCGGAATTGGGCGTGCCACCTGTCTACTTACCCGTGACGTCCCGAACTACGTCACGGTTATCGGTCAATGTCCAATTGACCGCCTGAACTAAAAGTCAACATTTTCGCCCGAACTAGGGGCAAAATTGTCATTTTACGCCCAAGGTCTAAAAGTAACCATCTAACCACCGATTAACACAGCTAATCCGTCACTAATCACTTCGCTAATCCCGACTTCTGGGATGGGTTGTTACACAAAAGGCCTAGTGTAGATTAGATTTGTGCAGCGGCATCCTCTATCTAGCACTATATTGTCCTCTTTGGGCCACATTAATACTCAACGGCAAGCTTGCGCCCTCAAGGTTTTGACCCCGGGACCTCGTGGCGAGCAATACCCTTTTGGCAAGCCTCAACCAACGCGACCAAGGGAGGCCTAGTGCTAGATAGGTGTGTGCCTACACCTTTAAGGCACACCACCATCCTCTCCCAGACCATTTCCCCTCGCAGGAATGTGGGATTGTTCACTGTTCCCTCCAGGACACGGGTCTTACAAAATACCCTCTACGCGCCCTCACACGGTGCCCAAAGGGGCTGCGCGTGAAAGCCACGTGCCCGTACAGTGTCATCCCTGACAAGCCCCTCCCCGATCCCCCGGGGACCACAAGGGGACGTGCCCTGCTCCCGTCTGACACCCGAACCAACATTCCAAATTTAACCTTAAAAGTTCAAATTGCATAAATATCCGAAAATAAAGTTACACATACAATCCGAATTCAAAAGATGTCAGACAAGGGATACAGTCCAAAATACAAATTTCAAGCACGACTCTAAGTTATCCTGCGAGTAACCTACCCAACAGGGGTTCAGGTGCGCAGTGCAGATCTATGCCTCAGCCTCAGGGTCATCTTCTACCTCAGTAGCATGGCCTGGAGGGGTCACCAAAACATTAGGGGTGAGTGGGCCGAAACTCAAGTTTATAAAACAGTTTAATAATTAAAACATATACTTTTACCCCTCCGTTTTCCAAACATGCATGCATAGTGTTTAAAACCATAAAATCATATAAGATATCACAAGTTGATAGGACGTTAAATAAGCATTATTTTATATTATTTTATACCCTTTATACTTGAATTTTAATATTAAAATATTAAATAAATTGATAAAATAAATTATTTTGTGATTTTTATGTTTAGAAAAATAAAGTTTGTAATTTGGAGCATTTTGGCGAAAGAATCGTCTCGATCGAATTATAACGAATAAATTTTGGACGAAATTCGGTGAATTAATTAATTTAGCTATAAATTAAATTAATTAAGTTATTTGTTTTGCAGCCCAATTAATTTTTGAGCCCAGATTAGCAGCAGCCCGCCAGCAAGCCCGCCAGCCCAGCCCGTGCAATCCGAGACCCGCGTCCAAAGCAAGACCAATCAAGGCGCTCAAACCCAAAAATCTAGGCCCGCTTGTTTTTCCTTCATCCAGCCTCTCTAACCGATCGACAGGCGCTGGCCGAGGCGTTTCTTTCCGGTTCGGAGCGCGCGCGCCGAATTCCTCAAGCCAGCTTCAGCGCATCCTAGCCGAACTGCTGTGTTTCTTTTCAGCAGCCTGCAGCCGAGCTACAGCTCTCCTCTTCAGCAGGCAGCCACCGAAATTTCCTGCCCTATTTTCCAGCAGACCTCCACTCAATTTCCAGCCACTTTCCAACCCAATTATACAACTTTACAACTCAAACCACTTCTAAACATCATCACAAATCCTTATTACTCATCATTCCATTACTTAACATTTTTATTGTATTTTTATATTATTTTTGGTAGCTTTCTCCACCTATAAATAGGGTTTCAATTCACTTGTTGAAACACACCTTCTTTGAGGCACACATTTGAGCCTTCTCTGAGAGAAACTTCGGCAAAGTATCTCCAATACAAAGTTTAGAGTTTGAGTCCATATTTCCCAAGTTTATTTCCTCCATCTTCATAAGGTTCCGTCCGCTGTCGGAGAATCGTATGAATAACAATTCATTGTTTTCATCCATCTCGAAAGTGTAACAATTACTCTCCATTTACTCAAACTCTCATTTTTGTTATTGGTTTTGATTATAGTTCAATATATGTGAGGTTTTTCTTACTAATATTTGTAAGTGTTAAATGCAATATCCATGTGTTTTACTTTATGAATTTTAGTTATTTTATACATTTTAGTGCTTCATACTTCAATTCAATGTTAAGTGTTTTATCCGCTGTCGGTGCATTTAAAGTAGAATTGAAGAGACTTAATGTTGATCGCTGTCAGCGCACTCAGTCAAAAACAAAAGGTGAATCATATTGTAAGTGTTGTCCGCTGTCGGTGCATTTATAGTATTGAAAAATGTATGAAGGTAATTAAGACGATTAAGGTAAAATTTCGTGATTGTTTTAATATTTGCAATTATTAGAGTGTTGGTAAGATTTTTGTTTTAAGAAGATCACTTGTACATGAATTAGAATAGAAGTAAAATTAGTTTATCTATGCTTTTACTTATTTACATAATCACAAACCTTTTCAAAACCCCCCTTTTTATTCTTTATTCTTTTATTCTTTTACTTTTTATTCTTTACTCTTTTATTCTTTTATTCTTTCATACTTTTAGTTTATTAGTCTTTGATTCTTTCATTTCTTTATTCTTTTATTCATTTACTCCTTAATTTATTGATTCTTTGATTAGTTAATTCTTTAATTCTTTAATTCTCTATTCTTTTATTCTTTAAGTCATTAATTCTTTAAATTGTTAATTCTTTGATTATTTAATTATTTAATTCATTATTCTTTTATTCATCTCCCACTAACACATTATTAATGTTCCCTAATTTCCCCGGTTAAGAACGATCCCTATTTATCAATACTACATCTACACAAAAAAGGTTTAAATTGCATAACACTCGAATTACATGTTTAATTTAATGCGTAGTTTGGGCTTAGTCACAAGTCACATAATAAACCATAAGTATAACCACAGTCATTGCACTATACACTCCAATCCTGACATCCCAGATGTCCGATGTCCCTGACTTCCAATAAGGTCACAGTCCCAAGGCTACGCTTGTCACTCGGGGTCTCAATCCCGAGTCCAATCCCCGAACCCAGTCCGGGTACGGCATCCCAGATGCCTAGCGTCCCAGACGTCCAATCATAGCAATCTTACTCCTGAGTCATCACACGATCCGGTACCTCCGTAGAATGACCCTTCACAGGCAACAAGCCGTGACCACTCTGGGGTACCACATCCGGAGGAGACAGTATCACATGGGTGGATCAATACAGTGCAGTACCAAGGATAGTTATCGATATCCACATGCATATATGTATATATAAAATCCAAAACAATACTTAAATTCCACCAGACGGGTCTCAAGCCCAACATCGTAAATCGTGCCATAACCATAATTTCAAGATAATCAAAACCATTACTTGATTTCATCATGTATATCTATATATATATATATAAGCGAAAACGATTATGCATGCAAAGGTTTAATGAAATCGGGCCCACTCACGGTACGATCCCGCTGCGAACTGCGCGTACGAACTTGTTCCAGCATTATCGTACGATTCCTGTCAGTCCAAAACATATGCAAGGGTCACTATAGGTCCTTAACATTCATCCAAAAAGTCTGAAACAGAAACCGGCTTGGGGAAGCCGTCCGAACACTCTTCCTGAGACAACCGGCCCTAATCTGACCCACCTAACTATCTCGGATCAACTTGGTTATTTAACACAAAATGTTCAGAATGATGAGAGGATAAAAAGTCCAGTTGACCATGATCAGAGATAAGGCTCAACGCGTCCTCACGCGCCACCCAAAGTGGTTGCGCGTGAAAGTCATGCGCCTGACACTATAGCTGCTACAGCGCCATCCCCTTCACCCGTTTATCCTGCAATACGGGTCTGCCACCCGCGGCTTGACCCGATCAATTACCCATCAATTCCTGTTCTATTCCTTCCGTTTTTTATCCTAACATGTTCATTAACAATCTAATTTAGGTTCCGAGTCAATAATCAACCTCAATAGTTCCTTAAATAGACCTTGGACCCGTGATCACCCAAACGGGTCGATCACCATAACTCCTTAATTCCAACACCATTATCAAATTAACTTCACAGTAAGCATCCTAGGGCTAATACGAACTAGAATGAACGATCAATTATGCCAGAAAGTACCTGGAAGTTGTCGTCTCTAGCTCTGCAATTCCTCTGAAACAGTGACCCCAGCTCCAGCCCAACCGTGGTTGGTTCCCTTCGAATTTGATGTGGCTGAGTTCCAATCACTCCCAGAAGACTAAACCAGCCCTTGGTTTGGTCCAACAAGCTTCAGAAATTAAAATCTGGATTTTCCCTCCAATTTTTCAGAAATGGGTTTTCACGGTTTCCTCACTATCTCTCAGCTCTGACACTTAACCGAATGAACTCTCAACTCAAACACACTCAGATAATCAAGCTATTCCACTCAAAAACCCGTGGGAATCCTTCTGATCCCACTGGGAAAATGTCCCCCGCAATGGTTCAAAACCAAGAATTTTAAAATCCTCTCGTGTCTGTTCATGGCTTCAGTCCATACTCTCATTGTCTCAAAACACTTAAACAATTCCCACTGAGACAGACCACTACAGGTTTAAATAATGGAATTTTTCAGAATCACCACACACGGTGGTGCAGCCAATGTCCCCCACGGTTTGCTACTGTAACAAGCTGTAAAATGACCAAAATGCCCTCAGTTCAAAAATTACCAAAATGCCCTTCCACTTTCCAGACCCGTAACTTGGTCATCCGATGTCCGTTTTCAGCGTGCCGTCTGTCTACGGACTCAGGGCATCGACACCATCCTAACGGTCTTCGTATCGTGTGAAAATCCATTGTAAATCAAAAAGTCAATTTTTTCCCCCATTTCGCCCAAATTACGAAAATGCCCCTGGACTTCCGAACGTCACAACTTCTTCCCTGATCGTCCGAATTGGACGTGCCACCTGTCTATGGACTCGTGATGTCCCGAACTACATCTCAGTCATCGGTCAAAGTCCATTTGACCTACCAATAAAAAGTCAACAAATTGACCATACTATTCACAGGGGTAAAAACGTCATTTCATTTATTAGTTTACAATTTTACATTTCCCGAATTTCCGGGGCGTTACAATCACTGTCCTCGCGCAATCCAGTCCAAGCCCATATTTCCTCCATTTTTGTCCGTTTTCCAATCTTTCAATTCCTATAGGTTCCTATCATCATTCCCTATCGATCTATGTCCTCAAAACACATGAAAAACAGTCAATAGAATACCTCCATGATCAAACAGTGACAACGACTTTCCTCCGCCGTTTCCATCCACCTCCGACCACCCCTGCGATCGAAACCATTCCCTACAAGGTTGTATGCATCTTATGAACAGGTTAGAATCGAACTAAGCTTCCAACAACGTTCAAAACTCATTTTTCCAATTTTGAAAACAAACGGGTTCTCAGGTTCTGACTTACCTCCACCGTGGACCACCTTGTCCCATCGTCCATCAGTCCCTCACTATCTCAGTCCGCACTGACGGTCTCTCATACGAACACAGAGATGGATATGGTGGTGAGATAATATGTGTTGTGTGTTTGTTTGTTTAAAAGGGAATGAAGATGGTGCTTGGGTTTTAGAGAATGAAAAATGAAGATGATAGCTGATGATGATAATCAAATGAGAAAGAAAGATAGACAGTGGAGATGATAGGAAATCATATGAGATGAATATGGAGGGTGGAGATGAGAGATGAGGGAAATTATAAAATAATTAAAATATTAATATTTTAATACTTAGATCCACTTTTTAGGGGAAGTCACCAATGGGATGAGTGACATTTGTGACTCATACAAGGGCCCCACAATTTACTAATCCCCCAATCGGATTTAATTATTATTTTATTCGGATCCCGAGACGTAAATCCCCGATTTCTATCCCGTGACTGTAACTTCTCTGATCCACGTCCGATTTCGACGTGCCGCCTGTCTACGGACTCGTGACGTCCCGATCTACGTCACGATCATCAGTCCTCGTACATTTGACTCCCCGAGTCAAAAGTTAACATTTTACCTAATCTAGGGGCAAAACGGTCTTTTTACACCGTCCGTCCGATTTCGCTCAACTAATCACCGATTAATCTTACTAATCCTTCATTAGTCACTAATCTAATCCCGGAATTCGGGACGGTTAGTTACACCATAGGGTGGGTGACAAGTGTCACTCATCTTATAGTCCAAAAACAGATATTTTGGGTGATAGGACCCATCCCAATCCCCCCGGGATTACCGTGGAATGTGCCCTGCTCCCGTCCAACAAGGGGTGTCAGACAAGGGATAACCAAAAATTACTGCCCAAACGGGGCTTCCAGAGTGCGCAAGGATCGATGGAGGAGGCGTGCAATGTCCCAGTCTCTGCTGCAGTCGCATCCGTGATCAACCTGAAGGGCATTAAAAACCAAAAGTTGTGAGTGGACGAAAATCATTAAGTTTAGTAAACGCAGTTATAAGACATTTATGCCCTCCAATAAAAACGTATGCATGCCACGAAAACCAGTAACCAAAACGTTTGTTCAACCAAGCCGTTAGGGCCTTAGCCCAAAAACCGTTAACTTAAAACCAAGTGTGGGAACTCAGCCCAAAACCGTTAACTTAAATCCAAGTGTGGGAACTCAGCCCAAAACCGTTAACTTAAAACCTCGTATCCAGATGGTATATGGTAACAGTTTTATTAAATCATTTCACAATATTACAATGGGCCCTGCCCGAAATCGCCATAAAACATCACAATTCCATTTAGGGTCCCTGACCCAAAATCACATTTATTAAACATAGGGTCCCAGACCCGAAATCATATTTATAACCCAACTGGGCCCCATGCCCGATTTTGTAAACCACTGGGCCCACGACCCGATTTTGTAAACCACTAGGCCCACGACCCGATTTCGTAAATCAACTGGGCCACTGGCCCGATAATATAACTCAAATGGGTCTCAGCCCGATTTCGTAACAACTGGGCCCCTGATCCGATTTCATAATGTAACTGGGCCCCCGGCCCGATTACGTAACTCAAATGGACTCCAAGTCCGAGGTTTCCAAAACAATTGGGCCTCAAGCCCGAGTTCCTCCTTCCAATTTCAAAACCATTTCATCATATTATATCCAAGACCATAAACATGGAAAATCCGTGCAAAATTAGAAAAACCTCGATTTACGTGCAAGCATGCATAGAAATACTTGAATCGCCTCGAAATACATGAAACCGTATAATTTACCAATATCCAAATCAACATCATACAATCACAATCATAATCCATATAAAACAGTTAAGCATGCATAGAATTTATAAAACCAAAGTCCACTCATAGACCGTTTAACGGTATGCCTCGATACGCGTGCCATCGGCCCTCCCGGGCCACACCACTATCATCGGGACTCCCATTCCCGTCCAAATCACATTAGAGGGTCTCTAACCTCTTCATTAACAACCTATCAAAGTCCCGTAATTTTCCCGAATTTTTAACTATTTTTAAACTCGATTTAAAACCTTCGGACGTCCCGAACAATATCGAGACGGTGTCCGATCGACACGAAACCAATTCCAAAATGTTTGTTACATTAAATAGGACATAAGTCATGTTGACCTCACCTCGAGATTCGTGCCCACGCGCCGTCACGCGCCGCCGTGAGTGGCTGCGCGTGAAACCCACGCGTCTGCTACAGTGTCATCGTCCTAACCCGTATGTCTGATAAACGGGTCCTTTTGCCCGCGTGATGACCCGGTTGGTTTCCTATCAATTCAGCCTTAATTCCTTCAATTGATCATTCAGTTAGCTTCTATTTGAATCCAATTAAAGCTCTGTGAAGTCAATTTCACGAACACTCACCTCAAACTAGTCGAATCAAACTCGATTCCTCGAAGAACTGCCGTACACTGTGCATTGATGGAACATCAGCAATACCCATCGTTTTCCTTCAATTGATCCTTCCAGAAGCATCGTGGGATCCTGAGAAACTGTTTCCCCACATTAATTACATTGTTTGATCACTCAATGATCACGACTCAACCTCGATTTTCTTCCTCTGTTACCAGGCCCGTTCAGAGTGAATTGGGCGCCAAATTCCTTCATTCTTTCGATGAAATTGATCGTGGCACTCCCAGAAAGCTCGAATTGAGCTCAATTTCGATCCTCAGAGACTAACTCTCAGTATTCGAATTTTTCCCCCTAATTTTCTAATTTTCGATTTTTGATTTCATCCTCCCTCACTTTGTCCCGTGTGTTTCTCTCAATTAATACAATCTTCAAGTCTCTCAATTTCTTCAATTCTACCATGAGAAGGCAGCCAATTCCCCCAGCTCACACACTCAGTTGGTGTTGTTCATGGTGTAAGGAAATATGAAGAAAATGGACGAGAAAATGGAAGACAAGGATGATTAGAGATGATGATGTAGTAATGATGGTGTTTAGAGGAAAACATGGATCAGGTTTTAAGGCTTAGATTAGGAGATGGGTGACACTTGTCACTCATCCAGGTGTGCACAGTCAACAGTCACTATTTATTATTTTATTAGTATTTTAATCGAAGCCTCGATTCGTTAATCCGTTCCCGTGACCATAACTTCGTCGTCGAATCTCCGATTTCGGCATGCCACCTGTCATTGGATTCGTATCGATGAGACCTACGTAACAGCCCTTGGCCCTTGTCCATCGGACCTCCCGGTCAAAAAGTCAACATTTGGCCCCTAATATGCCAAATTACCAAAATGCCCCTCAACTTCTGAACATCATAACTTTCTCCTCGAATGTCGGAATCGAACGTGCCACCTGTCTATGAACTCGTGACGTCCCGAACTACGTCACGGTCATCGGTCAAAGTCCGTTTGACCACCCGACCAAAAAGTCAACATTTTGCCCACGACTAGGGGCAAAACGGTCATTTTGCACATTTTGTCCGATTTCACCCTACTAATCACTGATCAACCTCACTAATCAAGGTTAGTCACTAATCTAATTCCGGAATTCGGGACGGGTCGTTACATTGAGTCCCACAAGTCAACACCATAAGTCAACCATCTCGATTTTCGTGCAACCATGAATAGTATAGAAAACCATTCTTGACCCTTAACTTTCTCGTACGATGTTTGTTTTTGACGTGCCACCTGTCTACGGACTCGTATCGTCTTGATCTACGTAATGGATCTCGGTCCACGTGCATTTGACCTCTCGGGTCAAAAGTCAACATTTTCACCCCTTGAAGGGCAAAATTGTCATTTTACCTTGACCGTCTGATAATCCTCGATTAATCCTTAAGTAATCCCGTAGATTCGGGATGAGTCGTTACATTGAATCATTTTGTGAAAAGTTTGAAAACAACCACAACATCATTGTTATGTTTCATCAAGTACAACCAATTCATTCAAGTGTAGTCATCAACAAATTAAACAACCTAACGAAAGCCAGATGTAGTAGTAACATATAATGGACCCCAAACGTTAAAATGAATCAAAGCAAATGGAACATATCTTTTTATGCAAACTATTCTAGTAAGTTGTATGGTGACTCTTTTCTAAAATGCAGTCACATGTAAAATCTGAAGGTTTACAACTGGAAAGAAAATGCGGAAATAAACTCTAGATAACCAAAGGAAACATGACCTAAACGACAATGCCAAAGCCACACTTGATCGTCAGACACCCGACTTGATCCTTTAATCGAGAAAGATCGCCCCACACACATTTCATCCACATCGACAAGCCCCATATCTTAGTACCACACCTAATAATCACCCCGCTGATGTTGTCCCGAAGAAGACAGAATAAAGGATAGATTAATACCAAACAATTTAATTGTGCAGTGACTTGGGGAATAGAGAGCAAGTTATTAGATAAGGCAGGAACTAGAAAGTATAATCGAGGGACAAAGAAGGTATCAAATCAACTTGTCCATCATGGATAACTAGAGATGGTACCCCATTAGCATTAGCAATAGTAGAGCAATTAGGGACGCGATGATTGCGGAGAAGTTATGCATCAAAGGTCATATGGTCACTCACTCCTGAATCTACAATCCAACCATGATCTTTTCCAGAGGGAGATAAGGGTAGACCGATGTTACTTGATTGTTGAATAAGGGCAGCAGCTACCATGGACTAATGACCTTGCTCATTCATTTTTCCACTACTAAAGGCCATGGTGATTAGGTTTTTTTTTTGGGACTTTTTGGTGTAGGTTTTAGGGTTTTGGTAGGTGCAGCGGAAAGGCACAGCAGTTGGTGTAGCGGGTTTTTTTAGGATTTTTCTGGAATTTTTTTAGAGAAGCAAAAAGGGTAGGTTTCAGGAATCAGAAAAAGGGTAGGTTTCGACAATCAGAGAAAGGGAAGGTTTCAGCTGAGCTCTGATACCAACTTGAATTAGAGTTTATTTTTTGTGTGGTTTTATTCTTCCCTTAAGTATGTAAATATATGCATGTATGTTGTATTCCTAACTGCTAGGAAATGAACTAATTACATTCTTAACTAGAAAATGAACTAATTATATTCCTGGTCAACTGGGGAATCCCAATTACTATAGAATTCACACCAACAAGAATAAACTCATACGAACCTAATTCGATTTCAACCCAAGTATTTGTTAGATTGGGTCGGGTTGAAATTCTAATTCGCCCAAATCTGCTTGATCTTAATATGGATTCTAGATAATTCAATTGAACCGTCCAATTTTAAACCGTGAATTGATTTAAACACACGTGTAATTATAATGCTATTGAATTCCACCCATGATTTCAATAACAAAATATGTGAGTTTAGGACTCTTTAAATCTATGCTCATTGATCCTAATTAATTATTTATTTTATTTATTTGTTTGTGTATGAGAATTAAGAAAGACATATATATATATATATATAATATTTGACGGGCTAATCATTAATAAATATCAATATTACTAGCTTAATTGCATGATATATTCCGAATTTTTTGGATGAGACTCTGAGTTTATATTTATGGGTTGCAGTTGAACTCATATAAAACCTGAATTAACTCAAGTTAAACCAAACCCTCCTCGAACCTGAATTACGAAAATTAGATTAGGATTGTGCTGACCTTTCCAACCCACCCAACTTAACCAAGGTGAAGGTGCACAGCTATAATTCTGGCATAGAAGATATCAGTTCACATATTCTGGATTACAATTAATACGTACAAATGTCTACATAGAGTGATGAATTTCAATTTCCACAGCTAGCTAGTTGTTAGCTACGTACCGAAGTGAAGGGAAAAAGAAAAAGAAAAAAACTAATGCAAACAAAAGAAACTATAGCTAAATTATGAAGTCTCTTAGAAGTATAAGTCTTCAGGGATGGTCTTGAGAAGTGGAGTTACAGCACAGCAAGCGGCAGGGGCCGATGTGGACGATGGCTCAACAGTAACACGACCCGTCGGAATGTGGGTAAGATCATGAGCTACGTCCTTGAAGTGAAGAAGTCCTCCATTTTTGCACTTGGAAAGCATTCGTGCCGCTTCTTGCTTTGTCATCTTTACTTTTACCCTAATCACCATTCCTTGCTTCTCACCTGATGATGAACTATCATTCTTTCTTTCTTCTGAATTTGCAAACTCAGCATCAATCATCCTTTCTTTCTTTGAGAATTTCTTCTTACTCATCAACTCATCTCTGTATTTCCTAATAGCTTCTGGTATGCCATCTGATGACTTGAAGCTATTGAAGAAAGAAAGGAAAGAGTTCAACATTATATTGTTATATGAGAGAGCGGGAGAGAGAGAGAGAGAGAGATGAAACCACGTTGAAGTTAGAGCCTGTATTTATAGATCGAAGCTATGACCGTATTGAGATGAGAGACTTATATATTTTATTTGTAATCTAATATGATATAAATTTTATAATGTGATGTTGATTTTTTTGTAGCATTATGTACGTTTCTTTATGCATAAATTAATATGGAGGGAAATTTGGGTAAAGTTACAGACGGTGGGGTTGCTTATGTTTATGTTTATGTTATTGTATCACCTGGGTGCTCTACAGCGTGATATGAAACAAGTACAAAGTTATGTTAGTTTGCTCAGTCTAAGTCAAGGTCAAGTAATAGACTGTCCCAAGAATCAGCAAGCAAGCTTAATTATTTAGGAGTCCAAAATACGTAGTATTTTGGAACTGGTCAATGGTACATATTCAGATGTTCTTCTCACACTTTTCCATCATTGTTGTCTGGCTCGTTCAAATTCGGATTTCTTTTGATAAGACAAATTTTAATGGACAACTAACTATAAGCAGCCAGCTAGCTACGTGATACTCATCATAATAATATTATATTCGACCTTTAGGTTTAGGTTTAGGTTTAGGTTTAGGTTTAGGTGTAGGGTAGGGAAACATCATAATAAAAGGCGGTCAGAAATTCCATTATTTAGTTAACATATAATTTGATCTTGTGCTATATATCATAAATAATGCGTTTTTTAAATTATTTATAATTGGTTACAGTATTTGGTATAATCAAACGACTCTTAATTTAGATATTTTTTTTTGTAAAAGTGTTATAATGTTTCATGATTTCAAGTTTTTTAGGTGGGTTACCTCAATTTTAGTAACCAGTAGTTCACTAGTGTGAATAACAATGCTATTACAAATGATTCATAACTTTATAGATTAAATTGTACTTATTCAAGAGGATTTAGACAATGAGCATGTATATATGCTTGGACCGTAAAATTCTAGAAAACTCAAAGTTATGAACTATTAAATTCTCCAGAAGTTAGATTTCCATATCTTTTCAAGCATATATATATATATTTTTAAAAAGAGTTTTTTTAGAAAGGGTTATATAAGTTTTAATACCAGTAACTTAATGCTATTAATAAAACTTTTAATTAATGCAGACAAGTCAATTTTACGGATTAAAATGTACATTAATTATGCTTAGAAAGAACTATATAATGAGCCATATACACTTGGAAAGATCCGGAAGTTTCATTTTTGTTGAATTTTATGGCTCTTGATTTTGAGAGTTGTAGAAAGTGTTATTTCAGCTTTAGTATAAATAGTGAAGTGTTGAAATTGTTAGCGACTCTTGACAACTCAGCATCGCACGTTACAATCTTGGTAAGCAAACTTTTGGATGATTCTTGGGCAGTTGAGGGGCACCAAAATCTTGTGTAAATTGAATTGCTAATAAGTTAAGACCCAAATCTAGTGCTAATTCAATTATTATTTAGTTATAACATTGTGGTCGTGTAATTGAAGAAAGTGGCGATGTTTGAACATTACATAATTCTTTATCACCAACATAGGGATTGGATGGACTGAACATACAACGAGCAATGCAAAGATTAGATGGATTGAATGTACAACAAATAATGCAGAGAGAACCAGTGGGCATAAGAAAGAGAAATAGGGGTGGTGGTGCAGGATATGAGAAATAGAGGTCATTGAGGAAGAGGAAGGAGAGGGACAAAAACGTGGAGGATATAAGAATGGGAGTTAGCGGATAGGAAGGGAGAACGGAACCCGATATGAGTAATTATCTAGTTCTTCATTACTTTTGAGTTTATACCGTTTAATCCGTAAAGTTGACCCATTTGTATTAACATTTTTTTGTTAAATCTACAATTTCTAATTACAAACTTGTGCTTTCATTGTGCATTTTTACCAGATTTTACTCCTTTTAGTTTCTAAGTACCTTTAGGGACAATTTTTGACAAATTGCACTCAACCCTACGTTCAAAACGACCAATTTCATTGAAAAAACAATTACAAAATATATATAAGATTAAGGTATGAAAAGTAAGCATAAATATAGAGTTATTAGGCTTCAATTTCAATTTATATTATTATTCTTAATTATCTTAAAATTTAAAAAAAAAATTGACAAAAAAATTAGATACTCGATTAGACATATATTAATTATTGGTTATAGTTATGATTAATATCTATTTAACTAAATACCTAATCAGTCTTTGTAACGACCTGGAAATTCAGAAAAGGTAATTCCGAGAATTTAAAAAGGAAATTGACAATTTTTCCCTTATAGGTCAAAAGTTAACTTTTTACTCCGGGTATTTTTGGACTTTTTGTGAGAACCGTTATGTAGGTATCAGAGTCTTGAGTTCATAGACATGCGGTATGTCGGAATTGGAGTTCGGACGGGACTGTTATGGGTTTAAACTACCTAAGGATATTTTAGTAATTTTGAGACTAGGGGTATTTTGGTATTTCTGGGTTAAGTGGTGAGTCAAAATGTGTTTAATTAGGATGGTGACAAGCGTTAGCATCCTGTATCAATTGGTGGCACTGGATATGTGTGTTATGTGTTTGTGTGCCATGTATATAGTATGCAACCCAAAACCAAAAACAAAAATACCATAATTCAACCCGAGAGCAAAGGATCCCAAAACGGAGAAGTGAAGAAGAAGAAGAAAAGAAAGAAAGAGAAAGATAGAAAGGAAAGAGGATCAAGAAGACAGGAGAAGGGAGGAAGAACACCCAAAAACGTGAAAACCCGAGAAAACCAAATTGACCCGTGAGCCATTAAACCATTTTAAGGCCTTCAAGCTTGAAACCAAGCTTACTAATACCTTGGTTGAGTCCTTAAAATAGTGCTGAACTAGAAATTGGAAGGTTTTGGGCACGAGAAAGCTTCGAATGACGGATTGAAAAATTGGCCGAAAATCAAGGATTTAGGTTATGTTTTTTAGGCTAGATAGATCCCGGAACTTTATAGGAGCGTGCAGTTCGGAATTGAGCCGCTTGGATAATTTGTGAATGGATAGTTGTTTATAAACTATGATGCATGCATAGTTAAATATTTTAAATGTTTTTATTGCATGATTTGATTACAAGGTTGAATAATGATTTGAAATAATTATCTGACGATTTTCTAGATTTATGACTTATTTATGGATACATATTTTATGGTTGTTTTTTGAAAACAATGCTTTGGGCTTAGGCTTAGTTCCGAAATATTTTTTACTTGGTTTGAGTCATGGATTTGTGTAAAAGTAAGTTTTCATGGTTTTATTAATGCTTTCCACGAGTAACCATCATCGTGTGATGTTGTCCCCTATAGACGTCAGTTTGGGATCCTGGAGAGGTCACGATTTGACAATGCCTGGACGTCAGTTCGAAGACTCGAGTTCTTATGAATGTTGTAGTTTAGTATCGTTCAGACGTCGACAGCTCTCTGGGTTACCACCCGAAGGTTGTCTAGATCCTAGGGATGCTAGGACAGTTCGGGTGATGCGTGAGTGTAGTTTCCGGACGGGACTCGAATGATGCGTGAGTGCAGTTTCCTAGTTTTCCTACGTGTAGTACTGATAAGATATCGTGACTCGTATTTGAGTTTGAGGATTAGTTGTGTTTGATTTTCGGTACTTGTGTCCAAATTTTTTCACATGATTTGATAAACATCGATTTCGGGAAATGTGGGTCACGGGTTTTTGATGAATTATATGATTTGTGGGTCCCACAACTTATTTTTGCTCACTCACACTTTTAATAATTTTGTTGACTCTTCAGATCGTTGTACAAAGATTGGGATTATTCGAAAGGTTGAGGTATGAGTGGGATATAAGTATGATGATTCCTTATCTAACAAGTATTGAGGGTAGTATTGGAACTTCGGTTAATTTGTCAGACGAGAGTAGGATTAGGCATGGCTATCAAAGCGTTTTTGGAATAAGTCATGTCAATTTGGTATTAGAGCATTGTGGTACTGATTTGTATTTGCCAACGCCATGCCTCCAAGACATGAGCCCCGTGCACGGCTTGATGATGAGACAGAAATACGAGCAGTAACGGGACATACCCTAGATTATTCAAGTTGGACATTGGATACTACACTTCAATATAGGACGAGTTATGTGGGTTCGAATAATAATCGTGCCCGGAGGT
Source organism: Prinsepia uniflora (assembly GCA_032719365.1). Taxonomy (NCBI): domain Eukaryota; kingdom Viridiplantae; phylum Streptophyta; class Magnoliopsida; order Rosales; family Rosaceae; genus Prinsepia; species Prinsepia uniflora. The sequence goes on from CM064865.1 coordinate 55,926,327, forward strand.
TAGGGTCATAGCATTTATGGGTGAGTTGGATCCGGATGAGACAGATGAGTGAGTTCCTTGGTTAGAATGAGTATTTGATGTTTTGAGGTGATGGGAGATCCTCTACAGGATGTGCTACGCATAATAGTGTCCTGCTTGCCAACTAGGCATGCCAGTGGAGGCATGGATTATGAGATATCAGATTAGGACTCGAAAAGAGTTAGAATATCAAGTTGGGACTTAAGTATGGGCCCGAGGCACTGATACGAGCCCCATATCCACAATTTTTTGACGGATAGGTCTGAATTTCGGGGACGAAATTTTTTAAGGGGGGTAAATTGTAACAACGAGAAAATTCAAAAAAATGTAATTCCGAGAAATTAAAAAGGATATTGATAATTTTTCTTGTTAGGTCAAAAGCTGACTTTTTACTCCAGGTACTTTATGGACTTTTCGTAAGGACCATTACGCAGGTCTTGAAGTCCTAAGTGTGCAGACAAACGACATGTAAGACCCGTGTCCTAGAGGGAATGGTGAACAATCCCACATTCCTGCGAGGGGTATGGTCTAGGAGGGGAATGATGGTGTGTCTTAAAGGTGTAGGCACACACCTATCTAGCACGAGGCCTTTTGAGAGCTCAGTGGCTTTGAGTTCGGTTGGAACTCCAAAGTTAAATGAGTTGAGGCTGGTACATTTCCATGATGGGTGACCCCCTAGGAAGTTGCACCGTGAGCTCCAGAAACTAAAACCGTGGGGGCAAGGGTAAGGAGGCCCAAAGCGAACAATATCGTGCTAGAATTGGGTCCTAGCCGAAGATGGTTGGGTTCTGATAATTTGGTATTAGAGCCAGGTTCCAACCGGGAAGTGTGCCAGCGAGGACGCTGGGTACTAAGGGAGGTGGATTGTAAGACCCGTGTCCTGGAGGGAACGGTGAACGATCCTACAATCCTGCGAGGGGAATGGTCTGTGAGGGGAATGGTGGTGTGCCTTAAAGGTGTAGGCACACACCTATTTAGCACGAGACCTTTTGTGAGCTCAGTGGCTTTGAGCTCGGTTAGAACTCCAAAGTTAAGCGAGTTGAGGGTGGTGCAATTCCATGATGGGTGATGACAGGACCCATCCCAATCCTCCCTGGATTAACGCGGGATGACCCTGCTCCCGTCTGACACGAAGTGTCAGACAAGGTATATTTCAGACCTTCGCCTTCCCGGGCTATCAGAGTACGCCAGGATCCGGAGGAGGCATGTGATATCTCGGTCTCTGCTACAGTCCACATCGTATCCAACCTGAAGGGTATTAAAAACAGAAAGACTGTGAGTGGAAAAAAATAAAGAGTTTATAAAAACATATTTCATAAAGACCTTTATACCCTTCACTAAAAAGCATGCATGCATAGTAAATCCATTTATCTAAACACATGTTTAAACAACCATAATTAGGGTTTCAGCCCCAAATTGCGTAAATACAAGTCACACGGGCTCCTGCCCAAAACCGTTCATAGAAAACCATAACATAGTAAACATATGTGGGATCTCAGCCCAAATCCATTTATCATCATAAAACATAATTTCCGAAACCAATTGAAATCATGTTTATCCATTATATTTCATATCCAGAACCTGTCACGGTAAAATAAAGCTACGAGCGTGCTAATCGGGGTCTCAAACCCTAGTCTCTCCAGGGTCCACCCAAGTCAATGTCCGTAGATCAATGACCCTCCCTGGAGGTAACGAACCATGCCCATCCTGAGAGTAAGGAACGCAACTGGGGGGCGACTCCACTCAGTCAGTGCTCTGTGACTACTCCGGGGTCCACCTAGGCCAACGACCCTCCCCGGAGGAGACAATCATATATAAAGGACGGAATATGAAAAACCTTTTGAAATCATTCTTTAAACCTTTCCAAGATCCATGCTCGGCCCCCACAAGCCGCCATGATCCATAAAATCCTTTCCAAGGGTTCATGCCGGTTCCTATAAACCGTCATGACCCAAAAACCATTTTAGGGGTTCATGCCGGTTCCCATAGACCATCATGATCAGTAAAAACCATTTGTAACACATAGCTGGGCCCTAGGCCCGAATCCACATAGAAACTGGACCTCAAGTCCGAATCGTAAACCAACTGGGCCTCCGCCCCGATTCCGTAAATCAAATGGGTTTTGAACCCGAGTTTACCGTTTCGAATCCAAAACCATTTCATGAAATCATATCCAAAATCACAAGAATGGAAAATCAGAGTAAAACCGGAAAACCTCAATTTACATGCAAGCACGTAAATCGCCTCAAAATACGTGAAACCATATAATTCCCAAATATCCAAATCAACATCATCAAATAACATTCATAATCCATATAAAACATTTATGCACGCATCACAGTTTAGAAATCAAAGTCCACTCACAGACCGTCCGAGCTGCCGCCTCGATTTGCGTGCCATAGGCTCTCCCAAGCCGATCACTGTCACCGGGACCCCCAAACCTGTCCAAATTGTAATAGAAGGTTACTAACTACTTAATTAACCTCCTACCAAAGCCCCGTAATTTTCCAATATTTTTAACTATTTTTAAAACCGAACCTAAACCTTCGGACACCCCGAAACCTATCGTAACGATGTCTGATTGACACGAGACCAGTCCCAAAATGTTCGTTACATCGAATAGATGATTTGACATGTTGGAACCATCCTCAAATTCTCCCACAAGCGCCCGGACGCTCCGCCTGAAGTGGCTACATGTGGGAGCCACGCGCCAGTGAACAGTGTCGTCTTCCTCCTCGCGACGACCAGTCTGAACAGGTCCGGTCCGGTTCGCCTGAAACTTGGACCGACGTGACCGGTTCAAGCCCATAACCAGTCCAATCTTCACCGTTTTCAAGCCTAATCGATCCTAATCTTCATATAATCATCCTAGGAACCAAACCCAATCGATTAGAATCCCTAAAACCTCTAAAACCCGACTGGTCCAAGAAATCCCTCACGGTTCGAATATCCCCCCTCCTACTCAGGGCTTCCTTGACATCCAAAGCCTCCCAAAACCTTCCTATTTACTCCCTAGAAACCTAATTAGTTCGAAACTAACACCCAAAACGGCCCATAATACTCAAAATCGAAAATAGAATTAAAAAGGTTAAAACTGATACCTTGCTCGGTTTTTCTCCTCCGCCGTGCACGGCGGCTTCGTCCTGGCCGGCCACCACGCTTCAGCCGATCCTCCTCATCTCAGGCCTCTCACTGATGATCACGGTTAGGGGTTTGGGTTGGTTTGAATGGTTGGGTGAGATCGGGAAAATGTTTTGGGAATAAAGGAAAATGGATCGATGAAGATGATATGCATGAAGGCATAAGGATAGCCTGTGGATGGGTGACACTTGTCACTCATCCATTGGGCAGAAGCTAAATATCTGGGGCCCAGTAAATCCAAAAGTTAAGTCGTCTCATAATTCGTGCAATAGAGCACTTGAACTTCCGTGAACCGTAACTTCGTCGTCGAACGTCCGAATTCGACGTGCCGCCTGTCTATGGATTCGTATCGTCCTTATCTACGTAATGGTCTTCGGCCCTCGGCCATCGGACCTCTCGGTCAAAAAGTCAACATTTTCCTCTTTTAACCATAATTACCAAAATGTCCCTAAACTTCCGAACGTCATAACTTCCTCCTCGAATGTCGGAATTGAACGTGCCACCTGTCTATAAACTCGTGAGTCACGAACTATGTCACAGTCATCGGTCAAAGTCCATTTGACCACCCGAATAAAAAGTCAACGTTTTGCCACGGCTAGGGGCAAAATGGTCATTTCGCATCGTTCGTCCGATTTCGCCTAACTAATCACGGATTAGCCTCACTAATCGTGATTAGTTACTAATCTAATCCTGGAATTTAGGACGGGTCTTTACAACCTTCCCTCCTTAATTAATTTCGTCCTCGAAATTCCAACCGACCTAAGTCCAACCGTTCTTCCCTCCTTAATTTTGTTTCGTTCTCGAAACTCCAACTATCCTGATTCCACAACCACCTTGTGAAACTTAATTAACCTTGCAACACGTGTACACTAGTACACCAACTAACCAGAACAAAACTTACTCGTCTGCAACCAGACGTATCACTAACACTCTCGCCGTATCGACTATACTCGACCATGTCGAATGACAGTAGCCATACGGTCAGAATTGATATCAGTTGTCAAATCTACCAAGTCGCTGACACAACAACTCGAAGGTTCCTTTCTCAATCTCAATCTATCCTGATATCTACTCCCACTGGGAGTCATCAGACCTCACACAACGATCCACGCTGACACCTCAGACAAACCGTCACCACTTGACAGTCGTCAGTCGAAAACTAACACTATACTTACATGTGGTTACACCGGCCACCAACTCACTCAATTTGAGTACACGTTTACCAACAAAATACTCGACCTATGTGTAACTGGACCCACCAGAATCACTATGACCCAATGCACAGTATCCAATGTCCAGTTCACGTACACGACTAATCCAATGGTATCGGGACTAAGCCGACTACCAACACGCTCACCAATGTACCCATGGTATAACCTATATACCGTCACCAGGCAAGACAAGTCTACCTGGCATTGTACCTCGAACAACGTACAAGGTACGTACATCTACCCATCAATTAGCTTACAACTACCTAGGTCGTAGCCAAACACATTTCTATTCTGGAGTCTATCTGTCCAATCCAGCATTAGATAAATCGAAACTCCAACCCATCATCCGTTTCCAAATCCGAATTAGAATCCGCGATTTCGTAAGAAACCCCGAATCCAAACCCTGAAATCATATCCATAATCATGTCCAAATTCGAATCCGAAATCATCATTCCGTAAGCCGGCATTTGGAATAACCATTCCGAACCCAAATCCATAAAAGAAAATCCATTGTCAAGCTCTAGAATCAAATCCTGAATCGTCACCCAGAATCCGATTCCAAAAGCCAAATCTGGAAATCCACTTTCAAGTTCCAAAATCAAATCCTGAATCGTCATCCAGAAATCTGATTCCAAAACCTGAAATATCGTTCTCGTCTACCGAGACGCGCTATATCCTAACCTATCGGATATCTATTTAATTGATTACCACCAAACATTCGATTGACTTCATAGAAAAGCCCATCACAATACTCACACATCCAGGGCCGTCCAACTGACCTCGTCAAACACTTACTCCCCCTAGTAATATACCATACGAAATTCACTTCGAAAAGAAGTTCAATCTCATTATGCTCCACTCAAACATCCCAGTAAAAGTGATAAACTTTCCAACTATCTGGATCATCAAAATCACGATCCAGATCCATAACGATACCCAAAGTCCTAAACCAATTCCCACATCTAAACAGATCAGTCAACGACGAGACACGTCGAGACTGTGGGTTCTCATTGACTACCTCGTATCGATCCTTGGCATTCCACCTAGAAAATCAAGGATGATACAAGACGATGACACAAAATCCATCCTTCGTGAATGCAAATAAAACACGCTGCACTCACCACATCATGTAACTTGAAATCATCTGCCACCAAGTAGAGAATGACAAATCTCAGTCACCTAACTTCGATATACTTAACTCCACTTGATGACCCAAGACAAATCCCGGGTCCACCAACCATTACACGATCAACGTACTGGTGACAACAACCATCATCTACACCATATGCATCACCTGCCATAGCAGAACCTGAGAAGTCACCCAAAATGACTTCGAAATACCAAATACCAATGCGGAAGACCCGCATTCCTCGTGTCACCCCAATCGTAATCTCTCGCGATTCTGAAGCTCCAACAAGATTGGAAACAGGACACTCGGACATCAACCACGTGTCCCTTAACCAATTTAACTCTATCTGTGATCCACTCTCGAACCACAGATACCGAACATATGCCCATCACGACGGATGTGACTCAACGTTATCGCAATCACCGACACCAGCACCAGCACTAGTACCAGTACACCATCAGCCCATACACTAACATTACCACACCGTGTGTAAAAAATACAACCCTGGATCTCTGCTCATACCGAACGACGACCCCGTACCTCTGCTCGAATAGGAGAAACTCTGCCTCCCTCGTACCCAACAACTCTGGGTACAGTCAACCTGACAACTCATACGAGAAAAGGAAACGCTCCCCGAACGTCCCCGATTCCCAACAACCATACTACAACCATTCTCGGTAGTAGCGCCTGCCACAGACTCGTGCAGACCTACCTACCAGACATCGCTACCGAGATTCCGCATCCAACGGAATCAACCGTTCGTACTACTACTCCGTATCCCAACTCTGGGATTCCATAGACAAGTACCAACCCTCGTAACCTGTCCAACCGAACTCTAACCTATCGTAACTCGACTAAACCAATGTCTTCTACCAGGTCATCCACGACCTTAGTTGTACCAACAATCCATCACAACTGAGTAGCACGACAACCAACTAGGTCTAACTAATAAGTACAACCCCGACTGCGAAGTACAGTCCCAACACAAGCTGACATGACTAGACCGACTAACGAATCCAAATTCGAATAGTCATCCAAGTCAAACCACTCGTCAACTCACATTTCTGAACCATACACCCAAGGTAGGGTTCCACGATCACACCCTAGGGTCACTCTGAACCCAACTGCAAGCTACCAACTACAGTACAATCCACAATTTGACCGACCCCGCGGTCTTGACATCGAAAAGACGTCAATCCAACTAGGATTCCCCGAATCCGACTGCTCACAGCAGTAAATCCAGCAAACACAACCAAATCCGATCGTCAGAGGATCACAGAACCAAAATGCCGTCAAACTGATCCTACGACATCGTGAAAGACAATCCCAACTAACCATCTCACAATCAAAATGCTAACGTACGAATACGTTCATCCTTCCATAAGGTCCCACACTGTCATCCCTGACAGAACTATGACAACCCCGGCATCAAGTGCCGAACCAAGACATTCCACGATTCCATCCTACTAACTATCGTACCAGCACCCTAACTATCAGGTTGATCACGAACTGTAGCCACTTGAGATATCACATCCTCGACCTGCGTGCATTCCAAGAGCTCCGCCGTTGCTCGAATAGAGACAACCCCGCTCTGATACCACGTTGACAGGACCCATCCCAATCCTCTCGGGATTAACGCGGGATGACCCTGCTTCCGTATGACACAAAGTGTCAGACAAGGGATATTTCTGACCTTCGCCCTCCCGGGCTATCAGAGTATGCCAGGATCCGGAGGAGGCATGTGATATCTCGATCTCTGCTACAGTCCACATCGTATCCAACTTGAAGGGTATTAAAAACAGAAAGACTGTGAGTGGACAAAAATAAAGATTTAATAAAAACATATTTCATAAAGACCTTTATACCCTTCATTAAAAAGCATGCATGAATAGTAAAACCATTTATCCAAACACATATGTTTAAACAACCATAATTAGGGTCTCATCCCCAAATTGCGTAAATACAAGTCACACGGGCTCCTGCCCAAAACTGTTCACAGAAAACCATAACATAGTAAACATATGTGGGATCTCAGCCCAAATCCATTTATCATCATAAAACATAATTTTCCAAACCAATTGAAATCATGTTATCCATTATATTTCATATCGAGAACCTGTCACGGTAAAATAAAGCTACGCGCGTGCTAACCGGGGTCTCAAACCCAAGTCTCTCTAGGGTCCACCCAGGTCAATGTCCGTAGATCAATGACCCTCCCTGGAGGTAACGAACCATGCCCATCCTGAGAGTAAGGAACCCAACTGGGGGGCGACTCCACTCAGTCAGTGCTCCGTTACTACTCCGGGGTCCACCCAGGCCAACGACCCTCCCCAAGGGAGACAATCATATATAAAGGATGGAATATGAAAAACCTTTTGAAATCATTCTTTAAACCTTTCCAAGATCCATGCCCGGCCCCATAAGCCGCCATGATCCATAAAATCCTTTCCAAGGGTTCATGCCGGTTCCCATAAACCGTCATGACCCGTAAAAACCATTTCAGGGGTTCATGCCGGTTCCCATAAACCATTATGACCCGTAAAAACCATTTGTAACACATAGCTGGGCCCTAGGCCCGAATCCACATAGAAACTGGACCTCAAGTCCGAATCATAAACCAACTGGGCCTCCGCCCCGATTCCGTAAATCAAATGGGTTTTGAACCCGAGTTTACCTTTTCGAATCCAAAACCATTTCATGAAATCATATCTAAAATCACAAAAATGGAAAATCAGAGTAAAACCGAAAAACCTCGATTTACGTGCAAGCACGTAAATCGCCTCAAAATACGTGAAACAATATAATTCCCAAATATCCAAATCAACATCATCAAATCACATTCATAATCCATATAAAACATTTATGCATGCATCACAGTTTAGAAATCAAAGTCCACTCACAGACTGTCCGAGCTGCCGCTTCGATTTACGTGCCATAGGCTCTCCCGAGCCGATCACTGTCACCGAGACCCCCAAACATGTCCAAATTGTAATAGAAGGTTATTAACTACTTAATTAACCTCCTACCAAAGCCTCGTAATTTTCTGATATTTTTAACTATTTTTAAAACCAAACCTAAACCTTCGGACACCCCAAAACCTATCGAAACGATGCCCGATTGACACGAGACCAGTCCCAAAATGTTCGTTACATCGAATAGATGATTTGACATGTTAGAACCATCCTCAAATTCTCCCCCACGCGCCTGCGCTCACCACCTGAAGTGGCTGCGCGTGGGAACCACGCGCCAGTGAACAGTGTCGTCTTCCTCCTCGCGACGACCGGTCTGAACCGGCCCGGTCCGGTTCGCCTGCAACTTGGACCTGCGTGACCGGTTCAAGCCCATAATCGGTCCAATCTTCATCGTTTTCAAGCCTAATCGATCCTAATCTTCATATAATCATCCTAGGAACCTAACCCAATCGATTAGAATCCCTAAAACCTCTAAAATCCGACCGGTCCAAGAAATCCCTCACGGTTCGAATATCCCCCCTCCTACTCAGGGCTTCCCCGACGTCCAAAGCCTCCCAAAACCTTCCTATTTACTCCCTAGAAACCTAATTAGCTCGAAACTAACACCCAAAACGGCCGATAATACTCAAAATCGAAAATAGAATTAAAAAGGTTAAAACCGATACCTTGCTCGGTTTTTCTCCTTCGCCGTGCACGGTGGCTTCGTCCTGGCCGGCCACCACACTTCAGCCAATCCTCCTCATCTCAAGCCTCTCACTGATGATCACGATTAGGGGTTTGGGTTGGTTTGAATGGTTGGGTGAGATCGGGAAAATGTTTTGGGAATGAAGGAAAATGGATCGATGAAGATGATATGCATGAAGGCATAAGGATAGCCTGTGGATGGGTGACACTTGTCACTCATCCATTGGGAAGAAGCTAAATATCTGGGGCCCACTAAATCCAAAAGTTAAGTCATCTCGTAATTCGTGCAATAGTGCACTTGAACTTCCGTGAACCGTAACTTCGCCGTCGAACGTCCGAATTCGACGTGCCACCTGTCTATGGATTCGTATCGTCCCTATCTACGTAATGATCTTTAGCCCTCGGCCATCGGACCTCTCGGTCAAAAAGTCAAAATTTGCCCCTTTTAACCATAATTACCAAAATGTCCCTAAACTTCCGAACGTCATAACTTCCTCCTCGAACGTCGGAATTGAACGTGCCACCTGTCTATGAACTCGTGACATCACGAACTACGTCACGATCATCGGTCAAAGTCCATTTGACCTCCCGAATGAAAAGTCAACATTTTGCCATGGCTAGGGGCAAAACGGTCATTTCGCATCGTTCGTCCGATTTCGCCTAACTAATCACGGATTAGCCTCACTAATCGTGATTAGTTACTAATCTAATCCTGGAATTTGGGACGGGTCGTTACAGGTGACCCCCTGGGAAGTTGCACCATGAGCTCCCGAAAATAAAACCGTGAGGGCAAGGGCAAGGAGGCCCAAAGCGGACAATATCGTGCTAGAATTGGGTCCTGACACGACATGTTGGAATTAGAGTTCGAATGGGACTATTATGGGGCCAAAATACCCGGTATTTTGGTAATTTTGAGACCCAAGAGTATTTTGGTCTTTTTGGGTTCAGTGGTTAGTCAACATGTGTTTAATTAGGATGATGACAAGTGTCAGCTTCCTGTATCATTTGGTGGCATTGGATATGTGTTGTTCATATGTGTTATGTGTTTTTGTGCCATGTATATAGTGTGCAACCCAAAACCAAAAATCCTATAATTCAACCTGAGAGCAAAGGATACCAAACCGAAGAAAAAAAGAAGAAGAAAGGAAAGAAAGAAGAAGAGAGAAAGGAAAGAGGACCAGGAAGAGAGGAGAGGGGAGGACGATCATCAAAAAACCTGAAAACCCGAGAAAACCAATATTGACCCATGAGCCATTAAACTATTTTAAGGCTTTCAAGCTCGAAACCAAGCTTACTAATACGTTGGTTGAGTCCTTACGATCGTGTTAAACAGAAAATTGGAAGGTTTTGGGCTTGAGAAAGCTTGGAATGAAGGATTGAAAAATTAGCCGAAAATCAAGGATTTGGGTTGCGTTTTTTAGGCTAGATAGCTCCAGGGACTTCAGAGGAGCATGTAGTTCAGAATTGGGCCGCTTAGACTGTAACAACCCGTCCCATAGACCGGGATTAGATTAGTTTTTAATGACGGATTAGTGAAGTTAATCGGTGATTAGTTGGAGGCGTTCGGACGGACGGAGCAAAATGACGATTTTGCCCCTAGAATGGGTAAAAATGTTGACTTTTTGTTCGGACTGTCAAATGGACTTTGACCGATGACTGTAACGTAGTTTAGGACGTCACGAGTGCATAGACAGGTGGCACGTCCGATTCGAACATCCGAGGAGGAAGTTATGACGTTCGGAAGGTCGAGGGTAATTTCGTAATTTAGTTAAAATGAGGCATTTTGTTGACTTTGCAAATGACATAATATTTTCACGAATTTTGAGGACCTTTAGGAAGGTCTCGATGCCCTAAGTACAACGACAAGCAGCACATCATCATTGGACTTCGGACGAATTAGTTATGGATCAAGTAACGCGAGGGGCAAAATGGTAATTTACAAAGGCAGGGGCATTTTAGCCATTCTAATGTATTGGGAGTTGTGTCTAGTAACACTTGGACACTTGGCTGCTCAGGGACTGATGCCCACCCAGATTGGGACACATGTCCCTCACTGGAAGGCCGTAGAAGCCCCTTTCACCGCCTTCGTTTGGTTTTAAAAAATGGACTGGTTGCACGGGTTAAGGGAAAATAGGGGATGTAAGTGTAGTGTGTGACTGTGAAGCTTAGTGATCGTCCACTTGGTAGGGAGACGTGTGAGGAATCAAGAGAAGTTAAATGTTGAGGAAGCTGGCGGTGGTGGCACGGTGGCCACAACGGTGCTGGGAGGAAACAGAACCGTGGGTGCACTGTTTTTCCTCAAAAATGGCAAGTGACCGTATGAGGCTCGAGGATCAAATAGGAGGCTAGGATAAGGTCCAAAAGGTTGCTGGGACTAGAGAAAAGATGGTTTTGAGGCTCGCCATGGACGGCGGCCCTGAAATTGGAAACTGGTAAGTTTCGGCCACAAAAATGGTAACGTATGTTTAAGCCATTTTTAATCAATGGTGTTGATTGGGAATGATTTCTGGAAGTCCTAGGCACTGATTAGGATCAAAAGGACAAGAGGAGACGGCTGGCATCACGGTAACTGGACGATAACCAGTGCGCGATTTTTCCCTCGAAGTGGGAGGTAAGTGCTAAGCTCAATTTCATGTTTTTAATAATCTAAAACGGACGTAGAAGATGAGGTAAACCTATAGGATTAATTGAAATCAAGAACGGATTGGAAATGAAGGAAATAAGGGGTTGAACCGGCCACGCCGGTTCAGGCTGGACCGGGTTTACCCGAGGTAGGAGACAACTGTGCTGGGCGTGTGGCTCCCACCAGCGGCCCCTTTGGGCGGTCCGTGAGGGCGCGTGATGCCTAATCAGGGGATGTTGTCAACATGTGAAATGATGTAATCGATGTAACGAACATTTTGACACTGATTTTGAGTCGATCGGACATCATCTCGATATGTTTCGAGATGTCTGAAGGTTTTAAGCCTTGGTTAAAAAAAGTTAAAAATACATGAAAATTACGGGGTTTTAGTATAATCATTGTGAAGTAGATAGTGACCTTATTATGGGATTTGGACAGGTTCGAAAAAGCCGGTGATAGCGAATGAGCCGGGAAAGCTTTAGTGCGCGCATATCGAGGCAACAACGCTATTGTCTGTGAGTGGACTTTTTTTTCTAACTCTTGATGCATGCATATATGTTTTTATATTTTTTATATACGTGATTCTATGTTTTGACTTATAATCTTGATAGTTTAAGATTTTACACGATTTTCGAGGTATTTTACAGATTTTCACGTTTTACGAGATTTGACGGATGTTGTGATTTAAACCTGGTTTAAATAATTTGATGACGGGATTTGAAATATGAATTAATATCAATGATTTAAAAATGTATTTCAGAAAAGTGTTTACGGGTTTTTGAATCGGATTTCCGGATGACGATTCGGGATTCGATTTGGGACTTGAAAGTGGATTCCGGGTTTGGGTTCGGAATGGTTATTCCGGATGCCGGCTTACAGAATGATGATTTCGAATTCGAATTTGGAAATGGATGATGGATATGAGTTCTGGGTTTGGATTCGGGATCCTGATGAGATTGCGGGTTCGAATTCGGATATGGATAGTGGTTATGGATTGGATTTGCTGGATCTGGTTATTGGGTTTAAAGATCCGGATATGATATGACGGGGGCGAGTCTGGATTGGGTTTAAAGACCCGGATTGAGTTTAAAGACTCCAGAGTTTAAAGACTCGGATTATATTGAGGCCTGTTGAGTTGAAAGACTCGGGAGTTTAAAGACTCGGATAGATCCAGCAGGTTTGATGGATGGATATGTGGTTTCACATGTGTTTGGATTTCACTGAGTTTTGATGTTGATTGGTTTTCAATAAAGGTTTTCCGATGTTTTGGGCTCTGCCCAGATGTTATGGTTTTGATGGTTTTGGGCTGAGGCCCGGGGTTTGAAAAAAGGAAACTGTGTTTGGTTTTTCTTACATGGTTGCTTATCCTAAATATTAAATGGTTTTATGACATGGATTTGATATGCATGCATTGGTTTTTAATTGCAGGGTATAAATGTGCTTATTTTATGAACTGTTTTTAAACTTATACTTTATTTTTGTCCACTCACAGTCTTTTTGTGTTTTCGATACCCTCCAGGATGTTGCGGTGCGGGCTGTTGGTCGAGAGAGACGGAAACATCACACACGTGATCCACAGTAGAGTCTGCACACTCTGGGAAGTCTGAAAGCTTTTGGACGGTCGGATCGAGAATCCCTTGTCCAACTTACATGTCACATGGAGGTTGGACGTCGGTTTAACCTTCAAGTCATGCGTAAGTTAGGCAGGAGCAGGATTTAGCCCTTAATCCCGGGGGATTGGGGGCGGGTCCTGTCATGGACAGTCTACGAGTGGACATTTGTTTTATAAACTATGATGCATGCATAGTTAAATGTTTTAAATTTTTTATTACATGATTTGATTTCAATGGGTTGAATAATGATTTGAAATTATTATCTAATGTTTTTTCTGGATTTATGACTTGATTTCTAGTCGTGAATTTTACGGTTGTTTTGTGAAAAAAGTGTTTTAGGCTCATGCCCGATTCTGAAATGTTTTTTATTTGGGTTGAGTCATGGATTTGTGTAAAATAAAGTTTTCCTTGTTTTATTACTGCTTTCTATGGGTAACCATCCTCGTGTGATGTTGTTCCCTTCAGACGTCAGTTTGGGATCCCGAAGATGTCACAATTTGACATTGCCTAGACGTTAGTTCGGAGACTCAAGTTTTCATGAATGTCGTAGTTTAGTATCACTCGGAGACCTGGTGGTTTTCTAGATCTTGGGGATGCTAGGACAGTCTGGATGATGCGTGAGTATAGTTCCCGGGCGTGACTAGGATGATGCATGAGTGTAGTTCTCGAGTTGACTCAGATGATGCGTGAGTGCAGTTCCTGAGTTTGCCTACGCGTCATACTGATATGATATCGTGCTTGATACTTGAGCTTGAGAATTAGTTGTGTTTGACTACTGCTACTTATGTCCAGATGTTTTCATATGATTTGATAAACATGGATTTCGGGAAATGTGGGTCACGAGCTTTTGATGCATTATATGATTTCTGGGTCTCACAGCTTGTGATTTGATTTGAAATTGAAATCTGGTTGGCTTCTATTTTATTTTATGCATGCATGTTTTTATAACTGGAGGATGAAGGTTTATTTTCTGAAATGTATTTACAAATATTTATTTTTGTTCACTTATTCTTTTAATGATTTTGTTGATCCTCCCAACTGTTGTATGAAGATCAACATTGATCGAAAGTCAGAGGCACGAACGGAAAATCACTACGGTTATTCCTTGTCTGACAAGTGTTGAATGTAGTTTTAAAATTTCAGTTAATTTGTCAGATGAGAACAAGACTATATACGATTATCAAAGCATTTTTGGAGCGAGTCATATAAGTCTTGACGTTGTTATTTTCAATGTGCATTGTGAAATTGCTTATTTGAAATCATCAAATTCAATCATTATAAAATAATAAATTTTGAATAAAAGAATTTCAAATCTCCAATTAAGTAAATAACTTGTCAAATAATAAGTTTTCAAATGAAAGAATTTATAAATTTAAATTCAAATCCAAACCTTTATTCCCAAATCAAGCCTTTTAAGTGTAAGCTAGAAGAAGTATATGTAATTACTCATCATATCGTCTGTGATTCTTAGACCGGTTGGGGTAGTCTTGCGACTAACGAGGGCTGACTTGACTGGTCAATACTGAATTTCATTTGGGCACCAAGACTTCCATTTACATTTTGAAAACTGACAACTATGTCATCATGTCAATGAACTTGATTAGAGGGGCACCAGTTAACGTTAGAATTACTCTGATTTTGAGATTTTAATAAGTAGGTGTAGGTGGTTACATCGGGAAAATATCGATATTTATGTTGTCTCTAGTAGACTAGTACCAGTTTTTAAGATGCCAAAGTCATCCCAATAGTAGCCCTCATGACCAATATCGTCATTTTGATAATTGGATTGGCTTTGAATCCAACTAATTATTAAAACTATCACGTTGTTGGAAAGGTCTATTAATTGAAGATCAATTGACCAATTCAATCACGTAATTACAACATGTGGGGCCAAGGTATATAAGAAAATCCCACTCCAACTCTTCCTTATTGCGATTGGGGCCCAAAGGACGTAAAAGACTCGCAAGAGTGCAGTGTGGGTGGGGCAACCCATAAAAGACTTTAGGTACACGTCTGAAATTAATTATTTATCTCAAAGTTTAATGTTATTTTTGTTCATTTATAAGTACAAATTTTGCTGCATTCCTTTGCATCTTCTACCTTTCTTTGATTGTCCCAATTAACCTACGTACTCTTTTACAAGTCGCCACGTGATATTCATTTTCATTAATAAGTGAGAGTTTTATTTAAATTTCGTAAATAACCATGATAAATTTATGTTCAATTTAAAATTCAAATTTGATAATTAAGTCATTACATGATTCATATCGAATCACTCAATTCTGAAAGAAATCCAAACTAGAAAGGAATAAACACAAACAGATTTTGGTTTGTTGTTCCAGAGGGTTTGAAGATTGTAAGGAATGAGTGTTTTTGGTTGCAATAGTTTTGCAATTCTAATTTCTATGGGTCTATGAAATAGTTAATTTGTAATATAATACAAAAAAAAAATTCATCATTGAAATAATTTTGGATATGTGCTAGCCAAAACAAAATAAAAATTATTACTTAACTAAATAATTCACTAGCACCCTAAAGTAAGTATGGAAAGTAAAATACACTTAATAATATATTTTCTAAATTTACCCATGATCATATGTAAGTAAAGTTATAAGATTAGTAGGAATTCATTATCAAAGTCTATCAATGAGAAATTATTACATGATAATATATCACGACTATATAATTATTATAGGTGAACATGATGCGTAATCACAACGTGACCTTAATAAGTACTAGCTGCCTAAGAGAAATTTCTCAAAATCAAGGTAGCAAGCGGATGTAAGGGAATTTTCTAAAGTAGCAAGCAAAGGCCTAACGTTGAAGTGGGCAGTTCAGGGCATATCGCCTTGGTGGTAATTTTCATGCCTAATTAATGCCTTTCCTAGGAAAACAAAAAACCACATCTTGCCGCCAACCCTGGTTTTTGATTGGGGCCAGTAGCGGCAACACTCTTATTTCTTCCCCCTTTCTTTCTTCCTCATCTTTTCCATCTCCTCTTCCTCTTTCCTGCACTTCCTTCCTCTTTTAGTTTCTCCTTTTTCTCCTTCTCACTGCTCAGCCCTTGCTTTCTTCCCCCTTTCTTTCATCCTCCTCATTTCCATCTCCTCTTCCTCTTTTAATTTTCTGCTTTTCCCTTTTGGTGGACTCGTGTAATGACCCGTCCCGAGTGTCGGGATTGAATATTAATTAATTATGATTTGGAATGACTAATCGGGGATTAGTTGAGTGAAATCGGACGAATTGAGAAAAATGACCGTTTTGCCCCTAGCGTGGGCAAAATGTTGACTTTTAGTTCGGGCAATCAAACGGACTTTGACCGATGACTGTGACGTAGTTCGGGACGTCACGAGTTTATAGACAGGTGGCACGTTCGATTCCGACATTCGAGGTGAAAGTTATGGCGTTCGAAAGTTGAGGGGTATTTTGGTAATTTGGCATATTAGGGGCCAACTGTTGACTTTTGACCCGGGAATTCCGATGGACGAGGGCCAAGGACCGTTACGTAGGTCTCGTCGATACGAATCCAACGACAGGCGGCATGCCGAAATCGGAGATTCGACAACGAAGTTATGGTCACGGGAACGGACTCGATTAACCGAACGAACCGGGATTAAAATAATATTTTAATATGAACAGTACCCGGTGACTGAACACACTTGGATGAGTGACAAGTGTCACTCATCCCTTAAATTCAGGCATAAAACCAGATCCCATGTTTTGGGGAAAACATAATTATTATGTTTTAGTAATAAATTAATCTTAATTTCCATTAAACCTCCCTATTTTTCTTAACCGTGTACAACCATAATACCATTTTCTCCCAACCTTCATTCCTCTTCCATTTCTGAACCAGATAGTGAGGAATTGAGAGATTATTGAGATTGAATCCAACTGGGTAATCATGAGAGATTGACAGAGTAATAGGGGCTGGAAATTCGAATTTTCGAAAAATTGGGGGGAAATTCGAATGATGTGAATTGAGCCGTGAGGATTGGAATTGAAGCTTCATTTAGCTTCCTGAGATTGTGACGAGTGGAACCAGATCAAAAACGAGGAGAATTGAGGCCCATTTGGCTCTGAACGGGTCTGGTATCAGTATGCACGATTCGAGCTTGAGTTGTGGAGTTTGAGGCTTCGATTGATGCAATTGAGTTGGGGAAAGAGTTTACCTGAGTCCCTTGAAGCTTCTGGTTGCATCAATTGAGGGAAATCGATTGAAATTGAAGGAGTTCGAATGATGAACAGTGGTCGGATGTTCTTCGAATGATCATCTGTGATCGTGAGGTTTGAGGTAAGTTCGATTGTAATTAAGTCCACAAATCCCTAATTGAAACTAATTCGATGCTAATGGACGTTTGAATTGTTGATTTTGGTGTCGAATTGACAGAGAACAAACCGGGTCGCCTCGAGGGTTAAATGGCCCGTTTTACAGACAGACGGGTAAGGACGACGGTACTGTAGCAGGCGCGTGGGTTTCACGCGCAGCCACTCACGGCGGCACGTGAGGGCGCGTCCAGTCTAGTCTCAAGGTGAGGTCAACATGACTTTTGATCCTCTCATTGTAACGAACATTTTGACGCTGGTTTCGAGAAAATCGGATATTGTTTCGATAATGTTCCGCGTATCCAAAGTTTTGTTTTACGAGTTAAATACGTATTTAAATTCCGGAAAAATTGGGGAAAATTATATGAAGTATTTTGAGATGTTAGTAACCCTCTATAATGATTTTGGACAGGAGTTGTGATTTCCAGAATTTACGGAAAAACGTGCAGCTCGAAAACGAACCGTTTTGGACTGTGTGTGTGTGTGGAATTTTGGTTTTCTAACCGTGATGCATGCATATATGCTTTAAAATGCTTTATTCTATGATTTGATATGATTGATGTTTCAATCCGGTAATTTCTCGGTTTTATGATTATTATATTATTATTTTGGGCGATTTTCGAGAAATTACGAAATTTGATGAAAATAATGTTTGGACTTGGTTTATGAGTCCGAGATTGAAATTGATTGAAAATAATGTTTGGACTCGGATTATTGAGTCATGGATTGAAAAATGATGTGGTGACTCAAGAATGAGTCAAGGGTCAATTTCGTGGATTTACGTGAAAATGGCAACGGAGGTTGCAACGCATGGATTTGCGTGATAATGATATTTTGGGCATGAGAACCCAAGTGAATAGTGATTTTGACTCGGATTTGGAGTCACTTGTGAAATTGTGAAATTAATGATTTATTGTGATTTTATGATTATTTTAATCAGTCTTTCGGGCATGTTTTACGAGGAACGTGCAAATGATGTTTTGGGTTAAGCCCGGAGTCTAAATGATTTCTAAAATGATATTTTGACTTTGTTGGTGAGTCAATGAGGATTTCCAGATTATTTTATTGATTTAAACGGTGATTTTAACGGTTTATGTGTAAAAGGTATTTTGGGCTTTGAGACCTAGTCGGGAATGATCTTGACTTTGTATGAAGACAAGATTTGATTGAAATATTTTGGGATGTAATTCCCGAGATGGTTTTCATTGTGATTGTGATATTCCCAGACGGTCGGAGCTTGGAGGGATTACCCAGACGACCGGAGCTTGAGGGATGTGATTGTAGGATCTGGAGTTGATCCTATGGTAGTCAGCTTCTCGGATGAGACTGAGCCTGGATGTACCACTCGGATGGGTCTGAGCCTGGGGATGTGTTCGCCCAGAGGTGACTGAGCCTGAGGGGGTTGAGCCGAGAGGTGTCTGTTCCCGAGAGAGTGACTGGATATTGGCCTACGTGTAGTGCAGTACTTGTGAGTAGTGCAGTTGATGGTTTGATTGTGCACTTGTGAGTAGTACAGATGTGATTGTGATAGTTTATGCACTTGTGAGTAGTGCGGATTGATTGGATTGATATATTTATTGTGCACTTGTGATTAGTGCTGATTGATGTTGTTTGTGATGACGTACTGGTATTGAGTATGGATTTTTGGTCTTTGTGGCCAGGTAATTATGTTTTCAGATGGTTTGGCTTGAGAGCCGGGATTTGATGTTTTATAACATGAACTGATTTGGTGAACATGAGTTTTATGGACCATGGGAAAATATGTTTTGATTTTATCGGTCCACTGTTCATACTTGAATGATTTCATACTATTACTCATATTTTACGATATGCATGCAAGTTTGTGAAAACTGGAGGGTAATAATGTATTTTGGCAAATGTTTTTATAAGAGGTCATTTTTGTCCACTCACACCTTTTCTGTTTTGTGACCCTCCAAGACGTGGTACGACGTTCGGGACTGATCGTGAGGCAGTGGCAGCAGCAGAAATCCGCGCAAACATCCCTTGTCTGGCAAAGCACTGAAGGGTAGTTTCGGACCTTTAGTTGACTTGTCAGATGGGAGCAGGACCGGACACGGTTTTTGACGTCCAGTTGGGACGGGTCCTGTCAACTCGATTTTATTTTCTTCTCGTTTTCTTTGGGTTTTGTTTTCCTTTAATTTTCCACTTTCTCTTTTGTTTTTAAGCTTGCTGGTTTCAATACCTTTCGGCCCCTCTCTTGGTGGAGTTTTTATCTTCATCTCCAATGGTGAACCTTGTGGTTTTCCCAGATCAGAGTTTTCATCTTCATATCAAGCTATATCCACCAACCCTTATTCATATCCCCTTATGGATGCTCTTTGTTACCACTCTCCGTGGGTTTCCCCGCTGCTGGCCTCCACCTCTTGAGCTTTTATTTCCACCTCTGATTGCATTCAGTTGGTTGTGGTTGTGGGTCAATTTTAAAGTGCTTGATGCATCTTTTGAATGGATTATGGGAGCGTTTTATGTGCAAGTGACTTGTTCACCCCTATTTTCCGAATGGTTCTTCGGTTTCCCCTCCATTATTATTAGTAGCGGTGAATTTTACTATGGTGTGGTGGCTATGGCACCTTAGTGGGCGGTTGTGGAGGCTCTTCATTTTTTCAGATCTAGAGTTTCATTTAGGTTGCTTTAATTTTTACGGTTTCGGATTTTGGTTTGCTTTTACACCTTTTTGATTTTACTATTTGCATTTCATTTGTCTATTTAGTTTTTTTCCTGTTTTGGACTTTCAATACTATTTGGTTGTTCAAATTAATGGAAAAGCTTAAATTGTTTGATTAAAAAAAATGCCCCTCCTAGGTGGTGCTTCTAGAGCACCCATCAGAATCTTTGTTGTCCTAATAAAACAATAAATATTATTACAATTTGAGATTCTAACTTGAAGGTTTGAGACGTCAAACTTATATTGAATACCTTCAATTCATGCATTAACCACTAAGACATCCAAAAAAAAATATTTCTTCTTATATTAGGCACATAAATTGATCATATTTAATGACCGTATTAATGTGACGTATTATTTACCACAAAAAATAAATATCAAGTGATTTAATTTATTGAAATAACAACATTCATTAACTTTCATAGCAGTATAATCCTTGTTGATACCATATCGACCGACCACCCTAGCACAGGTCCCACCAGGACAGGAAGGCCGCCGACCGATCGCCTGATCGGCACCCTCACGGCCCACGGCCCGCCGACCGGCACCGCACTGCAGACCCGCCATTCGGCACCTGACAGTGAACAGACGACAGCTGGCTGCGACAGTCACCTAACCAACTCTGTCACACCAACTCCCTGACGGAGGCAGGTTGGGACTCCAGCTGGCGCCTCCTCCGGATATCCAGGGCTTGTCAGGCGGCTCCCAGCCATCAAGCACCACCTGCTCCCGTAACAGTAGCCCACCTACCGCAGTTATGGCTACTATAAATACCCCGAAACCCTTCACAAAGGTAAGACACTAAGAACCGATCCAGAGCACTGTATTTATTTGCCTCTCGGCACTCAGATACTAACTTAGGCATCGGAGCCCCTTCGGCCGGCACCACACCGGTGTCTAGTCCTTGCAGGATACTCGCCGAACGGCCACGCCCCAGCGGACCCGAAACACCACGCGGCTGGTCCCAGAACCCCCAGCGGGTCTCATCGTGTTGGTCATTTCAGGATCAAACAATCCTAAATATGATCGTTCTACTTTATCTAAATAGTATTATAGATTATTTCCATTAAAAAGAACTAATGAAATTATGTAGTTTTGAGAAAAATAAAAAATAAAATACAATTGAGGCAGATAGATTGGGTCAATAAAATTGGATCAATAAAAAACAATTGTGGATAGGGTTTTTTTACTTATGAAAAATTGGGTCAATAAAAATGGGCCTCGAATGTTCACTCGCTCGCACCGTATGCAACTTGTGCAAATCCCAGGATTCATGAAATCGCTGTAGGAAGAATTTGGCTCTATATTGTTTTACTTGTTCACAACTGAGCGGCAGAAGAGAAAAAGGCAGAGAGAGAGAGAGCGATGGGTGGAGTCCAGGCGATGAAGAGAATCCCTCGCATTAAGTTTCCTCAGAGACGTCCCAAGCCTTCTGGTCTGTCTTTCGTTTACTTTTTCAGATTTTGTTTTCCTCATAGCATCTATTTTAAAGTTTTTGCATATTCATATGTCCCTTGTATTTCTGTATTTTTGTTCCAATTTTGAAGGGTTCTGTTGAATTGGCCAAATATTTGTGCTTTCCTTGTAAATTTTGAAATCTTCGGAGCTCTTATATTCCTTCTCTATATTTACATATGATCTAAATGCCCAATTGGATCTAGTATATAGTGATTCAATTTGTTGGTTTGGTCAAATGTTTCCATGGGTGTGATAAGCATTAAGAATTGATAGGTTATATTTGTTAAGTTTAGCTAGGTTGATTTTTGTATGGAAGTCTCTGCTTGTCGAGTTTAGTTTCATGAACTGTTTGGCTTGGCTTCATTATGCAAATGCTGAAAGTATGGTTTAGGGAAGTTCTAAGGATATGAGAATTAGTTGCATTGAGATTAGGATTAGCATTGAGGGTGCCATTAATGCAAGTTTTGAATTTTCTACTGGTTCCAGAATTTTAGGCTTAAGCATTATAGTTTCTAAGGTTGGTGACCTAATGCAGCATAGGCCCAAATCCAATCCCCACTTTTATGGGTAGTTGTTTGATCTTGAATGTATTTCGCAGTTCTTTGATGATGCAGTGACATACAGGTGAACAGGTTGGCAATGCCACAATTTAGATTGTAGACTGGTAATAAACGGTGATGTTGTATCTAGATAAATTTTTATTTACCTTCTTTGATTGAAAAGCATCAACGTTATTTCATTGCTCTCATGCTTTGTGATGTGGTCTTCAGTTGAAGAATCAGGCAATTGCATATTAGAAAATATCATACGCGTGTGTACATACACACATATTCAAAATTTTAATGAAGATTGTTAAAAGGTGAAAGCATGTTAAAAATCATGTTTGTAATTGACAGTCTAGCAATGTAATGTTGTTTGGTACATTGTGTCTTTGTTTACTTTTCTACGTGGCAACCTTGGACATACGTGTCTGTTGATCTTCATCTTTAATTATGATCCTGATTTTCGGCTATTGCTTAAAGTTTCTTATGTGTTCTTGTCCATTTAGTCATATACTTTTGTTCAGATGCTATATTGCTTTATTTGGATCATAATTTGTTTTCATCTGTAACCCAGTTGTAATTATATTCCTTGCAGGTTCTGAATCACAAACTGAAGTAGCACCTTCGGCTGGTGAAGCTTCTCATACGTTTTTCTCAGGTTCAAAGGCCTCAACCACCTTGGGAGGAAAAACTTCTCTTCAACCTGAACGAACACCGCTATCCAAGGAGGAGATTGAAGCCATTATGGTATGGAACTTGCCCTTTATGGTTTGGTTCAACCTTCCCTGTAATGAATTCTGCAGCCCTGAATGTTTGCTTTGTCTTGTGAATTGTAATCACTAATTAAGCATAGAATAATCAACCCTGTTAAAGGGTAATGCTTGCCTATTTGCTGGCTACCAATTTGGCATGTATTTAATGGAATGAAATGGTGAAAGTGTTGAGACCTGTCTCATTGAAGTGCCAAATGTTGCGAAAGTCATGGGACTAGCCTGTTCCACCAATTCATGAGAACAAAATTATGTCAAGTCAGCAGTTGGAAGGAAATTCCTGATATAATTAAGAGGCGAGTATTTTCAGTGATTGATGTTCATGTCACGCGTTGTGATATGTATGTCCAAGTCTGAACTGAAGATTTGGTTCTTGAATGTTGATCATGATGGTGGAAACCAGCCCGTTGAATCATTAACAAGATTTTGAAAAGGCTAATGTGATAAACTTGAAATCAATTCTTGTTTGCCTCTTCGTTAGCCTCAAACTTAATTTTTTTTTTTTTTAACTGTCTTTTCGCAGTTGGGAGCCTGCATCTGATCTTCTTTGAAGCTTGACTTGAAGAACATGGGACACTGTTGGACATTGTTTTGGCCGGTTTTAAGCACCTGGAAGTAGCCAGAGTTGACTTGTTGTATTATTTGAAGAACATCCTACCAGCTGATTTCATGGTGATAGTCAACACATTGGACAATAAAGATGTGTGACATGTTTTCCCTTCATCCAATTTATAATTTACAATGGAAGTGGTTGCCATTGAAGATAGGAATTTCAGTACTGCACATTCCTAATTTAGATACATATGCATGTGGTAGAGAAAATAACGGACTCATTCAGGATCCCTTTGGAGAAAAGGTTCGAGGACAGCAGACTTGGGATTTTTCCCCGGAGGTCCCTTGTCTCTGCGCCGGAGCTCTCCTAGCCGGAAAGTGATTAGCCTGTCCCAGTTTCCTCCCTCAAATAGAACCCCGGCTTTCCCATCGGTGATTCTCTGAACGATGCCACAATACATGTAGTAAGGGCTATTAGGGTTGTTGACGATGGCAATCATACCAGGTAGCAACAATGGCAGTTCAGGGGCTTCCGGCCTCTTTGAGCTCACAAGTGCTGCTGTTGGTCCGGAGGAGTCTGCAATCGACAATTTCTTGGGAGGTGGGTTTTTCTCAATGAACTTCTGCAACCCCTTCTCACCTCCGGGAAATCCCCCGGTAAGTCCCATCAGCTCCTTGTCAAAAGCGTCTTCTTGAACACTTCCAATAGTAATTATTGCAGAGCCATCTGATTTTTCTTCTTCTGTATCAGCAGCTGTTGCTGCTGATACCACTTGTTCTTCAACATTTGTTTGCTCTACTACATCTTTTGTAAGCTCTTTTAGCAGACCTGCTTCACCATTGCAAAGTCCTCTGCCTCCCAAGATTTCAGATAGATTGAATTTGGCAGATGGCCTTAGGGACTGGGTCGATCGCTGCTTGGGAATCGCGAAAGACGATTTCTGAGCATGATTCGAGAGATCATTTCTTCCAAGAAAATTTGATTTGAGGAGAGGGCCTTGAAAGCGTGGGAGAGTCATGTTTGAAGCCATTGTTTCACAACTGCAAGCAGTGGCGAGTGAGAGAGATGGAACAAGTTGGATGAAATTAAATATCTACACTTAATTATGTGTGGCCACTAAGAGAGTCGTAGTTGGATTATTGTCCCATTATCCTATCCTTCCCAACTTCGTTGATGTCGGCAGTCTTGTCTTCATCTGAAATGAGTTTCGCTATTTATGCGGAAGCTTTGGGGTCACGGAGTGTTCTAATTGGTCGGTTGATTTTGTAATTGTTTTTAATAAAAGATATTAATTAATAATTATAATAATTCTTTATTATTATGATAATTATAACAATTTAATATTAATAATAATGACAATTAATTCTTAAGAAGAATATTAATACAATTGAGGTTTTAATTCGATTAAATAATATATTAAGTTAGTATTTTATTATTTAATATGCAGGTGTTTGTGAGTTGTTAATATCATTATCATGGGCAATTTGGACATTATGCGAATATGGGACACATGACACTTCTTCAATTTTCGGGTGATTTTGGGTTGCATAAATACTCCCACATCGCTTAAAAATTCAGGGAATCACAACGGATGTAAGTCTTTGGTAGTTCTAACAAATCACTTTTGAAGTTGGACTTCATTTTGTCTTGCATCGCTCTTGTGTAGCATAAATTCCGCTGGGTTCAGAATGTTAGTTTAAGATGATTCAAGTAGGCATTGAATTTGAACATGCATGATTGGATTTAACTTGTTGGTCGTACCCAATTAACCCTCTCATTGACGAGTGTTATTTGGTGGTGGAGGACTTAATAACAGTTATTTCACCCATTAATATTTTGGGCAAGAAAAATTGTTATAAATAAGGAGATGATAGGTAGCTTCGTCTTCAAATTTTGTCCGACTGCTCTTTGTCGGTGAAGAAGGAAGGTGGTTTGAATGTTTCAATCCCAAGGTAACCCTTGTTTCCTTTTGATTTTGTAGTTGATTTCTTTCGAAAAAAAATCCTTCCTTTCTATTTCATAAGATAAATAGAGAGCATCTTTTTCTTTATTATTATTTTCCTTTTTGTTTCCTCTGGCATTGTAAATGATGGGGAGATGTGGGGTCCTGAGCAAGGTTGTGTCGCAATTGGTCAAGGAAAGGACGCATTTGGCGTGTGCGACCACATAGAGACAAAGGATGGTCTTGCAAAGCGTTCGGAAAGGCCGTTGACAGCATATTAGGACATGTCTGCTCAAATGCAGATTCGTCAATGTGGTGAGGGAGAGAGGCCTGTGAAAGCCGCATGCATCAACATGCCGACATGCAGAGGTAGGTAGCTGGCAAGCACTACCACTGTTATGAGATGCTGTAACATGTGCACCCTATGTCGGACATTTGGCGATGTCTAGCTGACAACAACATGGGATATCGGTGATTTTTCTGAACGCAGAAGGTACTAACGTCAAGCTGATGTCAACATTTTTGTTGATGTTGTTGGTTGATCAATTAGGGATGACTACATATCGAGCTCTCAATGGTCTCCAATTGCTCCTTACTTGCATATGCATGAAGACGCTTTGCTGTTTTAAGGGGGTGGGCCCCACTCCCTGCAATCAGTTGGGATGCTATTTACAAAACATTCAGGAGTTGCCACATGACCTATTCTTACTGGTGATTGCATGTTGCTGACTTTGTAATGCGCAGAGAAGCTTGCCGTTTTTAGTGGATGGGCCCCACTCGTTGGAAATTTCTGCTTGCTGGATTCATTATATGTATATATATATATTAGTGTAACTTTATTATTGAAGTATATATAAGATTATAGATATATATTATTTAGAACCTGATTTAAATATCGCTGTAGCTCCACGGTTTTGCACATTTCAGAAGTTTGGAATATTCATTGGCAACCGTTAGAGTGACTTGTTTATTTTTTCGAGGAAATCATTTTAAGATTCGGCAACGTGCACTTTCTTTATGGGAGTGTGGGAACGCGTAGTCTAAGTTCATTTTGTAGAGCTTGGTAAAAGATGCTCTTCCATTAAGGCTCCTGGATATTGCAAGGGCAAAAATCCAGTCAGTGGTCGATAGACAAAATTTCATCATTTGA
This sequence comes from Prinsepia uniflora, assembly GCA_032719365.1. Classification (NCBI taxonomy): domain Eukaryota; kingdom Viridiplantae; phylum Streptophyta; class Magnoliopsida; order Rosales; family Rosaceae; genus Prinsepia; species Prinsepia uniflora. Next base: position 55,953,145 of record CM064865.1, read on the forward strand.
TCATTAGCTGGGGTTTGAAGTCTTCATTCTCAAAAAGTTTGGACACTAGAAGGCCTCCTGAAAGCTTGGTGAAAGAGTAGTTAAGAGCTCCACTACATCTGACAATTGCTGATATCCTGAAGAAGAACAATAAACAGAGGCTTGACATGCCTCCTGAGAATACGTCAAGTCTTGAAATGCCTTCCAAGTCTATTCAGGGGCATTGCTCCTAGTTGCTTTAGCCCAGCAAGGTCATCCAGGATGAGCAAATTTTTCTTCAATCCTTCTAAGCACTTTGTCAAGCTCCTAGAGGTGGAAATTTAACAAGGGTGGAAGTCCAACAATTAAAGCCTTAACGGTTTTTGCTTTTATATGCCCCCACAATTTTGCTCTAAAAAAGAAGATGAGAAGCTAAAGTTAGGTATGATGAGTTGCAGTAAAGTTCCTACCAAAGAGCTGGAGCTGAAGAAAGAGCTAGAGCCTGAAGTTGAGCTTGAGGTTAGGAAAGTTGTTGTTCCTAATGTTGATGGTTCACTTTTGGACAATGTTGCCTTGGGCACAATTGAAGAACGGGCCAAGTTTCAAAAGTTGATGGGCATCAGTGACTTGCTTCTAGAGTTTCCATAATTTTTTTTTTGTTTATGATTGTATTTTCATTATAGTATTGAATACTTGGTTTGAGTAATTGATATGTGATTTTCCCACCATTTTTCCAACAAAGAAATGAAAATGTTGTTTATGCAGAATCTTGAGATTCATGTGCTGAGTTTGTTTGAGTTAACTTCCAAACTTGTTGGTTCGTCAAATGCCCCCGTTGTAGCCATAGGCATTCAAAATTGGGGTTCTAACTTGGCCTCTCAAAAAGTGTTAACATTTTTTTCTATTGCCTTCAAGGATGGGTTTTTGCTTCTTAAAAGAAGACTTAATGTGCTTTATATAAAAACTTAAGTGCTTCCAAGAGGGAGGCTTGAGGCGTTTTCCCGAAGAAGGGTTAGATGCTTCGGAAGGCAAAGACTTGGATGCTTCGCAGGGCAAAGGTTTTGATGCTTTGCATGACGAAAGCTTAGATACTTCACAGAGCAAAAGCTTGTATACTTCGCATGACGAAGGCTTGGATGCTTCACATAGCGAAGACTTGGATGCTTCACATGGCGAAGGCTTTGATTCTTGAAGGAATACTTAGTTTCTTCCTAAAGGAAGACTTGAATGCTTTCGAGAGAAAGATATGAAGTGCTTCCTAGTGGAGTGCTTTAGGTGCTTCCTGGAGGAAGACTCGTTGCACTTCCCAAAGGAAGGCTTGTGGTGCTTCGCAGAGCGAATACTTAGGTGCTTCCTAGTGGAAGGCTTAGTATATTTCCAAGAGGAAGGCTTCGAAGGCTTCTTAGAAGAAGGCTTTGGGATTTCTATTTCCATGCAATAAAAAAATTCGAAATAAAATTTCAAATTGCAAGATGCAAGATGCTTTTATTAATGAAATTAGCATAATGAGTACACCAAACAGAAATGAGGGCTAATCATTTGTTATTGCATTGATGGGGATGATCTTCGAATCATATTCCTCGGGGTCTTCATCTCTAAAACTCTTTGAAGTTTTTTTCGATGATGTACTTGGTGTACTGCCCTTCTATTACAAGGTTTTATAGATACCAATAGAAAGTGTTGCATGCGCTAATGATGTGACCATAGCAGTTGTGATAGCGGAACCACCTTGACATGTCGGCATTTTCTTGATCGCCTTTGATAACGTGATGGCACCTTAAACCAAGGTTCTTCCTTGATTTTCGCTGTAAATTTGATGAATTGGCACCAAGAACTGTACCTTAGAAGTTGAGCTGCTTTACGCTTGCTAGACGTGCTTAGAGTGGTGGCATTTGTGTCAACGCTAAATGAAGTCGACATCTTAGATATTTCCTCACTTGAGCCGGTTCGCTCCTTGGCTTGTATAGCATTTTTCTCATACTCCCAACATGCATGTCGTTCTTCTAGAGAAAATATATTGGTGAGACTATGAGCATTGTTCATGACAACGTTTCCATAAAGCTGGATGTCCAAAAGTAGTCGTTGTTTGAATGCCATGGCTACAACGAGGTACTACAACCAACGGTGCAAGATTTTTCCTCGCAGTATCTTCGAATGTACTGTCAGATGTTTCCTTTGATCTCTTTCTGATGGAAAAGAGATGGTCGACCTTTACTTCTGTAGTACAAAGCATGAAGTACTCCTTCACGAAAGTGAAATTCAGCTCTTCGAAAGAAGTAATGGATCTTTGAGGAAGATATTTGAACCATGTCATCGCTTGTCTATGCAAGGATGCCTAGAATACCTTTCAAATGAGTGCATCATTATGCCTATGTGGCAGCATCACTCCATGGTAATAGTCTATATGCCTCACAGTGTTAGAGGTCCCCTTGAGCTAGTTGAAACTTTCAATTGCAAACCGTTGAGGGAATGGCTCTTCCTAGATGTATTTTAAAAAATGTGACATTGAGGACAATTGAATTTGACAATGTAGATCGTCTTCCAAGTCACCATCACGATGAATGGCATGAAAGCGACGATCTAACATTTTTCAAACATCATTAACTTGCGACATACCTCAGTGAGGTGGAGAGTCTTTTCGAGCCAAACGTTGTCGACTCCTTTGATCCAAAGTTTTCGAGCTCCGAGGGCAAGTTGGTGAGTATGTCACAACCTTGTCACTATGATAGCCGGTGTGTGCTAGGCTACTACAAGTGTCTCGGGAGACAACATGTCACCTCTGGATTCTATGTGAATATTCAACTTGTGATATTGGCTCCACACGTGTTCTAGTTCACTCGTGTGCTGACGGCCGTGGGTGTTGTTGACTCTTTTCCAGAATTTTTCAAAGAAGCACTGATTAAACCAGGACTTGGTTGCTTAACCTTTCAACTTATTGCGACAGATTTTCTTGAGGAGATGAGCACTGAGACGTTTTCGTATTATGTTGGGTTATATGCCTCGTGCTTCAGCTTGATCCATGTTATACATTTCTTGCGTTTGATTTTGTTCTGGTGTGTGATGAAGACCATCCAGAAATTCTTGAAGATCTTCATTGGTATGAGATCAATGCTGGGTTTTTCCTAGGCGGTTCTCCGTCTAGTCATCCATTAGTTTGCTGAAAGGCTATGGTTCTTCCTTCTAATATAGGCGCTGGAGTTGTTGGGGAGGGAAAAATTTTGAAACCAAAAGTTGGAATCGCCCCGCCTCTACGACCGAATGGGTGCCTCGATAGTCACGTAACATGTGTGACTTTGGTGTTCCTCTGTAGTCACAGTGTGCTCCGTTCCCAATCCATGCTGCATTGGCCGAAACACCATCTTCGACTAATCAAATGGATAGTCGTGCCCTGACTATGATGAATCATGTGTAATGAATGGAAAGTTTAGATCAACAATAAACGAAGTTTAAGAACATTGAACAGTGTCGATGAACGACGAACGAAGTATAATGAACGATGAAAGGAACTGATGAATGATGAACAACGTTCAAGAACTTCAAATAGAGTTGATGAACGACAAGCGAAGTATGATGAACGATGAAAAAAGTTGATGAACGATAAACAATCTAGAGAGCTCATCTTGAGTGTTTCTCAGTTCGGCTCTCAATGAAAACACCAATTGTTGAAGATAAAATCATAATTGCTTGACAAAGTCTTTACAATCCATACAAACAGAAAACAATAGTGTCAGGACCCAACCCTCCTAGATCAGGACCCGACTCGTCTAGCACCATATTGTCTGCTTTGGGCCTCGCCCTCACAGTTTTGTTTTTGGGAGCTCTTGGTGCAACTTCCTAGGGGGTCACCCATCATGGAATTGCACCAGCCTCAACTCGCTTAACTTTGGGGTTCCAATCCCCCCAAAGCTACTTGAGCTCCCAAAAGGCCTAGTGTAGATCAGAGATTGCGCAGCGGCCAACTCTATCTAGCACTATATTGTCCCTTCTGGGCCGCACTGGGATAACACCACAACATGCGCCCTCAGGGTTTTGTTCCCAAGACCTCACGCCTGGGATAACACCTCAACCAGCTCGTCCAAGGGAGGCCTAGTGCTAGATACATGTGTGCCTAAACCTTTAAGGCACACCACCATCCTCTCCCAAACCATTCCTCCTCACAGGAATGTGGGATTGTTCACCGTTCCCTCCAAGACACGGGTAATTGTAAGACCCGTGTCCTATCTAGCACTAGGCCTTTTGGGAGCTCAAGTGGCTTTGGGGGGGATTAGAAACCCAAAGTTAAGCGAGTTAAGGCTGGTGCAATTCCATGATGGGTGACCCCCTAGGAAGTTGCACCGTGAGCTCCCGAAAAAAAAAACCGTGAGGGTAAGGGAAAGAAGGCCCAAAATGGACAATATCGTGCCAGATGAGTCGGGACCTGACAGAGGAGGGTCGGGTACTGAGAGAATGGTATCAGAGCCAGACCCTGACGGAGAAGTGTACCAGCGAGGTCGCTGGGCCGTAAGGGGGGGGAGGGGGATGTAAAACCCATGTCCTGCAAGGAACGGTGAACAATCCCACATTCCTGCGAGGGAGAATGGTCTGGGAGAGGTTGGTGGTGTGCCTTAAAGGTGTAGGCACACACCTATCTAACACTAGGCCTTTTGGGAGCTCAAGTGGCTTTGGGGGGGATTGGAAATCCAAAGTTAAGCGAGTTGAGGCTGGTGCAATTCCATGATGGGTGACCCCCTGGGAAGTTGCACCGTGAGCTTTCGAAAAGAAAACCGTGAGGGTAAGGGCAAGGAGGCCCAAAGCGGACAATATGGTGCTAGATGAGTCGGGACCCAACCCTCCTCAGTCAGGACCCGAATCATCTAGCACCATATTGTCCGCTTTGGGTCTCGCCCTCATGGTTTTGTTTTCGGGAGCTCATGGTGCAACTTCCCATGGGGTCACCCATCATGGAATTGCACCAGCCTCAACTCGCTTAACTTTGGGTTTCCAATCCCCCCCAAAGCCACTTGAGCTGCCAGAAGGCCTAGTGCTAGATAGGTGTGTGCCTACACCTTTAAAGCACACCACCAACCTCTCCCAGACCATTCCCCCTTGCAGGAATGTGGGATTGTTCATCGTTCCCTCCAAGACACGGGTCTTACAATCCACCCCCTTAGGGCCCAGCGTCCTCGCTAGCACATTTCCTAGTCGGGGTCTGGCTCTAATACCATTCTGTCAGGACCCGACCCTCCTCGGTCAGGACCCGAATCATCTAGCACCGTATTGTCTGCTTTGGGCCTCGCCCTCACGGTTTTGTTTTCGGGAGCTCATGGTGCAACTTCCCAGGAGGTCACCCATCATGGAATTGCACCAGCCTCAACTCGCTTAACTTTGGGGTTCCAATCCCCCCAAAGCCACTTGAGCTCCCAAAAGGCCTAGTGTAGATCACAGATTGCGCAGCGGCCAACTCTATCTAGCACTATATTGTCCCCTCTGTGCCTCACTGGGATAACACCACAACATGCGCCCGTAGGGTTTTGTTCCCAAGTCCTCACGCCTGGGATAACACCTCAACCAGCACGGCCAAGGGAGGCCTAGTGTTAGATACATGTGTGCCTAAACCTTTAAGGCACACCACCATCCTCTCCTAGACCATTCCCCCTCGCATGAATGTGAGATTGTTCACCGTTCCCTCCAGGACAAGGATCTTACAATCCACCCCCGTTAGGGCCCAGCATCCTCGCTGGTACACTTCCCGGTCGGGGTTTGGCTCTGATACCAAATTGTCAGGACCCGACCTTCCTCAGTCAGGACCCGACTCATCTAGCACCATATTGTCCGCTTTGGGCCTCGCCCTCACAGTTTTGTTTTTGGGAGCTCATGGTGCAACTTCCCAGGGGGTCACCCATCATGAAATTGCACCAGCCTCAACTCACTTAACTTTGGGATTCCAATCCCCCCCAAAGCCACTTGAGCTCCCAAAAGGCCTAGTGTAGATCAGTGATTGCGCAGCGGCCATCTCTATCCAGCACTATATTGTCCCCTCTGGGCCGCACTGGGATAACACCACAACATGCGCCCGCAGGGTTTTGTTCCCAAGTCCTCACGCCTGGGATAACACCTCAACCAGCGCGGCCAAAGGAGGCCTAGTGCTAGATACATGTGTGCCTAAACCTTTAAGGCACACCACCATCCTCTCCCAGACCATTCCCCCTCGCAGGAATGTGGGATTGTTCACCGTTCCCTCCTGAACCCGGGTCTTACAAATAGAGAATTGAAGTTAAAGTTAAAGCCTTGGGGGGTTGTTCAACTAAAAACGCTTTGATTCCAAAGTAACTTTGAGAGAGGAATAGCAAATACTACGAAGTGAAGAACGAGTTATCTTGAAAGTGAAATGAGTTCCGCTATTTATAGGGAAGCCTTGGGAGTCACGAAGCTTTTTGATTGGTCAGTTGATTTTGTAAATAATAATTAATATATTTTTAATAAAAGATATTATTTAATAATTATAATAATTGCTCATTATGATGATAATTATAGCAATTTAATATTAATAATAATTGTCTTTTATTAATAATAATGACAATTAATTCTCGGGAACAATATTAATACAATTGAAACTTTAACCTGATTAAATAATATATTCAATTGGTAAACATATTATATAATGTGCGGGTGTGTTTGTGAGTCGTTAATGTCATTACCAGGGGGAATTTGGACATTATGTGAATTATGGGTCACATGACAGCTCCATAATTTTCGGGTGATATTGAGTTCCACAAAAATCTTAACGGTTTGATACGATTTTGATTTTCTAATATTATAAATGAAACCGTTTCGAACCAAATTATTTCTAAAGGTTCGATTTGGATCAATACAGACAATTTAGACATAATAAAGTTTTTGTACCAATATGTAGATTATATGGACTTACCTTCACATTCCTAACAAAACCATCTTAAAGTTTATTTATTCAGACATTCACAATATGTAGAATCAAACTTTCAAACATTCAAACCTAATTTTCTTTAAACATTTCAACCAAAATATAAAAGACATAAAAACATTAGGAACGAAACCAATTAAGCACAATATTATTTGAGGTCATTAAAATCAACAAAACACAACAACATTTATCAAATTTGTTTCAAACATTCCAACCAAAATATAAAAAACACAACAACATTGTAAATGAAACTAATAAAACACATCAATTAGAGTATACTTATGTATATAAGGGTATATGGTAGCTTTAAAAATTAATATATTCTTTTACAATTTGGCTTGGATTTAACGGTTTTCCAAAAAAAAATCTAAAACCAAACTTGCTACGAACGAAGTAGTTTGAATTCTCAAACCATTTGATTTTTATCTGGTCAAAACTAAATCATTAGATAAATAACGACTTGGAAATGTTCTATGACGACCCGTCCCGAATTAGTGGGATTAATTAAGAATTAATGGCGGATTAGCGAGTCTAATAGGGGATTAGACGAGGATTATCGGACGAGCAGGGCAAAATGACGATTTTGCCCCTATACTGGGCGAATCGTTGACTTTTCGTTCAAACTGTCAAATGAACTTTGGCCGATAACTGTGATGTAGTTCGGGACGTCACGAGTTCATAGACAGGTGGCACGCCCAATTCCGACGTTCGAGGAAGAAGTTGTGATTTTCGGAAGTTTGGGGGAATTTTGGTAATTTTGTTAAAAGGAGGCAAATAGTTGACTTTTGACCCGGGAGGTCCGATGGCCAAGGGCCGAGGACCGTTATGTATATCGGGATGATACGAATCCATAGATAGACGGCACGTCGAATTCGGACGTTCGACGGAGAAGTTACGGTTCACGAAAATTTGAGGCAACTATTGCGCATTTTACAAGACGGATTGACTTTTGTCTCAAGTGGGCCTCATATATTTTTCCCAAGGCCCAATGGATGAGTGACACGTGTCACCCATCCACTGGCCACCCTTTTACATTCATGCATATCACCTTCACCTGCTTTGTTCACCCAAACCCGAAACCCATTTCTCCATTTGTGTAGAAACCACACCCCACACCCCTTAAATCTAATCTGATGCTGGTAACACCTGAGGGAGACAGAGAGAAGATATGGAAGTGATGAAGGTGGTGGCAGGATCGGCTGAGCCGTCGTGCACGGTGGAGAGAGGAGGTAAACCTGATTGCTCAATTTTATGTTTTAGATTCAAGAATTTGATTTTGACGTTATAGAGGGTTTTGGATGTTTAGAGTGGGTTTATTGGGTTTCTAGGGAGGTTCTAGGAAGATTTTGATGGTGGTTTGACGGCTGAGGAGCCGTGGGAGGAAAATGAAAATGTTGGACCGTGAGGAAGAAAATCAAACCGTTGGGTTTTCTATGTTTTTCCTTGTTTTGATCATCCAAACAAGTTCCTAGGATCACATTAGGAAGTTTAGGATTAATTAGGAAGAAAAAAGACGAAAAATAAGGGAGGAAGGTGGCCAGACCGGTCACGCTGGTCCAACTGGATCGGCCAAACCAGAGAACCGGCTGGACTAGCCGTCGAGAGGAAGAAGAAAAACTGCAGCCCAGCGCGTGAGGGCGTGTGAACAGTCCTTTGGGGGTGGTTCCAACATGTGAAATCATCTATTCGATGTAACGAATATTTTGGGACTGATTTTGTGTCGATCGGACATCGCCTCAATATAGTTCGGGTTGTCCGAAGGTTTATGTTCGCGTTTAAAAATAGTTAAAAATTCCGGGAAATTACGGGACTTTAGTGAGGGGTTATTTAAGTGGTTAGTAACCCTCTAAATTATTTTGGACAGGTTCAGGAATCCCGGAGGCGACGATTGGCCCAGGAGCGGCTTATGGCGCGCGTATCGAGGCGCGACTTCGGACGGTCTATGAGTGGACTTTTTTTATGAATTCGATGCATGCATAAATGTTTTATAATTGTTTTAGAACATGTTTTGTGATGCCATGAGTGCATTTATTTGTGGTAGCCTAGGATTTACGTATTTGCACGTATTACGAGATTTTCTGTTTTATACGATGCTTGTACGTGCTAGGTTTTCAATGAGGGTTTAATGAAATGATTTTGGAATTAGAAATATGAAATCGGGCATGAGACCCATTTTATTTACAAAGTCTCGGACTTGGAGTCCATTTGATTTGATGAGAATTCGGACCAAGGGTCCATTTGAGTTATATGATCGGGTCGAGGGCCCCGTTGATTTATGATCCGGGCTTGAGGCCCATTTGGTTATAATATCGGGCAGGAGGCCCCTTTGACCGTAGTATCGGACTTAAGTCCCTATTGAATTATGATTTCGGGCTTAGGGCCCAGTTATGCGTGATATCGGGAGAGAGGCCCAGTTGATTGTAACATCGGGCTTGAGTCCCAGTTCGGTTTATGAAATGAGAATTCGGGCATGAGATCCTGTTGAACTATGGATTTAGGCCGAGACCTGTTAAATGGATTTGAATCGGATTCGAGGAATTCTGTTGAGATGAATCGGGTATGAGACCCAGTTGAAATATATTTGAGAAAGAAAGAAAGTATTTGAAAGTGTATGAAACCCTCCATATGATTATATGGTCTCCTCCAGACGTTGACCTGGAGAGTCACGATTCACAGACCAGAATGGGTATTCCCATAGGGATCCCGTTCCAGCAGTGTAAGTTATGATGTGGTCTCGGACCAGATTCCGGAGAGATGTGCGGACTAGATCCGGAGATAGAGCTCGGACTAGATCCAGAGATAGAGCCTCCCAGATGGAGAATTCCTAGGGGAAGACTCGGAGTGAGACCCCGAGTGGTGTGCACACTAGTATAGATATGATGAATCGTGACATATATCGGGGATGTGTTCCCTAGGGGCTGTGTGCCCCGAGTTGGCATCTTCTCGGAAGAGCCGCGGATGAGTTATACATATGAGTACGTATGTGGTTCTTACATAAAGTGATTTGGGGGCGGAGACCCTGTGTTCCATGTTTTAGAAATGGTTTGGGGCGGAGACCCCATATTAGATGTTTTAGTATTTCACTGAGAACAGTTTTGGATTGAGACCCACGTTTACTGGATTTGGGCAGAGTCCCACTTGTGTTTGATTTGGGCTGAGTTCCCATGTATTGATTTACGAGTTTTATTGTGATTTCGGGTCGGGGACCCATAAATGGATTTATGGTTCATGGCGGTTTATGGGGACTGAACATGAACCCTTAAAAGGTTTTGAGAATATGTTTGACAAATGGTTTTATGAACGTTTTGGTAAACGGTTTTTGAATGCATGCATATGCTTTTAGTGAATGGCATAAAGTATATTTTGTGAAATTGTTTTTATTAAATATTTGTTTTGTCCACTCACGACTTTTGATGTTTTAATGCTCTTCAAGTTGATCGTGGATGCGGGCTGTAGTAGAGATCGAGACATCACACTCCTCCTCCTACGATCCTGGCGTACTCTGGAAGCCCCGATGAGGGCTAGAGACAGAATTTTCCCTGGTCTGACACTTTGTGTCAGACAAGATCAGGCGCGTCCCACGTTAATCCCGGGAGATTTGGGACGAGTCCTGACAGTTCGGTTAATGGTTTCAATGGGTATATGCCCACCCCTAGTGACATCCATATAACATTTACTCATTATATTTGACTTGTCTATTTTGCATTAAACGATGAAATGAATTAAGATTAAGTGCCAATTTGGGATTGCTGTGTTTTAAAAAAAAAAACAATTGTTTTCGTTGTGCTGTTTTGAAAAGTTATTTCTAATTTACTTTCATAATAAATAGTTATACACTAAAATAATTTTTGTAAAAGTATCTTTCAAAAGCAACATGCAGATTGGTATTAAAAAAAATTGTCAAAAATTTATCGGTTTTCAATTTTTTTTTTTTTTAGTTTTATCAAACACTTTTGTAGTTCATCACTTTTCAATAAACCAGTTTTTAAAGAAAAAAATGTAATACCAAATAGGGCCTAAGTTAAATAAAAAGATGATTCTGACTTTTAGCAAGCTAAAATGTAAAAGTATGATAACAAGATCATTTGTAAATTAAAGACAAACTTTGCTCCAACAATAACTTAGAGATTGGCGACATCATTAGTCCGTTATTACTGACCTCTTCTCACATGGTGCGGCTAAGCTTGACATAAAAAGTAAAGCCACCCACAATGGGAAGCTATATTTTAGGTTGTATTTATGGATAATGTGGCTCCAAAAGTAGCCTCAAAAAGAATATTATGTATTAGATAGCATATTGCTCACAATGGGGTATATATTTATTGGGGCTGAATATAAGACTACATTTTTATTTTGTATGAAATCTTAAATATTTATTAAAATAAACTTTTTCTAAACAATTTTTTCTTTATGTTTATTTATGTAATCTTTAATTTTCTTTTTACGGTTTGATATAGACCGTTAGATCAGATCATCTCATCTCATTCTTATCCATCAGATTATAGTTTCTTAGCACAATGTCATCCATTATATTATATTTTATTATCACAATATCATCTATTAGCCCTTACTTTTTTATCCAAATCTGGCAAGGAGAGATTTCATCTTCCACCAAGTGTTAAATCATATTTTTTTTTTTTATCACAATCTCATTCGTAGATCATTATCTTATATATATATTAGTCTCACTTAGGTTTCAACGCTTTATATGAGTGAGATGGTTGCAAAGCTTGGTGTAAGGTGGGTTGATGAGTGCCCATCGTTTTTTGAGACTCTTCAGTTTTTTCAGTGATATGCCAGATGACGTTGGAAATAATTGTATGAATTGTTGTCGTATACGCCCCCACATGATTTTATTTGATTGTGAATTGCCAATTGCAGCACCTTCATTAATTACCATATAAGCTTGGCATTGAGTCATATCTTCTTCGATATTGAAATTCATTTTTTGTGAGAATTTTTTGATAATTGATGGAAGCAAAATGCAACTAAAAAAATTTGTAAGCAAAAGTTTGAGAAAATAAAGAAAATATTGAGAATATTGAGGGTGTTGTGAAATTTATGGTGATATTTATATGAAAAAATTGAAATTATATATACAAAACCTCTAGACAAGGAAAAGTAGGAACCAAAATTTCATATCCATCTTTAATTCTTCATCATTCAAACTTCTTAACGAGAAGATGGAAAATTGAAGATAAGCCCCTCATATTTTTTAATCAAATTTTAAGTTTTGGAGAGCCATGATAGGGTTGGTGGAGTTGTATTTGGAGTTGGATTTCGAATTATTTTGGAAAAAGCCCCACCGTAGGCTTTGGATGTATCTACTATCTAGCCCCAATTTTTATATATTGGAGATATGTTTTTTCTTGGAGACTATATTATGAACGACCTATGAAGGATCTAGCCTCTCATTGTAGGTGGCTTTTTTTTTTGGTCAGAATAGCTAATTATTTTGTGAACAATTTAATACAAAGTACCGAAAGCCAAAGAACCAAACCAGCCCAAAAAAACACAAATAAAGTACGATGGACAATACCAACAAAGCCCAAAAGTATATAAAAATCTAAAAAAAAAATACAACAAAGAAAATATGAAAGAAATCCTAGATCTGAAAACTTATTCTCTTCTACATCTCCAACTGCATCTACCATCGGACACTGTAGCATCCACAACACTATGAAACCACAATCACTAAGAGGGACAGATAAGCAAGTCAAATTAAAAAATAAACCGAAAAATGGGGGTGAGCCAACTACCCGCGCATAGAGCGCTCTTATAATCCATTCAATTAGTGCAATAAGCACTTTAAAAGCCACCAACACCTACCATGGATGACCAAAAATGCACATGGACGGCGGCACCTGTGGGATTTGAAGTGGAGCACGAAGGTGGAGAGAGGTTGTGGAGTCAAAGCTTATGTCAAAAGGTAGAAGCACATGAAGAAAATAGGAGGTGGAAATTTGGAGATGGTGGAGGATTTTTGAGGTGAGTATGGAGGTGGATGGTTAGATTTAAAAAGAATCCCATAATCACCATTTAAGCTGAAGATACCATCCATCATAACGAGTGGAGCAAAAAATCCATCACATAGAATGGAGATGGAAAACGACCACAAAGGGTGACCTAAACATGGTAACAAGTAACCCGAGAAATAACAATTCAACACTAATTGAGGATGATTGAGGATGATCTTGTCATTTCACGTCAATTAGAAATTCCTTGTCCTTAGGTCGACCATTTCCTCCGTCTCAAATCCCTCTCATGTCAAATTCCACCATTTTTCCCTGCACTTTCCTTCTCACAATGTGAACCTTCAATTGCTAATGAAATCATTCTCGTTATCAACTCAAATAGATTCACAATTGTAAGCTTTCTTTTAGTTGAAGAACATAAAAGGTTTTTTTTTTACCTTCTCGATGGAAGTTAAGCAAACATACTGAAGAGCTCTAGCTAGAAGTCGACCCAAAAGCAGAGCAAGCACGGTTCAAATGGCACCGCATTAGAGTACTTGGATTCATAACATCAGATAGAAATAATTAATAGTATAATTTGTCACTTATCTTATTTCTACATATGTATGTTCATGTTTACTCATATTTCTATAATTTACTAGTGTAAATGGCTACCTTTATATTTAGGATTTAGAATAGTATTGTTTATACCTGAAAAAAAAAAATACCACTACAGGCCTAGACATGATATTTGAGATATTAATGACCAAATCTGACTTATGGTCCAAGCTCAACTAGTATCCACAACTGGATCATGGGGAACCACGAGCGTAATTTTTGGACTTATACTTACACAGCGCTGAAACCGTTAGAAGGGGCAAAGGGACATGCGACTAAGTCGTCACAACAGAGATACACGTGGGAATGCACGTGTCAACCATCTGCACCCTTATGCTGCCTATAAAAGGAGAAGAAGCCCTCTTCTCAAAGGACAACCAAATCAACTCAATCAAATAACTGCAAAATCCTCAAAAGTTTTCTTTGTTAATCAAAAGCTAGCCTTCTTGGAAAAACCTGTCTCTTCGATCCTGGATCAAGATTCAGTTTTCTTCCCAATCTTTCCCAGTTCTCATGAACAAGTTTTCCTCCCAATCCTACTTGCATCGCAAGTTCATTTCTGGAGACTTCCCGACCTTCATACTTTATTCCAACTTGCTTTTGTTGCTCGTTTGAAGATCATTGCTCTCATTCTGGCTACCTCCAACTAGTCTTTGAGATCGTCACACTTTCATAAGCTCACTCCTTGACATTATCATGTGTTTTTACTGCTCTGTCAACACCTTTGGTATGATTTCCAACAGATGTTCATCTTTTTGATGGTCTCTCGACAACAAACTCCAGTTCATGGCTTAGTCTATTGATAGTTAACTTTACGCACCTGTAATCCTGAATTGCACATCGCTAATATGAACACGCCGACATTGAATTCGGGTTAGGTACAAATGAAAATATTTAAAGTCTTCGCAAAAGGCATAAAAAAGAACTACACAAGAAATATTCCTACCTACTCCACTTTCACTTAATTCGAATGGTGGTTCATGGGCCGCAATTCAGAACCAACCGCTAACCCTGTCTAATAGCAGTCTCTAGTAGTGGCACGCCAACTTGAAGGCAGCTAGATGGCCAAGTTAGTTGGACTAACCCACCTAGGGCAGGACCGCGTCATCATGGCCCAAGGCTTCCTGCCTTCCCCCTCTTTTCCCTAATTACTTAAACCATACCTTCTAGCATCGAGTTACAATGAAGAGATCCCCATCCCCCAAAACGCTAGTGTATTCGTTCCTTCGAAAGCGAGTGAGTGAATGGAGACCCCGAATTCTGCTACGACAATATTTTGGGTACGAACATAATCTGGAATGCCCAATGGGGCTCTTTTGAAGTGCATGTCCAAATTCCGATATACGGAACAAAGGAGTGACTTTAAAGGGAGATTTGTGAGGACTACACCACAAATAGAAATTCCTAGGCCACCATTAATGGAAGCCAATTTGGAAGCTCCTTGTGATGGAAATCTCGAGGATATTAGTAGTTAGGATTTAGCTAATGATGAATTGATGAGGTTCATAAAGGATGCCTTAGCTCCCATCTGTCATCAGATGAAGGCTTTGAATGGGCAAGTTCAAGAGCTCTCCAAGAAAGAAAAAGGGATCCAAAAGGGACTACCACCCCACCTCCAGTGGTAGCCTGCTTGGACAAAGGGAAATAGACTACGGATTCCGCAGTTCTTACTTTGGATCTAATGGTTACCGGGGCTTTATCCACTAATGCTCAGCTTGCCAAAATTCTTGAAACGAGCATAACCCGTGAGGTTCGGCCGAAAGAGGACATCCAAATACCGACCACCCTCTTGGGATGAGTTTAAGGTTAAAAAATTGCCAAGGGTATCCTGACTGGCATCAAAGGAGGCTCTGAGAACTAGAGAAGATCTGATGACATGGGGTTAGAAGAGGAATTCAGACGAAACCAAAGGCCACCCCGTGTAGTCGAGCATCAGGCTATAATGATTAAAATGAGCGAAATATGGTGTATAATTCAATGATAGCTAGTGCCTCCTAGGAGAGCCTATGTCCATACTTACAAGATACCTTATCCAACATTCATGAACTTCAAATCGCCAGCATTTTCACTGTTTAGTGGAGAGAGTAGTACGTCATCCCTAGAACATATAGGATGGTTCTCGGCCCATTGTGTGGTTATTGAGGATAATTCCTATCTCAAGATACAATTGTTCAATAACTCTTGGACCGGAGATCCTTTTTCTTGGTATAATTCGCTACCAGAAGCCTTTATATATGCCTTGGCGGAAATTGGAGGTTAAGTTTCATGAAGATCTTTACTAGATCGAGCTTGATGTCACGATTAGTGACCTAACTACCATAAAAAAAAAAAGAGCACAAGACTACTAAAAGTTTCATCACCAGGTTCAAAAGGTTAAAGATGAAGTACAAGTTCCCCATGAACAACAGTCAAATAGTGGCAGGAACTAGAGTACCCCCCTTCTACAAAAAAAAGGTACATATTTATCAGGTAACCAAAAAAATATTGAGGAGGAATCCTCACAACCAAGGATGAAAATATCGATATCGACGGATATATCGCTAGTCAAATTTACGGATATCTCGTCCCAAATATCGGTATAGATATCGATATCGTTTACGGTCAACAAAAATGACGGAAATTCGGTCTAAAAGTTGGAAATTTGGAATGAAACTTTGAGGAAAACTTAAATACCCAATTATTGTTATATAGGACTAATAAAAACTATAAAATGACTTTGATATAATAAATATATGATGAATAATATGACACAATAGGGTTATGCCGATTACTAGTAATATAAAAATCTAAACATAAACATAAATTGAAGTGAATTACTATAATTAAATGTTAATATAATTAAAAACATAACAATAAGCCTAAAAAAATTTTGAATGGAAGAAAAATTATAAATGAGTAAATATATTTAAAATTGGAAAAAAAAGGATAAAAAAAATAGAGTGGAAAAGATTGATATATTTAAAATTGGAAAGAATTGATATTTTTAAAATTGAAAATGATTGATATATTTAAAATTGGAAAAAATGACAAATATAATTCAAAATAAGGAAAAAATGACAAATATAATTCAAAATAAGGAATAAATGAAAAATATAGTTCAAAATAATAAATAAATGAAAAGGAAAAAAAAGAAAAAAAAGGCAGCAAAAGGAAAAAAAAAAAGGCATCATGCGCAAAAGAAAGAAAAAAGAAAAAAGGAAGGCATCCGCGCCTGGGGGGGATCGAACTTGGGTGGTGGGCAACTGTTTTTAAATGAAAATAGCCCACAACCAACTCTACTAACTTGCCTGATTGAAATATTAGGCAACCAAGTAATATATAAAGTGTACTTACTGACTTAAAACACTTATCTTCTACCTTGAGCGGGTCTACTAATCGGGTTTTTTGACCCGATGGCATGACCCGACTCAATCTTCCATGTTTTACGTCCGATTTTCATGATTTAATAATGCATCTTCTTCGTTTTGATCCCAGAAAAGGATCTGTGGGTTGAAAACAAGAAATCATATCGACATTTCGGCCAATTTCTTCCCCCCCTTCTTAGGTGCCGCCGGCCGGAAATCGCTATATATCGGTCGATATATCGACGATTCCGGCGATATTTACTTCCCTACTCACAACCTCATTCCCTAACATCATCACATCTTTTTACTACTCAACCAACACTCTTGGTATGATTTCCAATGGATGTTCATATTGTTGACGGTCTCTTGACAATGAACACAAGTTCATCGCTTAGTCTAGAGATAGTTTACTTCACACACCTGCTCCTTTAAGCCTTGATTTCGATGACTAGAAAATACCAACCAATGGTTCTACGACTGCTTAAGCCATATGACCATCTTCGTGTTCAGATTCAGTATTTGAATGCTCTGACTTAGAGAGGTCGATTTGTCTAAACTCTACCCCTCTAACCCTGAATTTTACATCGCTAACATGAACATGTCGACATTGAATTTGGACTAGGCGTAAAAGAAAATATTTAAAGTTCTCGCAAGAGGCATAGAAAAGAACAGCGCAGGAAGGCAAGATGTCCGCTCGCTCCACTTTCACTTAAGTCGAACGATGGTTTATCGGCCGGAATTCAGAACCAACTGCTAACCCTGTCTAGTAAAAGTCTTTACTGGTGGCACGCCTACTTGAAGGCAACTAAACGGCCAAGTGAGCTGGACCAGCCCACCTAGTGTCAGGACCCACCCCGGTTTCACCCCGAAACCCAAGGTAAATCCCGCTCCCGTCTGACTCCCCGACACAACACTCAAGTAAAACTCACTCAGCCCTGTCAGACGCAGGAGTAATTAAATAAAATATCCCGAAGTTATGCTTTACAGAGCATAGTACGACAATACAAGGAACTAAAAACCGATAAAGTACACGCACACGGAAGACTTTAAACTATTCCGGGATTCCCCCACGTCACTTCTATGCCTCGGACACTGCCTCGACGTCAAGACCCCGCGCTAGCTCCACAACCTGGAGGGCAAGTTAAAAACAGAAAATGTGAGTGGACCATAATAAAAGAAAAGTTCTAAAATCCTTTATCAGAAAAACTGAGTTTAACCCTCCGTTTTGAAAACCACATGCATAACCAACATTGTTAACACAGTTATAATCACTTTTCATAAAACATCATAAGAAACAGAAACACTATAAAACAGTTATGGAAACCATAGCATGAGTATCAGAAACCGTATCATAAACCACAAAGCTCAAATCATCATTTCCCGATCAAACCTGCTGGACCTATCCGAGTCTTTAAATTCCCGAGTCTTTAAACTCAATTCAGGCCTTAATCATATCCGAGTCTTTAAACTCCCGAGTCTTTAAACTCAAGGCCTACGGGGGAAAATCAATATATCCGAGTCTTTAAACTCCCGAGTCTTTAAACTCAATCTGGGCCCGTCCCCCGTCAAATATATCCGGGTCTTTAAACCCAATAACCAGATCCAGCAAATCCAATCCAAATCATTTGTAAAACCATTGTCCATTTCCATATCCAAATCCGAATTCGAAATCCCCGGTCGGAAGCACTTCCGGCTTCCAGAACCGCCATTTCGAACCCAAATCCGGAAATCCACTTTTCAACTTTAAAACCAAATCTCGTTTCCCGAAATCCGATTTTAAAACCGAAAATCTTTAATCATCGAAGTCATGATCCAGAATCCCTTTATAATCAGTGAAAACCACTTATCAATTGAAATCCCAAAACCAAAGTATCAATTTCAGAAACCAACCACTTCCTCGTAAAACGTGCTAAAAACCGGACTTCCTTGAAAAGCGTGCCATAATGTAAAACCAACCAAAACATATTCGATAAACATAAAATGATGATTAAAACCATAAAACAATTATAGAAAACAGTTATGCATGCTCGAGTTTAGAGAAGGGGTCCACTCACAGTACCAAGCCCTCAATCGTGTCCCGAACGTCCTGCACGTTCCTCGGCTTCCTCGGGAAATCCCGATCCTGTCAACAACCACCAAATTACGTCACTAACACGTCTACGAGTAACCACCTAAATTCCCTTAAAAATCCTCGGGTCCTAAACGTAACGAACCGGAACCCTAAACCTTCACCCTCGCGGAACTACGTCGATTCGACGTCCGATTAACCCGAAACCAATTCCAATGGACTCATAACAACTCCTGGACCAAAAACCATGTTGAGCGTTTTCCCAACCGCTGCCGCACGCGCCCCCACGCGCCGCCCAAAGTGGCTGCGCGTGGCCCTCACGCGCCAGCTACAGTAGCACCATCAACCTCGACCTCACTATGCTGAACCAGCCGCCGTGGCTTGAACCGGCGAGAAGCATTCTCCACCGTCCGGCCACCATTTCCTTCCCTTCTTTCACCCACAGCTTCGTCCAAACACCACGAATCCATTCCTCAACTCCTTTTGGTTCGATTCGACTCCCAGCTTCACGACTGAAGCTCGAACCAGACGGCCCTCAAACCCCTGTTTCACGATCCTTCTACTCCGGTCACCTCCTGTCACGGTAGCGACACCAGACTCTTCCTAGGGTCTCACTGAACCTAGACCAACCTTTCTATACCGTCGACTCAGCCCCAAGCTCGACGACTCTAAGTTCGAAGTTCACGGCCGAAACAGAGCACCAAACACTCACCGTCGACTGAGTTCCGCCGTGTACGCCCCCGTCACGGCGACCATCACAAACCACTCCTAGGACCTCCCTGAACATCACCCTGACCTTCAATCCTCTCGACTCTAAGCCAAAACTCACAACTTTCCAAATGAAACTCACGGGAAAACAGAGCAGGAAAACTTACCCTTCGATTTCAGCTCCGCCGTGCACACCGCCGCGTGCCACGGTGTTCGTTGGACTCCGTGCAACCTCCTACAGCTCCCCTTGCCTTAGTCTGAGCCACCTCACGGCGTAGCCACCACCACGAACTCACGACTTCCCTGTTCTCCTCACACTTCCGCCGCACCACCACCGTGCCGCCGTGCACGATTACAGCTCCAAATCACCACCACCAGCTCACTCTGACCTCCCTGTCACTCTCACCCCTCACGCTTCACTCACCCTTGCACTGAATCACTCAATTGCTCTCAATCTTCCACCCTCTGTTTCTCTGTGTTTGTCGAAGAACATCCCACACGCACCCACGGTTTCACCCAATTATTTAGGACCGTGACTACACAGGATTTCACCAGAATCCTCTAGCCCCCTGCCAAGTGTCACCATCCACTCAATCCTTGTCCCATCTGGTTAAACCCCAGCCGTCCATTTTGCTTTCTCTGCACAAATCCCCAGATGCTAAAAAGACCAAAATACCCTCCAGTTTTACACATTTTTACGGTTTTGTCAAAACTTCCTAGACCCGTAACTCTCGCCTCGTAAGTTCGATGAATACGTGCCGCCTGTCATCGAACTCAGGACGACGAAAGCTACCTAACCATCCTAGGTCAACCTACCAAAACCCATTCGTACAAAAAGTCAACTATTCCCCCTAATTTACCCAAATTACGATTAAGCCCTCAACCTTCCGAACATCACAACTTCCTCCTCGGATGTCGGAATCGAACGTACCTCATGTCTACGGGTTCGTGACGTCCTCAACTACGTCCTGGTCACTGCCCAATACCCAATGGACCACCCGAATAAAAGTCAACATTTTTGCCCGGACCAGGGGCAAAATCGTCATGCTAGGCGCCCGGACCTGTCGGAACCACCTAACCACTGATTAACCTCACTAATCACACCTTAATTACTCTACTAATCCCGGCTCTCGGGACGGGTTGTTACAATCTACCCCCCTAAAAAGAATTTCGTCCTCGAAATTCCACAGATAGTTCCCGACACCTAGGGTCTCCTACCTGGTCACCAACACTAGGTCAACAACAACCTCTCCTGGGTTCCCTGTCTATCATCTCCACCTTGGGTATTTCACTCCATCCCCAACTACTGCTACCACGGCCATCTCTAGCTATGTAACAGCTACATGGTGTACGCAAGGGAAACTCTATGAACAGCAAACAAAGGTATTCTAAAATACCTTATTCCAGAGTACCCGACGGAAGTCACAGAGTACCTCCTCGTATACAACCACCCTACCTTCCCAAACCAACTCGACTACTAACCCAAACAATCATCCACCCATCTCCCTCGGCTGCTACCTCGGCCACTATCGGGAGAAATCTACAAAGTCCTAAAGGCAAACTCTAGCTTGTGGGTTCTCTCCTTCAATAACCTCATATCGATCAGTTATCGTCACTCCTTTCCTATACCTTTCGTCACCATCCTACGGAACTTACTGTAACACTCTAAGTCCTCTAGGAACACTCCTAGACTCTACCCTAAGATCCAACAACCAAACCTAAGTACAGCACAACCAAAAGTAATATAAGTACCTGTCCCCGTATCTGGTGTCGACTGAGCCTCCTGCTGAGTCATCGAAAACACTCGGGCCTGAGATCCCGACGCTCTACCACGTCCCCTCGAACTACTAGTGGCAGTGCCACCACCTCTTCTCGGGCTTGCTGTCCCTGACGCTGTACTCTGTCCGGGCTCTGCTCCTCCTCGAGCTACATCACCTTCCTGTGGCAACAGTGGACACTCCCGTCGGAAATGACCTCGCTCCCCACAGTAGAAACACACATTCCAACCTGGTCCACTGCTCGGTCTCCCTGTAGACGCTACAGATGTCGCACTCGCTTGCGGAGTCGGCGGTGCTCGGTAACCCCAAACTCCTGAACTCTGGACACTGCCAGGCCTACCAAAACGATCATCGCCCGACAATGACGCTCCACCGAAGTTACCCCTTTTCGGTGTCCGCTGGCTCGAAGCTCCAGGAATAGATGGTTCCCGACGTCGCACCGGCAAACTAGCCTCCCCCCTCACCGCAGCATCTGACAAGTCTCGGAGGGTAGCAAAAGATCCGGCCGTCACTATGGCTCGAATCTCACCTCGCAGGCCCAACTCAAACCTACGGCACTTCTCAGCTTCAGTGGCCACAAAAGCAGGAGCAAACCGAGACAACATCTGGAACTTCCGTTCATACTCTGCCACTGTCATATTCCCTTGCTGGAGCTGCAGAAACTTCGCCTCCTTAGTATCCCGGAAAGAGCGAGGGTAATACTGCTCTAGAAACCGTTCCCTGAACGTCTCCCAGGTCACACTATGGGCATCCCAACCGGACAACTCGAGAGTGTACCACCACTCGTACGCCGTACCATCTAGTAAAAATGTAGCCAACACTACTCGCTCCTCCAGTGGACAATGCATCACCGCAAAAATCCGCTCAAGTCTGGTAATCCACCTCTGGGCTTCCTCAGGATCAGCCCCACCGCTAAATGTAGTCGCCCCGAGCCGTTGGGCTCGCTCAATAGTAACACTCTCCATCTCTCTTGCAACTTCTTCAGGTTGTGGAGAGGGTCTACATCTCGGAGGCATCGTCAACCGCACACTGAAAGAGGCATAAAAGTAGTCAAACAACTATAACACAACCAACAAACCCCACAAACCCGATGAACCGATGCTCTGATACCAATTGTCAGGACCCACCCCGGTTTCACCCCGAAACCCGAGGTAAATCCCGCTCCCGTCTGACTCCCCGACACAACACTCAAGTAAAACTCACTCAGCCCAGTCAGACGCAGGAGTAATTAAATAAAATATCCCGAAGTTATCCTTTACAGAGCATAGTACGACAATACAAGGAACTAAAAACCGATAAAGTACACGCACACGGAAGACTTTAAACTATTCCGGGATTCCCCCACGTCACTTCTATGCCTCGGACACTGCCTCGACGTCAAGACCCCGCGCTAGCTCCACAACCTGGAGGGCAAGTTAAAAACAGAAAATGTGAGTGGACCATAATAAAAGAAAAGTTCTAAAATCCTTTATCAGAAAAACTGAGTTTAACCCTCCGTTTTGAAAACCACATGCATAACCAACATTGTTAACACAGTTATAATCACTTTTCATAAAACATCATAAGAAACAAAAACACTATAAACCAGTTATGGAAACCATAGCATGAGTATCAGAAACCGTATCATAAACTACAAAGCTCAAATCATCATTTCCCGATCAAACCTGCTGGACCTATCCGAGTCTTTAAACTCCCGAGTCTTTAAACTCAATCCAGGCCTTAATCATATCCGAGTCTTTAAACTCCCGAGTCTTTAAACTCAAGGCCTATGGGGGAAAATTAATATATCCGAGTCTTTAAACTCCCGAGTCTTTAAACTCAATCCGGGCCCGTCCCCTGTCAAATATATCCGGGTCTTTAAACCCAATAACCAGATCCAGCAAATCCAATCCAAATCATTTGTAAAACCATTGTCCATTTCCATATCCAAATCCGAATTCGAAATCTCCGGTCTGAAGCCCTTCCGGCTTCCAGAACCGCCATTTTGAACCCAAATCCGGAAATCCACTTTTCAACTTTAAAACCAAATCTCGTTTCCCGAAATCCGATTTTAAAACCGAAAATCTTTAATCATCGAAGTCATGATCCAGAATCCCTTTATAATCAGTGAAAACCACTTATCAATTGAAATCCCAAAACCAAAGTATCAATTTCAGAAACCAACCACTTCCTCGTAAAACGTGCTAAAAACCGGACTTCCTTGAAAAACGTGCCATAATGTAAAACCAACCAAAACATATTCGATAAACATAAAATGATGATTAAAACCATAAAACAATTATAGAAAACAGTTATGAATGCTCGAGTTTAGAGAAGGGGTCCACTCACAGTACCAAGCCCTCAATCGTGTCCCGAACGTCCTGCACGTTCCTCGGCTTCCTCGGGAAATCCCGATCCTGTAAACAACCACCAAATTACGTCACTAACACGTCTACGAGTAACCACCTAAATTCCCTTAAAAATCCTCGGGTCCTAAACGTAACGAACCGGAACCCTAAACCTTCACCCTCGCGGAACTACGTCGATTCGACGTCCGATTAACCCGAAACCAATTCCAATGGACTCATCACAACTCCTGGACCAAAAACCATGTTGACCGTTTTCCCAACCGCCGCCGCACGCGCCCCCACGCGCCGCCCAAAGTGGCTGCGCGTGGCCCTCACGCGCCAGCTACAGTAGCACCATCAACCTCGACCTCACTGTGCTGAACCGGCCGCCGTGGCTTGAACCGGCGAGAAGCATTCTCCACCGTCCGGCCACCATTTCCTTCCCTTCTTTCACCCACAGCTTCGTCCAAACACCACGAATCCATTCCTCAACTCCTTTTGGTTCGATTTGACTCCCAGCTTCACGACTGAAGCTCGAACCAGACGGCCCTCAAACCCCTGTTTCACGATCCTTCTACTCCGGTCACCTCCTGTCACGGTAGCGACACCAGACTCTTCCTAGGGTCTCACTGAACCTAGACCAACCTTTCTATACCGTCGACTCAGCCCCAAACTCGACGACTCTAAGTTCGAAGTTCACGACCGAAACAGAGCACCAAACACTCACCGTCGACTGAGCTCTGCCGTGTACGCCCCCGTCACGGCGACCATCACAAACCACTCCTAGGACCTCCCTGAACATCACCCTGACCTTCAATCCTCTCGACTCTAAGCCAAAACTCACAACTTTCCAAATGAAACTCACGGGAAAACAGAGCAGGAAAACTTACCCTTCGATTTCAGCTCCGCCGTGCACACCGCCGCGTGCCACGGTGTTCGTTGGACTCCGTGCAACCTCCTACAGCTCCCCTTGCCTTAGTCTGAGCCACCTCACGGCGTAGCCACCACCATGAACTCACGGCTTCCCTGTTCTCCTCACGCTTCCGCCGCACCACCACCGTGCCGCCGTGCACGATTACAGCTCCAAATCACCACCACCAGCTCACTCTGACCTCCCTGTCACTCTCACCCCTCACGCTTCACTCACCCTTGCACTGAATCCCTCAATTGCTCTCAATCTTCCACCCTCTGTTTCTCTGTGTTTGTCGAAGAACATCCCACACGCACCCACGGTTTCACCCAATTATTTAGGACCGTGACTACACAGGATTTCACCAGAATCCTCTAGCCCCCTGCCAAGTGTCACCATCCACTCAACCCTTGTCCCATCTGGTTAAACCCCAGCCGTCCATTTTGCTTTCTCTGCACAAATCCCCAGATGCTAAAAAGACCAAAATACCCTCCAGTTTTACACATTTTTACGGTTTTGTCAAAACTTCCTAGACCCGCAACTCTCGCCTCGTAAGTCCGATGAATACGTGTCGCCTGTCATCGAACTCAGGACGACGAAAGCTACCTAACCATCCTAGGTCAACCTACCAAAACCCATTCGTACAAAAAGTCAACTATTCCCCCTAATTTACCCAAATTACGGTTAAGCCCTCAACCTTCCGAACATCACAACTTCCTCCTCGGATGTCGGAATCGAACGTATCTCATGTCTACGGGTTCGTGACGTCCTCAACTACGTCCTGGTCACTGCCCAATACCCAATGGACCACCCGAATAAAAGTCAACATTTTTGCCCGGACCAGGGGCAAAATCGTCATGCTAGGCGCCAAGACCTGTCGGAACCACCTAACCACTGATTAACCTCACTAATCACACCTTAATTACTCTACTAATCCCGGCTCTCGGGACGGGTTGTTACACCTAGGGCAAGACTGTGGCATCATGGCCCAAGGTTTCCAGCCTTATCCTCATTCACTCTAGTTAGTTGTACCACACTCCCTGCATCGAGTTGAAGACAAGAGATCCCCTTCACCCGAAACACTTGTGTATCCGCTTCTTCAAAAGTGAGCCACGGAACGGCGACTCCGAATTCCATGACGATAACATTTTGGGCACGAATAAGTATATAATTATTAAACGTGATAGAAGAAAAGATGGATCCATTTGGTGTTAAACTAAATCACTTAATCACATTTTCCCTAATTGGTTTAAATTTATTGAGGACCTCCATCCGATCCAAGAACTAATTATATCTGAATTTCTAGCCATCTTACATTATTTGTGATTTACATATGTTGTGTTTTTCTTTTCAATTCACTAAATATTTTTTCATTCTCATATATAATTATAAACCAATATTAATATATAAGAAATCATCTCCAGGTTTCTAGCTGCAAGTGATTATCAAGCTAGGAAGAGGGTTATACACTTTTACTTACAAGCTACAAGCTCCCAATCATGTCATTTTATTAATGAAGTAATTGGAAAATTAACCCTTTTGATATTTCTTTTTTCTTGTAATTCTAAGGCATATTTATTAGCTTTATAAACTGAATATGTTATGATCCAGTGAAATGTTTTACATATAGATGCATAAAATAGGCACACTAAAATCAAGAATCGCCCCAGTCGCTACAAGGAAAGAGCGCTAGCCTGACGAAGCAAGATGTTTACCCGACGAAACTCCACCGAGCGACCTGCGTCACACAAGCGTCGTCGGGCTAGGGTCTAGCTCGACGGAGAAGGACAGTCTTCCAAGGACGACTACAGTCAATGACTATTGTCTAGGGGCGACATTAGTCAAGTAAATCCATCAGAAACAAGTCAACAACGAGCGTTTAAAAGCTTGCTCAGTGAAGAGCGAAGTTGGATATTAAACACTTTTCCTGGCGACGCTCCGTCGAGCAAAGCTTGCAAATAACAAGCTTTTCTCGATAGAGCTTTACGAGACAAAATGTAACGGTCTAAATCACGAGAAAAGTGAAATTAGATAAAAATACGATTTTGCCCTTAGAAAACTCAAAATGTTGACTTTTGTTATGAATCTCGTTTGAAAATCGCGAGAAGGCCGTTATGAAAGTCTCGCAAACCTGAGTTTATAGACAAGCGACACACCAAAATCGGAGATCGGGTGAAGTAGTTATGGGTCAAAATGGTAATTTTGCCACTGAGGGCTTTTTTGTCATTTTGTGAGGGCCTAGAGAACCCTAGAAGATTCTCCATTTCTCTCCATTTTTCTTTTCTTTTCCATTTCACCTACTTAAAATCTATATAAATACATATTAAGGTGTGTGTGAGGGTTCGGTAGAGGGCTACCGAAGTGAGGAAAAAAAGCCACTAAAGAAAGAAAGTTGGGGAGGTGACCAGAAACAGAGAGGGAAACGAGAGGAAAGGAGGACAAAGAGAAGAAGAAGAAGTAGAGAAGAAAAGGAAGGTTTGAGGGGAGAGAAGGGCTATGGAAATACCAGCTAAATAGAAGCCAAAAAATCGAAAAAAAAACATCAATTTGATCGTGTGAGCTATTGGGGCATCTTAGCTTGTAGAGATTGTTACTAGTGTTCTAGTGGAGTTCCAGAGAGCGTTTTGGGATGAGAATACCTTAGTATCAACGTGAGGAATAAAAGAACAGTAGAAGGAAGGTTGGACCCGTGAGGTTGCACTTCAGGTTTTTAGTTTTCGAGCCCAAACTTGAGATACATTATGTTGTCTGTGTTTCTGAAGGTTAGGCGAACATTTTGGGATGAAAAGGAAGCAGTGTGGATGCTGGAACGAGGTAGGAACTAATGGGAAGGCATAGTCGAGGTGCTCCGAATTGAACATGGATTATGGTGGTATTTTTCTGCTGTTTTGAATATTTAGATTCTTTACTGGGTTAGTATAAAGAAGATTTAACGTAACATGATCGAAAAAGAATGGTAATTGAAGGTTTTAAACCTGGTCCAGGGTCGCAGGTTAGAATGAGCAGGTTTGTAGGAAGCCGGGTTGACCACAAGATAGGGATGATGAATAGTTAGTCGTGTGTGAGGCCCGTGAGAGTGCGTGGTGGTCTGTCTTGAGTTGTGGTCAACACAAAAGTTTTATTTCTTGGTCCTACGAATCTAACAGTATAATTTTCAAGACGATCGGATATCGTCTCGGGGCAGTTTGGGATGTCCGAAGGTTTAGGAGTGACTTTAATTAGTTTAAAAATCCTAAAAAAATTATGGGGTTCACATGTGAGTTAATTAGGGTGGTTAGTGACCCTTTGAGGTGATTTTTGGCAGGAATTGATGTTCTCGGATTTTTACGAAAAGACATGTGATTGGTTCAGTTGTGCATAAGGTACATACGAGTGGACGTTTTATTTTAGTGAAATATTGTGCATACATATTTATGATTTTTAAATATTTTTATATGTGGTTTTTACGAGGTTTGATTGATTGGAAATTTATGTGAATTTCAGTGACTTTACGAATATTTTATTGCGTGTTTTACAAGATTTTTCGTAAATTACGTTTTGAATATCGTTTTGAATATGGTTTTGGTTTGGATATGATGATATTATGATATTGAAGTCTTGGTGATTTTCATATGATTTTGGGTGGTTTTCAGAAGTATTTTTTGATGACACGTTTTACAGTGTTGTGATTAAGTTGTGGTTTTGGGCTTAGGCCCGAGATTTTGAATTATCGTCTGAGTTGTGATATAGATGTGTGGTTTCTTGGTGATTGTGATGTGATATGTTGTGGTGACTATGGATGACCCTCCTCGAGGTGCGTGTTAGTTAGTCGTCTTAAATGTCGAGTTGGGGGCTCCAGATCTTGAGACTAGTTTGGTGCTCATTCAGACGTCGAGCTGGGCTCCAGATCTTGAATCGGATCTCACCCAAACGTCGACCTGGGCTCCAAATACTGAGTGAGTGTGAGGTCCACACTTGAATTTCGAGTTGGGCTCCAGATTCCGAGTGGTGTACCTACCGGTAGTTCAGTGAACATGATGAGTGATGTTGTGCATCGAGGATGGTTTGTATGTGGATTGGTTGTGTGTTTGTTGTGATGGTTTCGTGTTGACTATTTTTGTGGTTGCTGTTTGGTTCTGGTGTTAAATATTGTGATGATTTACGTATTGATTGTCATGACTATTAATGTTATGTGTTATAGTTATTTTATAAGTTTATCGAGGACATTGATTGTGTTTTGTTTCACTTAAGATTTAAATGGTTTTTATGTGCATGCATAGTTTTAGAAAAACGGAAGGTAAAATGTTATGTTTCGAACTATATTTTTAAACTATTTATTTTTGTCCACTCATATGGTTTTCGTGATTTTTGTAACCCTTCAGGGCCGTGGCATGAAGTTCGGAGCTGATCGAGAGGTGGAGACATGATTGATAAGGTGAATATCCTTTGTTTGACAAGTTGTGGGTAATTTTGGTATTCTACGTTACTTGTTAACCGGGAGCAGGGTCCAGACGTAGTTTACGAGATGTTTTCTGGAATAGGCCTTGTCACAAAATTTAAAATATTTTTTAATATTTGAATAATATATACAATTAATTATAGTATATATTTTTAAATAAATGAAATAAAATAATAATAGAAAAATTAAAATTAAAATAATATATACAAAACTAAATGTAATATTTTTACATGATTAAAAATAAAAAAAATCTAAAAAAACTAAACAGTCAGCGATGTGTCAGGATGGGCAGGGTGATCACTATTATAGGCGAGTTGTCGACTCGGGTCCTTGGACTTTGAGCCAAGGCCATCCAACCGACGCTTACCTATACAGTTGAAGAGGATGGCAAGCTAGGCCTGTATTTGGTCGTTTTGGTCCTGAATGTGCTCGTAATGGACCTTTAGCTTGACATTCTCAACTTGGAGGTTCTCCACGTTGCACTTCAGCTATGAGACCTCCTCAGGATTGGCTCCTCGAGAAGAACCTGAAGATTAGCTCGAGACATCCTGAACGAGCCCTTCTCCAGCGCCTTAAAAAACCTTCCTGGGATGCCTACCAAGCTAGCGCTCTAGGATGGTTATTGACCTCCCGGGATCTGGTAGCTGGTCCTACAGCGGGACCTTAGGTTGTTGCTATGCTAGTAGTTCCTAAGTCTGCTGCATGTCCTCCACCATCTCCGCCTACAAATTGGAATAAAGATAATTAGAAAATTAATTATAATAAAAAAATTGAACCTTTAATGGCCACAAACATCTAACTTACGTGAATAGTGTCAGACATCTGACTGCCTCGTCCTACATAAACCTCTCCCCAGCAATCTACTTTCGTAAACAGCGGCACAACCCCGCAATGGGCCTTTTGTCAAGCTAACAAGGATTGCGATCCCCCGTGGTACTCAAATTACTTTGATGCTTGATTAGCCTTATTAGCCCTTGATTTTTCTACATATTAGAAAAAATACTCATTAATAAGACTCCAAACACAAAGTAATAATATTCTAAATGAATAACTAAAATGATAAATTACCATAAAATTCTCGGATGTATAATGGTCGTATAATCAGATCCACCCCGCCAGCTCGTCCCCCTTACAACTCATTTGGAGGATTTGCATGAGTTTCATCATTCAAACTCTAGTTCTGGTAGTAAGCGTGGAGCTTGAACTTCTAGTCTATGAACCACTTCTGAAGATCGTGGTTTATGTGGGCCATGAGACCGGTGTTGTTCTAATCCGACTAAAAATTAATCTACAACGAAATATTAAAGTATGTTAAATTATTAAAAATAGAAAAATCGAAAGAAGAAAGTCATACCCATAAAGCAAACCAACATATATCGAGCTCCGTCGGGGATTGACTTCCGAAGGTGTTTGCCATCATTTTTGATTTGGTGTGAAGAACCACACTCATGTATTGCACCAGCAAAGCGTGCACTTTGGGGGACGGTGCCTTCAGCCGTTCCACCCACATGACCGGGATCCTATTGTTGGTCGACCTGCAGATCCGTTGGGATGCCAACCCATTGCTGATGACGTGCGCTTTTATGTTTCTCCGTGCAAATTCGTTGAACATTAGTACGACATTTGAGTAAAAAAAGAAAAAATACAAAATTTTAAATTCAGTTAGACATTGAACTTACCAGCCGAGGGCTGTCCATTAATGACCTCTGGTACGTCTGCTCCAACGGCCTCAGGGTTGGTACGCATGTTTAGGTACTTATATGAAAATTTTCATAATTTGGATATGATTTTATGGAAACCCCTATAGTTTGAGGGGTTATACGTATTTTTTCCAATTTTTTCTTACTTGTTGCTGATGTGGAGTATTATAATCATAAAAATTAGCCCCACAAGTTCCATTGGTGTCCATGTCAACATAAAAAATGGTTCCACAGTGCCACTTAGGCATTTAAATGAGTTTTTTTTAACATATTGCTAACAATGAGTACTTAGATATTATATTTTGATAGTTCGGGTACCTAGAATCAAATTTTCATAGTTGGGGTACGAATTTGAAATACCCCTATAATTTGGGGTATTTTTCTGTAGTTTTTCCTTATATCTTATGCTTATTTTACGATCCACTTTGAGGAATATCCTTAGACCCATGTAATCTCAGGTTCGTCACTTCTTTTACCTTCTCTTCATCATTCTCAAAGTGCCAACTATGTAATGACCCATCCTGGAAATAGGCTCGAGTTTGTAAAAAAATTTGGAAAAATGATGTATTTACCCTTGTATGTATGAAGGGTCCAAAAGTAAATTTTAATTTGGGAAAATTTTTGGGAGTTCCATTTGGACCAATGCGTGTGTTTCAAACTTATAAGTACGTAGACAAGCGACACACAAAATACAGAGACTTCATGAATAAGTTATAGGTCTGGATGTTTAAGGGTATTTTGGTAAATTGGGTACTAGGGGTATTTAGTAATTTCACATGGGCTGTTGTTAGGTGAATCAACAATAGGTTAGCTGGGTTAGTTTTAAGGTGACAAGTGTCACCTTGAAATGTTGGGAAGTGTCCTTTATGGCCATACTGTGTAATTGATAATGGAAAAACAATGAGGTGAAGACACTAATGAGGGGGAAGAGGGAAAACTCTAAGGGTATCCGATCTTACATGAATTCCTCATGATGGATTTCTTGAATGGGGGAACGGAATAGCAGAGAGGAAAAGGACAAATAAGAGGGGTGGATTGCTTGAAAGATTGGGTTCGATGGTGGGTCACCTAGGAGTTCGAGATCGTCTTCAACCATTCCATAGCCCCGGTCGACCTAATTAAAGGGTGCAAATGGAATCCCCACGTATTTCTTGGGTTGTTTAAGGGTTTTTGGAGGTGGGAGGATGGACATGGACATTGGGTTGAAAGGAGCGTTCTAGCTCGAATCTATTGAGGGCTCTACATGATGATCCATAAATGGGAAGAATTGGACCGGGTTGGGGTTATCAGATTGAAACCCGATTTGTAGGAAAACGAGTTAACCCGCGAACTCAGTTGGAGGCAGCAAGCGAGTACGCCTGTGACTGTGGACACAGACGTGTGAGAGCCATGCATAGAGAGCCACGACGGGGTGTCCTAGATGTCCAACCAACATGAAAGTTTAGCCTCTCCTCCTTACAGATATAGTGATTCATTTTGTGTTGCATTTAGACTTCATTTAAGGGTATTACTGTGAGTTCGAATTATTAGTATCCCTATTAGATTATAAATGAACGTCTTGGAATCTCGGGAGTTTGAACAGGAACTTATTTTAGAGAAAGAGGTTTAAATAGTATACTTGAGGTGTCAAGATATCAACATTAGATTCAGGAAGAGCCGATTATTGGTTTGGCGCTCGGAAGGAGCCGAGGTTGTTACATTTCAAATACTTTGGGGTCAGTGAGTTGGATGTGGGCGGTGACCTCGTGAGGGCGAATTCTATTTGGTTTCACATATCAAGATATTAGGAGTGATAGAGCTAGTGTATATCCCTTATCTGACAGGTTCACTATTTATGTATAAAACTCTACAGCGTATTTCAATTACATTGATTAAGGTGTCAGATGGGAGCAGGACCAGACACAGTTATCAAAGAATTTTTCGAGTGGGTCCTGTTAGACCACATGTGATAGCAATATTAAAAAACACGCTAGATGAGATGTAGGAGATAATAATAGGCCTAGCACTTAAGCTGGGGCTTCATACTTTTTTTAAAATTTTGTTTGCTTTCTTATATATGTATTCAGCTAAAAAATCAGATATATTAAACACAAGTTTAAAATCTAAACTTTTTAATAATCCAAATCTTTACATTATATATATATTAGTTTTTACTTTTACTGTTATCGTTATTATTAGGACAAACCACATAAAAGTACCTAAAATATAGGGTCGATTTCAAAAGGTTCATGAAATCGACATAGCTACATCCAGCTCTTAGCAAGGACGAGAGCTTGAGATGGGCCGATGGGCTCTTCTGGGCCCGTTTCTTCTCCATTGTTGATTTGAATATCAACGGCTGAGGCGTGGGCATCTTGGTCTGTTTAGAGTTCCTGTTTTTTCAATCATGACCATGTTTAGAGCTCAAAACTGGTTTGACCTAGAGAAAACCCCTCATTCTTCTTCAACTTGCAATCCTCAACTTTCCTGTTTTTCCCAAACGCATAAGCATAAGCCACTTTTCCTTTAATGAAATCAAAATTTGAGTATGGTTCTGGGCTGCTTGTTTTCCTCTTCTTCACTGGGGCTTTTTCATTCAAATTGATCTTTTCCTCTATGGGATTTGGTAAGGAAAGATTTTGAATTGTTGGGTTCCCTTGGATTGGCTCTTAATCAGATCGAGCAAAACTCATTTCGTCAACAACTGAAGTTGTTCATCAAACCCACAATCTTCCCCAATTAATGGGTTCTAAGTTTTTGGATTTGAGGCTTGAAGATTCTAAGCAAAATTGGGGAAGATTAATTTTGGATTTGGATTTATGGATGATGATTGCCGATTGATGATTGACGAAGAATTAGGGAAAATGAGATTATGAATTTGGGAAGATAAAGATGATGAATTGGTAAAGAGTAAGAAGGGAGATGATTTAATGTTGTTTCCAAAATTCCCATTAAAAATGTGCCATATTAGATGCTGAGTGGCATTTATTATTTGCCACATAGACAGTTAACTTAGTTTTGAACAGAAAGTCTATCAGAGGAACTCTTTTGAAATTGATATTATAGTTTGGGTATGGAAATGTAACTTTTTATAGTTCGGGTACCTTTTGAAATCCACCCTGTAGTTTGGGTACTTTAATGTAGTTTGTTAGGAAAATGTTCACGGTTACTACTATGCCTATGGTTATGTTATTGTTATTACTATTACTGCTAGCCCCTAAAATTCTCCAACCCTCAAATTTTGTTATAGATTTTGGCCTTGCACCACCATATTTGGCCTTCATGCCACCTGCTTTACCTTATCGTCAGAGCAGATATTATTGAGTTTTCCTTCCAGAAGTTATCATAATTATGGAATTTTGAAGTAACAAAGAAGACAATAAGACAAGCTGCGTACTATGCAAGTTGAGACTTTCCAATGTTCACTCTCCAACTTAAAGGGAAACGTGAGAAATAAATCGTGATAAATCCTAAATTAATTTAGTATCATAGATTAATTTAGTATTATACATTGATTTAGTATCACTCATTTGGTCGAGAACATTTTCTTTTCCGAATTAGGCTTATTGCATCAATATACATTCAATAATATAATTGAGAAATATGTTTCCTTCTTTTATCTTTAACAAAAAATTAAAGAAAGAACCCCTCCACATCATGCATAAGTTGACGCAAAGGAGTAGTGCAGTAGAACACAAATATATCCTCTCATTTATTTATTTTTTTAATATATAACTTTTGTTGAAAAGTATAGTTGTAGGAAAGTAATTTATTTATTTACTAGATTTAATTTACTTTTTTGTAAAAAAGTAATTCATTGTCTTTTGAGTGTTAAAACCCTTATTAAACTTATAATTAAGGTGCTTAAATAAAGCTTTCTTAGACTTTGGCTTCAGCGAACTTAATTATGGCTTTTTACAGTGCTATTTTTTTTTTTTTTAATCAGAGATATAAGGTGCAACACCATCAATCAGACTATTGCAAAGTTTTGATGTGCAACGCCATCTTTATTGTGATGCTTTTAGTTAATAATTACACAACAGAGATATAACAACATGAATTGTAGAACGGTAAGCAAGCGATAAGGTGGCAACATCAATCAGAGTAATGCAAAGATCTAACTCGAATATATCTAAATATTTTTCAGTATGTTATTCTCACGGTGTAGTAATTTATTTAATTACTAGATTTTATAAAATACTCAATTTCATCTTTAATAAATGTACGTAAAATGAAATATTTTTATAAAACTGTATTCTATCTACAATATCGATGTTTTACAAAGTTTTTATGTGTACGACCCGTTAAAATGTGCTAGAGACGTTTTCCGATACCTTAAGTACCTAAAATAGCATCTTCTTACTTAGATGACGACCGTGGATTTCACTCTCTGCAATACGCATTTTCCTAGCACGGATGAATTAAAGACATATCAATACCTTGCCTCTATGGACACAATTAACTTCTTTTGCTTTGAACGTGGGAACAGGTTCTTGACAAAGAATGGGTTAATCAACCATGTCAATGATGCCATGTAAATGAAGTTAAATCACAACATTAGTGCAAAATTTGTGCCCTCCTCGTTTGACATTGTTGATACCAAAAATGGCACCAACGAGACCGAGAAGATTACGTATAAATATTAAGACACAAGCACATACGTGGTTCATCCAAATCGGGCTTCGTCCACGGGATCTTGGTATATTACTCAGGTGAGTAGGTGTCCGACAAGGTTGGATTTTTGGTCAGCCTAGATGTGTTGATGTTGTGATTGGCTTCTCTATGAAGTCAATCGAAGGTAATGTGTAATCGTTTGAACATGTATCCGATAGGTTCAGATATGGTGCGTCTCGGTAGACGAGAACGGGATTTCGGGTTTTGGAATCAGATTTATGGATGACGATTCAGGATTTGATTTTGGAACTTGAAATTGGATTTCTGGATTTGGGTTTTGGAATCGGATTCTGGGTGACGATTCAGGATTTGATTCTGGAGCTTGACAGTGGATTTCCTTTTATGGATTTGGGTTCGGAATGGTTATTCCTAATTCTAGCTTACGGAATGATGATTTCGGATTCGGAATTGGATATGATAATTGATATGATTTCTGGGTTTGGATTCGGGATTTCTTACAAAATTGCGGATTCGGATTTGAAAATGGATGTTGGGTTGGAGTTTCGATTTGTCTAATGCTGGATTGGACAGATGAACTCCATTATAGAAACGTGATTGCCTACAACCTAGGTCGTCGTTGTTGTTGTGGTAAGCTGATTGATGGGTAGATGTATATACCTTGTACGTTGTTCGAGGTACGATACTGGGCAGACTTGTCGTGCCTGGTGACCGTATATAGGTTATACCAGTGGTACGTGGGTGAGCGTGTTGGTAGTCGACTTAGTTCCGATACCATTGGATTAGTCGAGAACGTGGACTGGACGTTGGATACTGTGCACTAGGTCATAGTATTTCTGGTGGGTCTAGTTACACACAGGTCGAGTGTTTTGTTGGTATATGTATACTCAGGTTGAGTAAATTGGTGGTTAGTGTAACCACGAGTGAGTATAGTGACAGTTTTCGATTGACGATTGTCAAGTGGCGACGGTTTGTCGGGGGTGTCAGCGTGGATCATTAAGTGAGATCTGATGACTCCCAGTGGGAGCAGACGTCAGGATAGATTGGTGATTGAGAAAGGAACCATCTAGTTGATGTGTCAATGAAACGGTGAATTTGACATGTGGTGTCAGTTCAGAACGTGTGATTACTGTCATTCGACGTGGTCGAGTGTAGTCGATGCGACACGAGTGTTAGTGGTACGTCTAGTTGCAGTAAGTATTGTTTGGTTAATTGGTGTACGAAGGTACACGAGTTGCGAGGTCGAATTAGTTCCACGAGGTGGATGTGGAATCAGGATAGTTGAAGTTTCAAGTACGAAACTAAATTGAGGAGGGAAGAACGGTTGGAATTAGGTCGGTTGGAATTTCGAGGACGAAATTAATTAAGGAGGGAAGGCTGTAACGACCCGTCCCAAATTCCTAAATTAGATTAGTGACTAATCATGATTAGTGAGGCTAATCGGTGATTAGTTAGGCGAAATCGGACGAACGATGCGAAATGACCGTTTTCCCTTGGTCGTGACAAAACATTGACTTTTCATTTGGACAGTCAAACGGACTTTGACCGATGAGTGTGACGTAGTTCGTGACGTCACGAGTTCATAGACAGGTGACACGTTCAATTCCGACGTTCGAAGAGGAAGTTATGACGTTCGGAAGTTTAGGGGCATTTTGGTAATTTTGGTTAAAAGGGCCAAATAGTTGACTTTTTGACCGGGATGTCCGATGGCCGAGGGCCGAGGACTATTATGTAGATAAGGACGATACGAATCCGTAGACAGGAGGCAAGTCGAATTCGGACGTTCGACGGCGAAGTTACGGTTCACGGAAGTTCGAGTGCACTATTGCACGTTTTTTGAAATGGACGCTTATTTGGACTTTAGTGGGCCCCAGTCTTTTTCTCAGACCCAATATTTTCATTCATGCATCAAACCCTTTCCCCGTTCATCCATTTTCTCCCATTTTTTCCCAAACCAACCCGATCACCATTTCTAACCCAAAAAGCCAATCCCTTGACCCTTGAACATTTGCGAGAAGCTAGAGAGATGAGGAGGATCGGTTGGGCGTGGTGACTGGACAGGCAGAGCCGCCGTGGGCGGCGGAGGAGAAAAATAGCACGAGGTAATCGGTTTTAACCATTTTCAATTCAATTTCGATTTCGTTTGTTATGGGAGGTTTTGGACGTTTGGTTTGATTTAATAAGGTTGCTAGGGAGTTTTTAGGAAGGTTTTGGGAGTGGTGAGATGTCGAGAAGCCCTGGGGTGGATTTTGAAAATTCGAACCGCGAGGGGAAAATCAAACAGGTCGGGTTTTGTGGGTTTTAGGGGTTCTAATCGATTAGGTTAGGATCCTATGATGATTATATGAAGATTAGGATCGATTAGGAGTGAAAACGGTGAAGATTGGACCTTGTAGGAGCTTGAACCGGTCACGCCGGTCCAAGTTGTAAGTGAACCGGACCGGACCGGTTTAGACCGGTCGTCGCGAGGAGGAAGACAACACTGTTCACTGGCGCGTGGCTCCCACGCACTGCCACTTCAGGCGGCGAGTACGGGCGCGTGGGGGAGAATTTGAGGATAGTTCCAACATGTCAAATCTTCTATTCGATGTAACGAACATTTTGGGACTGATTTCGAGTCGATCAGACACCGTCTCGATATGTTTCGGGGCATCAGAAGGTTTAGTTTCGGTTTTAAAAATAGTTAGAAAACTGGGAAAATTATGGGACTTCAATGAGAGGTTAATGAGGCTATTAGTAGCCCTCTAAATGAATTTGGACAGGTTTGAGAGTCCCGGTGATGACGATTAACCCGAGAGACGATTATGGCACGCGTATCGAGGCGCGGCTTCGGACGGTCTGTGAATGGACCTTGATTTCTAAATTATGATGCATGCATAAATGTTTTATATGTTTTATGAATATGATTTGATGATGTTGATTTGGATGATTGTGAATTATATGGTTTCACGTATTTCGAGGCGATTTACGTGCTTGCACGTAAATCGAGGTTTTCCGGTTTTACTCTGATTTTCCATTCTTATGGTTTTGGAAATGATTTAATGAAATGATTTTGGATTTGAAAAGGTAAACTCGGGTTCGAGACCCATTTGATTTACGAAATCGGGCCGGAGGCCCAGTTGGTTTACGATTCGGACTAGAGGTCCAGTTTCTATGTGGATTCGGGCCTACCGCCCAGTTATGTGTTACAAATGGTTTTTATGGGTCATGACGGTTTATGAGAACCGACATGAACCCCTGAAATGGATTTTCGGGTCATGACGGTTTATGGGAACCGGCATAAACCCATGAAAGGATTTTATGGATTATGACGGCTTATGAGGGGCCGGGCATGAATCCTGGAAAGATTTAAATAATGATTTCAAAAGGTTTTCATATGCCATCCTTTATATATGATTGTCTCCTTCGGGGAGGGTCGTTGGCCTGGGTGGACCCCGTAGTAGTCACGGAGCACTGACTGAGTGGAGTCGCCCCCCAGTTGGGTTCCTTACTCTCAGGATGGGCATGGTTCGTTACCTCCAGGGAGGGTGATTGATCTACGGACATTGACCTGGGTGGACCCTGGAGAGACTTGGGTTTGAGACCCAGGTTAGCACACGTGTAGCTCTATTTCACCGTGATAGGTTCTGGATATGAATATAATGGATAAACATGATTTCAATTGGTTTGAGAAATTGTGTTTATAATGATAAATGGATTTTGGGCTGAGATCCCACATATGTTTACTATACTATGGTTTTCTGTAAATGGTTTTGGGCAGGAGCCCGTGTGACTTGGATTTACGAAACTTGGGGTTGTGACCCTATTTATGGTTGTTTAAACATATGTGGTTTGATAAATGGTTTTCCTATGCATGCATGCTTTTTAGTGAAGGGTATAAAGGTTTTTTATGGAAATGTTTTTAGAAACTCTTTATTTTTGTCCACTCACAGTCTTTCTGTTTTTAATACCCTTCAGGTTGGATACGATGTGGCTGTAGTAGAGACGGAGATATCACATACCTCCTCCTGATCCTGGCGTACTCTGATAGCCCGGGAGGGCAAAGGTAGGAAATATCGCTTGTCTGACACTTCGTGTCAGACGGGAGCAGGGTCATCTCGCACTAATCTCGGGGGGGGGGGGGGGGGGGGGGGGGGGGGGGGGGGGGACTGGGATGGGTCCTGTCAAAGTGGGGATTCAGTGTGAATTATTGAGGGGTACATGGATGCAGGCACTGCCATGGGTAAATTAGACTAATCGCTCGTGCTGATCGACATTCAAATAATCTGATTGTTCCTTATACATGGCATAATTTTATCGGAATAAATCGAAATAATATAATAAGCTCAACTAATCTGTATTTGATTTAGGAGCATGCGTTAGATTTTGACTAACAAATAAATGTGATATAAAGATTATTAAGTATTAAATAATAAAAAGTGGGTTCAATATCACTATAATAACTTAATAATTAAAAGTATAATGATTCATGCATTAGAATCAAATTGACATCGGATGCCCTGGAATGCCTCCAAAAAATTATGATAAAAGTAAATAACAAATTAAGAGAGTGATGTGAGGACATGTGTCGTATGCAACATGGTCTCACTTAGTCAAACAAGATTATTACCTATAATAGTAAGGCAACAAATGGTATAATAATAATAATATGTGGTGGTGCATGCATTCAGATTAAAATTGTTTTGGATGCCCTTACATCCCCACAAAAGTCATGGTAGGTTAATTAATAAGGGTCATGTGAGGAGTGAACTAAGTCAACATATAAGCGCTAAAGATGTCTTACACAAGCAACTGAGCAAGTTGCAATGTGTAAGTGATGTGAAAGTAATTAAAGCAAATGATAAAAATCTAAAATCAATAGAGAACGATATTTCAAATATGTAAATATTAAATATAGATATTAAATATAAAACAACATATCTATATCAAGCAGTAAAGTGTTAGGAAATTAATCCTCCGCCACACAATTGCTAACAATAAAGATGAAAAAAAGGAAATAAAGAAATCAAGAACACAAAGATTTAACGAGGTTCGGCCAATTAACTTGCCTACATCCTCGGAGAGTTTTCTCCTTCACTATGAGAGAATACAAAATACAAGATTACACTACTCAAGTTTATACCCAACTCGATCCCTTGTATCCAATAGGATACCCCTTGTACACCCTTTCTCAACCCGAGAAGATCACTCTACCCAATAGCTATACACACTCTTTCATCTTCTCTTAACCGAAGAAGATCACTCTACTCCAAGAGCTATATACACTCTTGAAGTGCTCAAGAAGATCACTCTACCCCAAGAGCTATACACACTCTTGAAGCACTCACTCACTTTGTGATGTGTTCTCCTTGATGTTGAATATGTGGCCAAGCTCTCCACCTTATATAGTGCTTAAGGCACAAGTTGTAGTTGTGCTTTTCCAAAGTGGGA
Organism: Prinsepia uniflora; assembly: GCA_032719365.1. Classification (NCBI taxonomy): domain Eukaryota; kingdom Viridiplantae; phylum Streptophyta; class Magnoliopsida; order Rosales; family Rosaceae; genus Prinsepia; species Prinsepia uniflora. The sequence goes on from CM064865.1 coordinate 55,993,908, forward strand.
CATTTTCCTCACATTTAAACATCCTTCATTGAAGTCCATTCATGCACCTTCTTCAATTAATGTTCTTCTTCATGAAGCTTCCACATCAATCTTTTCCTACAAGGTTGAATGTACAACACCATGTATTTATTCCCAATACATAATCAAATTCCAATGCATTAATAATCCACTAAGGAGGCATTAACTCAACATAAAGGAGAAAGTTGCTTATCTCTTTCTCTTCACACGCCGTGCACAAGGAGAAACAGCTGTTGATGAGTGCGACAGTGTAGCGGTGGCACAAGACCAGCGATGAGGATAATTGGAGAACACATAGGTGAGCAGATCAAAGTCCCCCAATTCCACCAGTGATGGCAGTGTCTCCGGGAGACGCCGAGACGGCTAAAGGCATGGAGGCACTACAAGGCAACGAAGAGGCTCTCTGTCGTTGCTCTATTCATCCCCATCTCGGCTGGTCAATATGCAACCCTTGTGTTTGTTTGATATGTTTATGGGTTCCCAATCAATCTTTGGAGTTGGGGAAGTGAGAGCACCAAATCCCTCAAACAAGGCCCCACTAGCTTTCTTCCCATCTCCGTACTGCCTTTCCATGGAATCCAAATTCAAACCAAGAACGAGAGAGAGAGAGAGATTTTGTTGTTGTTAGATTTTGTGTTTATTTTTCAGATAACATATATGTCAAGCATGAAACCATGGGTTTTGTGTCTTCTTCTTCAATGACCCAACAGAGAGTTAACGTTGAATGATGAATGAAAAATTGTTTTCTTTGCGTTTGGTTGAGATACAACTTGTAGAGAGAAGACTACGCATAAATATTAAGACACAAGCACATACGTGGTTCACCCAAATCGGGCTACATCCACGGGACAAACTTTCCGAGAAAGTTTTATTGATAATAATAATGTTTACATATTTGTGGCCTTGAGTCATTGAGGTAAATGTGGAGAGGTTGTCTCCACATGTGTTGTGGAATTGTGAGCTTGTTGAAGTTGTGAGCTTGTTTTACAAATGAGAGGATGCCCTCTTTAAATAAGCAAAGGCTAGAGTTTCCATTTAATTATGGGCTTCGTATTGAACTTAGGCCCGACCCAAATGCGGGGTGAAATCCTGTACGAACAGACATAGATGAATAAGTAGGAACATTGTTGCACCGATGAACGTGGAAATCCTCGCTAATAATTAGGTTTAAACTTTATATTTGTAGACAAGGTAATGCTAATTAATTAACAAACTATATATAGGTAGTAATTATGTAATGTGTTAGTCATGTCTATCACTATGCCGAATTTTGAAGTATTCGTGACTATATGTAATAGACATCGGTTTTCATCGAAGAGTATTTTATTTATAAATTTCCAATGTTTATGACCCGTTAAAACGGGTTAGAGGCGTTGACTTCCGATTTCTTAAGTACCTAATAGGGTATTCTTTTCATAAAACTATGGTTATATATACGTGCTTAGATGGCGATCGTGGATTACATTCTCTGCAATCCAACTTTTCATAGTAAGGACGAACTAAAGACATATCAATAGCTTGCCTATACGAACATAATTAACCTTTTTTTGCTTTGAATGTGGAAACGGGTTCCTAAAAAAGAATGGGTTGATCAACCATGTCAATAATGCCCATATAAATGAAGTCAAAGCACAATATAATTACAAAATATGTGCCCACCTTGTTTCACATTAATGAATAACTAGGAACATCATTGCGTTGAAGAGAGAAGGAATCCTCGTTAATAATTTGGTTTAAATTATACATTTGTACATATATATATATATATATATATAACAAATATATATTTGTACATATTACTTATACCTTCTCTCAGGTATAATTAGCAAACTATATATATGGTATTGGTAGTGATACCTTTCCCCGAGAAATTATATTTGTTGTCTACAAATATACCACAATGATGTGAGTTAAACTGTATAAGGTGCCAACCTAATTATATATATATATATTTGTACAAATATAACAAATATACCACCTTGATTCAGACTAGCTTACCTAGTGTAGGATCAGGGCATCATGGCCCAAGGCTTTTACCTTTCCCCTCATTTTCCGTAGTTACTTATATCACAGCCCCTGCATCGAGTTACAGCGAAGAGATCTCCATCACCCCAAACACTTGCTTATTCATTCCTTCGGAAGCGATCCACCGAGTGGTGACCCTAGATTCCATTACGACAACATTTTGGGCACGCCTAGATTCGAATGAGGCTACGCCAAAGGATGAATATCCCATCCCTATGACAGACATGCTCATCGATGGCGCCTCTCTAAGCCAGTTCCTATCATTCATGGATGGCAACGAGGGATATAACCAACTCCTCTTAGCCGAGGAGGATATCCACAAAATAGCATTAAGATGCCCTGGACACTTGGGGGCATTTGAATATGTCGTCATGCCTTTTGGATTAAAAAAATACCGAGGCCACATACCAACGGGCGATGAATGCCATCTTCCATGAAATGATTGGTAAGAACCTGAAGGTATACATTGATGACGTCGTAGTGAAGTCTCGAAAAAGGACAAGCACATAGAAGACTTGAGGCAAGCCTTCTTAAAGATGAGACAGCACAAACGGAAGATGAACCCCAAGAAGTGTGCTTTTGGAGTCCAAGCAGAGAACTTCTTGAGATTTCTAGTTCATCAGAAAGGGATAAAGGTGGACAAGAATGCGACAAAAGAAATCGGATTCACCTCCACCCAAATCCAAGTGACAGCTTCAGAGTCTTCTCAGGAAATTCAATTTCCAAGATTCATAGCTAACTTATTGGGAAAAGTCCCTCTTGTCTTCATTGACTAAATTCAAGGACACTGGGAGATTCAACTGGGAAGAAAAGCATCAAGTGGCCTTTTAGAAACTCAAGAGTTGCTTATCCAAACCACCGGTCTTGATGCCACCAAGGAAGGGGAGACCCTTACAGCTGTACATTTCAACATCCCTCAATACTATTGGAAGCTTACTAGCCCAAGACAATGAAGAAGGAAAAGATCAAGCAATTTACTACTTGAGTATGACCTTGACAGAGGTAGAGGAAAGATATACAATAGTGGAGAATTTATGCTTGGCATTATACTTCATAGTCATCAAGCTAAGCCATTACATGCTGCCCTTCACCATCCAAATAACTGCCAAATAGATTTTCTAAAATACATGTTATCCAGACCTATTCTAAGAGGTCGGATAAGCAAATGGACCTTAGCTCTATCAGAGTTTAATTTCCAATACGTACCACAGATGACGGTTAAAGTCAATTCATCATTGATTTCCTGAAAAAATACCCTAGATTAGAGATCGAAGAAGAGTTAACACAAACAGTAAGCATGATATCCATCAAGCCATGGAAGTTATACTTCGATGGATCTAAGCCCACGGAATCAGCAAGAGTCGTGATCTATTTAGTTCACCCCGAATGGGTGCATCATCAGTTTTCTTTCAAATTAGATTGGAAGAATATCACAAACAACCAAACAGAGTATGATGCGTCGATCATTGGGATGAAGACGTTGATCGAAATGAATGCTTCCTAAGTAGAGATCTATGAGGATTCAGAGTTCATAGTTAAACAAATAATAGGGACGTACACATGTAGGAATCTTCAACTAGCTAGCTACTTCACGACAATTTCTGCATTAGCATCCAAATTTATCACACCAACTATTGAACATGTCCCAAGAAAAGAAAATTTGGTGGCCAACGAAATGGCTCGGGTTGGATCAAAAGCTCTCTTAAAAGAAGGACATGCAGAAAAATAGATCAAAATCCAGAAGCGATCCTTACCTTCTAGCTTGGTAAGAGATATCGCGTTGGAGATACTAGACATCAAAGTAGAGCCTAATGATTAGAAGACCCCTTTCGTCAAGTGATTGAAGTATCCATCCAACGAGGATCGCAGCTTTAAAAATAAAGCATGTCATTACACACTCTATGGGCCAGACTTGGTAAGAAAGAACTATGATGGGACACTTTCCCGTTGTATTGGCCTAAAAGAAGCAATGATCATAATGGGAGAAATCCATGAAGGAGTGTATGGGCCTCATTAAGCAGGTCCAAAAATGAAGTGGCTTGCAAAAAGACATGGTTGTTACTGGCCATATATCCAATCAGATTGTCAAGCGTATGCCAAGGGGTGCAATGTAATCTAGAGATATGCCCCATTTCAGCATGCCTCTGTAATGCTAATGAATCTGGTGGTTGAACCATGGCCTTTCTGAGTATGGGCCATAGACTTCACTGGAAATATATCACTAGAATCATCACAAAAGCATGGCTTTATCATGGTAGCAACTGTACACTTCACCAAATTCGTAGAAGTTAAGGCACTGAAGCAAATCACAAGCTCCAAACTAATCAGATTTTGAAAAAAAAAACATCTTAAGTTAGCTTGGAGTACTTAAGACTATTGTCACAAATCACGGGCCATCAATCATGTCCTGAGAACTGCAGAAATTCATAACTCAGTTCTCACTCAGGTTCGTGCAATCTAGCCTTTACTATCCTCAAAGGAATGGCAAGGTGGAGGCCAGCAACAAGAGTATCCTTACCATTATGAAAAATATTTTAAGTGACTACCCTATGGATTAGCATTAGCAAGTGATATATAACCTCTGGTCGTATCACACGTAAAATGTCAGGACCCGTCCCAATCCCCCCGCAATTAACGAGGGACGTTCCTGATCTCGTCTGACACAGAGTGTCAGACTAGGGAAAATTTGAACTTTTAGTCTGACTGGCTTCCAGAGTACGCCAGGATCTGGAGGAGGTATGTGATATCTCAGTCTCTGCTACAGTCCACATCCGTAATCCACCTGAAGGGCATTGAAAATAGAAATACTGTGAGTGGACTAAAATAAAAAAGTTTATAAAACATATTTCATAAAAGACCTTTATGCCCTTCACTAAAAAGCATGCATGCATAGGAAAAACCATTTATCAAACCACATGTTTCAATAACCAAAACCATACGGGCCCTTGCCCAAAACCATTTACAGAAATCCATAACATAGTAAACATATGTGGGAACTAAGCCCAAATCCATTTATTATCCATAAAACATAATTTCGCAAAACCAAGAAATCATGTTTGTCATAAATATAGGTCCACCTAAGTCAATGTCCGTAGATCAATGACCCTCCCTGGGGTTTATAATCCATAGCCTTTCTGAGTGTAAGGAACCCAATGGGGGCGACTCCACTCAGTCAGTGCTTTGTGACTACTCCGGGGTCCACCAAGGCCAACGACTCTCCCCGGAAGAGAAAATCCATATATATATAAGGATGGTATATGAAAAACCATTTGAAAACATTCTCAAAACCTTTTAAGGGTTCATACCCGGTCCCCATAAACCGTCATGAACCATAAATCCATTTTTGGGTCCCCGAACCAAAATCACAACGTAAACCATAACTGGGCTCCGAGCCCGAATTCTTAAACTAAATAGGCCTCGTGCCCAATTTCATAAACCAAATGGGCCTCGTGCTAGATACGTAAGTCAACTGGGCCTCGAGCCCGATACGCAAACCAATTGGGCCTCCAGCCCGATGCCTTGTTAAATCAAATGGACATTGTCGACGTGACATCTGACCAAACAACGGGCCTGTTGAAATACTACACTAGACCACGAGATAGGCCTACTAGAAGACCTCAAAGACCACACAAGGCCCATGCCTCAAAATCCCATTACTGTTCCCCTAACCTAAACCCTAGACAACTTCTATAAATAGGGAGCCACTCTCCCATTAAAGGGGACCTCTCTCTCCCTTCTCTCTAGTTTCTCTCTCTAAAGGTTCTAAACCGCTTATACTTGTACAAACAATATCATCATATTATTATTAATGAGAGGGAGGCAACACCGTGAACGTAGCTCGATTTGGGTGAACCACGTACTTTCTTGTGTCTTGTGTGCGTGCGTGTCTTTACAGCCTCGTTGGTACAATTTTTGCATCAACAGTTTGGCACCGTCTGTGGGAACCGATACAAAAGGTTATGTCGGTTCTTTTTCAATTTTTCTCACCTGCTAAAACACCATGGCCACCAAGAACACCAAGAAAAACCAAGAAATACAATATGTCCAATACGCAGGAAGAACCCAAGGAAATTCTCCTTTCTCGGTCGGTCGAAGCCCCTTGTGCTTCTCTCACAAAGCCTCTTTCCCACCACAAAATAAATATCTATATTGTAGCCTCTGCAAACCACAAATTTTGGTACTTTAAACCTCTGCAAACTCTACCCACCACAACCAAATAACAACTACTTTTTAGCCTTCTGTAGGCATCTACCCATCACCAAAAAAATACATATATAATCATGCTTGGTAACCTGCCCCCTACTACTTGACCCCACCAAGATATTATCTCTCTTTATTACAACAGCCCAGACCTTTTTATCGGTCCCCACCGATGTCCCCTCGGACTCCATGCTCGGTTGGTCTCCTGATGTCCCCTCGGACTTCCTACTCGGTTGGTCTCCCGATGTCCCCTCGAATTCCATGCTCGATTGGTCTCCTGATGTCCCCTCGGACATCCTACTCGGTCGGTCTCCCGATGTCCCGTCTAATTCCATGTTCGGTCGGTCTCCTGATGTCCCCTCGAACTTTCTATTCGGTCGGTCTCCCGATGTCCCCTCGAATTCCATGCTCGGCTGGTCTCCTGATGTCCCCTCGGACTCCCTATTCAGTCGGTCTCCCGATGTCCCCTCAGACTCCCTGCTCGGTCGGCCTCCCGATGTCCCCTTGGACCCCCTCTTCATCGGTCCCCACCGATGTCCCATCAGGCTCTCTCCTCGGTCGGTCTCCCGATATCCCCTCGGACTCCATGCTCGATCGGTCTTCCGATGTCCACTCGGTCGGTCTCCTGATGTCCCCTCGGACCCCCTCTTCATCGGTCCCTACCGATGTCCCATTGGGCTCCCTGTTCCATCGGTATCCCGATGTCCCCTCGGACTTCCTGCTCGGTCGGTCTCCCTAATATCCCGTCGGACTCCATGCTCGGTCGGTCTCCCAATGTCCCCTCTGACTCCATGCTCGGTTGGGCTCCCAATGTCCCCCGAACTCTCTGCTCGGTCGGTCTCCCGATGTCCCATCAGACTCTCTGCTAAGTCGGTCTCCCGATGTCCCCTGGGACTCCCTGCTCGATCGGTCTCCCGATGTCCCCTCGGACTTCCTGCTTGGTCGGTCTCCCGATGTCCCCCGGACTCACTGCTCGGTCTGTTTTTCGATGTCCCCTCGGACTCCCTGCTCGATCGGTCTCCCGATGTCCCCTCGGACTCCCTGCTCGGTCAGTGTCCCGATGTCCCCTCGGACTCCCTGCTCGCTCGATCTCCCGATGTCCCCTCGGACCCCCTCTTCATCGGTCCACACTGATGTCTCATCGGACTCCCTACTCGGTCGGTCATCACAATCCCAAGGAAAACAACTTAGCATGCACCAAGGAAAACCTCATAACACACCTGAATACAACCAGGTAACACTTCCAATTAGAAACCCCTTCTGACCATCATTACATTCACACATACATGTCACACATACATGCCCTCGTGCATATTGACATACATGCCCTCGTGCATACTTACATACATGCCACTCATACATGCCCTCGTGCATACCAACATACATACATGCCCTCGTGCATACTGACATACATGTCACACTTACATGCCCTCGTGCATACTGACATACATGCCACTCATACATGCCCTCGCGCATACCGACATACATGCCACTCATACATGACATACATATATGCACTCGTGCATATTGACATAAATGTCATACATACGTGCTATCGTGCATGCCGACATACATAACACTCATCCATGTCATGACAGGACCCGCCCCGATCCTCTCTGGGACCACATGGGGACGTGCCCTGCTCCCGTCTGACACCCAAAATAATGTTCCAATTTTAACCTTAAACGTTCAAATGCATAAAAACCAAATTAAAGTTTTACATCAAATCCGAAATAAACAGATGTCAGACAAGGGATGAAATCCAAAACTACAAGTTGCGAGCACGACTCTAACATAAAGTTGCGGGTGAAATCACCCAACATGGATTCAGGTACGCAGAAGTGGATCTATGACTCAGCCTCAGGTTCCTCCTCAACCTCAGTAGCACGACCTGGAGAGGTTACCAAAACAATAAGGGTAAGTGGGCCGAAACTTAAGTTTATAAAATCGTTTAGTAAGTAAAACATATAATTTACCCCTCCGTTTTCCAAACATGCATGCATCAGAATTTAAAACCATAAATCATATAGTATGAACCATAAGGCATGTAATAAAACCATAAACATAATTTTAGCCACTGCACTATACACTCCACTCACAGTACGATCCCGCGGTGAACCTGCGCGTACGAACTTGTACCGGGATTGTCGTACAATTCCTGTCAGTCCAAATCACACGTAAGGGTCACTACAAGTCTTAAACATTTATCCAAAAACTCTGAAACAGAAACCGGCTCGGGGAAGCCGTCCAACACGTTTCCCGAGACAACCGGCCCTAAATTGACCCTCCTAAACTATCTCAGATCAACATGGTTAATTCATAAAAACAATGTTCAGAATGATGAGAGGAACAAAAGTCATGTTGATCGTGGTCAGAGATAAGGTCCAACGCGCCCTCACGCGCCGCCCAAAGTGGCTGCACGTGAAAGTCACGCGCCTGACACTGTAGCTACAGTGTCACCACCTTCACCCGTTTGTCTGTAATACGGGTCTGCCACCCGCGGCTTGACCCGGTTGATTACCCATCAATTCCTACTCGATTTCAATCCAATTTGATCCTAACATGTTTATTATTCTTCCAATTTAAGTTCTGTGTCTTTAATTTGCCTCGACAAGTCCATTAACTGGCCATTCGACCCGTGATCAACCAAACGGGTTGATCATCCCAACTCACTGGTTTCCAAACCAAAATCAAATTAACCTTCCAGGAAACATCAAAGGACCTAAACGAACTATAAGGAATGGTCAATTGAACAAAACGTTACCTGGAAGTAGCTGTCCGAACCTCTGAAATTCCTCTGAAAACGGCAGCCTCCGTCCCAGCTCCACCATGGCAGGTCGCCCTCGATTTCGATATGGAGGTGTTCTAAACACTCCCAGAAAGCTCACTCAGTGCGTAGGTTGGTCCAACGATCTCCAGAAATCAAAACCCGATTTTCCCTCCAATTTTCCAGAAATGGTTTTCTCTGGTTTTCCTCTCAAATTCTCAGTCCTCACAGCAGCAAAGTGAAGCACACTCAATTCTTATTCAGTGTAAACAATCCATACCAGCCAACAGCTCGTGGAAGCCATACTGTCCACTGAAGAATGTTTCCCGCAAAGGTTCGAATCTTTGAAATTAAAAATTGTGGCTTTGCTGGATGTATCCAGCCATGTGCTGATGTCTAAAGGGTTTAAACAAATCCCAGCTTTCCAACTCACACTGATTAATCAATTGGGACACAGAACCACCGCACATGGTGGTGCCGCCCAAGTTCCCCCGCGGTTTGCTACAGTAACCAGGGGTAAAATGACCAAAATGCCCCTGGTTCAAATAATTACCAAAATGCCCCTCACTTCCTAGACCCGTAACTCAGCCATACGAAGTCCGATTTCGGCGTGCCGCCTGTCTACGGACTCAGGGCATCGAGACCTACCTAACGGTCCTTGAGTCAAGTGAAAATTAGTTGTCAAACAAAAAGTCAACATTTTTGCCCCTATCGTCCAAATTACGGTAATGCCCCTGAACTTCCGATAGTCATAACTTTTTCCCTGATCGTCCGAAATGGACGTGCCACCTGTCTATGAACTCGTGACGTCACGAACTACGTCACGGTCATTGGTCAAAGTCCGGTTGACCCACAAATCAAAAAGTCAACAATTTGGTCATACCATTCACAAGGGTAAAAACGTCAATTCATACATTAAATTACAATATTAAAATCCTCGAATTTCCGGGGTGTTACATGTCAAGCATACATGAACTCATACATACGCTCGACACATTACCGAGTTGCTCGACACGCTACCGAGCACCAACATCGGCTCAACACATACCGAGCTGCTCGACACACTACCGAGCACCCACATCGGCTTAACACATACCGAGTTGCTCGACACACTACCGAGCACCCACACCAGCTTAACGCATACCAAGCTCACTGACAATGCTACACTCAGTTCACATATCGACTAACACACATATGTAGCAACACATCCCTCACCGATAGTCAGATTCATACATGGAGTCGTACTCACCGAGGAACTACCAGAGTGTAATCGCATCATCGTCAATCTACTCAAACATACAACACTTCTTCTTTCGCGTCCTACCTCGACCGAGGACTTGGGGGACTGATGGTACACCAAGCAGAGTAGTGCAAAATTTCACCGTTGCTGGGTCAATACACTTTACTTGAAAGTCCTCAACCGAGGCAGTCCGCCTCAGTCAAGAACTGGGCGACTTGTCGACGTGACATCTAATCAAGCAACGGGCCTGTTAAAATACTACACTGGACCACGGGATAGGCCTACTAAAAGACCCCAAAGACCACACAAGGCCCATGCCTCAAAAGCCCATTACTATTCCCCTAACCTAAATCCTATATAACTTCTATAAATAGGGAGCCACTCCCCCATTAAAGGAGACCTCTCTCTCCCTTCTCTCTACTTTCTCTCTCTAAAGGTTCTAAACCTCTTATACTTGTACAAACAATATCATCATATTATTATTAATGAGAGAGAGGCAACACCCTGTACGTAGCCCGATTTGGGTGAACCACGTACTTTCTTATGTTTTGTGTGCGTGCGTGTCTTTACAGTCTCATTGGTACAATTTTTGCATCAACAGACATCAAGTTTGAGAGTTCGTAAATCAAATTGGTCTCGTGCCCGATTCCATATTTTCAAATCCAAAATCGATTCACGAACCAATTGGGCCACTAGCCCGAAAACGTAACTAAATGGCCTTCGAGTCCGAGGGTTTCCAAAACAATGGGTCTCGAACCCGAGTTTGCCTTTTCGAATCCAAAACCATTTCATGAAATCATTTCCAAAACTATAAGCACGAATAACCAGTGCAAAATCGTATATCGCCTCGAAATGCGTGAAATCATATAATTCACCAATATCCAAATCAACATCATAGAATCACATAAGTAAAACATATAAAACATTTATGCATGCATCATAGTTTAGAAATCAAGGTCCACTCACAGACCGTCCTACGCTGCTGCCTCGATTTGCATCCTGTAAGCGTCACCGGGCTAATCACTGTCACCGGGACTCCCAAACCTGTCCAAATCAATCTAGAGGGTTACTAACTACCTTATTAACCTCTCATTGAAGCCCCGTAATTTTCCCGAATTTTTAGCTATTTTAAATTTTGATCTTAAACCTTCGGATGTCCCAAACAATATCGAAATGGTGTCCGATCGACACAAAACCAGTCCCAAAATGTTCGTTACATCAAATAGATTAAAAGTCATGTTGACAACATCCCCAAATTACCCACCACGCGCCCTCATGCGCCGCACAAAGGGGCTGTGCGTGAAAGCCACGCGCTAAATAGTGTCATCCTCTACCTCTGCAACCCGCCGGTTTAGATCGGTCTAGACCGATCCGGTCCAACCAAACCAGCGGTCACGGTTCACATCCATTTCTCACTCATTTTCGATCCTTTTCATCCCATTTTGATCCCTAAAGGGTCCTCTAATCATTTCCTATTCATTTATGATTTCAAACCCATGGAAAACATACAAAAACATACCTTCTCGATCGGCCAAAGTTCCTCCATTTTCCACTGCCGTGTCCTCCCTTCTCCGGCCACCCCCATCCTTAGCTCAGGTCCCAAGTCGACTCCTTTAACCCTCAGAAACCATTTCCTTTCGTTAGAAACGTCCAACACAAGCTAGAACCAGAAATACCATTTTTGAATAAAAATAGGGCACTACAAAATCTTACCTCCCTCGCCGTCGTGGCCCCGCCGTGGCCACCGTCATGGTCGACTCGACGTTAGTTTGAACCCCGAAACAGGGCTCGAGTTTTGGTTTCCTAGCCACTGCCGCCGTCCACGACAATCGTCGTCGCTGTCACCATTCTGTTTCTTTGCCCTCACTCTCCAACTTTCGTTCAGACGCAAAGGGTGATGGTTTAGAGGATTTGAGGGTATGTGAGGAATAAGCTTCTCGATTTATAGCAATGGTGAAGTATGTGAAGTGTGATCGATGAAGGAGAAGAAGGTAGAGTTTAGGTGTGATGATCAGGTGAGTGGACGGTGAGGATGAGGGGTGTGATGGAATGATGGCTGGGATTGAGAGAGAATGGTTGAAGATATTATAAAATAATCCCTAAAACTAATATTTTAATCCTAAACCCACCAATCACATTTTAGATCCACTTTCTCGGATTAATGACCAATAGGATGAGTGACACTTGTCACTCATCCATAGGCCCCACTTAAAAAGTCAACCAATCAGATAATGCCAAGTGTCTTCGCCTCGTAATGCGTGCATAGTGCAATCGAACTTCCAGTGACCATAACTTTTCCGTCTATCGTCCGCTTTCGGCGTGCCGCCTGTCTACTGATTCGTATTGACCCGAACTACGTAACAGTCCTCGGTCCTCGACCATCGAACCTCCCGGGTCAAAAGTCAACATTTTACCCACGACTAGGGGAAAAATGGTCATTTTATGTCATTCGTCCGGTTTCGCTCAACTAATCACCGATTAACCTCACTAATCTTTGATTAGTCACTAATCTAATCTCGGAATTCTGGATGGGTCGTTACAACCTTCCCTCCTTAATTAATTTCGTCTTCGAAATTCCAACTATCCCGATTCCTCATCCGCCTCGTGGAAAACAGTTCGATCTCACAACACGTGTACACTAGTACACCCACTAGTCAACACAATACTTGTCTGCACCCAGATGTTCCACTAATACTCACGTCGCAACGACTACACTCGACCCCGTCGAGTGACAGTAATTACATGTTCCGAGTTGATACCACCCAACAAATCTACCATTTCGTTGACGCAAACAACTCGAAAATTCCTTTCTCAATCACCAATCTATCCTAACATCTGCTCCCACTGGGAGTCACCAAATTTCACTCATCGATTCCCGTTGACACATCCCGAAAAACTGTCACCACTTGACAGTCGCCAGTCGAAAACTAACATTATACTTACTTGTGGCCACACTAACCACCAACTCACTCAACCTGAGTATACATTTACCACACCTCACGCGACCTGTCTGACTGGACCCATCAAAAACACCATGACCTAGTGCAGGATATCCAATGTCCAGTTCACGTCCTCGACTAATCCAATGGTATCATGACTGAGCCGATTACCAACACGTTCACCAACGTACCACTAGTATATCCCATATACCGTCACCAGGCGCCACAAGCCTGCCCAGTATCGTTCCTCGAACAACGTATAGGGTACGTATATCCATCCACTAATCGGCCTACAAGCTAGATCGCAGTCAAACACATTTCAATTATGGAGTCCATCTGTCCAATATAGTACTAGACAGATTGAAAACTCTAACCCATTATCCATTTCGAGTCCCACGGTCAACCGACCAGTATCACAACGTCTACTTCCAATCATGTAATCCCACACATGCCAATACAACTCACGCCTACCAAGACGTACCTACTCATGCCAATTGGGCATCCAATCTTACCTACGTCTACCAAGACGCACCAATTCTGAACCTATCGATTACCTACTCAAAGATTAGCAACTCACTAAATTTGATTGACTTCATAGGGAAGCCAATCACACCATTCGCACATCTAAGGCTGACCAAATCTGACCTCTTCGGACACTTACTCGTTCGATTAATACACCATATGGGATTTACCTCGAAAGGAAGTTCAGTCCCATTATCCTCAACTCAAATATCTAAGTAGGAGCGATAAACTCTCCACCTATCTGGATCATCAAGATCACGATCCAGATCCATCACTACGTCACCCGACCATAAACTTCACGATCCTTGATCCTCACTACGCCCAAAATCCTCAACATCACAATCCCGATCCACCTAGGATCCACACATGCTCACTCAGCTAACAATCCATCTGAAATCTGATCCTAGGGTCTTACACCCTCTTTGAATGCTTCGTCAATCACATCACTCCTCAACCAATTCCTACATCTGAACCGATCAGTTAACGACGAGACACGTCGAGATTGTGGGTCCTCTCCACTTACCTCGTATCGATCCTTGTCATTCCACCTTGCAAAAATCAAGGATGATCCAAAATAATGACATCAACATTCATCATGAGCGAATGAAAACAAAAATAATTGCATTCCCACATCAAGTAACCCAACATCGTCTGCCACTAAGTAGAAAATGAGAAATCTCATTCACCTGACTTTAAAATACCCAACTCCTCCTAATGACCCAAACCAATCGTAGGTCCACCAACCAATGCACGATCAACGTAGTGGTAACAACAACCATCATCTGCCATGGCAGAACCTGAGTTGTCACCTTAAATGACTTCAAAGTACTTATTACCAATGCGGAAATAAGTTGTAACACCCCGGAAATTCGAGGATTTTAATATTGTAATTTAATGTATGAATTGACGTTTTTACCCTTGTGAATGGTATGGCCAAATTGTTGACTTTTTGATTGGTGGGTCAAATGGACTTGGAACAGTGACCGTGACGTAGTTCGGGACGTCACGAGTTCATAGACAGGTGGCACGTCCAATTCGGACGATCGGGGAAAAAGTTATGACTATCGGAAGTTCAGGGGCATTACCGTAATTTGGACTTTAGGGGCGAAACTGTTGACTTTTCGTTTGGAAACTAATTTTCCCATGACTCAAGGACCGTTAGGTAGGTCTCGACGTCCTGAGTCCGTAGACAGGCGGCACGCCGAAATCGGACTTCGTACGAGGAAGTTATGGTCAGAAACGTGAAATCGGGAGGTTCGCGTCTCGGTTTTCATATCGAATATTTTATTCTAATATTCTGATTTGAGGACACCTGGATGAGTGACAAGTGTCACTCATCCATTGACTAGATTGGATCAGCTCCGCTAAGCATTTAAATAGAATTAAACCCACCTTTTGATCTCAGCCATTCATCTCAAAAACCTTCAGATTTAATCTCATCCCTTGATCTCATTTCTAAGATTGAATCTGGACCCTCCATTTCATGTATCAGATTCCCTCCCCATTCTATATATTTTCCTAACCCAACACCCTCACATACTGTCCATTAATTCAACACATCCGCATCACACCCACTCTCTGTGTCTGTGTGTGAGAGACTCACTGGTGACGGCGGTGAACGGCGGCAGACGGCGGCAAGGTGAGCTGTTTTTAATCCGAAACCGTTTTTAAAACTCAGGATTTGGAAGATTGATTTCCAGCGTGTGTTTTCGAGTTCTATTGACCCTAATCGACTCTCTGGACTGGTAGGAAACTTTAGGACGTGTCTGCGTGACCAGATGACGTCAGCAGGAACTGTTCCTGCGTTGACTGACACGTTGACCGGCGCGTGGGGGCGCGTGTGAACAGTGTTTTTGGTGGGACCACCACCATTCTTTAGGTTTCGACGATCCGGATCCAATGGCGGTGGTTTCGGGTCGATCGGAGATCATTAAGTTGGTCAAAATGAGGTTTATTGCCTCAGGAAGCGCGTTCGGGCGGTTTTTCCGTGCCGGTTTCAGTCTAGGGTTTCATTGTTAAATGTTAGGGGTTTGTATTGACCTTTACGTATACTTTGGACATGACAGGGATTGTACAATTGTACCAGAACGAGGGTATACGTTCGATTTTCAGCAGGATTGTATTGTGAGTGAGCCGTTTTCCTTAAACCCTTGCGTGCATAAATATTTTCTAGTTTACTTATTTATATTCACATGCTAAAAAAAATAACGGTTTTTGATGATATGGAAATTATGGTTATGGCACGTTTCACGGTATTTGGGCACGAGACCCGTCTAATGAAACGTAAAGATCGGTTCGGATTTTATCTATGTATACATATATGTTTTGCATGTGGATATCAATAAAATGTATTTAATACTGCACTGTATAGATCCATTCTTATGATACTGTCTCCTCCCGAGTGGCACTCGTAGCCTTGAGATTGTGACCTTATTGGACGTCAGGGACGTCAGACATCGGGGATGTCAAGATCGGAATGTATAGTGCAGTGGCTAAAATTATATTTATGGTTTTATTATATGCCTTATGATACATATTATATGGATTATGGTTTTAAATTCGGATGCATGCATGTTTGAAAAACGGAGGGGTAAATTATATGTTTTACTTACTAAACGATTTTATAAACTTGAGTTTCGACTCACTCACCCTTGATGTTTTGGTAACCCCTCCAGGTCGTGCTAATGAGGTAGAGGAGGAACCTGAGGCTGAGGCATAGATCTACTTCTGCGTACCTGAATCCCTGTTGGGTGATTTTACCCACAGGTTTATGTTAGAGTCGTGCTCGTAACTTGTGATTTTACCTGCACGGCCTTGAAATGTCTGGATGGTCTGTCCATACCACTACTTGGGAAGCTTTCCGTTCCCGATTTCTAGACCAGTACTACCCGCGATCATTTTGCGCGACACGGGAGGCTGAGTTCCTGCAGCTGGAGCAGGGAGATATGTCCGTTGCGGACTACGAGCAGACTTTCGGAAAACTATCCCGGTTCGCTGCATCATTCGTGAGCACGGAGGAGGAAAAATGCCAAAGGTTCGAGCTTGGACTCCGAGGGGGGATCCGGACGCTGCGGTGCGTGTCGAGGCCAGTTTGGCGGCACACCAGACACGACAGCCTACGGGCGAGGGGCAACGTCAGGATCGCCCACAACGTGGGCCAACGGGCCAGAAGAACAACAAGGGAGGAGGCTACAGGGGAGCACCCTCATCCTTCAATGGTCGTGGCTGGTCAGGTCGACGTGGAGGCTCTCAGGGCAGAGGATCATGATACAACTCCGGGCAACGTTCATCTTGGAGCGGTGCTTCTGGTGGGCATTCGGGCTGGCCGAGGCCAGTAACCTATTTTGCTTGCGAAGAACAACGACGCCGGGGTCTCTAGTGTGGTGCAGAGCACGACTTCCCACACCAATGGAGGTCACGGTCAGGGAGGTGACCGAGGTGCTGGGCGTGGTGCGTGCGGACGCGGACGGAATGGAGGGCCTAGGGCCCAAGTATTTGCTATGACCTAGCAGTAGGCGAGGACTGCCCCAAGCATGGTTACAGGTACACTACATATCCCAAACCTTCTCGTACGTGTATTGATGGATGCGGGGGCTACACATTCTTTTATTTCGAAGAGTTGTGCTGGTATGCTTGATTGTGTGGTATCAGCCTTAGATTGTGAGATGGGCGTTGAAACCCCGATGGGCATCGTGTACCTTGTGAATCAGGTGATTCGGAGGTGCCCGGTGAGGATTGAGGATGTGGATTTACCAGCAGATTTAATTATTTTGGATATCCACGACTTTGATGTAATTTTGGGAATGGATTGGCTATCGGAGCATGGGTCGCTCATCGATTGCTGTAACAAGCAAGTGATTCTGCGAAGCCCGGGTTTGCTGGAGGTTATCTTCCAGGGGGAACGTGACGGTTCGCCTCCTGAAGTGATTTCTTCACTTACTGCTACCAAACTTCTACGGAAGGGATGCTAGGGTTATCTGGCGCATGTCGTGTCGGAACAGGTTGATACTCCGGGTATCGACGTGATACCGGTGGTATGTGAGTTTCCGGATGTGTTCCCGGAAGACTTACCTGGGTTACCACCATCGCGGGAGATCGAGTTTACGATTGAACTACTCCCCGGTACCCGACCCATATCCCAGGCACCATACCAGATGGCGCCAGCTGAGTTACGAGAGCTCAAAACTCAATTGTAGGAGTTGGTGGATTTGGGATACGTCCGACCGAGCACTTCACCGTGGGGAGCACCGGTGTTGTTCGTAAAGAAGAAGGAAGGGAGTCTCCGTTTGTGCATTGACTATCGGCAACTCAACAAGGTGACACTGAGGAACCAGTATCCTCTACCCAGGATCGATGAACTTTTTGACCAGTTGCGGGGAGCACAATGCTTTTCGAAGATTGATTTGCGGTCTGGGTATCACCAATTGAGGATTTCGGAGGAGGATATTCCGAAAACTGCTTTTCGAACCCATTATGGACACTACGAGTTCCTGGTTATGCCTTTTGGTTTGACGAATGCTCCAGCAGCATTCATGGATCTGATGAACCGGGTCTTCCGACCCTACTTGGATAAATTCGTGATCGTGTTCATCGATGATATCTTGGTGTACTCGAGGAGTGCCCAAGCACATGAGGAACATCTACGGTTAGTGTTGGAGAAGCTGAGACAAGAACAGTTGTACGCCAAGCTGAGCAAGTGTCAGTTTTGGCTGAGCAGTATTGGTTTTCTGGGACACGTGATATCAACGGATGGGATTAGCATGGACCCCCCCAGAAAACAGAAGCGGTGACTAACTGGGCTAGACCGACAACAGTAACGGAGGTGCAGAGTTTTGTCGGATTAGCAGGTTACTACCGAAGATTCGTGGAGGGTTTCTCCAAAATTGCTGCATCATTGACTCGTTTGACTCGGAAGAGAGTAAAATTCATTTAGGACGAGCAGTGTGATCGGAGTTTTCAAGAGTTGAAGGATCGATTGACCACTGCACCTGTCCTTGCATTGCCGGATGACAGTGGAGAATTTGTGGTCTTTAGTGACGCATCACTACAAGGTTTGGGCTGCGTGTTGATGCAGACTGGCAAGGTTATCGCCTAAGCATCCCGACAACTAAAGACTCATGAGTTGAACTACCCAACCCATGATTTGGAGTTGGCAGTTGTGGTTCATGCCCTAAAAATTTGGAGACATTACCTATTCGGTGCAACGTGCCGGATATACACCGACCACCAGAGTCTAAAGTACTTATTCACTCAAAAGGAGCTTAACATGAGACAACGGAGATGGTTAGAGCTGCTGAAGGATTATGACTGTACGATCGAGTACCATCCGGGTAAGGCCAATGTGGTGGCAGATGCACTCAACAGGAAGTCAGCGGGATCTGTTGCACACCTAGGGATGGTGTATCTTCCTTTGCTGGTGGAACACCGGAAGGCGGGAGTTATTTTGGATACAGATGAGCATGGAGCTTTGTTGGCCAGCTTCCATGTACGACCTGTACTGATTGATCGGATCATCGAAGCACAACTTCAGGATCCGGTACTCTGTATTTACAAGATTGAGGTCGATGCGGATGGGAGAGAGGATTTCTCCATCCGGGATGATGGAGCACTTGTGAAGTTGGGCCGTTTGTGTGTACTTGCAGTGGTAGAGTTACGGGCCGAGATTCTTGAGGAGGCCCATAGTTCGGCTTATGCTATGCATCCGGGAGGTACAAAGATGTACCGTACCCTCCGGAACTATTATTGGTGGCTAGGAATGAAGAAGGATATTGCTGAGTTCGTGAGCAGATGCTTAACCTGTCAGCAGGTTAAGGCGGAACTATGCAGCCATTTCCGATTCCCGAGTGGAAGTGGGATCACATCACCATGGACTTCCTCTTTAAGTTACCAAGGACTCAGAGTGGAGTTGACGGAGTATGGGTGATTGTGGATCAGCTAACCAAGTCAGCCCATTTTCTGCCAGTTCTGGAGACTTATAAACCTAACCGACTGGCCCAATTGTTCGTAAAGGAAATCATACGATTGCATGGTACGCCGGAATCGATCGTGTCCGATCGTGATCCGCGTTTCATTTCCAGGTTCTGGCGCAGTTTGCAAGCTACTTTGGGAACAACCCTACGTTTCAGTACTGCGTTCCATCCACAGACCGAAGGACAGTCTGAACGGACCATTCAGACCCTGGAGGACATGATGAGGTCCTGTGTACTACAGTTTCAGGATTCTTGGGATACTCATTTGTCATTGATGGAATTCGCTTACAACAACAGCTATCAGACAAGCATCGGGATGGCACCTTATGAGGAACTGTATGGTCGACAGTGCAGGACACCTATCTGCTGGATGGAGATAGGGGAGCGAGCGACTGTAGGGCCGGAATTGATGGACTTAACCCTGGAAACTGTTCGAGTTATCAAGGAGAGATTGAAGGCGGCACATGATCGCCAAAAGAGTTATGCCGACCGACGGATTCGAGACTTGGAATTTGAAGTGGGAGATTTTGTCTTCCTGAAGTTATCTCCGTGGAAAGGGATTATCCGTTTTGGTCGACGGGGGAAACTGAGTCCGCGTTTTATCGGACCTTATGAGATCGTGGAGAGGATTGGCAGGCTTGCATACAGATTGGCACTACCTCCAGAACTTTCTAGAGTTCACGACGTTTTTCACATATCGATGCTGCGGAAATACGTACATGATGCTTCCCATGTACTGGGGGAACAACCTATCGAACTCCGAGGGGATTTGAGCTTTGAGGAACAACCAGTGCGGATTTTGGATCGGAAGGACAAGGTACTATGTCAGAAGACGATTCCTCTCGTGAAGATTCTCTGGAGAAACCAGAATGTGGAAGAAGCCACATGGGAGCCTGAGGCTCAGATGCGAGAACAATTTCCTCATTTGTTTCTTTGAAATTTCGGGATGAAATTTCTTAAGGGGGGAAGGTTGTAACACCCCGGAAATTCGAGGATTTTAATATTGTAATTTAATGTATGAATTGACGTTTTTACCCATGTGAATGGTATGGCCAAATTTTTTACTTTTTGATTGGTGGGTCAAATGGACTTGGACCAGTGACTGTGACGTAGTTCGGGACGTCACGAGTTCATAGACAGGTGGCACGTCCAATTCGGACGATCGGGTAAAAAGTTATGACTATCGGAAGTTCAGGGGCATTACCGTAATTTGGACTTTAGGGGCGAAACTGTTGACTTTTCATTTGACAACTAATTTTCACATGAGTCAAGGACCGTTAGGTAGGTCTCGATGTCCTGAGTCCGTAGACAGGCGGCACGCCGCAATCGGACTTCGTACGAGGAAGTTATGGTCAGAAACGTGAAATCGGGAGGTTCGCGTCTCGGTTTTCGTATCGAATATTTTATTCAGATATTCTGATTTGAGGACACCTGGATGAGTGAAAAGTGTCACTCATCCATTGGCTAGATTGGATCAGCTCCACTAAGCATTTAAATAGAATTAAACCCACATTTTGATCTCAGCCATTCATCTCAAAAACCTTCAGATTTAATCTCATCCCTTGATCTCATTTCTGAGATTGAATCTGGACCCTCCATTTCATATATCAGATTCCCTCCCCATTCTTTATATTTTCCTAACCTGACACCCTCACATACTGTCCATTAATTCAACACATCCGCATCGCACCCACTCTCTGTGTCTGTGTGTGAGAGACTCACTGGTGACGGCGGTGAACGGCGGTGAACGGTGGCAGACGGCGGCAAGGTGAGCTGTTTTTAACCCGAAACCGTTTTAAAAACTTAGGATTTGGAAGCTTGATTTCCATCGTGTGTTGTCGAGTTCTATTGACTCTAATCGACTCTCTGGACTGGTAGGAAACTTTAGGACGTGTCTGCGTGACCAGAAGTGACCTGAACGGAGGTTAAACGGCGACGGGAGAACTGGGTCTGTTCATCGAGGTAAGCCTTCGATCCAGTCCTTGTTTATTGATTTTAAATAGGTAGAACCCTTTTTGGGATTAAGACGAGCATGTAGGAACAAACTAGAACGAAAATGGTTGAGAATTGAAGAAATGGTGACCGGGTCAGATCGCGGGTCTGATCGACCCGAGTTGCAGAGATATGGGTCGACCCGTCTGAGGACAGAGGTGATGACGTGGCACCCTGTCAGACCTGTCAGTGACGTGGACCACTCTTGTGTCGACACGTGTCACATGTTAGTGCACAGTCAGCACTGACATGTCAGTGACGTGGCCCAATCAAGGGCTGCCACGTGTCACTGACATGTCAGTGACGTGGACCAGTGCCGTGCTGACACGTGGCACATGTCAGATCTGACACATGGCCTGACAGATTAGTAAGGTGGACCAATCGGGTGTTGACATGTGGCACCTGTCAAAGTCTGACATGTCAGACCTGACAGCTGTCAGATGACGTCAGCAGGAACTGTTCCTGCTTTGACCGACGCGTTGACCGGTGCGTGGGGGCGCGTGTGAACAGTGTTTTTGGTGGGACCACCACCATTCCTTAGGTTTCGACGATCCGGATCCAATAGCGGTGGTTTCGGGTCGATCGGAGATCATTATGTTGGTCAAAATGAGGTTTATTGCCTCGGGAAGCGCGTTCGGGTGATTTTTTCGGGCCGGTTTCGGTCTAGGGTTTCATGGTTAAATGTTAGGGGTTTGTATTGACCTTTACGTATACTTTGGACATGATAGGAATTGTACAATTGTACCAGAACGAGGGTATACGTTCGGTTTTCAGCAGGATTGTACTGTGAGTGGGCCGTTTTCCTTAAACCCTTGCGTGCATAAATGTTTTCTGGTTTACTTATTTATATTCACATGCTAAAAAAAATAACGGTTTTTGATGATATGGAAATTATGGTTATGGCACGTTTCAGGGTATTTGGGCATGAGACCCGTCTAATGAAACCTAACGATCGGTTCGGATTTTATCTATGTATACATATATGTTTTGCATGTGGATATCAACAAAATGTATTTAATATTGCACTGTATAGATCCATTCTTATGATACTGTCTCCTCCAAATGAGGTACCCCGGAGTGGTCACAGACGTCTAGAACGTCCAGCGTCTATGACGCTAAGCATCGGGGATGCTGTACCCGAATGGGGTTCGGGGATTGAACTCGGAATTGAGACCCGAGTGGCACGCGTAGCCTTGAGATTGTGACCTTATTGGACGTCAGGGACGTCAGACATCGGGGATGTCAAGATCGGAATGTATAGTGCAGTGGCTAAAATTATATTTATGGTTTTATTATATGCCTTATGATACATATTATATGACTTATGGTTTTAAATTCTGATGCATGCATGTTTGGAAAACGGAGGGGGTAAATTATATGTTTTACTTACTAAACGATTTTATAAACTTGAGTTTTGACCCACTCACCCTTGATGTTTTGGTAACCCCTCCAGGTCGTGCTAATGAGGTAGAGGAGGAACCTGAGGCTGAGGCATAGATCTACTTCTGCGTACCTGAATCCCTGTTGGGTGATTTTACCCGTAGGTTTATGTTAGAGTTGTGCTCACAACTTGTGATTTGGATTTCATCCCTTGTCTGACATCTGTTTATTTCGAACTTGATGTAAAACTTTAATTCGGTTTTTTTTATGCATTTGAACGTTTAAGGTTAAAATTGGAACATTATTTTGGGTGTCAGACGGGAGCAGGGCACGTCCCCATGTGGTCCCAGAGAGGATCGGGGCGGTTCCTGTCATAAGTACTCCCCTCGTCGCCTCAATCACAACCTCTCTCGATTCCGAAGTTCCAACCAGATTGGAACCAACTCGCTCGGACATTAACCACGTGTCTGTAACCAGTCTAACTCACTACCAAGTTTGCCTATCGGTTTATACCGTTTATGTACATCCAAAATGATGTGGACCATCACTACTCGATCCTCACGTCTCAACTATTGCTGGATCCTGTCCAGTCCAACTCTATCTGTGATCCATTCCCAAACCACAGATAACGAACACATGCCCATCTCGAAGGAGTCACATCCCGACTTGTGACTCATCGTCATCACAATCACCAGCACCAGCACCAGTGCTAGTACTAGCACCAACACACTAACATCACCATCAGCATACAGTGTGTGAATCAGACAACCTTGGATATTTTCTCATACCGAGCAACGACCCTGTATCTCTACTCAAGTTGGAGAAACTCTACCTCCCTCGTACCCAACAACTTTAGGTACAATCACCCTGATATTTCATACTAGAAAAGGAAACGTTCCTCGATTCTTTACAACCACAACTATATCCACTCTCGATAGTAGTGCATGCCACAACTCGTGCAGACCCAACCACCAGACACTGCTATCGAGACTCTGTATCCAACGGAATCAATCGCCCGTACTAATTACTCTGTATCTCCACTCCGGAATTCTATCGACAAGTACCAACCCTAGTAACCTGTCCAACCAATCTCTAACCAAACGTAACTCGACTCAACCAACGTCGTACCAGGTCGTTCATGACCTTAGTTGCACCAACTACCCATCATAACTAAGTAGCACGACAACCAACTAGGTCTACCTGATTACTACAACCTCGACTGCGGAGTGCAGTCCCATCACTAAAGTTGACATGACCTAACCGACTGACGGTCTCGACTTTGAAAAGTCGTCAACGTCAAACTACTCGCCAACTCACATTTTCTAACCGTACAACTTACCTTAGGGTTCCACGATCACTACGTAGGGTTCCTCTGAACCCAATTGCAGAAGGCAGTATAATCCACAATCTGACCGACCCCGCGGTCCTGACATCGTATGGACGTCAAGCCAATCCTACCGTCAGTTCAACTTGGGTTCCTCGAATCCAGCTGCTCCCAGCAGCATAGCCACCTAACTCAAAAAAATCAGACCATCTAATGGTCACAACTCCTAACCAGTCATCATAACTGATCTTCTAACATCGTGAAAGACGATCCCAACTAACCATCCCATGATCAAAACTCTATAGTACCGTTACGTTCATCCTTTAGTAGGGTTCCACACAGCTAACTACGACAGAACTATGGCAACCTAGGCATCGCATGCCCAACCAAAACGATCCATGATTCAATCCTACTAAATATCTTACCGGCATCCTAACTATCAGGTTGATAACGAACTGCAGCCCATAAAGACATCACATCGTCGACCTGCGTGACACTCCAAGAGCTACACGGTTGCTCAAATAGAATCAACCTCGCTCTGATACCACTTGTCAAGACCTGTCCCAATCCCCCCGGGATTAACGAGGGACGCTCCTGATCCCGTCTGACACGGAGTGTCAGACTATAGAAAATTTGAACTTTTAGCCCGACTGGCTTCTAGAGTGCGCTGGGATCCGGAGAAGGTATGTGATGTCTCGGTCTCTGCTACAGTCCACATCCGTAATCCACCTGAAGGGCATTGAAAATAGAAATACTGTGAGTGGACTAAAATAAAAGAGTTTATAAAATATATTTCATAAAACACCTTTATGCCCTTCACTAAAAAGCATGCACGCATAGGAAAAACGATTTATCAAACCACATATGTTTCAATAATCAAAACCATACGGGCCCCTGCCCAAAACCATTTACAGAAATCCATAACATAGTAAACATATGTGGGAACTCAGCCCAAATCCATTTATTATCCATAAAACACAATTTCGCAAAACCAAGAAATCATGTTTATCATAAATATCATATAACCAATCCTGTCACGGTATCTAGAGCTACGTGCGTGCTACCCAGGGTCTCAAATCCCAAGTCCCCCCAGGGTCCACCCAGGTCAATGTCCGTAGATCAATGACCCTCCTTGGGGTTTATAATCCATAGCCTTTCTGAGTGTAAGGAACCCAACGGGGGCGACACCACTCAGTTAGTACTCCGTGACTACTCTCGGGTCCACCCAGACCAACGAGCCTCCCCGGAGGAGACAATCCATATATATAAGGATGGTATACGAAAAACCATTTGAAAACAATCTCAAAATCTTCCAAGGGTTCATGCTCGGTCCCCATAAACCTTCGTGAACCATAAATCCATTTTTGGGTCCTCGACCTGAAATCAAAACGTAAACCATAACTGGCCTCGTGCCCGATTTCGTAAATCAAATGGGCCTCAAGCCCGATACGCAAACCAATTGGGCCTCAAGCCCGATACGCAAACCAATTGGGCCTCCGACCCGATGCCTTGTTAAATCAAATGGACATCAAGTTCGAGAGTTTGTAAATCAAATGGGTCTCGTGCCCAATTCCATATTTTCAAATCCGAAATCGATTCACGAAGTAATTGGGCCTTTAGCCCGAAAACGTAACTAAATGGACTTCGAGTCCAAGGGTTTCCAAAACAATGGGTCTCGAACCCGAGTTTACCTTTTCGAATCCAAAACCATTTCATGAAATTATTTCTAAAACTATAAGCATGGATAACCAGTGCAAAATCGTAAACCTCGATTTGCGTGCAAGCACGTAAATCGCCTCGAAATACGCGAAATCAGATAATTCACCAATATCCAAATCAACATCATAGAATCACATATGTAAAACATATAAAAAATTTATGCATGCATCACAGTTTAGAAATCAAGGTCCACTCACAGACCATCCTAAGTTGCCGCCTCGATTTGCGTCCAGTAAGCCTCACCGGGCTAATCACCGTCACCGAGACTCCCAAAACTGTCCAAATTAATCTAGAGGGTTACTAACTACCTTATTAACCTCTCATTAAAGCCCCGTAATTTTCTCGAATTTTTAACTATTTTTAATTTCGATCCTGAACCTTCGGATGTCCCGAATAATATCCAGACGTTATCCGACCGACACGAAACCAGTCCCAAAATGTTTGTTACATCTAATAGATTAAAAGTCATATTGACTAAATCCCCAAATTACCCACCACGCGCCCTCACGTGCCGCCCAAAGGGGCTATGGGTGAAAGCAACACACCAAACTGTGTCATCCCTTACCTCTGTAGCCCAGTTGGTTCAGACCGGTCCTGACCGGTCCGATCCAACCGAACCAGCAGTCACGGTTCACGACCATTTCTCACTCATTTTTTATCCTTTTCATCCCATTTTGATCTCTAAAGGTTCCTCTAATCATTTCCTATTCATTTATGCTTTCAAACCCATGGAAAACATACAAAAACATACCTTCTCGATCGGCCAAAGTTCCTACATTTTCCACCGTCATGTCCTCCCTTCTCGGGCCACCCCCAGCCTTAGCTTAGGTCCCAAGTCGACTCCTTTAACCCTTAGAAACCATTTCCTTTAGTTAGAAACGTCCAACACAAGCTAGAACCAGAAATGCCATTTTCGAATAAAAACAGGGCACTACAAAATCTTACCTCCCTCACCGTGGTGGCCCCGCCGTGGCCACCGTCACGGTCAACTCGACATCAGAACCTTCCTCCCATCACTCATCACGCTTGTCTGTCCCTAAAAACCGTCCCACCAGTTTGAACCCTGAAACAGGGCTCGAGTTTTGGTTTCCTAGCCACCGCCGCCGTCCACGACAGTCGTCGTTGCTGTCACCATTCTGTTTCTCTGCCCTCACTCTCCAACTCTCGTTCAGACACAAAGGGTGATGGTTTAGAGGATTTGAGGGTGTGTGAGGAATGGGTTTCTCGGTTTGTAGCAATGGTGAAGTGTGTGAAGTGTGATCAATGAATGAGAAGAAGGTAGAGTTTAAGTGTGATGATCAGGTGAGCGGATGGTGAGGATGAGGGGTGTGATGGAATGGACGGCTGGGACTAAGAGAGAGTGGGTGAAGAAAATACAAAATTATCCCTAAAACTAATATTTTAATCCTAAACCCACCAATCACATTTTAGATCCACTTTTTGGGATTAATAACTAATAGGATGAGTGACACTTGTCACTCATACATCGACCCCACTTTAAAAGTCAACCAATCAGATATTGCCAAGTGTCTTCGCCTCGGAATGCGTGCTTAGTGCAATCAAACTTCTCGTGACCATAACTTTTTCATCGAACATTCGATTTCAATGTGCCGTTTGTCTACAGATTCGTATCGACCCGAACTACGTAACGGTCCTCGGCCCTCGGCTATCGCACCTCCCAGGTCAAAAGTCAACATTTTACCCACGACTAGGGGAAAAATTGTCATTTTACGCCGTTCGTACGATTTTGCTCAACTAATCACCGATTAAGCTCACTAATCCTTGATTAGTCACTAATCTAATCCCGAAATTTGGGACGGGTCGTTACATAAAACGGGAGCGATTAGAACATCTTCATCCGACCTAATCTATGGTTGGGATCTTATATTACCTGTGGATATGAACATCAATTCTTTTCCGACTACAACATCAATATAGACCTGAAACTAACAAGTGTATTACACAAGCTATGTGTTATGAGTTATAGGATTTGGACCAAAAAAGAATGTCTGCTCTGGATAGGATCAGGCCAAAAAAGCTACAATTTCACGAGCCTACAATAAACGGGTAAAATACATATCCTTCCGAAAGGATGATCTAGTTTGGAAAACCATCTTACCATTAAGGTCCTCCGTACTTGGAAAGGGAAAGTGGAGTCCGACCTAGAAGGGGCCATACGTAATCCACAAAGTGAATATAAAAGGGTCTTACTACTTGAGAAATTACGACGGCGTGGTAGATAAATGTCCAACCAACGCCATCCTCCTCAAATGATTCTACCCAACTCTCTGGGATTAAGAAAGGAGAGTGAGCCAACATGAAAGAAAATATATCCACAAAGGGACGACTCATCGAAATAATCTGCAAAAAATTTGGAATCAAACATAAACTTTTTTGATAGGGAGATGGTATCGAAGGTTGGGTTCCAAAATGCTCTATTCAAAGTGAAAATCATGCCAAAAAGATTTCATTTCATATAGCCAGATTACAAAAGAGGTTGTTTCATAAAGAAGAAAGAAAGACAAATCAACCAGAGCCCGCTCTGTCAAAGGTACAAGCCACTATGTTGAAACCCCAGCCAAGTTTGGAATCAATGCCTTCATCTCGCTCACGGGAGACTGCTTGCTCTTGTTCTTGGAGGAAGGAGAGTTTGTCTTGCAGAGCCCTCTTTTTCTTCTAAAGACGGCACATCACAGCTACTCCCTCTTGACTGTCTTGATGGACATTCTCAAAACACCTTGCTCATGCCATCTTAATGGCTTTCAGGCAAGCCTTCGACGCCTTGTTCCAGGAAATGACTTCGTCATGGTCTACAGCTGTTTGGCCGCAAAGGACCTACATGCTCTTCTCAGAAGATGATAATTCATCGGAAGAAGCGAAGATGGCCTTGGAGTTAGACGACATCGCAGGTGTTGAGCAGTCAATAGAGATTGAATTGGAAAAGGATTGCCATTCAAATTTATAACCAAGAGGTCAGGTCAAGAGTTAATCTGTAACAACCCGTACCTTCGGGAAGGGTAAAAATGTAATTTTATAAGATTTTTTTATATAAAGGACGGTTTTGCCCTTGTGAATAGTAGGCTAAAAGTTGACTTTTTAAATTACCGATTGGATGACTGTTGACCCTTGACCGTGATGTAGTTTAGGACGTCACGAGATCGTAGACAGGTGGCAGGTTCGATTCGGACAATCGGAGGAAAAGTTATGACGTTCGGAAGATTGGGGGCGTTACCGTAATTTTGATTAAATGAGGAAAATGTTGACTTTTTGGAGGACTTGTGATTTTCACGTAGACCGAGGACCGTTAGATAGGTTTCGACGTCCTGAGTACAACGACAGGCGGCACGCTGTCATCGGACGTCGGATGAAATATTTACGGGTCTGGAAAGTGTGAGGGTAAAACGGTAATTATCCAATTGAGGGGTATTTTGGTCTTTTTCCCTCAGCCCAATCAGATAAGGGCAAGTGGCAGGGATTTTTTGTGCTGACCTATGGATGGTGGACACGTGGGGGACACTAGATGGTTCCAGGGATTACTCAAGTGTGCACGGCCACACTTTGCACAAAATCAAACCGTGCTTTGGGTTTGAACGCAGAGAAACAGAGGGTGAGAGATTGGGAGAGATTGATCGATTCTGTGTAAGGGAGAGTGAAGAGTGATTTGTGAGAGTGACAGAGAGAAGTGTTTGAGCTGGTGATCGTGTTTTGGTGGAGAAATCGTGCACGGCGGCACGGTGGTGGTGCGGCGAAGTTCTGGGAAAACAGGGAGACCGTGAGAGTTTGGTGGTGGCTACGCCGTGTGGTGGCTCAAATCAAGGCAGTAGGAGCCGTAGGAGGTTGCAGGTGTCCCAACGAACACCGTGGCACGCGGCGATGCGCACGGCGGAGACGGAATCAAAGGGTAAGTTTTCTTCCTCTGTTTTTCCCGTGATTTTCATTTTGAAAGTCGTGAAGGTAGGATGAGAATCGAGGGGATTGGTGAGTACAATGATGTTTAGGGAGGTCCTAGGAGTGGTTTGTGACGGTTACCGTGACGGGGGTGTACACGGCGGAGTTCAGGCGACGGCGAGTACTCTGTACTCTATTTTGGCCGTGAGTTCAAACGGGAAGTCGTGGACTTCTGGGGTGAATCGAAGGTTTCTGTGAGTTGGGAGTGACTCAGTGAGGTCCTAGGGAGAGGTTGGAATCGCCACCGTGAAGGGGGAAGCACTGGACGGCCGGGAAGGAAAACAGGGGGTCGTCTGTGTTTTCTTTCGAGCTTCAGTCGTGAAGCTGAGGGTTGAGTCGAACCAGGAGAGTGAGGGGGATGAATTCCTGGTGCCTGGACGAAGCTATAGGAAAAGAGAGGAGATGAAATGTTGGCCGGACGGCGGAGATTGGATCTCGCCGGTCTGGGTTGCAGCCCTGGTGCGAACCGGGTTCGATCGAGGTTGGGGATGCACTGTAGCAGGCGCGTGAGGCCCACGCGCAGCCACTTTGGGCGGCGCGTGGAGGCGCGTGGGAAGGAATCCGGCCAAGCTTCCAACATGGTTTTGGTTCTAAATGTCCTAAGGAGTTCATTGGTATGGTTTTCGAGTGAATCGGACGAGGTTAGGAGGTTGTTCGGGAATCCGGACGGTTTAGGGTTTATGAATAAAATATTATTTAATTCCCGAAAAATTGGGGAAATTAGGGTTAGTATCCTTGATGCGTTTGTGACCCTATTTGGTGCATATTGACAGGACGGGAGGCACCCGAGACGGTCGAGGAGCGCACGGAGCGCGACTGACTCGTTCTGATTTGTGAGTGGACTCTTCTTTAAACCCGAGCATGCCTAACTGTTTTATGAATGTTTTATGATATTAACTATGTTTTTATGCTTCTTAATGATGAGTATATGTGGTTGATGTGTTTGCACGTGATTCGAGACATTTTCGTGATTTTGCACGTTTTTCGAGAAAAGCTGATTTTTCGATTTTAAAGCTATGTTTGGAGATTTTAATCTATCATTGTTTTCCGAAGAGGATAAATGGATTGTGAAACATAATTTGTGTTTTAACGTGAGTTTTGGGTATAAAAGTAGATCTCCGGATTTGGGTTCGGAATGTCGGTTCTGAACGCCGGAAGGGCTTCAAACCGGGGATTTCGAATTCGAGTTTGGTTATGGATTTGGAAATGGTTTTTCAATGAATTGGGATTGGATTTGCTGGATTTGGATATGGGTTTAAAGACCCAGATACTGATTTGACGGGGGACGGGCCCGGATTGAGTTTAAAGACTCGGGAGTTTAAAGACTCGGATATTTATGATATTACCCCCATAGGCCTATTGAGTTTAAAGACTCAGGAGTTTAAAGACTCGGATTACATTTAAGGCCTGGTTGAGTTTAAAGACTCGGATAGACCCAGCAGATTTGATCAGGAAATGGTGTTTTTATAGTGTATCTGTTTCTTATGATATTGTCTAGTGTATCTGTTTCTTATGATATTTTATAGTGTTTCTGTTTCTTATGATGTTTCTTGGTTTACTAGTTATTTTAATCACTGAGTTAGGCATGTGATTTCAAAACGGAGGGAACAAAGTGTTCTAGTTTCTTCGCTTTGATTTGATAATAAACGGTTTTCACACTTTCATTTTCTTTTAGTCCACTCACATCTTTTGGTTTTAAATTTTCCCTCCAGGTCGTGGTGATAGCGCTGGGGTGAACGTTGAGGCAGATATCGAGGCATAGAGCTTACGACGTTCTTCCGTTGCGAGACTAGCATAGTAGGATTTTGTGCCCATTTTGTAAAACTATGCTCTGACTGACTGTTGTATTATAATTATTCCTTCGTCTGATAGTCATGATTATAGTGGTATTGTAGTTATTTTGGTACTTTATGTGTGATTGTCAGACGGGAGCAGGGTTCGTCCCGGGTATCGAGGTGATATTTGGGACGGGTCCTGACATAATCTCAACCCATGCAAAAGGTTGTGGGTTTTAAATGCGGAATCATTACTGATGTGTAGATTAGATGGATCAGCGCCTAGAAGGAACGAGAATCTAAGAGGCATGCGGGGTATTTTGGGAAATTCTGTTTCATTCATCATTCAAAAATTACATAATACAAAGAGAATTATAGAAAGAAAATCTCATTCAAAGGAAAATTAAACTTCATCCATGGTGTGAGCTAGGTCATACTAAAGGACCTCATAAAGGGGATCGGATCCGGGTCTTCTCCACAATCACAACTTGCATCAGCTCTGCTTGGACTTTATGAAGGACCACATAATTGGATAGGATCCGGGTCTCCTCCGCAATCGCAACGTGCATTAGCTCGGACTAGACCTTATTTTCCCTCACGATAGGATAGGAATCTCGACCAATCAGCCTTGGCCTGCTCTTCTGCAGCCTCCTGACTCTTTGCCCAAAGGGTCTCAGCTTCTAGCAAGTCTCGCTCTAGGAGACGATTTTCAAAGTCCACATCATCAAATTTCTCCTATAGTCTGCTCAACTCTTGGCTAAAACTTTCCTCATGGATGAGATAACGGGATCTCGACCTTTGACTAGTGCATGAAAGATTGGCCTTACGGTAAGGACCTTTAACAGAGGAAGACGATGCCACAGAACCGCCCCTCCTAATACCTACATCACCACAATCGACCAAGTCGACCATGATCACCTGATCGACCTGCCCGCACACCACCGAGCCAAGAACACCGCTTGGTGGCAGCCGTCGAACCCCAGATTAGGGCCACCGTCATCACATATTGAGCTACCATTGGGCGAGCGCCCATCGAGTGACCCCGATCACTCTATTCACATCGCACACTGAGTCACCTGATTCACACGCACACCGAGTCACCTCGTATAACCGACCGAGGCACCTCCGTCGAGCCGATGTCCCCATATCACTGACCACGTGCCACTCATCCCACGCAACTGAGCTGATCTCGGTGGCCTCTCTCGCCGAAGGACTTGGGGGACTACAAGTATACATCCCACCGAGTCTGGAAGAAAGAGATAGGTCCCCGACCGAAACATTCCACATCGGTGAAGAACTTGGTGGACTTCTGCTGACACCATATCTGACCAGACTCACTAGATCATATACCTAAAGCCCAAACACTGAACAGGGCCCAGGCCCACACCACGGACTAATCCCCAATAACAAGCCCAAAATGGGATGACACGTGGAGGCATCCCCACCATTGATTTGTTTGATATGTGTTAGCACGTAAATTGAGGATACTTGTCTCACGTCGAAACTATGAGAATTGTACATTTCACTCACCCATATATAAGGGGTACACATTTCCCAATAAAAGGTAACTAATTTTTACTATTCACTATTATCCTACCAAACTTACCATTTACAATTTCCTCTTAGGAATAAAATTACTAACTTGGCCGACGGAGAAACTTAGGCCGACACAACACGGGTGTCTGTACTAATGGAATATCCACGACTTTTCCTAGTTGACAAGTTATGACGAAGGACACGCGTCATTGGTGATTGGATGACGAATAATCAACCGTTGGAACATTTCTTGCTTCAAAAAATAGTATACAATATTCTTATTCTTAAAAAAAAAAGGAATTTACATTTTAAGATTGTATCTTCAAAATTTCTCATTTATAATGATAACTTTGTTGTTTGCATTGAAAATAAAAATGTGTTTGAATTGAATTATAAACAACAATGGCAGTTTATCAATTAAGAAAAGAACACCACAACAAAAAAATTATGAAAAACTTGGTAAATATGAATCATTAGTTGGGAGACAACATAATTAAAAGTATAATCATCAAAGGTTTTTCTTCTCATCGCCCTAAAATACTATTTTTTTTTTTAAAAAAAAACAACAACAACATCACGCAAAAGCCCCTCGTACGTAACCAAGTAAAGCAAGGGCCGGTAGGGGTAAAATAGTCAAATCATAATTATAGTTGAGCTACAAGTTCTGTGATTCTATCTACCGAATGGTCAACATGAACAGAGTCAAACATTTTTCCATGAACAAAAGGACTTCCCCATTGCCATTAGCTTGTGCTCTTCTCTCTGTAGATGTCTCTTTCTTCATGTATCTCTTTTTCTATCGCTTTTAAGTTTCATTATTAAACAACATCACATATATATATATATAATGTATAGTTATGTATATATATATATAGTTATATATGCAAAGCTTTTCTTTGCTTTTATGCTGCATCTTGCCCGGTATGTTTTATACTGGGTCGACGAATTCTTGTGAGTTTTGATTTTTTTATTCGAAGAATTTTAGGGCCATTCAATTTTGATTGATTCATGGATTTTGAAGAATTGTTGTGAACTTATTTTGTGCTCTTGAAATTACGTGTGTTTGCCCCCTTTTCTTTTCCGCCTAGGTAACTTTTGTAGGAGAATTATGCGTTGAGTTGGGTTAGTGGATTGATAATTAGAGTTCGTGAATTGGATTTCAAGTCCTAGATTAATAGCTATAATATATATATATGTATGTTTATATATATTTTTTAAAATTTTGTTGTTTAGAATCGAAACCACTGGGATGGACAAATTATAGTTATGGATCTCATGTAATTTATTAATTATTGTGAGAGAGCAAACCAGATTTTTGGGCGGTTTACGTTTTAATGGGGGACAGGGTTAAAATTTTGGAGGGGAAGCAAAAGTTAACAGAATAGATATTGATAAAGACCAGGACGGTGCAAGACAGGAGGTGAAAGAAGGATCTTTTGGTGAGTTGGGTAAAGTTGTATCCTTGTGAAATGTTTGGTTACAGAATTTCAAGTGAGAATTAGAATTTTCATTTTAGGACAGTTGCTGCCTGGTGGAATTTTGTGTCATTAGGTATCTTGGGATCAATGATTTTTCATGAAATCGGTTGACAAAAAATAAGTGTATATCTCCCCATTTTGCAATAGAGTATGATGCTGCGGTTGTTAGAGTAAGTTATAGCATGCTAATTTATGGCTTTTTATTCTATACATGTTGATGATGAATTTTATCTCATTGACGTTATGAAAATAGGTTTGTACCTTTTTCTACAAGTGTAAGTAAATTTCATGGATGATCGTCTTGGAAATATAAAGATCATCCCAGATCATTTTAAAGCATCCGGATCCAGTATTGGCTCTCTTCAAGACTTAGCTTCATCTACTGCCCAACCAACAACTGATACTTACTTGAGGTACTTCTCTTTGGAAAAAATTTATTAAACAAATTCAAAGAGTCTATTTAACCCTCGTGGGACTGGAGAGGGAGTCTCAATCGACCTTTTCTAGGATTCCTTATCCAAATGTTGATGTTAATTAAGATTGTTTATTCTGGCGTAGCATAGGTCCCATAGCCGCTCCTGGAGAAAATTAAGAACTGCAGCATACATGTTGAAGTTGAACTTCTTTAGTATGCGGGGACTGCCATGGGGGTCTAGCACAGATGATGAGGAAAAGGTTGATCTAGTTTGTCATGCCATTCCACAATTGAGTATTATGAAGTTTGAAATTTCCATGTCCCTGACCCCTAGAATCTGTTTTTAACTGGCAGGTTGTACTTAATGCTGCTGAACTAGAATCACTTAGATCGGATCTTGCTGATTTAGAGGAGAAGGAAGCTCACTTAAAAGCCCAGTGAGGGAACTTGATGCTTTTACAATTTACCTGTGATGTTCATCCATAGGACTA
This sequence comes from Prinsepia uniflora, assembly GCA_032719365.1. Taxonomy (NCBI): domain Eukaryota; kingdom Viridiplantae; phylum Streptophyta; class Magnoliopsida; order Rosales; family Rosaceae; genus Prinsepia; species Prinsepia uniflora. Next base: position 56,029,646 of record CM064865.1, read on the forward strand.
CATATTAGTTTTGAATTAAATTCGTTTATCACTTTTTAGTAACCACGAAAGGCTGATGGTTTATGCAGATTGGAACACGTTGATGAAGTTTTGCGATCTGCTCGTCTCGCTGGCTATTTGTACATTCGAACTGTAATGACTACCCCCTAAGTCAGATTTTACATTGAGCCTGTGTTTATTGCATGATTCCAGTTATGATTTGTTTATGTTATATTTCCATCCTATAGAGGTGGAAACCACTACCTGGAGAACCTCCCCCGCTTGATGACACTGACGTTGATGACTGGCTTCCTCGCTTTATTGTCTTGCAAGGGCCTTGCATTTTCTTCTACTTGTTTTCCACAGGTAAATTATTAAATAATTCATACTTATATGTAACTTTATCATGTGTCCACTCTCAAGTAATTTATTTTTGTGACGGCTGAGAAATTCTCCTGCCATTGTGTGGTTATAAGGAATTATTTGACACTATGAAGATGATTCCCTTGATCAACTTATTAGGATTCTCTCGAACTTAGCAGATATCATATATTGAAATTCGGCATAGTTCCTTGATATCGTACCATTATGCACATCAACATAGTTCTGACCATTGATGAGCGGGTTTTCTTTTTCTCATTTTTTTTCCAGATTTGAGTCCTCAAGACTCTACGCTATTATCTGATATTGTTGAAATAGGCCCTTTGGCAAGCTTTACACACGATGATGAAGGAACTCGATATGCATTTTATATCTTAACTCGTCAAGGGCTGCGATTCGAATGCTCAAGTGCTTCTAAGGTACAGGTAAGCATTTGGCATGTTTTCTGATTTTTTGGTGTATTATTCCTAAAGCCATGCCCTCATTCTTTATGGATTTCTTTTTCCTGTAGTACCAAATTGCCAATTACGATTACTTTTATTTTTTATTTTTTCCTCAGGTGGACTCGTGGTTCTCAGCATTGCAAACAGACTGCAAATTGGAGGGCTCAAAATGCCCCAGCGCCAAAGCGCTCATGTGAGACTAACAATCATACACCTTAGTAGGCACCAAGTCGTAGATAGGTAGAAATTTAAGACGTATATATGTAGCTGAATTAGTTAATCTGAATATGATGTTAAGGCCAAAATAACAAATATGGTCATACTGTCATTGAATTCATTCATATTTTCTGTACATAACAATAGCATCTAACTCAAGTTTTACTCCACTGATTTTCGACGCCATAGAACGAAGATCAGCTATCTTTCTTGACACCTAAACTGTCCTTTTTATGTACCATGTAAATACTAAAATGTGGCCAAATGCCAAATTTCAGTACTAAATTGCTTTGTGCAAACTGGCACGCTAAGCTAATAGTGATGTTCCACTTTCGTCATGTAGTTTCACTCGTTGTAATTTAACTATTTGTAATTTATTAAGAGATTTCATATTCTCTATTTCTACTTTTCATTTTTTAATTTTGTGATGGGAAGAAATGAAGACTGAAGAAAGTTCCTGTGAAAAAAGGTGTGCTACAAATGTAGAAGAAATATTGGATAAAAAAAAAACTGCATTAATACGTGCTTCCACGTGTACATCTCTTTCGCGATAATTTAGTCGCACAGCCTTCTTGTCCTTTCTGACGGTTTTAGCACCGTGTCAATGTGATTGTGTAATTCACGCTCACACTTTCCCATGATCCAGCTATGGATACGAGCTGCAGGGCCGGCCAAGAGGGAGGGCAGGAGGGGCCTAGGCCCCGGACCCAAAAATATTAAAGGGCCCAAATTTTTTTTTTTTTTTGGTTATATTAAAAAAAATAGTAAGATGTATGATAATTTATATGAGGGATACGAGTGAACAAGAAACGAAAAGAAAGTCTCCTTCAAAATTCCAAAAAGAAAACGCAGTGTTTTAATATTCTAATTCAATGTTCTAAGGTTAAATATCAATCTTTCAATCTCAAATTCTCAATTGTTCTAAATTTTTAAGTTTTTGCAATCTCATTCAAACTCTCAAACCCTAACCTCAATTTCTCAACAATTTTCTTTTCTAGTGGAAGACATCTAGACATTTTCGCCTCCCCTTCTGAAAGCCTTATCCGAGATATTCCTAAGTTACAAACCTAAAAAATAAGTAATTTAATTTAATAGAATTCCTATTACAGTTTCCCTAATTGAATAATTCCATTTGACAACTTTCCCTTATGGATGTTGTAGTTTTTTACGACAGGAAGGCCCCCTCATATAATCAAAGGATCAATGTTATGGGTCTAAACCACGAATCTAACATTACAAATGACATATCAATTCTTACTCGTTGTTAGAAATTAGAAATTATGCCTCTTTAGTTTTTTTTTTTGTGTGCCTTTTGAATCTTTAATTACGTATTTTTCGCATTCCAGGAAAATTTCAAGAAACTCACATAAATTGATAAGGTCATTGCTACAAAAGTTCTTAGTTTAACAATATTTAATTACATTCTTGTTTTGAATATAAAAGTTTGTATATAATTGCAAATTGCTTACTGATTTTACAAAAAAAGTATAAGATTTGTTTAAAAAAAATTAAATGTAATTTTTTGGATATGATGTACTCTTTTTTCTTTGTTTGGGGTTTTGTCCTAATTTATGAGTTTTCTCATAGCAAAAATTGTAACGATACTTCTTAATAAAAATATAATATAATCAATTTATAAAATTTAAATTTCAATAATTAAGTATGCGAATTGAGGGCCCATTTTTTATTTTTACCCTAGGCCTCTAAATGTTTGGATCGGCTCTGACGAGCTGGGTCGAGTTTAAAGTTGAATTGAGTCTTTAATTTCTTGAAATTCTTCATTGAGCTCGTAGTTGTTTATTTCGGGTGTAGACAATAAGGAAAGAAACCTAAAAGGAAGCACAAATTGAAGCAACTAATTAGAAGAGAATCCTTGTTCTCTTTTGGGTTGGACTCAACATTCACGTTGAAACTTTTCTTTGTTTTGAAGAACAAGTTTGGGCATTGCAATTGGCCAATGGCATTAAATTCTCGATTGCAATTTTTTTTTTTATTGTTAAACGGCCTTGTGAAGCACATAATTAACATTATGGATTCAACTATATCGCACATGACTCCGAAAAGGGAATGAACCAAACAGAAGTTGATATGCTGAATTCATGCCATAATAACATCTTACCTAATAGGTTGAGTTAGTATATATTAGCATGATATGATATATTTGTAAATAATTATTTGTAAATAATTTGAGTATAAATATGATATTATGCAGCTCCAAATGCTAAGAACCCCAAAAGACAGAGATCTACGTTACCTACCCAACAATCATAACGGTGGCCGGGTGCGTATGTTATGGAAAAATGAAAATAATAAAATCATAACCGGAAAGCTCACAAATGGAGAAAGGGGAAGGGAGTAGAGAGTAGGGACCCCTCCTCCCCCTCCCCCACAAAAAAAAAAAAAAAAAAAAAGTTTAGGGTAGTGGATGGGTGCTTGGGTATTTATCTACTTTTTACTTCATTTGTTGGATGAATCACCAAAAGCATATGCTATATATTAGAAAGCTTCTTGAGTAATTAAACTTTTTCTATTTATATCCCGGATATTGGTAAGCTTTTTGAGGAAGTAAACTGTTTCTATTTGTTATAGCCTATAGGTCCCTCTCCCCTTTGCCTTGGCACCTAAAAATTGCACACCATTTTTAATAAAAGAAAAGGCAAAACAATTTTGACCTACGTAGTAAAAATCCAAAATGGGGCCCTATGAGGAAGTTTCATATGCTTTTTTCAGAGAAGCTTCTTATTTTACAGCCTCTCCAGTCTCCCCTGTATATATTATTGATAATCAATTTACCTTCAATCACTATATTCCTCCCCTTTTGTTGTCTTAAAAAAAATTCATATATTTAAATATGATTCGTTTATTAAAAAATATATTTCTTTACTTGAAGTGTGATAAATTTAGTTTAGTTCTGTAGAGAAATTGATGCGGTAAATACAAATTTATCGGTTAAATTTGCTAAAAATAGAATGGGCCCACTCGAAGTTTAAACCAGTAGTTGGCTGAGGATCTGCACGCACCGTATCGGAGTCGCTCCCCGAATACGGTGCGGATAGGTTTTTCATTTTTGACTTAACCAACCCAAACCGCTCCTTCCCCTCCTCCATATTTTACCAATCCAACTTTCTCAGTCTCTCTCACACTCACAACTCAAACACTCATTTCTCTCCTCCTTTCTTCTGAGCCCCTTTTCATCTAATTGAAAATGGCCTCTCAGATTTGCAGATCCGCTTCCAGAGCCGCCAGGTCCTTCTTATATGCTCCAAAAACCGGCTCCCGATTTTACTGTGGTGAATGTTTCTTCATCACTTTCCACTCTGTTTCTTGCATTTCAGCTAAGTATCTTATTGATTTCCATGAATATTTGATCTTACCACAAATTTGGAGCTAGATCGCCGATCTGTTAATAATCAAGCTCGAGGTTGACCAGGAAATGGGTGGATTTTATTGGATTTTTTTGCTCAACCTTTACTTTTTCCACGACTTGCTTTTCTGTCAAGACAAAAGTGAAAACTTTTTATGTAATCATAGATTATTATTATTATTATTATTTTGGTAGTTACAATTGGGGTTTTCAGTTTGTTATCGCCTTTGGTGATTTCATCTGTTTCTGGATTTGATATGATCGAATGACATCAAGCGGGACACCGATCTTATGCGACCCACGGTTGATATGTCAATTACCAGACTTTTTATTTCTTGATTGTTAAAGAATGGATCTTCGTCACCTTTAACGAGTACATTTTATGAGCGTAGTGTGTGTTTATGGTATTTAAAACAGAAAAAAGTTAAATTGTTTAATTAAGTAACATGCTTTCTGTGGATTATTTATTTATGTTTTTACTTTATGGATCCAGATTACTGGATCTGTATAGATAAGGTTATGCTTTGGTTAGTAGATATGTGTTGGGTATCTTTTCTCACTTGCAAAACTAGTAGTCTTTGTTTTGGCATTGTAGGGTAGCATTGTTCCACTTGTTTATGTTTTTTAGTTTTTTTACGCATGATATGGTATCTATGTTTTTTTCTGATCGAATATCTATGTTTTTTTCTGATCGAAATGGAAGATTTCTAATCGGGTTGCCCCCTTTTTGCAGAAGGACGAGCTGTAGCTGCAGCAGCAGCAATAACATTGAGCTCAAACGCATCTTTCTTTGCTTCTAGTTTTGGAAGAGCTGGTTCCGAAAATGCATCTAGGGGATGGATTTCAGGAGCCCTTGCCCTTCCTGCAGCAGGTATATAAAAATGAGGCTCAATTTCATTTTTTATTTTCTCATTTTTGTCTTGTTATGTTTTTTTCTTTCCTGTAAGAAATCTGTTCTTGATGTTGGTTATCTCGTTTCATATACGAGTTTCGTACAATATGTATAGATTGCCAAGAGCACAGTTTGAATGAATAGGATTTTTAATCTTTTTTTATTTGACAACCTCAAGCAGCCATGTCTGACCTTCTGCAACAATTATTTGAACTGTTCAAAAATTGGTTTTTGGTTTAAATGATCCTGCTTATTTCTGATTACTAGATTTTGGAAATGTCGCCCCTGTTTGTCTATATAGACATTTTGTTTTTCAAGTGAGAAAAGAAGATGGGTTAGAAGCAAATTACGTGATCTTCGAACTTGGTGTGCATAGATTTTGGTCAACATGGAGAGGGACCTTGACCCTTGCTCAGGTTATAGCATTGTGGCATCCGGATCCTCTTCACTATTATACTGATCTTAAGCCTAGTAAAGGGCAGGATGTTTTTTTCTTGGGATTTTTTCTGACATAACTTTCTTCCTTAATTTCCGCCCACCCAACATTGTACATGAATCCCAAAACATATGATATCTACCATCAACATTTTACACTTCAAATTGTATGTTATCTTGATGGGTTCTTCCTTTGATCCTTTCCCTCTCTGTCTTTTTGTCCCTCTCTCACACATGAATAAACACACTGGAAAACCTTTTGCGGACGTTTCCTAGGAACTAGTCTGTCAGCAGTACATTACCTTTTTTTTTTTTTTTTTGAGGAAATTGCACTTTAATACTTTGTAGTTTATATCAAGTTTCAGAGTTATACATAATATTTCAAATTTTACATTTTAGTATCCTGAGCTTTTTACAATGTGACAACTTGGCTCCACTGTTAACTTTTTTGTTAAAAAATCCGTAAGTGTTGATATGTCACATGTGGGACCTACTTTTTAAAATTTTATTTTACTATGATGAAATAAATATAAAAAATCCAATTAAAAAAAATCATCCATCTTTTCTTCTTCTTCTTCTTCTCCCTTTTTCTTTTTTCTTCCTCTTTCTTCTCACAAACACCAACCCATAGATATTTTGGAATTTTTGAGGCCACAAATTTAACAATTGATTAAATTAAAAAGAAAGAACAAAAAATAATTTCTGGAATTTCTGAAGGAAAAAAATCTGGAAAAAGTGTGAATGTATATGCATCTTTCGTAACACCTTTAGTGACGACTCTTTTAATGAACATCGTCAAAAAAAGATGTTTTGGCGACTTGTTCATGAAACAAATTCGTCACTACGGTGTTTTTCACGTTTAGTGACAAAAAATGCAGACATTCAAACTTTTTCCAAAATTTTCCAGAAATTCCAGATTTTTTTATTCTTTTTTAAATTTTAATCAATTATTATATTACTTAGTGGTCTTAGAAATTCCAAATATGCATGGATTGATGTTTGTGGGAACAAAGAAGAAGAGAAGAAGGACGAGAAGAACAAAAAGAAGAAGAAAATAGGCAGGCGAATTAAAAGGTACATGGCAAATCAAAATTTTATTTGACTTTCATTTTCTTTTCTTCTATTTTCAGTTTTTTTTTTCCTTCATTTGACTTTTTTATTATTTTTTCATCTATATGGCAAATCAAAATTTTAAAAGGTAGCTCCATGTGCCATATCAACATTTAACTGATTTTTTAAGGGAAAAAGTAACGGTGGAGTCAAATTGTTACATTTAAAAAAACGCAGGATACTAAAATGAAAATTTTAAAATGTCAAGCAAAACTCTGAAACCTGATGTAAACAACAGGGTGCTAAAATATTTTTTTTTTCTTTTTCAGTTACGGTACATAACTGTTTGAGATTTATAATCCTAATACTTTGTTGTTTTTTCTTTCCTGTAATATTTTTAGCTTACATGCTCTTGGGCCAGGAGGTTCATGCTGCAGAGGTACTTTGATACCTTTCGTTCCATTGTTGCTCACTGTTAATTAATTATTCTATTCTGTCTATTTACAAAGAATTTCTTCTCTATTCAGTTGGAACGCACTTTCATTGCTATCAAGCCAGATGGAGTTCAAAGAGGACTGGTAAAAACTAAACATTTCACTTTACCTAGGTTTATTCTCCTGAAGCATGTTCTATGGCTGCTGTTCTTTAGTACCTTGTGTGTGCTAACTGTTCTCGGTTTTTGTTTCCAGATTTCAGAAATCATATCTCGATTTGAGCGGAAAGGTTTTAAACTTGTAGGCATTAAAGTAGTTGTTCCCTCAAAGGATTTTGCACAGAAGCATTATCATGATCTGAAGGAAAGGCCATTCTTTAGTGGCCTATGTGACTTTCTTAGCTCCGGCCCTGTTATTGCAATGGTTAGTAGAACTAGAATACGCATCAATATGACCCCAAAAAAAAGCCAATCATCTTGCCAAACTCATTTTCCATACTCTTACAGGTCTGGGAAGGCGAGGGTGTGATCAAGTACGGAAGAAAACTCATCGGAGCAACAGACCCCCAAAAATCAGAACCAGGAACTATCAGAGGTGATCTAGCCGTTGTCGTTGGAAGGTAATAGCTTCAACATTGAGTTATACGACACTCCATTACGTCCATACTCTTTTTAACTTCTCAACTCTCCAATTAGAACGTTTACCATCCAAGCCGCTTAATTCGATTGGTGTGACAAGTCTTGTGTTGCATTTATCATTTTGAGTTACAATGTGTAATTGTTTATGGTTTTTACGGACAGGAATATCATCCACGGCAGCGATGGTCTGGAGACTGCGAAGGATGAAATCAACTTGTGGTTTAAACCAGATGAGTTGGTTAGTTACACTAGCAACTCAGAGAAGTGGGTGTATGGAGAAAACTAATTAAATTGTGTGGAGAAAAGTAATGAAGTTGATTTTTTCTAAGATCTTCCGGCAAAAAGGCCCCGCCGAAATGCGAGGGAAATTAGAGATTACTGTTAGAATAAAAATGTTTTCCATTGAGGTGAGTGAAATTGTTTGCTGTTATTGTGTACTGTCTGTCACTCTACTGATTTCAAATAATATTTGCCTCCGTTTTGCTTTATAACTACGGCCCACATAGAATGTGACTACTAACATCCAGCAAGCACCCACTGATGTAGTGAATGAAAAAATGCATGTATGAATTATAAAATATACCTTTAAACGTGACAAAATCCGATAACTATACATATCACGTATGTAGTTTGAGTAGCACCCACTGACCTAGGTATGACACCATGACGCTCAATAGTGAAGTGTGCTTTCTTTTTCCTTTTATAACAGGTGGTTTCCACGATTTGGATGGTCTAACAGTTGCTTCCACGGATCTGTCACCTTTCATGTTAATTCCTAGTTTCTCTTGTGTGTTTTTCTCCGATGATCCCATTCCAGTTGCAACGCGCAACTCGTCACAAGGAATGCTTTGATGAGTAGTAGATTCTTTTCCTTCAACCATGCTGCTATTTATGCCTATCAGTGCTCCTGGTTGAAATGGGGGGATAAAGTCATAAGATTGGCCTCGTGCGAAGAAGATAAATACATGATCCAAATTTCATATTACCTTGCAGGAAGAAATGAAGTGTTTTAAAGCAAAAACAAAAAAAAAAACAAAATGTATGAAAAGTGGTAATGCCGTAAAGCTGATACATTCAAGTTTCATCTGAGATGCCCTTAAGCGGATGCGGACATCCATCCCAACAGGTTCCTCTCTTGAGTGGGGCAGCTTCCGGAGGTGAAATGTGCAGGAATCGTCCAACTTGAGAGCTGGTTGTCTAGGTAAAACCTGTTGGAGTGTAATGTGTGCACTGGTATGACTTGGCAGTGTTCCTTATTGCCAACTCGAGGAGACAGGTGTCAAAACAAGAGAAAAGAGTGCAAGTCAGCAAATGAGTGAGGTGGATTCAGTTAGTGAGTGAGTGACATTGTTGTGTGATGCTGAAGCTAAGGGAGTGTCACTATCACATGTAACTGTCATGCAGTGTGTGTGTGAGTGTGAGAGAATGTGTGAGAGAGTGTGAATATATGAATTGTAATCCTCATTCACTGAATTAATGAGAATAGAAGTGGTACAGTGAGAATCAGAGAGATTCCGATCACTGTGATACCAAGAACAATTCATTCACATTCAACTTGCATTTTATCAAACACATAGAGTGCATTCTGCAATTCTGTAAATCTCTACAGAATTGCTTGATTGATTAAAACCAGAATTGAGAGTAAGGGAGAGAGTGATCTATCCTAAATCCATACGAGCTAATCTCGTGTTCAATTCAGCTAGAGAATGAGTTGAGAAGCAAACCTGGAAAGCAATGGAATAGTACACCCGATGAACTTGATCGACTCCTCTGCTTTCTGAAATCCAATATGGTATCAGAGCAGGTTGATCTGCTTATTTGGGGCATCTGATTGTGTTGGTACTTCCGTGAGTTGAAATCGACTGAGCCTGTGAAGAAACTGTTGTGCGATTCTGGTTTCTTCCTTCGAGATCAAGAAATCAATGGCAGGAGCTGGAGATCCCAAGTTACCTGTATTCAAGGGAGAGAATTATGACTTTTGGAGCATCAAAATGAGAACGACATTGAAGGCTTGTGATCTATGGCCTATTGTCACTCAGGGATTGCCAAAACCTGAGTATGACAGTGAGGATGAGGAAATTGAGCAAGATGTAAGTCATGCTGATCTAATCAAGAATGCTAAGGCTCTAAATCTGATTTAGAATTCTGTATCAGAGGAGATCTTCCCAAGAATCTCAAATATTGAGATTGCTAAGCAAGCATGGGATGCTCTTAAAAAGGAATTCAGAGGAGACCCTAAGGTAAGAGCTGTAAAACTTCAAGCTCTTAGAAGGGATTTTGAATATACCCGTATGAGACAGGATGAAAGTTTCTCTACTTATCTTTCTAGACTGTTGGTCATTGTTAATCAAATGAAAACCTATGGAGAAGAGATATTTGAGAAAAAACTCACTCAAAAGATATTAATCAGCCTAACTAAAACATATGATTCCATATTTTCAATTCTAGAAGAAACTAGGGGTTTGGACCTGGTTAGTATTGAGAGCATTTCTGCTTCCATCAGAGCCTTTGATCAAAGGTTGGAAATGCACAATGAGGCTGAGGTTGAGAGAGCCTTCACGAGTATGAATGTTTCTGGTAAATCTCAGGGACAATCCAGGACTGGTTCCTAGAAAGCAAAGAAGTTCCAGGGAAGGCCAGGATCTAGACCCTGGACTTCTGATAAAGCTAAGGAAACTATGAGGCAGGAGAAACCGACAGAAACTCAGAGAGAAAAAGTTAAGAAGGTTTTCTGCAAAGATTGTAACAAGCATCACTGGGGTGAGTGCTGGTTGAAGGGTGGCAAAGTGAAGTGTTTCAAGTGCTCTAGATTTGGTCACATGGCAAGGAACTGCCCAGGAAAACAACATGCTGCAGTTTTTGCTCAGAAAGCTGAAGAGGCTAAATGAAGTATGTTCTATGCTTGTCACTCAGCATCAATAGAACATGATGAAGCAGTTTGGTACCTGGACAGTGGATGTAGCAATCATATGACTGGCCATGAGTCTTTGCTGACCAATATTGACAGAAATCTAAATGTGAAAGTGAAAATGGGTATGGGAGATCTTGTTCAGGTGGCAGGAAAAGGTTCCCTGCTTGTTCACACTGATCATGGAGATAAATACATCAAGGAAGTTATGCTTGTACCTGGATTAGATGAAAATCTATTGAGTGTGGGACAGATGGTAGAACATGGGTACAGTTTGGTGTTTGGAAACAGATTTGCAGAAATCTTTGAAGATGAGACCTTGAGACAAAGAGTGGCAAGGGTTCCTATGACAGGGAGCAGGTGTTTCAAGCTTTCTCTCAACTATGTGAAATTCAGAACTAAGGAACCTGAAATAGTTGAGGGTTTGAAGGCAAGCACTGAAGAAGGTACTGAGTTGTGGCATCTGAGGTTTGGTCATTTAAACCTTGCTAGTCTGAGACAACTCAAGCAGAAAGATATGGTGATTGGATTGCCTAGTTTACATGGAGAAAAGGGGGTGTGTGAAGGATGCATAGCAGGAAAACATCATGTTAGTTCTTTTGATGCTCAAGGAGCTTGGAGGGCATCCTCACCATTAGAACTCATACACACAGATGTGTGTGGACCTATGCAAACAGAAACTATTGGGGGCAATCTGTATTTTCTAACATTCATTGATGATCATTCAAGGATGTGCTGGGTGTATTTCTTAAGACACAAGTCAGGAGTTTTGAATGTGTTTAAGAAATTCAAGGCTATGATAGAATTGCAGAGTGGGTTCAAGATTAAGAAGCTGAGAAGTGACAGGGGAGGAGAGTATATGTCTAATGAGTTTCAGAAGGTTCTTGATGAAGCAGGGATTGAGAGGCAACTAACTGTGGCCTATTCTCCTCAACAGAATGGGGTGGCTGAAAGGAAGAACAGGACT